>JAQPZY010001653.1:1650000-2375000 GCA_029931535.1 Margaritifera margaritifera | reverse complement strand
ATTACAGAGAATATATTTTGTTCTTGGTTATTACAGTATTTCAAATCTTCAACAACAACAACAACAACAAAAGGAAACATATTCTAAAATATGTTCACGATATGTTTGTAACATCTTTTCCGTGTAGCTCGGGCAATTTCAGTTGCTCTTTCACGTTATATACATAACATGACAAAAGATATACCTTAAACAGGTCCAAGTTTTTTTAGTTCTAAAATCTCCAGAGAAGAAAGAGAAACGTCTGTACTATACCATTCGATAAACAATAACTTAAACTTCAACAACAACTGTATTCACAAATTTGGGTGATCAGGTAAAATCGACTGATGCAGCCACTATCTTGTATATGCAAAGGCGTGTTGACACAAAATTACATAAGTCTTGGAGGATTATAATTTTAAAGATATTCAACATGGAGAGAACAACTAACAATAACTTAACATGTGTGGAACAGAGTGCAGTCAAAGAGTTACTACAATTGAAGTGTTGCAAAACCATATCTTTGATGCAAGGAACTCTTTTAAGCAGAGATTTAATACCGTGTCTTTTGCTACAAAAACCTTGCAAAATGTAAGAGAAAGGACAGCTAAAATGCAAATATTCAACAATGCTTGAAACCACTTGAGCAAAAAATAAACTCAGCGATAGAAACATTAGAGAGTGACATGAAATAAATAAAGAAATCTCTCGAAGACTATAGTGCTTTACATTCACAACTTGAAATTGAAAGAAAGACTTGGATAATTAAATACAACAAAACAATCAAGAAATTAAACACTACGTATGATTTTAAGGGTGATGGAATAAAACATTGAACACTAGCTATGATTTTAAAGGTGATGGAATAAAACATTGAACACTAGCTATGATTTGAAAGGTGATGGAATAAAACTGGAAGATAAGAAGACAGTTAACACAGTTGCACAAGAAAAATGATTTAACAGAAATAACCAAAACGATGGATGACAGCAAAACCAAATTAATTGTGAATGAAAGTATGATTATGTGTTTTAAAGCCACTTATGAATCATCTATTACTGACTTGAAAGACCAAATTTAAATTATAATGATCAAGGTTTACCACTTTCAAAAATGACCCTTCTCTGGAACAGAGAAATCAAAAGCAGTTTTAAAAAAGTACGCTAGACAAGAACTCATAAATATTATTGGTGTGCCACGAGGGGGTATTTACGAAAGAGATAAGAAGGTGAAACGATTAAGAAAAGAGTTTCTTGATATGGAACAAAAGGTTACAATCGTAACAGATGAATCCAACACCGACGTAGATAAAAGGTCTTTAGCATTGTGTAGAAGAACTGAAACGGTTAAACCAGAAATAGAAGGAAACATAGAGGCATTCAAAACTGAATTAAACACAGAAACGGCCATAAAAGTATTGCAATAAATACTATAATTATTGAGCGAGATTAGATCACACACTATTTGAATAAATACGAAAAGTAGATGAATGACAAAGCGAAACAAATACCTGGATGTACAGTGCTTTACTAACTTTTTTGCGCCAGTTCGCCTACCTATATTTAAATTATTAGATAAGGGATGTTTTTAGACAAATTCAACAATAAAGCCTCACCTCAAGTATTATATAAGAATTTTGGATTTAACTGTCATCCATCAACGATGCTAAACACGTACCACGAGAAATAAATCCTTTAAAAATTATGCCATTCAATAAAAAAAAATTATGGTTGTTTGCAATATTGTTTGAAATGCAGTTTGAAATGAATTTTGACCGTAAAAATAGCAACGATTACAAAATAAAATCCTCACACAATTCAATGTGAAAACTTAATGTTTTTCCTATTTCATTGGGTTTAATTGGTGTAGATAAAAACGTAAATACAGTTTAAAGAATCGCATGCATACTGAAGAGTACATTATTTTACACTTTAATATGAATATGGTTTAAAATACTCCTTTATGTTCTTGAACTCTTTTAGGACTTATTGAACGTAAAAAGCAGCATCAAAATATGTAATCATTAAATAGAATGGCAACGGCAGCATTTATGCCTAGTGGAGCAATTAATAATGGCTTGGCATTCACAGTAAGTCATTTATATGTTCAAGTTCTTTTATCCACATGGAGTTGATGAAGACAAAATAAGACGTGATAATAGCGTTTGGTTCCTCAAATGTTAAACAAGACTCATGATTATGCTTTCGCTCTTTAATCTTCTACTCATCTTGATGCTGTTTTAGAGAAACCTAAGGAAACTAAATTTAATTATTTTTACTAATCGTCTTATAAGCAGATAACGTATGAGTATGTATTTATTGATATTGCAATGGGTGCTAGTGTATACGTAGTCACAAATATCTTTAAAATTTGCAGGTAATATATAGAGATGGCAACATAGGGAAAATATATAACTCGTCACAAACAAGAGAACGCACCACTGGATGTTAAACGTCTTAATCCAACACATCATTGTATTAAACACGCTCCAAATAGTATAAAGCACGAACAGATGCTTCAAGCGGTAATATCTAGGTTGGAACCTTATATCATGATTGCATCTTGATCAAATTTTATTCAGAAAATCATTTTTTGCAGATGATAATATAATTTTGATAGATACTGGTGATAAAGTAAGTAAATTGCTAGAATTACTTATAACTTATCAATGTATTTTGTTTCTGATATACGAGTGTGCTAATCTTGAGAATGCACTAAAATATGAGACTATAATAAAATTTTGATAGATACTGATGATAAATTAGGTAAATGGCTTGAATTATTTATCACTTATTAATACAATGTTTCTAATAGACGATTGTTTCAAAAAAGGCAACCAACCTAACCAAGTAAGCATTCAGTGGTAGACATTACGAAATATATGTGTGGACGATAGTGCAAAAATACAATTCTATCATAAAAGATCTACATGAAAATGTTAGATTTATGGTGGTCATTTGTTCAAGAGATGAAAGGGCTATGGAAAACGTTTTCATTGAAAATGATATAGTACCTGTGGTTCTGTGCGATAATAAGTTGGAAAGTTAAAACAAAACAAAACAAATAAACTTTTAATGAGATTGGATTGTCCATTTGATTACAACGTTGTAGAGTAGCCACATTGAAGTGTGTTTGCGGTATCCACTAAATATCTCTTCTCATCATAACAACTTAATAGAACCTTATTTAATGTAATATTGTATAACTCATGATGTTACCTTATTTAACGTAATTTTGGTGTTAGGATCTTATTATCTCCATCTCATAGTAATTTACAGTTGACTAATTAGACAGTCTTTGTACATCTCTAATACATTTTGTATTACCCTTACATACTTTCTCTTTATCTTTATCAGTCCTAAAAGCAATTAGCTGACTTCTAAGACCATATAATTGTTATATTGTTACACTATTTAATTCATCTTTAATTAATCCTCGTATATTTTAATTCATCTGAGCAACACAAAAAAATATAATTTTTAAAGTAGTCACATGTGTCGTAAAACTGAATATTTTATTTTACTTCATGGTAACAAAAAGTTATATGTCTCTAAATGAACACATAACGCATCTATATCCGTCGTTAAAAGTTTTATTTTTATCAACATATTTGTTTCTGAGTTTGCTATAGTAGAAATTTTACATAAGCAGCTTATTTACTTCTAACACTGCAAAGCCAACATAAATTGGTTTGGTTAATTATATATTTTTATTCTTAAAACTAATTAATACCATATTTGCTTCTATGATTCTTTTCCTTTTGAATGATATATCCTTTTGAAGTTTAAAATATTTCTTTTTTGTTTTTGGTACATATTTTTACATTCGTTCTCTTTTTAAAATATTTCATCTGTTTATTGTACACATCACTTTTCATCAGCTTCAAGAAATCCTTCTCAAAGTCATTGGTTGATTTTTGTCCTAAAGATGTATTCAATTATATGTATGATTTTAACCATGGCTCTTGATCGAATATAACTGCTTTATATATCTTTTCTAGGTTTAATCTCAATTGAACATACAACTTCAAGTACGATAGTGCATAACATATCTCTGTTTGATTAACTGGCACATGACACAGCAATATCAATTGTTGGGTCCAGGAACATAGTGAATGACCTTGACCTTGATGTATCGCATTCTCCATTATTAGCTCTACTGATCATATACCAGAAGAGCTTATGGGATGGCCTGTTGTACGTCGTACGTCGTGCGTCCATCCGTTAGCACAAGTTTGTTATCGCTACTCCTCCTGAACTGCTTGGAGGATTGAATCGAAACTTTACACACATATTCATCCCAAGGGCTAGCATCTCCTAGATGAAACCGGTGTGGCTTGGACATCCAATATGATCGACACGGCGGCCATTGTCAAATTTGTTTTATCGCTACTCCTCCTGGACGGATGGTCATATGAATATGGAGTTTTCACTAAAGGACTTCTTATGACGTCTACTTGGACCAAAATGAAAATGGTACCGATCTGACATCCAATATGTCTGCCACGTGAAAATCGTGTTATCGCTACTCCTTCTGAACCAGTGGTTCCCGTCCTTATTTTCTTGCGACCATAAATTGGCCACCAACAGCACCTCCCGACCCTCATGTTTATAATAGAACTTTAAAATTTTCTTCTGATGACCCTTCGCGACCCTACTGAGAACCCCGCGACCCTGATTTGGGTCGCGACCTGAAGTTAGGAACCGCTGTTCTAAACGGAAAGTTATATCGAAATGGGGTTTAACCAGGACACTTCTTATGACAGCTAGCTGCTTCTAAATAACAATTATGCCGACCTGACCGCCAATATGAACACCATCTTTAAAAAATCTTGCTATCCCTACTCCTCGTAGAAGACTAGCCATATCAGCATGGTGTTTTCACTAGAAGACTTGTTATGATGTCTAGTTTGTCGAAAAATAAATCATGCGGATCTATCTTCCAATATGGTCACATTGCGGTTATCTGGAAAATCATGTTATCATTATTCCTCTTGGATGGTTAGCCATATCGACGTGGGGTTTTCACCAATGATATATAATTGGTCCTAAATGAAAATTATGCAAATTGTATATCCAATATGGCTACCACAACGGCCAACTGGAAAATCGTATTAACATTACTCCTCCTGAATGGATGGTCATACTGACATGGAGTTTTCACCAAAAGACTTCTAATGATATCTAGTTGATCCTAATGAAAATGGTTCCAATAACATCCAATATAGTTGCTACTGTGGCCAGTCTGAAGACCTTGTTATCGCTCAAGAATATCAGAGAAGGTTCCACCACTCAGCAGTTAAAACGCAGAAACGGTCATATTTTGGATTTCTAGAAATTCTTTTCAGTCAGTAGAGCGTCAGTCCCTTCGAGGGAATCTTATTTTTTGCTTGGTCTTTGTCAATATAATACTCATGCTTTGCATCAGCATATCTATAATCTTGGGGCAATTCCAGCTTACTTATTTTTAAACTTGCATCATGAGATCCAGATGCGTTAAAAAATAATGGGAAGGATATAGTTTATAATTATACATGCATACATTTCTAAATTCTTGCAAAATGTCGCTTAACATTAAGGTATCATTTTTAAACGTAGAAGCGATGATGATCACTGAGCTTTTTAATTTAAATTGTGTCGCAATATCTTTAACATACTGTTAATCGTCAACTGTTATCCCAGATCTTCTGGCGCTTGAATACAATTTCTCAATTGGTGATAATTCAGTTTCTGTAAATCTTTAAAGGTCGACATGTACTTGTCGTATGGATAAATATCTTTTCTGAAACATTTTTGTACCATTCCTCCAAAATGTTTCATTGTTTTTGTTCATTTTTCATCGTTTAGATTTTTAGCAAGTTGTTATAGCGATTGTGACATAAACCGAAATCTCTCTAAAAATCCAATTGTCCTATGAAAGATAATTTATTTGTCTTCATCCATTTTAAATCCATCAAGTATAAAATCCTTATTGAACAAAATGTATTTTTCATCATTATTTGTCATTATGGCCACTTCTCGAGTTGGATCCTATTTACGAACGTTTTGATATTCAGATGAAAATCGTAACCAGGCAAATTATGAATAAATAGTGATATATAATTTGGATTTTTGTAACTCAAATTACAGTCATTTTCTGCAGGGCCTCTGGTTACTAGTTAAGTGATCATGACCTTTTGCTATATAATTGGTTGTAACTTCGTCGTCATCTTGAACAACTCCTTTTCAAATATAACACATACTGGTGGAAGAATAATAAGCATTTCTTACAGTAGTGATGATACGTTTAAGCTGAATAATTATAACATTTTCATGACGTTTAAAGACTTGGGGTTACCAACGTCTGTGAAAACAAATAAAATTTAGCAAGGCATAATGAGCGTAAAACTGAGAACGTTTATATCAGGAGCCAATAATGCACAAAACACGGTTACAGAACCTATTCACTTTATTGTATACATAAATGCACAAAACACGGGTAATCAAATGAACAAAACACGGGTACAGAACCTATTCACTTCATTGTATACTCAAATGCACAAAACACGGGTAATCAAATGAACAAAACACGGGTACAGAACCTATTCACTTCATTGTATACTCAAATGCATAAAACACGGATACAGAACCTATTCACTTCATTGTATACTCAAATGCACAAAACACGGGTAATCAAATGAACAAAACACGGGTACAGAACCTATTCACTTCATTGTATACTCAAATGCACAAAACACGGGTACAGAACCTATTCACTTTATTGTATACTCAAATGCACAAAACACAGGTACAGAACCTATTCACTTTATTGTATACTCAAATGCACAAAACAATGGTACAGAACCTATTCACTTTATTGTATGCTCAAACAAAATTTTAATTCCGATCGATTTTCAGATACTGACAAATTATTATACGTTGTATCCTTTTGTTCTTCCTCTGGATTTTAGATTTATACTTACATTGGAAAAAGCATCTAAAGTGATGGAAGGTGCAAAGCAAGATTATGAACTGGAATATATTTGTCTCTAGTACGATACGATTACATTTGATCTAATGGCTAATGATGTAAGCGATAAGTATAGAAATGGCATTGTTTTCTTTTATGATTATATCACAACAGAGAGAATTATTGATATAAATGTAATACTTGATTCCCAAAAAATGAGTCTAAAACGAGTTCTAATACTGTGCAGAAAAGAGAGAGCAACTGATGCTGAAAAGTATTCAGAATTGAAAAAAATAATGATTACCGTGGAAAGATTGCCAAAAATGTTTTATTCAAGGGGTTAAAATTACATCATCAATTTATATAAGCAACGCAATATTCCTTTGATGAACAACAAAAATATGCTTAAATTAGCAATATTAGTGTAAACAATTTTTTTATACTGAACACCACTGTTTATGACTTGATTTTTCAAGCACACATGATAATACATTGCATGGAGCAGGACAATTAGCAAATGTTCAGCAACGAATACACATACAGATAAACAGAAATAAAAACTTCAGTTATTTTGCGAAGTACCCTTGATAATTAGGTGCACCGAAAGATTATAAATTATAATCGAACCAATTTCAACTCATATCCTGGCACCAATTTGATGTCATACTTGCATCACGGGTCGGCAAGAGAGAACACCTGCCCTCAATTCATAGAAAAAATATGTCGTATCGTAACGGAGACTTGAACACATAGTAGCAGCGACTGTGTGCTCGGAGTACATCAGCTATATCGCTGGACCATAAGGAGAACTTAAAAACAAAAAAACATAAACATCGTAATGAAAGCTATGTAAACAACGAAGTCTGATTAATAGTCCTGTGAAGAGTAATGCTTGTATGATTCTTTGCAGCTTATGACGTTACGCCCTGCTTATGCAACATTAAATGAGGTTTCTGTTTAGAAAATAAACAAATAAAATAATTGTTTCTCATACGTACGCACTATCATAAAATATCTACGTCTATAAAATCGTAATACAATGCGTTGAATATACACCAGTTGATATATGTATACTTTCACAAAAAATTTGTGTCATATTTTTATAAACACAGAATTATTTCTATTAATTCCGTATGGCCTTGAGTTGCTTATTCTTAAGTGCCTGTAAAATTACATTGACTTTATTCATCAAACCATATTGGATACATGTTTACCGTATTTACCCGAGTGTTTGTATTCACTGTCGTTAGCTGTGTGTATAGAATTTAAAGGAAACTTATGTCGATTCTAGAATAATTATTTATGCATTAGATGGTTGCAGCAATAGAGTGGTAGAATTCATTTTTTAAGGCTGTACTGTAAACATTTTACTATATAGTATGATGTTACCCCTATAATATCTAATTTTGTTAAAGGCACTAATGCATCAATAATAAAGCAAGCAGTGCATATTTAAATGGTAGTTGTTTTTTTCTTTAGTTTGAATACTTTTATCAAGAATATAAGCCCTTGATAACGTGTTCATGGTTTCTGTGACAGATTAATTGGATTTAAAAACATTGGGGATACAAAGGCCCTCTTCTTTATATCCTAGGTTTTTGGTTTAAGTAATTTTGCAAGAATATAATCCCTTGATAACGAGTTTACGGTTTATATGACAGATTACTTGGATTTTACAAAATAGTAAAAGTTGTGGATATAAAGACCCCCTCCTCGCTCCACTTCGTAAGGGGGTGGGGGTGGGAAGAGTGATTGAGGGGCGCCGCCTCGCATTCGGCGACGAGTCACCCTTATATCCTAGGTATTTGCTTGAATAAATTAGAAGCCATAGTTTGAAGGATAGCGGTCGATGGTTGAGGGTTTTACAAAAATATTTTAAGACCAGTGGCTAAGAGTTCTTCATAACATTTTGAAGCTGAGTAGCCAATGTTTTTCATAAAAGTTTGAACGCTAATAGCCTAGTTTTTTTTATACAATTGTAAAGCTAGTGGCTTTGAAGCATACAATTTTAAAGACCCGGGTTTTTTCATAAAATTTTCAAAACAAGTGGCACACATTTTTTTCTTCATAATCTTGTTTTTAAAAAAGACCAGTCATATATATATATATATATATATATATATATATATATATATATATATATATATATATATATATATATATATATATATATATATTGTTATGTATGATGTTTATATAATATTATAAATATTTTAGGAAATTATAAATGTTTCTTCACTTTAATATTTGCTTAAATCTTTATGTTTATCAGGAAAAACATGTTTAACTAGTGTCCTTGAATTAGGTTGTTTTGATCAATATAATGTTTTCTCAATTTGAAGGTCAAGGTTGAATTTTGTTTACAAGTAAAATTCCATTAAGATGACACATGTTCTAGAACATTCTGTCATGTGACCAATCTTTATATATACCATGTTTGGTGGACATTTTTTCAGTTTTGACATTACCATCAGTCTTGTAAAGAGCTATTACAGTTGTGAAAATTCATTACAAATTCTAAGAGAGGAATTATTTTAAAAATTCATTGGGTTATAACAGTCCTCATAAACTTTTGGATTTTGGATTTTTAATTAATGATTTTTTAATTTAACTGAACTTATTCAGATATTTTGGAATACTTCATTTTGACATCAGCACATCAAGATTACTAGTACATCAGGACTTTGGAGACCATTAGCACATCATAACATTCAAGGACACAGCCGTGAATTCGAACATTCTATATTTAGGACTTGTGATTAGAACAATCATTCTTATTGGATTATTAGGATTTCAAAACACATTACTGTAAGTGACTTTTTGATTTTTCATTTTAATTATCTAGTAATAAATTGCTTGTTGATTTTTTACTTGATTTGTTGGTTTCACTTTCTTTCTGTTACATTTTTCTTAGACCATAGAGTCGTAACAGAAATTGGGGGCTCGTCCGGTATCTGAATTTCTTTAAAGCATATTAGAGATATTAAAGTTATTTTTGAAATTCATATTGATTTTGTCTCGGAATTTTTTTTTGTCTTTGGCAAAGATTTTATATAGATAAATTTTGTGTGTGAAACCAACAAGCATTTACAATGGCATCTAATGTTCAGAATTTCATTTCAAAACCTACCCAGGAGGGGTTAGAGTGCATGAGAAAGGATGAGTTGCTCGAGCTTGCCAGAAAATACAGTCTATCTGAGGCAAAAGTATCATTGACAAAACAGGAGATAAAGATTATTTTGATTCAGTATTTAGTAGGAAAGGGAATTTTTGAAAATAGTGCTTTAAGTTTGAAGAGAAAGCCTGTATCTGGTTCTGACAGGAAATTAAGGGAATTAGAGTTAAAGAACCAGATGGATTTAGAGTTGGCAAAGCTTCAGATTCAGAGAGAGAGAGAGAAAGAAGAGAGGCAGATACAGATGGAGAGAGAGAAAGAAGAGAGGCAGATGGAGAGAGAGAAAGAAGAGAGGCAGATACAAATGCAGAAGGAAGAGAGGCAAATACAAATGCAGATGCAAAGAGAAGAAAGGGAAATGCAATTTAAATTAAGAGAATTAGAACTGGCAAACAGAGCAGACTCCACTCCTTTAAACACAAGTTCAGGTTTTGATGTTACTAGATATATTAGGTTAGTACCCCCTTTTCAGGAAAAAGAAGTAGATAAATACTTTCTTCATTTCGAGAAAATAGCTGAAAACTTGAAATGGCCCAGAGAGCATTGGACTTTGTTATTACAAAGTGTACTAATTGGCAAAGCTCGTGAAGTCTACATTTCACTGTCAGTACAACAAAGCACTGATTATGATGTGGTTAAGGAGTACATCTTGAAAGCTTATGAGTTGGTACCAGAGGCATATCGACAAAGGTTTAGGAATTGTAGAAAAGAAACTGGACAAACTCATGTCGAATTTGCAAGGGATAAAGAACAACTATTTGATAGGTGGTGCTCAGCCAAGAAAGTTGATCAAGATTATGATAACCTCAGACAGCTCGTATTAATTGAAGAGTTCAAGAGGTGCATCCATAGTGATGTTAAAACCTATCTTGACGAGCAGAATGTGGAAACTTTGGAAAATGCTGTTCGTATGGCTGATGATTATTCCTTGACTCACAAAATTTCATTTGGTAATAAATCGTCCTCTCAGCAGTTTTCTGGTAAAAAACCATTTCAATCTCATTCGAGTACTTCCAAATTTCACAACAGCACAACTGTTAGGAATCAAACATCTGATAAGACTGATCAGAAATCCTTATCTCTTCCTACGTGCACTTATTGTAAAACGAAAGGGCACGTTATTTCTGATTGCTTCAAGTTGAAAAATAAGCAACAGAGAAAATACAGAGCTTTTCCAAATGCTCTTATTTCTACGAGGTCAAGGTCACGGTCTTGTATTGAAAGCAATACATTTGTTGGGTCAAACAAACCCCAGTCTGATTCTATTTTGGAGGCTTATGAACCATTCATGTCAGAAGGTTCTATATCACTTATTGGTGATTCTGCCAAACCTATCCCAATTAAAATATTAAGGGACACTGGAGCTTCTCAGAGTCTTTTATTGTCAGGTACTTTGCCTTTGTCTGAGGAGTCTTCTTCAAGTGAAAGTGTTCTTGTTCAGGGAGTAGAGTGCGGCTTTGTAAATGTTCCTCTTCATTGTGTAAATTTGGCATCAGACTTAGTTTCTGGACCTGTGACTGTTGGGGCAGTGACTTCTTTACCCATAGAGGGTGTTCATTTATTACTAGGCAATGACCTAGCTGGAGATAAGGTTGTGGTTAATCCACTTGTAACTGACAAGCCTTGTTTGGATCAGAAAGTTGATCCTGTCGAAACTGAAATCCCTGATTTGTACCCTGCTTGTGCAGTTACTAGAGCTATGGCAAAAAGAGCTCTTGAGAGTGATGTTGATCAGGATATTATTCCTTTAGCTGACACATGTATTGGTCAGTTTTTTTATGAGGTCACTTTTTCCTCAGGTATTGATCAATCAAATGGTATTGATCACAGTGATCCTCTTTTGGCAACTCATTCTCTTTGTTCTAATCAGGATGACAAACGACAATCCCTTGTCGTTGAACAGGAGCAAGATCCCGAGATATCTTGTTTGTTTCAGAGGGCTATTAGTGAAACTGAAGCCACACAAGTTCCAGTGTGTTACTTTGTGAAAAATGGGGTCCTTATGAGGAAATGGAGACCACCTGATGTACCCGCTGGTGACGAGTGGTCAGTGAGCTATCAAATTGTTGTTCCTAAGTCATATCGACAGGAAATTCTTAATTTAGCCCATGAAACTCCTTTGGCTGGTCATTTAGGAGTCCGTAAGACTTATCACAAGATCTTGAATCATTTTTATTGGCCGAAACTCAAAAAGTGATGTTTCTAAATACTGCAGATCTTGTCACACTTGTCAAATGGTAGGAAAACCCAATCAGAAGATACCTAAGGCTCATCTGCAATCTATTCCTGCATTTGATGAACCATTTAGTAGAATAATAGTAGACTGTGTTGGTCCTTTACCTAAAACCAAGTCAGGCAACCAATACTTGTTGACCATCATGTGTACATCTACAAGATTTCCAGAAGCAATTCCTCTGAGAAATATAAAAACTAAAACTATTGTGAAAGCTTTGGTGAAGTTTTTTACACTTGTTGGCCTTCCCAAATCTGTCCAGTCGGATCAAGGGTCAAATTTTATGTCTGGAATTTTCCAACAAGTTATGCATGAATTAGGCATCCAACAGTTTAAATCTTCTGCCTATCACCCTGAAAGTCAAGGTGCTTTGGAAAGATTTCATCAAACTTTGAAGAATATGATTCGATCATATTGCATTGATACAGAAAAGGATTGGGATGAGGGTGTTCATTTGTTGTTGTTTGCTGTTAGGGAATCAGTTCAAGAGTCGTTGGGTTTTAGTGCCTTTGAACTAGTTTTTGGTCATACTGTCCGTGGACCACTGAAATTATTGAAAGAGAAACTTCTTTCAAATGAAGATTCAAAGATTAATCTTCTTGATTATGTTTCTGATTTCAAATACAAGTTGTCAAAGGCCTGTGAAGTAGCAAGAACTAATCTTCACAATACCCAGTCAAAAATGAAATTAAGGTATGACAGAAATTCACAGGAAAGGAGTTTTAAACCTGGTGACAAAGTTCTGGCTCTCTTTCCCATTCCTCAGAATCCTCTTCTGGCTAAATTTTATGGTCCTTATACCGTTGCAAAGAAAGTAAATGACTTAAATTATATCATTAACACTCCTGGGAGACGGAAACAAAAACAACTTTGTCATATAAATATGTTAAATGAATATTTAGATCAGAGATAGCTCAGCTAATTATTTAGTTAATTTAGTTGTACTTGTCATACACAGTAAAGATATCAACGATGGAATACAATCAGACTATAGTGACTCTGGTATAACCAATCTTCGGAATTCAGAAATATTGAACAACCTAGACCAGAAACTTTCACATCTACAACAACAGGAAAGAAATGAAATAAAACAGCTATTACATGACTATGAGCACTTGTTTCCTGATGTTCCAACACGAACAAGTAAAATTTATCATGACGTTGACATTGTAGATTCTGCGCCTGTGAAACAGCATCCTTATAGGATGAATCCTCTCAAACAGAACTATCTGAAGAAAGAAATTCAGTATCTACTGGAGAATGATTTCATAGAACCAAGTAAAAGTAAATGGAGTTCACCATGTATTCTTGTTCCCAAGCCAGATAATACATTCCGTATGTGTACTGACTATAGAAAAGTCAACAGTGTCACCAAAACTGATTCATTTCCAATCCCAAGAATGGATGATTGCATTGATAAAATTGGAAATGCGGAATATGTTACCAAGTTTGACCTTTTAAAAGGATTCTGGCAAATTCCACTGACGGAAAGGGCAAAAGAAATTTCAACATTTGTAACTCCAGATGGACTTTATCAATATAAAGTTATGCCGTTTGGAATGAAAAATTCGCCTGCAACGTTTCAACGTCTGATGAACATGATAACATTTGGTCTTGATAATTGTGACGCTTATATCGATGACGTCATTATCTACAACAACACCTGGGAAGATCATTTGGAAACCATGCGAAAATTCTTCGATCGCCTCAGTGATGCGAATCTGACAATTAATTTGAGCAAAAGTGAGTTTTGCCATGCTTGTGTCACATTTTTAGGACATATTGTGGGACAAGGTCAAGTTAAATCTATAGAAGCTAAGGTCAAAGCTATCTCTGAATTTCAAGTTCCAATTTGTAAAAAGCAACTGATGCGATTTCTAGGTATGGCTGGATATTATCGGAAATTTTGTTCCAATTTTTCCAAAATTGCTGAACCTTTGACAAGTTTATTGAGTAAGAAAGCCAAATTTTATTGGTCTGACAAGTGTCAGGAATCTTTTGACAAGTTAAAGGCCATGCTTAAGAATGCACCAGTTCTTTCTGCACCAAATTTTAGCCAATCATTTAAATTATCTGTTGATGCAAGTGATGTAGGGGTTGGTGGAGTATTGATTCAGGAAGACAAAAGTGGTGTGGATCACCCTGTGTGTTATTTTTCTAAAAAACTAAACAAGCACCAGAAAAATTATTCCACAATTGAGAAGGAATGTTTGGCTTTGATATTGGCTTTACAGCATTTTGAAGTGTATGTCACCTCAGTTCTTTCTCCAGTTATTGTGTACAGTCATCACAATCCCCTTACTTTCATCAACAAAATGAAAGATAAAAATCGGAGATTGTTGAGATGGAGTTTGATATTGCAAGAATATAACATTGACATTAGACACATCAGGGGAAAAGACAATGTGATTGCAGATGCACTCTCACGTGCCTAGAAATGTAATATTGCTTGATGTAATTAAGTCCAGTATCATAAAACATGTTCTTATGAAATTTTGGTTATTGTAGTATTAGATGTATATTCAAAAGAAAGCTTTATTATATAAATCTTTCTTTTTCTTTATGAGGGGAGGTGTTATGTATGATGTTTATATAATATTATAAATATTTTAGGAAATTATAAATGTTTCTTCACTTTAATATTTGCTTAAATCTTTATGTTTATCAGGAAAAACATGTTTAACTAGTGTCCTTGAATTAGGTTGTTTTGATCAATATAATGTTTTCTCAATTTGAAGGTCAAGGTTGAATTTTGTTTACAAGTAAAATTCCATTAAGATGACACATGTTCTAGAACATTCTGTCATGTGACCAATCTTTATATATACCATGTTTGGTGGACATTTTTTCAGTTTTGACATTACCATCAGTCTTGTAAAGAGCTATTACAGTTGTGAAAATTCATTACAAATTCTAAGAGAGGAATTATTTTAAAAATTCATTGGATTATAACTGTGCTCATAAACTTTTGGATTTTGGATTTTTAATTAATGATTTTTTAATTTAACTGAACTTATTCAGATATTTTGGAATACTTCATTTTGACATCAGCACATCAAGATTACTAGTACATCAGGACTTTGGAGACCATTAGCACATCATAACATTCAAGGACACAGCCGTGAATTCGGAACATTCTATATTTAGGACTTGTGATTAGAACAATCATTCTTATTGGATTATTAGGATTTCAAAACACATTACTGTAAGTGACTTTTTGATTTTTCATTTTAATTATCTAGTAATAAATTGCTTGTTGATTTTTTACTTGATTTGTTGGTTTCACTTTCTTTCTGTTACATTTTTCTTAGACCATAGAGTCGTAACAATATATATATATATATATATATATATATATATATATATATATATATATATATATATATATATATATATATATATATATATATGTACGTACATAAAGTGTGCAAGTCCTCCCGCACCTTTCCATGGACTGAGTTGAAACATGTTGGGGATGCACTTTTCCAGAGGTGTGTCCCTTTTAGACGCTTCCATTCAAACGTAGTAGACATTATTGACGTAACGTCAATATGCACATATTGTACTGTCGTTATTCTCTGATGCATTTTCTTTTTGGTGTTAAATGTATATACTAGATGCGACTTGCACCACTCATTCAAACAAAAAAGGGAGCGAGAACACCCGTATCCTAAGGACACGTTTCTGGTTCAATTTACGAATTTTCATTTAAAACGTCTTTACAGTCAATTTAGGGATTCTAACACATTTGTAAATATAACAAGCTCTAAATCATCGAACGTCAAACTTTGCAGCAGTCAAATCCACAACAGACCGGAAAAAACGTTGTCGAGGTTTTAGCACATAACGCTTAGCGATTCGGTGCCACATATAATCATATTGATGATATTTTTGGGACAAAAGTTTCCAATCTGTATTATAACGGAGATAACAACCATGTATATAAAGGTCCCAGAACGTCAATGGAAGCTTGACTGTTTTACCGTCGACGCATCGACGGAGCCGGTAAAACGAATATTTGCAACAGCATAGTCATCCGCAAACACTCAGATACAAAAACTGTTATCCCATTCTCACATATATTTAGAGGTTTTCCCGACAAAATGTCCATAATGTAATTCTCTGTGGCACTACTTCATAGGTATGGTCATAGAGCCACGATTGCGTCTACGTTTCCGACAGTATATCAAGGTCTACAACGCGATTGTGTTGCCGACCCTGCTGTACGCATGCAAAACCTGGACCATGTACAGACGCCATGCCAAGAAGCTAAACCATTTTTGCATGGGCTGCCTGAGGAAACTTATGATATAAGATGGCAGGACAGGGTCTCGGACACTAAGGTTCTCGCACGGGCAGGCATTCTAAGCATCCACATTCTGCTGATGAAATCACAGATGAGATGGACAGGCCACGTCTCCAGGATGTCAGAAGAGCGACTACTAAAGAAGATCTATGGTGAGCTTAAGGAGGGAAAGCGATCTCAGGGTGGTCAAAAGAAACGCTTCAAAGATTCCCTCAAATCATCCTTGAAACATTTCAACATCGACCCTGAGTCTTGGGAAGATCTCGCACAGAATCGCTCCGCCTAGCGCAATTTCATCCGTACTGGAGCTACAGACTTTGAACTTAGGAGAATTGCAAAGACAGTGCAGAAGTGCGAGCACCGTAAATTTCAGAACTGTAGCACATCCTCTACTGATCAAACAACCCAAGCGGCATCCAGTATGATACAGACAGTTTAGAGTACAAATTGACCTGATCAGCCATTCGCATACTCACAAAAATCAATTAGTAATGTCGTGGTCGTCTTCGAACTCGAAGGATGAACAACAATATTAAGGATCTACTCCCACTAATTTTGACGCTTGACTAATCAGAAATCACGCTACATTCATGGTCGGTTTGGAGCTAGATTTGTACGCATTAAAGAGCTTAAAAGTCTACAGCTGCAGCATGTACAAACGTTTAGGAACTCCCATTGTCTCTTTTCTCCACGTACATCATTTCCTGCTCGTTATACTCTTCATTAATAGTAATAAAATCTATTATATATATATATATATATATATATATATATATATATATATATATATATATATATATATATATATATAACTGCTACTCAGTCAAAATATTTCACTTGTAGATGTTGCTAGTGAAATTACCACTAAAGCCGACAAAACTGATAGTGATACAAATTGAATATATACCGGTGACAAGGACTAAAACTTTTTAAAAAGGATAAGTCAAACCATACCTTTGACGCTATCTGAGAGTTGGCTTGCCTTCTAGTCAAAGCTCTTGTTCTAGACATATAAGTCAAACCATACATTTGACGCTATCTGAGCGTTGGCTTGCCGTCTAGTCAAAGCTCTTGTCAAACCATACATTTGACGCTATATGAGCGTTAGCTTGCCGTCTAGTCAAAGCTCTTTTTCTAGACATATAAGTCAAACCATACTTTTGACGCTATCTGAGCGTTGGCTTGCCGTCTGGTCAAAACTCTTGTAGTAGACATATGGTTCTTGCTTTGGAACCGCCTCGAAAATGTTGTGAAAGGTGAACCTGTGTCATTTAGTTTGGGGAATATCGTGGCATTAAGTGGACCATGAGAAAAGACAGAATTTCTCCATTCTATTCTCATTGTTTACTTCTATCAAAATCTTTTCCTTAATTCTTATCACTTGCCATGATAATGAGCCAGCTAATATATTGTAAGTGGACTTCTGTTTCAACCTTGTTGACCCTGCAAATGTCATTACAACTTAGTAGTGTTTATGGAACAATCATCAAATAGTTTGATTTACATTGTGATTTTAACTCAGCCACCATTTTTAAAACAAATCTGTAGGTGTAGTTGAGATCTGCAGAACATACGCAATGGTAGATGCATGGTTTAACTTTCTTGGTAAATGTCATAGTAATGAATATCAACAAGCGTAACATTTTCTCAAGTATGTGTTTGAAACACTCCTCTAACCATTATCCAGCAGTGAAAAATATATTGTTGACGCTCCTTGTTTAACTCTTTGTGTAGGTGAGTATACTTTGTAAACCAATAACTGCAGTGGAGACTGGAAGCTTGCATTAGTGTGACGTTTTCTATTCTAAACTTCTTTATGGAACACATGACCTCCTAAGGCATTTGAAATCGATGTTTGAATTTGATAAAAAGTATCAGACGGATTGCATCTGTTTTGTTATTTAATCTTTGGAGGACTCTCTAAAGATTTTCGAAGAATTTCGCATGAAGCAAAGACTATCGTCGATATGGCACTGTAATATATGCTTATACTTCTTCAAAATACAAATATTCTGAATATCTGGAAGATGGCGAAGTAAAAACGTCTAGTTCTGACGGAGTATCACCTGAGTCTATCGCATGAAAGTAACACATGTGATTCTTCTATCGTCATACCTGTTTTAAGAAGCATCTTAGTCTACATCTACAGAAAAAAATCATTTTTATGATTTTGTGTAATTCAGTACTAGTCTTCTTCAAAAAAATGTTTTTTCATGTACTCACCTGTAATTCCTGATACAGGTTCACTACTAATCTGTGTATGAATCCTATATGTTCTCATCTTTAATGCCTTGTATATATTTTATAGTAGTAGTAGATCAATTATCTATATTTTAATAGCTTTGTTGTACAATGACACCACAGCTTGTAAAAATTGTATATTATATACATGCAATTGTAGAAAACCTCATGGAAGATTGGTCTCTTGACCAAATGAGCTGCTTAATTAAATGAAGTTATTATTATTATTTCTAGAGATGTATTATTATCTTTAAATGAAGTTATTATTATTATTATTATTATTATTATTATTATTATTATTATTATTATTATTATTATTATTATTATTATTATTATTACGTCTTGTTTGCTGGTGTTCAATTTGGTAGAGACAAAATGTACTGGCATTTTAATGTTCCCAACCATGCATTTGTCCCGAATTGCCAACCACATTTCTTCGAATTGCCTAATTGCTCTTCGGTCCATTTTGACCTATTTTTCGTTTTTATGGAAGAAGTTTATTTGCTTTGTTACAAATGTACTGTTTTCGTTTGTATCGCCCTAGATTTGATGCGCTCACTAACTATTACATATTGTAATGCTCATCGCTACACTGTCAAGCAAGGTCAGATTTGGCATAAGATAAGATTTTTGTGTGCTTTAAAAGAGTTACATTTTCTGTTGGTTTTTTTAGTTTTTTTTTTTTTTTGGGGGGGGGTTAATAAGCACCTTTGCTTGCTAACCAATGAACAGTGTTACTGAGCATCACCCACATCTACTGACAAGCACGTACACTCACCGACCAGCACTACCATCTACTGACCAACGTACCGTCTTACTGACCAGCACCCACATCTAGAAATTATTACCCAAGCCTACTAGCCAATATAGAGGCTGAGGATTTGTGCACATAAGACATTTTTTAGTAATAAGTTTACAGGCGAGTAAATAAATAAATATTTTTGAATATGTTTTGCAAAGCTCTTGCGAAAATTCTGCCTGTCAAAAACAAGCACAAAAAAATCTTTCCGAGATCTGTAGGTCAGCTCATTTGTGATCTTGAGTGAGAAGGCATAGACGAACTTTTTAGCAAATATACAAGGAAGCGTGCACTTTGGCATGCTTTGCTGACTGGAACACTTGGGCCTTGAGTTCATCCTTTCAAAAAAGTACTATTTGAAATACTTTACAACCTTTTGATTATAAGTGTGATACTGTAAGGACAACTTACAAAATGGAACTTAAGAATATTGACGTATTCAAGATATGCTTTTTGTTTGCCAATTTTATTCTTGACAAGTACAAACACTCAAGTACATTTGTAACATTCTCAAGAACCAAAATGTTTTGCTATACCGATAAATAGTCAAATAACAAAACAATGTATGTTGTTTGCTGTTTTAAAAAATAAACAGAAAATATAACTCTCTGACATTCAATTTATACTTGGATTATAAAAGGAAGCCAATGCTTGCTATTAAATGAGTATGTGTTCTTCTCTCCATCCTGTTTAATAGAGATAAGGCTATAGTGCCCCTCCATTTTTAAAATATCATAGGGGTATTGGGAGTAGATGTGGGTGCTGGTCAGTAAGACAGTGTGTTGGTTAGTAGAAGTGAGTGCTGGTTAGTAAGACTGCATGTGATCAGTATGTGTAGGTGATGGTCAGTAGGTGTATGTGCTGGACGAAAGCCTTATCTTGTATACGAAAATCTTATCTTAAGCTAAATTCTGACCTTGTTTGACAGTGTACGCTGTCTCGCTGTATTTTTCACCAGCAGCACGTTACAATAGGTAGTAGTTCAGTGAGCATATCAAATTTAGGGCGAAATAATTAAAACTGTATTTGTAACAAAGTGAAGAACCTCACTTGCTCCGTACAGCATCGACATTGGATAATCTGCAACCCACTTTCTGCCATCGTGTATCAAAGCGATAATGCGTGGCAGTTTAGTTAGCGTATTAAATCTAGGGCGACAAAAACGAAAACAGTACATTTGTAACAATGTGAAGAACCAAACTGGCACTATTCAGCATCGAAATTGAATATTTTGCAACACCGTTGAAAATTAAAATTTCATTTCACTCCATGGTTTGTTAATATAAAATAGTGTTGTTTCCTAAGGATCACTCACCATCACGTACCCTAGAAGCCTTTTAAATAAGTTTGTATTAAATTCCCCTTTTCACCATAGGGCCATACTTTCAAGATGGCGGATTTAATGTTAATTCTCCTTGTCAGAATAGGACCATTTTTTTCAGCATCTCTTCCCCAGTTACAACTAATGCAAAACAATAACTGACTTCTTTCTTTGTAAAACACACATACCACAACTCTTTGTAAAACATACATACAACACACATGCTCCCCCAACACCACCCTACCGCCCCCCCCCCCACCTCCCCCCCCCCCCCCTTCCAACCCTTTTGGCTAGGTCGCTGAGGGTCACGTCGGATCCAGCGGCAGGTGGTAGCTGCAGATACCCGTTTGTCTTTTCATGTACAGTAAGTGTATATATGGTTATAGTATGGGGATATCAATAGTTTCCAATTAATGTCAATTATATCTGGTTATAGGGTGGGAATCTCAATTTTCCACGGCATGATCCACGTGGCCTCATTCAAAAATCCATCTGATAGGAGTTAATGCTGCAATCAATTATAAAACATACAGTTCTCAGACACGAAAGACTTAGAGATTGAAAGCTTACAAGATATTTAAATTTTAGGTAGAACTAGCCCACCCTGCTAGCCACATTCCCAGAGTATGGATAAAATTCTACAACTGTTATGCACATTTATAGACAACCTCAAGTCATACTCCAAGGTTTGAAGTCTCTATCTTTAAAGATCTAGGATTATTTGTGCGACAGTATACAAGCGCACACACAAACATATATACACACACACACACTCGTACGCAATTCTAAACGGGCAGAAAAACATAATCCTCTACTTTGAAAATAGCATGGATAGTAACCTTGGCTGTTACTACTAGACGTGTCAAAGTTGGTGGGAGAATTTGTTGATTTGTTTCTGGTCACTGATATCTGAACATATTTGTAAATATTTTTCAATTAAAGTATCATCCAACAGTCAGCCGTGTCCAATCCTCCAGGGGCAACAACGTCAAGCCAAGCTTTTTGTAAACCAATGCTAATTGGATGGGGGCATCCATATTCAAATTTAATTCAATGAACCTAACATTTCCGTTTTAAGAACTACAGTTACAATTGAGCATAACTGTTTTTATCATATTATATTCAAATTAACTTTTGAAATAGCCGCAGGCGGTATCTGTGCTGAAGTGGTTTTTGAGAAAAGAAACTAAATTAGAGCTGGGCGCCACTGGATTTAACGTCAGTTAATTGCCATCGGCGACGCGCTATGTGTCTACACAACTTGCCTGACAATTACTGTTCCCTGAAGCTATCTTGTATTGTCATAAATTACCCCGACTCGAGTCGAGCGTCTGATAATGGTTCCAGATGTATTGCCTTCCAATTAAAAAATCAATCTGGCCTACAAAAGTATGAAAAACTGATTTATGGGCGCAGGCTATCTTGTACGTATACAATGAATATAAAGACCATCAACACCATGGGGGATATATTGTGTAGCAAACCCACAATATAATTCAGTAAATCAGTTCATATGTACATGTCTCTGTGAACAATGTAATCTTTAAACAAGTTACTATTCATATCATTAGAAGTCGTATCAAGCCTGAGAATTAATGTCAATAAAAAGGTGCTGACTAAATTGAAAAATAATCCTACCATACATAAAATAATTGAAAGGTAAACATATATACCCATCCCGAAAAAGGGCATCATTTTTGAAAATGTATTTCTTCCACCAAATAAGCTTATTGTAAAACCTCTGCTGATATGACCTGCTTACCCCTGAGAGTGAAAATCATGATCTATCAGAAAGACTTGCACATGACAATACATTTTGTATTGCTATTAAAATGTTTTGAAAGAGTTTCGATTAGAAGATGAACTGAGAGCGACAAGAAATTATAATCAGTTCAAATCTAATATACAGACCCCCCTATAAAAAAAAAAAAAAAAGCAAATCATCACTTGTGGTTTTTTTCTTTTTTGGGGGGAGGGGGGGACAGTATATTAGATTTTAACTTATTATAATTTATTTTCTCTCTCAATTCATCTTTTCAGCAGCTATAAAATTAACACTGTTAATTACAACTGCAATATCTATTTTTTTTTTATTTTGTTCCATTTTTGTACTGAATTCTTGTTAATTTAATGATTAAATCACTTTTTTTTTAAAAACCACTCAAAATCAACAAATGCCCTTTATTTACCTATACTAGCGCAGCCTTATCCGACTATAGTGCTATCTGAAATCTAACTGCTACAATTCGTGGAGATGATAAATTGCTACAGTTTGGATATAGAAAAATCAGCAAAGAAATGGAAAAAAGAAACAGCAGATACCAAAGCTGTAAATGTTGCACATTTGAAAAGCAGCTTAACTAAGGAAAATTTAAACATGTTCCTTTCTGCTAGAATAATGTGATGGCAAAAACATAAAGTGTTGAACTTAAATTAAACTATCTCAATAAATGGAACAATCATGCTTGAGACAATGTGTACCAGAGGTACAATCAGGTTTAAAATGGTACAAATGCAATAGAGAAAAAAAGATTGAGAAAATGGAAAAACGAAATACAAAATACCAGCAAGTGCAAAGAGGGTGTAACATCAACGGGATTAAAATGGCATTACGTAGAAGAAAATAAAAAGATGACAGAGACAAATCAACAACCAATTTCATGTCAATGTGGAGAAACAGTAAATGGAGGCTCGACGTATTTATACAAGAAGAGTAAATTCCTTGCTAATTTTTGGAATCTGAATAATGAACATTAGGCATAGTCATTGAGAGAATCACTGGTGAATCCTAGTCCTAAAGGAATAGACTCTACGTTTTAGACAATGGACCCTATTCTAAAAGTAATAGACTCTACTTCTTACATAATGAACTCTAGTCCTAAAGTAATAGACTCTACTTCTTAGATAATGAATTCAAGTCCTAAAGTAATAGACTCTACTTCTTGCATAATGAACTCTAGTCCTAAAGTAATAGACTCTACTTCTTGCATAATGAACTCTAGTCCTAAAGTAATAGACTCTACTTCTTAGTTAATGGATTCAAGTCCTAAAGTAATAGACTCTACTTCTTGCATAATGAACTCTAGTCCTAAAGTAATAGACTCTACTTCCTAGAAAAGGGACTCTAGTCCGAAAGTAATAGACCATACTTTTGATGTGATGGACTTCAGATTTAACAGAAAAAAATAAAAAATAATTACAAAAATAACAAGTGCAGCATCACACACTTCTACGGCAACTGTGTTTAATGCTGCAGTTAACCGGGACATTGCACAAAATATTTAACGAGATTAAATATTTACTGCAATGAAACTCAATCTTATTTTTTGATACAGACTATTAAAGTTCTTTTTTATTATCGTATCCTAAAATTTGACAATAATGATTCTATGAACGGATCCAAAGTACAGTGTGACATGACATTTAAAGCAGAATTAAATAAAATGCTCAATAAAGATGGCAATATCTGGTTGTGGGATCTTCTATTGTCATTTAGCAGCTCCAAGTGTCCCTGACTTAATAAAATCACTACACAGTTGTTATGTTTACTTTCTGACGCTAACTGTTGGTCCAAATTATATTTAGACTGTGTCGCTCGACTCTAATTAGGCTGTGCCGTTTGTTCTGTATCTCTGAGTCTATTTAATCTTTCCTAGAATTCATCTGTCATTGATGAAGTAAGAACGGTCTGTCTACTTGATAAAACCTCAGCATTCGATTCTTTCTTAAAACTAGATAATCTGGCGTGTTCCTGTATTAAACTAGATACTAAACGTTTTGTAACACTATTTTTGGTCATTTTTACATCTCCAGTTTTTCATGATTTCTCCTCAGATAATATATTGAATATTTTCATCTCTATATGTATTTCTAGCATATTCAATTAAAATTACATCGCTTATGTTATAGTTTACCGAGTTTACTTCCTTTTGTTATAGAGCCTGATGTACAGTATCAAAGCATCATATACCATGATCGTGTACAGTATCAAAGCGTCATATACCATGATCATCAAAACCAATAGCAATATTTACAGTATCATTAACTTGTATTTCTATTTGCAGTGTATAATCATCATCTTTCAGTGTCTTCCATTTCATAACTGGAGTCAATTAACATCAGTAGATGGAATAGAACAAAGAAGCTTACAAAACCATGGGTGTCAGCAGTGTGTTAATTTAATGAAAACAAACTGATAAATAATCAGATAAGAGTTACCCGTGCATGCGGAAAAACTATAACCAAATGTTCAATGTCATAACATAGAAAAAGTAAATGCCATACTAAATTTGTCTTGAATAAATGAATAATACATAAAGAACAAAAAAAAAACAATGGTCTCTATTTTTAATACTTATCTACCAAAATAAATGCAAGAAGAAAACTAAATAGACCTTAATCCGTGTACAACCTATAAGGAACATAAAGAATACACAAACAAAACTTAAATAGGATCGTAACACAAAAAAATGTTCAA
Source organism: Margaritifera margaritifera (assembly GCA_029931535.1). Taxonomy (NCBI): domain Eukaryota; kingdom Metazoa; phylum Mollusca; class Bivalvia; order Unionida; family Margaritiferidae; genus Margaritifera; species Margaritifera margaritifera. Next base: position 2,349,521 of record JAQPZY010001653.1, on the reverse strand, counting down.
GAATCGTTTAAAAGAATTTAAAAACGAGTGCAGATGTTATAGTGGGAATGACCGGCGTATTTTGTTAAGTTGGTTCTCTGTAAAAATCAAGCTAAAGGTCAGTCATACTTGTAAAGAAGTGGATGATCATCTTGAATTTAGAAACTGATATCAGAGAACTAAAACGACAACAATCGTGAAGTGAAATGGACAATAATATAATCATTTTATGTGATGAACTTTATACTAAATATTATCAGATACGAAATGGTATTTTGTCAAAATAAATTATTTTACTATGCATGTAGATAGTTTATAACCCATCAGTAGAAGATCTTACGTAAAATTACCAAAGTGGGTAAAAGACAAATATGCTTGCATTAATGTAAAAAAACAATACAACGAATGTGGGGGTTTTTACGCTATGGAATCAGTTTTTAATACTCAATAATTAGCACAGACCATCACAATACAATTCAAACAAGTACAAACTTTGGTTTGACTGAGGCCTGGACATATGTCTGATACAATTAGATGATGTCGATAATTTTGAGCGTGAATTTAATGTCTCTATACAGTGAAAATAATAAGCACTGTTAGGGTGTCTAAACTGGAAAAGATTATTCATGCTCATATCTTAATCGTGTCTGGTAAAGATAACTATCATTACTGTGAGATAACGGATTCATCCAGATTAGTCTCTTCTCAGATAAATATATCCATGGTAAAAGAATGTCTGAAAAACGTGTTTAGGGCATTTTAATACCAAATTAAAGTTATACAAGCACAAACTATTATGCAACAGAAAGGCTTCTGAAATCACAGAAGATATAACTATTGATGTCATATCTATAGAAGTCTCGGCTGTAAAATTTAAAAATATCATCAGGTAAAATTTTCTTATGTTCTGTATTGTGATTTTGAAAGTATCATAAAATTGATAAATAGTTGTAAACAAAAGTACAATAATTTGTGGCCAAACGTATTCCTTCCGGGTTTTATTTACATAGTAAATCTGTACATAAACAAAGTCACAGTATTTTATATAGAGGTAGTGATTGTATTTAAGTATTTTATGATTACGTCAAATAACTGAATTAGTCTACGATGAGGTACGACCAAAAATGCTGCTAAAATGGTATGAACAGATGAAGACAAAAAGCATTTTGACTCCACAGATGTAGATCATATCTGCGAGAGAGAAATAAATGAAAACAAAGAAAGATATAATTGTCATATAACTAGTAAACACTGAAGCCCTGGTCAGAACGATCGTAATCTAAATTAAAAATACACCTTATTCTTCCATAATTTGTTCGGTTATTATTCTCCTCTTTCGTCAATACGTTAGTTAAAAACGATTTTGATCAGAAAGTAATGATAGTACCTAACAATGGTGAAAAATAGATATCATTTAGTAAGCATTTTTTAATAGGTTCGCGAAATAAGGAAAAGAAATATTTGTAAGGAGAACTATTAGATATTTAGATAGCTTTAGATTTATAGGACAATCTCTAAGTGATGATAAGTTCGTACAAACTACAAGACATTTTAAGAACATGGATCCTAAATATTTGAGGAAAGACATTTGCCCTTATGAATATATGGTTCAACAAAGTTGTTTTGCCACCAATTGAGAACTTCTATTCCAGTCTGTGAGGTAGAGGAATTATCGAAGCGGATTATCAACATGCAAAAGACGTCATGACTTATTTTAAATTTGAAACATCGGGAGATTTACATGTCTATTACGTAAAGAAAGATACTTTACTGCTGTGTGACATATCTGAAAAATTAAGGACTGTATGTTTACAACGTTATAAACTAGATCCTGCACATTATTACAGTGCATCTTGACTAGCTCATAATCCAAGTATAAAATAATGAAAATAGAATCAGAATTACTTACAAACTTTGATATATTCCTGATGAGAGAATCTGGAATTAGAGGAGGTGTCAGTATGATACCGAATAGATGTGATAAGGCAAAACATGAACACTACCTTGATTAAGATGTTCATATCAAAGATGATGGAGATTATGATAGGTCAAGGTCAATGTCAATTTTTTAGTTATGATTCTGTTTAAATGTTGCCTATTTATACATCTCAATTCTTGTCTTGTTTGATGTCCTATCAAAGAAGCTTTTATATTTTCTCACTTGCTTTGGAATCGGTAAATCAAGTCTCAAAATCGTCATAATTGATGTATTTACATAGCAATATTTTAAATACTTATTATACAACTAATTGTTTGTGTTTGTGTGGAAGACAACAAGAATATAAAGTATGTTTGCTATCAGTTCAGTAACAAAAATATGAACATAGTGAATAAAGTGATTTGTATTTATATCAATCATTTTTCGACTAATATTCATATTTTAATTGTGTCGGTTATGATCAAGTGTTCACTATAAACATGTGACCGTTCTGAACAAGCGTTCATGCGGGCATGGCTCAAATCATCCTTACTCCTGAAAATAAAATAAATTAATTCAGTTTATGCTCTGATATTTTTTTAAATGACCATCATAAAATTTTAGTTGTTAAGCAAAAAATCTGCCTTCCTGGGATTCAGGTCTAGCCGTGTTTGTAACAGAAAGATACAAAATAAAAAGACAAGACAGCTGTCGTGTAATTCCGTAAGGCTCTATGGTAAAAATACACGACAGCTGTCGTGTAATTCTGTAAGGATCTATGATAAAAATACAAGACAGCTGTCGTGTAATTCTGTAAGGATCTATGGTAAAGTTTAAGATTATAGATTTTGTTGACGTCACACCAAAAACTTTGTCTTCACGGGTTTACGGTCTAGCTATCCCTAAGGAATTTTCCATCAACACGTATTGCGTTTAGAGCACATGTAGTTGGCATTTAACAGATCTAGATCGTAAGTTTGGAATCAATATTGAAAGTGCTAAATAATAGGTTAGAGAAATGTTAGCATTATGTAAAAGAGACACACAAAAAATGTTTTAAAAAATGGCGTAACAATTGCCACCATTGATACGAATCATAGGTATGATTGCAATAACTCTTGTTCTGATTATGGCTGAATATTTAGCAGGAGAAGCGATGAAGGAGACGGTGGAAGTTGAGGAACACGTGTTGGTGGAGAAAGAAATGGTAGTGAAAACGGTAGCACAAGGTCATTCGTAGGCATTGTCAAGCAAGGCATAAAAAGTATTCCTAAATATTTATTTGAGTTAGCTAAAATGACAGCAGCAGCGTTGCCTGAATTTACTGGCAGTGTAATAAGCTGCCTTTCAAAATAAGCTAGACAGATTGTTTCTTTTTTAGCTGATCATGTCGTTTTACTTATTCCAACATTGGTTGGCCTGTCGTTTGCACTTTTTATAAGGCTTAGGACAAGGCAAAAATAAAATTGAGTAATTCATCATCTATTTGTCAAAAAATAAATTAAGACAACTTCTTCTAAAATTAGTAATAGCATAAGTGCTTTTTTTGTTTCTTTCTTCTTGATTTTCTTTCAAATCATGTGTAGATGCCAATACAATACCATTACCATTGTTGTTCTTCTTATCTAAATAGTTCTTACTCATCTTTCCTTCTTCATTTCACGGTCTGTTTTATTACGAATTGCTTCGGACTATTTATTAGCGGTTAGAATAATAATCGTTTGAAACAGTTGTATTTATAGCTGAGTTAACTCCTTTTTGAAGGTTGCAGGTTCGAGTCCCACCGTCTGATTAGCATGAATCGACTACCAAATTTCTCATTATTGTTTTGTAATTTCATGGGTTTCTTTGCTCTTAATGATTAAATCTGGAAGTGTTTCAGAAGGAAAGTACATTGGGTTATATATATATATATATATATATATATATATATATATATATATATATATATATATATATATATATATATATATATATATATATATATATATATATTTATTTATTTATTTATTTATTGTTATGGGTAGGGGTAAATGTAACAAAAGAAAAGACTCAAACAAGTTTTCAAGATTTAAAACACAAATATTTAATTTCCTAAAATAAAAAAATATTTCAACAAACAATCAAAGTGAAAGAATTAAAAATAACTTACAGTATAGAATATCCTTAAAAGTCCTAAATTGTTCTAAAGTTCACTGATCCGGAAGTTAATTCAAATATTCCGAATGAAGTAGGTTCCGAATGAAACCTCCAAAGTGCTGATGTCTTTAACAAGATTCAGTTATATCCAAGTGTTTTTAATTCCAAGTAATTCTTGTGAATATGAAATATCACACAAGTTCTAGAAATGTTTCCGATAATTCCAACGGAGCTGAATAATTCTTAAAGTTTAAGCAGCAGTACTGAATCCAAAATGTACTATCTAATAATATATCTCTGAAAGCAGAATATCCACACAAAATGAACCAATCTCGTTTATGACCTCTCAGGGTGAACGAACTATGAAAGAATGACGAACGCTTCAATACATCTTATTACATAGCTTCTGACTGCGTAAATCAAATAAAAACCTAATTATTCTACGTCTCAAACAAACACATCAGAATTTGATCTCAAACTCTAATTTCTGGTCAACAAAATGAATCACTCCTCTGGGATTGCGAAATCTGGGTCAGAAGTTCAAAAGTACAAATTCTCACGCGCTAGATCACGTGACATGACTCAATATTGATTTTCCCAAGACTAATGTACTGGGTCACATGTACCGTATATGTACTTTCTGCAAGACGACAGCAGTTAGACTATTATGCAGAGATCATAAAACTATACCATTATTTAAAAACAAAATGATACATAATTCCGTAACAATATATATATATATATATATATATATATATATATATATATATATATATATATATAAAATTAAAAGCTAAAAAATACAAAATATACATTAAAAATAATCTGTGAGTAATGGTACTGAACATATGAAATTCTTAAAAAATAATAATCAACACATGTGCTAACATACAAACAACAATTGTTTCAAGCACTTTATTATGGTAACTCTAGCACCTGTCAAAATCTATGTAAGCAAACTTATCAAACTAGCATCAAAATATTTAAGAATTACAAATTGACGTTTTTAGCATTAGTTTTCCCCAATAAATGCGTCAATTTAGACATTTTTTTTACAGGAAAAACGTTCATCGTAAAGCAAAACCTTTTGCTTGCACATAATTAAATACGTGAAGAAATTCTGATACTTGGATACATTTACTGATATGCATCATAGGCGCTTTAAGTTCTTTGGCCTAGATGCAACATTTCATTAATATGTATTCCTGCAGAGTTTATTTCCATTGTAAAATATTATTCGTGTGCATCAGAGACGCATAACAACATTTCTGTTTTAGTTGGGCTAAGTCCTCTTTAAGCGTTTCATGTTGGTTTAGTTGGGCTAAGTCCTCTTTAAGCGTTTCATGTTGGTTTTAGTTGGGCTAAGTCCTCTTTAAGCGTTTCATGTTGGTTTTAGTTGGGCTAAGTCCTCTTTAAGCGTTTCATGTTGGTTTTAGTTGGGCTAAGTCCTCTTTAAGCGTTTCATGTTGGTTTTAGTTGGGCTAAGTCCTCTTTAAGCGTTTCATGTTGGTTTTAGTTGGGCTAAGTCCTCTTTAAGCGTTTCATGTTGGTTTTAGTTGGGCTAAGTCCTCTTTAAGCGTTTCATGTTGGTTTTAGTTGGGCAATGAGAATAAACAGTCTTGCCTAAGGACATAACGCGACAGCCGACCTGGCCAGATTTAGGAATCAAACCCTGAACTCATGCGTAGAAGCCAGCACGCTAATCACATGTTTTTCACAAACTAGTCTTATAAATATATTTATATTATCAAAATAGTATCAACTCAGTGTGTTACTTTTTGTATCGTATTTTATAGTTTTCATCAGTTTAAATTATAAATCATTCATTATAATCTCTAATATGTATTATATTGTTATTTTTATAACTTGTTTTATTAAAATGTAGGCATTAATTTTTGTTTTTAACATTTTTTTCTGCGAGGGGAATAACTCAACGTAACTCCAAACCAGTGATTCTAGGTTACTTGCCTTATCTCTTTACTCTAAGAAGAAATGTGGTCCGTAGAGGGCTTCTCTTTATTTTTTTAATGCTCTTGATTGCATTTGTTATAAAAATAAATGTTTCAAGATTTCTCTAGTTTTGTATCTTTGTCGATATTTGACGGCACGCCAGCATGATTTGTCCATTATTGAAAGGCCCCTATGCCAGGACGTTTTTGTATCCAAGTTGGTAAATTCTGGAAAAACAGGTTATTTTTAGATAAAGTGGTCAATCGTTTTATACTTTAATAACGGCAGCAATATCTGATGGCAGAACAGCATCATTTGTATAAATCTAAAAGGCGTTCAAGCTAGGACACTTTCTGTCAAATTTTACCAAAGTCTGTTAAGTGGTGTTTTAGAAGAAGTTCTTAAAGGTTTTCTATTTTAGTAACAGCAGCCATATTTGATGGCGGATTGGCATCATTTTAAAAAATGAAAGACCTTCAGGCCATGATACCTTCTGTTAAATTTGGTCAAATTCTATTAGTCAGTTTTTGAAAAGAAGTCATTTAATAGTTTTTCTTTTTTTAGTAACGACGGACATATTTAATGGTGGAACGGCATCATCTGAACAAATTTAAAAGAGCATGATGCTGGGATGCTTTCTTTATAATTTTACCAAATTGTGTGGAGTGTTTTATTTTAGAAGAATTTGTAAATTGTTATTGTGAATGGACGGTGGACAGCCAATGGCGGCACGAGGGTTCGAGGCGCTCGGGGGCAATGATCTTTAGTGGCGCCCCTACAGAAGCGCCTGGGGGCAATGTTCTTTAGTGGCGCTCCTGCTTTGCCACAGAGAATACTGTTTATGTCAGTTGCCAACCTCCACACGAACACACACACACACACACACCAATCTATGCCCCGGTTACAGCTAAAAAAAAAGCTCCCGACGGCTGTCACTGCGGACAGCAGACTAAGAACCATACCATAAGCTTACTTGGCTTTATGACCAGGTGAGCTAAAAACTAATAATTTTCTAAAGTTTAAAATCCAGTCAATAAATTACCAAGATTTTAGATGAAAGTTCTGCCAGACCTGCGGGCGAGCATGTTAATTTTTTATTTATTTATTTATTTATTTATTTTTTTGGGGGGGGGTTGATTAATTTGTTGAACTTCAAATACAAATCAATCTGTTATTACGTTTCTGAGCCCACGGGACGGGCAGAACTATAGCTTAGAAACTACGAAATTGTTTCTGCGTTTTGGAAGTTTGTATAACAAAAACGATTTGTTGAACAATCAACAACTTACATCCCCAAACATTTAAGGCGCCGCGTTTTCGTTTTAGTTTGTTTTCGTCACCAGGCTACCTGACAGGCCAAAAGTATTTACAGATAACCAGTCTACTCAGGCCCTGGCTTGTCTCTCCATTACATAGTGATAAAAGCTGAAGCGGCCCGGGTGACACTGGCTAAACAAACTGCTGCCCAGGTGGTCTCGCTCTTTTTGAAACACCAGTGCCACTACAAATTAAATCAGCCACTTTCTTGCAGAAACGCCTGCTCTTGTTTATGCTTTTTTTTTCAAGGAATTCACAAAAATACACAAATATTAGGTCTTTACACAACAAATTTAGCACTCTTTGTGTTAACTTTTAATTTTTTTTTCGCCGAAATTTAATGCTAATTTCCTGACATGACAACTGAAAACGATTCTGACCTCGGGATCAAATGGTCACGACAGACAGTGGGGACGTTGTTTTCCATACTTGACTGTGGAGTAGATTGTAGGGTGAGTTGGGTCCCGATTCGTTCTTTTGGTTAAAGTAACGACAGGCACAAGCTTTTGTTAACACTGACCTTTCCTAAACCAAAATGCAGAGGGCACCATCCCTAATGTAAGCAAAATGACTTGTGCAGATTGTTTCGGGTCTTAATACTTATATAAAAGAATTATGCCCATCAAATAAATTTATTGGAGAAAATAATAAATGAAACTTTAAATCTAGTTTTGCATCTTTTGGTGTTTAAACTGTTACAGACGGAATGTGATTTGTTGGTTTGTTTCTGTGTTTTATGACACAGTTTTCTTTAGTGCCCAGGCAGTTGGAGTAAAGTGCCTTGTCCAAGGACATTACTGTAGCTAACTCGGGCTAACCCGATGACAGGATTCAAGCCCGCACCCTTTCAGTCGAGATAACAAAATAGAAAAGAGAATGCAACCTTGGGTGAATTGATAAAGTTTCGTAATATTGGTCAGGCTCCTCACAGTTTATTAGAGAAAGCGGAGAAAACTCTTTATTAGATCTAAGACATCAGATACAGGTATTTAGTTGCTTTTATTTCTGGAAGCAAATTAATACTTTCTTATTTTTTTCAGCTTCATACAATAAAGGTTCACTCTGATAGGAGAACGTTGCACCTAACACGCATAATGCAAATAGAACAATGTGTCTGACAATTTTGGAACTGTCTACGTTACATGAATGCTGAGAAAGGTTCAGAAAACTTGAATGATTGTGAGTTAGCGTATTATGATTTTGCTTATGTTGTTATGTCTGCATTCAAAGGGTAATTATGTGACCTTCGCAAGCTTGCAGCCCTGTTTGGTTACTCACCCTGGAACGAAATTTTGATAATCACTCAGTTTCAGTTTGTAATCAACACTCAACCATCCCAGATTTCTCCAAGCAGGATTATGTGTGACGTGAGTTAGAATCGCTCTTTAGCATTATTTTTAATCCAGATTTTTGCCCTAAAAGCTTTAACCGGTTGTCGTAGAGTGTAACACGTATGAAAAACTGGATATCGAATAGAAACTGGTCATTAAGTTTTATCAATGACAATTTACAATAATCATGTGAAAATCTAATCTAGATAAGTAAATACTTGAAAGTTGTTTTTTTCCACAGGCAGTTTTTAATGGCACCCCTTCAATGCTTATACGAATATCCAGTGTTGGCACATTTTACGATCTGATCATCGTGGGAGAGAGGGAGAGAGGAGAGGAAGGAAAATGAAAGTAGTTCCAGAGGTGACGTCACCACATTGGCGATACCACTTTTATCGCAACTGTGACAATATTAATTTGTCTCTGACTGATACATTTCAGCATATGATTATGATACATAATTTTAAAAAATAATTATAAAAAAAACATTATCATACAAGCTAATCAGCGTGGACGTATCGGTAAAATTGCCACTCCATTTTTGTTACTGTTTTATTTTTGATATGCAATCATATTATGATTTAACAATAAGTCAATAAAAAACTGAAAAAAAATCATTTTTTTTCACGCAAAAACAGCTGTTTTAGACACAACGAAAATAATATATTGTTTTCTTATATATTTCAAAATCAGATTCTGAAATGTATCAGTGGGAGAAAAACTATATCGCCATAGTGGCAATACCACTTTTATCGCCAAAGTGGGGATATCACTTTTGGAACTACTTTCTTTTCCCATTTAGGAAATATATCTGCTCTAACTTAAGTTATTCAAACCTTTATTTCCAAATTTAGGCCTATTTCATTTTTTTCCGTCTTTTTCTTCTCTCTCTCTCTCTCTCTCTCTCTCTCTCTCTCTCTCTCTCTCTCTCTCTCTCTCTCTCTCTGAGAATGAACAGATCTTAAAATAGATAAAGACTGTACGTAATCAATGAAGAGATGTCATAAAAAAGGCCTAAAAACGAACTCCAGATAACAAAAAGTAGGCTTGAAGTATTAACCGTTCTTTACGTAAATCATGCAAATTGTCAGTTACTGAACTTATATGACCTGTTGCTACTCGATATTTTGGGGCACCCATAAAGTATCGTATAAAAAGAGTCAATAATAAAGTTTGAAACAGAGAAAACGGGAAGAGAAAACAAATCTCTCGACGTAGTCAGACTGTCAAGAGAGTTGTCTACGTATTATTAATCGATGCAAAAGACACATTCGTCCAAGTACCTGTCTGACTCTGCAAGTGTCACTGGACATTTTTATGCCTCCAAAGTGTTTCCAGAAGCTGTGGAATACTACCGAATCAGCCATTGGCGCACCGGTACCCAAGGTATCTATCTACTCCATGACAACGCACCGGCGTGTAAATCCGCCGTCGTGACAGACTTCCTGAAGGAGCACCAACTTTGCCACATCCTCCATACAGCCCTGATTGAGCTCAAAGTTATTTTTGGCTGAATTGCGTTAAGAAATATTCGTTGAGGAGCGGACGATTTGAAAGCCGCCATGCAGTTGGAAGTGCAGTTTTCTAGTGTATGAACAACATAACAAATAGTGAATACGATATGGCATTTAATAATTGGACAATCAGACTGAGAAAGTGCATAGACGAGCATGGAGAGTACTTTGAGGGGATGCACTGACGTATTGTTTACTAATAAAGACATTTGTTGTTCAAATCACTAATATTCAGAACTTTATAAATACACCTCGTAATTAGGATTGTCTTCAAAAATTTTAAAGGAAACGCCAAATATAATATTATCTTTTGATGACTATTATAATCTCGCAGTAAAAAGGTCCTTGTAAATCCAATGAGCAATTTCTCTTCAACAAAAATGCATACCAGCTATCTTTCTATCCATTATTTCTTCTCTTAGAGAGATGCCAATACTCATGTTAGTGACTAAGCTATCTCATAACAAAGACATTATCCAATCTCAATTGTAATAAACTTTATCACTGGAATTCTGATTTGTAAAACACATATCCCCGCGCTTTTCCGACCCACAAGTGTGAGATTCTTGGCAAAGTCTCTGAGGGTTAGGTAGTGCCCAGAGGCTGATGATAGCTGCACATGTGCAAATGTCTTTTCAAGTACAAGCAAGTGTATGTAATTATATATGTATATATGGGAATGTCACTAGTTTCCAATTAAGACCCAGTGACTAAGTGCCGAGGAGCGGGGGTGAAGGTAGGGATATAAGGATAGACCTAGATGCCATTGTCATGTTGTATATCAATACCTCCTTCCATGTATGTAGTTATAGGGTGGAGGCCATCACGCAAGCTATGACAGTAGTAAGATAAATAGGAGTCCTGGGCCAAAATACGAGTGCGATTTTGACACTGTATAATTTACTCCCATTTTCAATTTTCTTTCCTTTGTTGTTAAGTTTAATGTTTTCTTCTTCCGGTTTTCATTCAGTTTCAGCCTCTTTCCTCTTGTAAGCTTTCAGTATGTTACCATTACCAGTACTCTTGTAAGATTTCAGTCTGTTACCATTACGAGTACTCTTGTAAGCTTTCAGTATGTTACCATTACCAGTACTCTTGTAAGATTTCAGTCTGCTACCATTACTAGTACTCTTGTAAGCTTTCAGTCTGTTACCATTACCAGTACTCTTGTAAGCTTTCAGTCTGTTACCATTACCAGTACTCTTGTAAGCTTTCAGTCTGTTACCATTACCAGTACTCTTGTAAACTTTCAGTATGTTAAAATTACCAGTACTCCTGTAAGCTTTCAGTCTGTTACCATTACCAGTACTCTTGTAAGCTTTCAGTCTGTTACCATTACCAGTACTCTTGTAAGCTTTCAGTCTGTTACCATTACAAGCACTCTTGTAAGCTTTCAGCCTGTTACCATTACCAGCACTCTTGTAAGCTTTCAGTCTGTTACCATTACAAGCACTCTTGTATCCCAGTAAACGGTAAGATCCTTTTTTTCAGCACTGCTTCGACAAGATATGGTCCAGTCCACAAAGGCACTGAGTTTTCATCCATTCTGGTTGTTTTTCTTGTACCATGAAGTAATATTGCATCTCCTTCCTTGAAAAGAATGTCTTTCACTTTGGAATCGTGGTAAAGCTTTTGTTTTTTGTTTTTTTATTTCTGTGCAGTACGTATATTCTCTGCAGCTCTTTTACGTGACAGAAACAAGTTCAGAAATGAATCCACCCTCGCCTCTATTACATTCAGCATCCGTAAGGGCATAGCCTTCTGACAATGGAATATCGGGCTCGACTGGAAACGTCGACTTTCTTCCATACACAAGAGAAAATTAATATTTCTTTGTAGATTTATGCTCTCACCCAGGGCCGGCGCAAGGGTATTTGGCGCCCTATGGATACCTTCAGCCCCCCCCCAAATTAACTTTAGAAAATGAATATTGTACATTTATTCTTTCCTTCTGTTTTTCTGTTTCTATTTTTGGACGTTTTATCTTCTATTTTACGCTGTTTCTGTTTCTTTTTTTATTCATTAATTTTTTGCAGTCCCCCCCCCCACCCCCTACCCCAAAACGGTCCTGTATGATCCTGCAATGAAAAAAGAATGGCAAGCTATTAAAATTGTGCGATTTTTACCTTCTCATGATTCAGAGGTTTGATAGGTTGGTGTATGTCTCTAACGCTTGTATATCAATGTGTAAAATGTGTAAAAGTACAATATACATCAATTGTCTTGCAATTAAGAAACATTATTTACATGTTCAATATCACTATATGAACATGCATCTTGCAATGTCAAACGTTGCTCAACTCCTTCTTATCTCGTCATTAAGCAGTAAGTAAGGGAGGGGGAAGCAGTAAGTAAGGGAGGGGGAAGCAGTAAGGAGCTTAGGACCATTAGTTCAAAACTTCTTGTTTAAGCATGATGTTAGGATGCCATATGTAACATATCAAAGTTCTGATCTTCATACTTTCAGAGTTAAACATTTTTCTTAACTTTCCTATATAGAACACTACAGGAATCATGTGTCCCTTGTGGAGGGGCCTTTCCTGACAGCATAGGTATAATCTGAACAAACTTAGTAAAGCATGATGATAAAAAGCCACATGTGAAATATCAAAACTCGAGAAGCATAATTTCATCGAAAATGTTGGAGGGGGTGGGGTGGGGGGATTCAAACATTGTTTTTATATAATTCTTTGGAATTCATGTGTCCCCTGGGGCTCAGCCAAATATGACCTAAGGCGCTTCATTTTAATTACATTTAACATATCAAATCGTTGGACTTATTAGCTTAAGAAAAAGAAAAAAAAAATGTGTTCCTTAGGTAACACTATGGGAAACATGTGACCCCGAGGACGGGACCATTTTTGACCCAGGGGACACCATTTTACCAAATTTTATTTTTAATCATAAGACAAGCATACATACCTATCCTAAATTAAATCCGGTCAGCAGTTTATAAGAAGGTGCTGTTCAAAGACTTTTCTATTTCTAGCCATGCCGACATTTTTGGATGTCGGTTCAAGCTCATTTAAACAAACTTGTGAAACATTGATTTGAAAATCTGTCAAGCGGTTTCAGAGGGTATGTCATTGCATGAAATTATTGACGGACGGACGACGGATAAAACGTGATCACAATAGCTCACTTCAGTCTTCGGCTGACGCGAGCTAAAACTGTCTTCCAGGGAGAAAAATGCCATTACATGCAAGAGGATACCGGGGAAAACCAATGGGAGAATCATATTTTGTTGCACCATGATCAAACATTTGATTTACAGTTTTATTGTCAAAATTGCAGTATTTGTCCTCGTTAACTTATTTTCCGAGATAATTACAAGAGCTTACCTTAGTCAATGCAATTGATGCTGAATATCGTAATTTAATGGGCGTGTTGACGAAAACTTTAGTGAGAGTTTGTAACAATTTAAAAATAGCATTTTAGGACAAGTATATATTGAATACTCCGTTAAATATCCGAAAAAAAACTACATTTTACCAGAAAATTAAAACAGTTGCTATGGGACTCCATTTCCAACAATGAAAAACAAACCGGATCGTTTTTCAATGTTGACAAAAGAGCTAGTTCATTTCTTAATGTTGAAAATTTAGCCCTTTCATTTTACAGCGTTGAAACATGAGCCTTCTTTAACAACGAAGAAAAATTAACCCTTTTTTTTTTTTACAGAAAACTGTTTTAAAAAAGGAAGAAAATTGACGAGCAGAAGAAAACAGAGTTACAGACTGTCAGGTTCTATATTAACTAACATTTCTTTTAATAGTAGTTAAAAGTAAGCTTACCATTGCACATCTTCTGTTTAAGGTAGCTTCAATAATGTCCATCCCAATCTGTGAGAATGCTGACTCTGGCACTCTTCAGGATGTAGAGTATTTTTTTGGCTTATTGCAGTGGTACTTTCCTCAGGCATTTGTCACATTCCGGGATGTATTGTCGCACGTCCTCAAACGATCTCTTCCAGTAGAATCTTTCGCACATTTTCTTCCACCTGAAGCAAAGTCAGGAATTCAACATATCAGATCTTGTTTTCTGTTTCCATAGCAGCTGCAAATTCGTTTAATATGATAAGCTCTAATGGAATTTCCGAAAGCATCCATTCCTCCCGTGCAAATCAGGCGAAAACAGTTTGATACGATTACATGTCCAGGATAAAAATGTCCATTATTCTGTGTTTTCTTCTCGTGACCAATTTTAGGTCTTTAAATGTGATACTATACGAAATTATTTATGAAAATCATATTTTGATCTTTGAAATCCTGTCATCATTAAATATCGAATACCGGTAACTAAAAACACGTAATGTGATTAAAACCACATTAGCTATATTTCTCTTAATTGACGTTATTATCACCAAAATATATTCGTAGAAAGGAAGAGTACACAATTTGGGGTATCGCTGCATGTAAAACACATTTAGACAACTTTCATCGTTTCAAAATTTCCAGCAACAGCTCACGACAGTTTGCGTTATACAATCGTAATCATCAGCGGGTACTGATTATGGGTCTTATATGTGCATATAAATGTATCTGTGCGTAAATCTTTGCGTGAAAACAATGTGAACCGTAGATGTTCGCAAAAATAACACTAATGGTATATTTTATTTATACTTAGTGATGATGATGATGATGATGATGATGATGATGATGATGATGATGATGATGATGATGGTTCAATATATATTTGGGGAAAATAAAGAAAATCACGTTTCCGCACACTCATCATTGACAGCAGCAACATAATAATAATAATAATAATAATAATAATAATAATAATAATAATAATAATAATAATAATAATAATAATAATAAATAAATAAATAAATAAATAAATGAGTAAATATAGTGAAACCGGTCTTAAGGGATCCAGTAAATGTGGCCTGTAAAGACACGTGTCTCTTAATACAGATGAAGAGCAATTGTTTAGAATGGAATTCTGGTTTGTCTTAAAACAGGTGGTCTCTTTCAAGAGGTTATCTTAAACACATGTGTGTTTGACTGTAAATAAATAAATAATGAAATAGGCAACTGAATAGTTCTTCTAAATAGTTTTTTTTTTTTTTTTGGGGGGGGGGGGTCATAGCGGTTAAGTATACGAAATTTCGACTTTTACAGTGGATACCCAAAAATGACATATGGTGGTGATGGTGACAGATAGGGATGAAAATCGCACTAGCATCTTCAAAATTTATTTCACCATTCAATGGCATTTTTTTCCACAGAAACCTCAAATTATCAGGGTAATTTTTTTTAAAATAAAAAACAAATATGTGCTTTAGAGTGAAAAAAATTGGAACTGGAAAAAGTCGATGTCCCGCGATCTCAAATCCCACGCTGGGTGTTTGTCAAGACACTGAGGCCAAAGTTGATTGAATGCCTGAAATCATCTTTACAAGACCATTAAGTGATCTTGGGGGTAGGTAAGACCCAAGGGCAAATAGTTTCCAGGTTGCGACCTGGGGGTCACATCCAGATAATTTCCTGAGGATTAGGTAAGACCCAGGGTCAAAGGTCGCTGTGTAAATTTATTCGTCTTTTGATGACCAGTAAGTGTATATATCGTTATAGGGTGAGGATCTCAATAGTTTCAAAGTTGCGACCCAGAGGCCAAATACGGGGAAGCCCTTGGGGGTTAGGCAAGACCCAGAGCAGAAGTTGACTGTGCGAATGTTCTCCTCTCTCCATGACCAGTAAGTATATATATGGTTATAGGATGGGGATCTCAATCATTTCTAGGTTGAGACCCTGAGGCTAAATTCCCACCCATGGGGCATGACCTCATAGCACTAGGGCAAAACCCGTATTATACATGATGTACCTGAATGCAATGATGACACACACCAATTTTCGGATCGTTACATCAAACACTTTGCATGATATTTAACTTTTTTTGAAAAGCACTCCCACCCTTACCACTACCCCCACCCCCAGGGGGCGGGGCCAGAAACAAAGTAAGTTACGCGCCACTTTACATCATGCGGAATCGTTGCCACCAGGTTTCGTCAATATTCATCTAAAGTGTAGGAGGAATGAACGGAGGCTATCACAAAATCCCTGTCGCTTTTGTAACATGCGTGGGGATCAAAATGGCAATTTTAACAGGAAATAGGAATACATTTTGGAATGAAATAGGTACTAACTTCAATTCCTTGGAGAACATTACTTAAGTTACCTGAATAATCATAAAATATATAGACAAAGGATTGTAGTTTGTGAATACAGCAATGTAGTATTCGTACATTTAATATGGGCTTTATTATAAAACGTTTTCGTAAGAGTCCTTATAATACATTTATCTACATTTTGCACGGACAGGTATGCGCTGTATGGTGAAAGCACAATGAGCGACTGATAACCGGTAGTTGGCTTGTAGATCTTTTCAGAAACTATTTTTTATCTCCCTTCGTTGATTATTTCCGTTAATTCAGAAGAAACACTGTTACATGCATCCGAAAACAATTAGTTATATATAATTTGCCAGCCTAAAATTGTAACAGGGCATTGTATGTATGTTGAATATTGCTTCTATGATTGAACGAACAACAAGAACAACAACAACATGAACAACAACAACAAAAACAACAACAACAACAATAATAATAATAATAATAATAATGGTTTTAGATGGACCGTTTGATATGACATTACCTGAATCGCGTCACTGAATGTGCTCTAATACCTGTTTCAGTGACATATTCATGCATTAATGATGTTTGTGGATCAAATGAATTTCGATGCTTTCACATCAAAAATAAAGAGCTACACATAAATACTCACGTTTTCTTGACACCAAGATGGCCTCCATGTTTGTGACAATGTACACTATTCAAAGTTGTCTTCTTCTCTGACACAGTAAGAACTTTAAGTTCACCAGCGTTTGATTTGTAGAGAAGACAATTGTCATTTAAACAGAATGTTTTACACAATATCCGAAAATTCCTTTAACTGGCAGAATATGTCTTAACTCTGGAATGATATATCCTTTTCAGGATATAATTCCTTATTTCAACAACTTCTTTATCATCCATCCTCCTCCAAGATCATCGGACAAATACGGAAGTTACTCGAAACACATGTATTTTACTAACAGCGACTACACGTACTTTCATCGGCCCTTTTATCTCCAACGACAAAAAATATATATATATAAAAAAGTTCCCCCATGTTTATCTGGTTTCTCATTGAAGAAAGACCTAACAGGGGTAGGCTTAAGGTATGATTTTTTGGTGGCCAGCAGGGGCATTCAACTCAGAAAGCAACCAACTTGTCAGAAATACAATTGGCCCTACTTGTACGCTCATTTTCGGTACAACTTTACTATAAACACTGCCAGAATTTTTCATAATAGAATACAAGGAAACCGGACACTATTGCTGAACTTCAAGATACAATATTTTAATGAAAAACTAGCTGTGTATATTTGACAAGAACAGAACACTTAATTACATTATTCTGATTTTGAATAGAATGTTAAAAATAGCGCCATTTTTACAAATACTTATCCTAAATTCACGTGTGCTACGATATGCTGTAAAACTTTATTTCGACCAATTACATTGTGAGCAAGTTCAGTTTCCATCCAGTGTCGCATGGTACCATGTTGTAAACAATATACACGCTCAACGATAATAGATACCAGCAGGATATCAGCCTAGTAAGATCTCTTGCACAAGAAATGATACGCAAATCGGATAATCAGACAAAATTTACATTAATCCTATCGAAATAAATTGACTGGCCAGGCGGTCTGGCTTCTAGAAAGTTCACCTGGCTCGAGCCAAAATACACTGGCCACGGGCAGCGGACCAGCGGCTAAATCGATCTCTGCATAACAAGACTAATTTGATCTTTCTGAGAGAAAGTGATAAAAAAGAGGAGTCGACTTAACTTTAAGCTCGCTCTCTTATGTACTGTTTTACTGGTTTAGAGCCAAAAACTATAATTGATAGTTACATAAAAGCTTCTCCCTTGAAAAAATCATGAAAACTAAATCCAAAAGTTCTTCTGGAATAAACCATCCATGCACAAATACATTGAACTATTAACTTCTAGTAATAAGAAAATAATATGTTCATTAGCTAAATTTGTTTATGAAGCGTTTAAATTAAGAGATAGATTATTATTTTTACAGTAATTTATTATAAAGATTGTAAATATTTGTCCATTCTCTCCTTTCTAGATCTTGACGATTACCTTTTAGAGTTCATGTTTAATTTTGTATATATAACATTTAATAACCACGCGATATTTGTATTATGTAATCTATAAGCATGTAAATGTTTACGATAATAAACTATTGAATTGAATATACAAAAAATCGATGGACCGCCATCGCATATCGCCGCGCCGGACTTTGTCAAAAGATGATGATATGCCTGAACTTAACTCTTTGTGATCATTAAGTATATAAGTATATGGATACGGGGTGAATATCTAAATAGCTTCCTGGTTAGGATCCTGGGGCAACTTGACTCAGTCCCAGGTTACTAAGCTATGACCATGGGACTGAGTTGGGATGCATAGATATTCTAGTCTTTTTCACGCTCAGTAAGTGTATATATGATTATATGGTGGGGCAAATTTGCCCCACCCCCAGAACATGACACAGGGGAGTGGTCCTAAAACCCGTAACGTATTTGATGCATCTGGCTTTAGACATATCAAGTTTCTGATCCCTATCTGCCATAGTTATGAAATATATCTACTTTATTCTTTTCTAAAAGCACTCCCCTACCCCCACCCACATAGTTCGAATCAAAATTCAAACTCGTATCTTGAATGGTGTAGGAGAAGTTCGATGACATCACTTAATCACGCACGTACATGCATAAGTGCGGATGGACAGACGGACGGACATGCGGTATCACAATGTTCCCGATTTTTCTCCAAAAATCGTGGGGATAACAAGGAATACTTCTAGAACTAAAATTGGTTTTATGGTGGGTTTTTTTTAAAATTATCCATTCCTGTGCCATCTGTAAATAGCATTTTGTCCCGAAAGATATGCGGTCATGTTTGGCTATTAATTTCCTTAAGAAAACAATATACTGTGCGCAACTGTCATGGACGATATATATATAGCATTGATGTTGCTTTATTATAATGTTTCAATACTTCCATGGTTCACCATTTTCACGTAGTATGTCAAAGTTGAACAATAGAAATTTCGGAACGATAATGTTCCTATTTTATTTATTTATTTATTTATTTATTTATTTATTTATTTATTTATTTATTTATTTATTTATTTATTTATTTATTTATTTATTTATTTATTTACTTATTTATTTATTAAAACGTCATTTCCACAGTGATGTTTAAATAACTTACTTTAATTTCGACTTAAAATAAAAAGACAATCGTTTAAATTGTTATCAATTTCTTTTGCACCTGATCAAGAGATAAACAATAATCTTCAGAAACTTTGATATCACGCCTTTTTTATTCCAACAAAACACGTATTTGTTGATTGAAACACTTGTCATATACGTAACTAATGTGGCTATGTCAGGTGGTATGAACAGTTGGGTTCAGTATACTTATATTTTATCAGATGGGACTGAAATAAAGTACTCTTATTTAGAGTAGTGGGGTGGTCTGAAAGACTTTATTATATACACAAATGTATTCCACAAACGCACACATATACCCGTGTTGAAATCTCATGATATTTTATACGCAACATCTGTTTAAATGTTTTTCGAGTCAGTAAAAAAGTATTATAATATTAATAATCAAAAAACAAAAATTAACCAGCAGTGTACAAATTTTAAAGATGCAACATTACGCATAAATGGTCATGTTGTGGCACAATGGCGAGAAAAATGTACGCGCTCTCGCAGTGATTGGTGAAGCAGGTTTATGCATATTTATGAGAAATGAGGAAATCTCTTAACAGGCGGCCAGGAGTGATAAAAGAGCGTAGCGGATTATTGCCCGTGACTTGCGACGATGTCACCCAGTTTGAGATATCAATAAAATATATGAATAGTTGTGCACAAATTTAAATTGATTTTTTATTTTTTACCGTCTTTGCTGTAATTAAATGAAATCTATTTACACTAAACAAGAACAGTATTTACGATACATATACTACTAAATTGAAAGTCCAGTTGCTTTCACAAATATGAATCAATTGTGGACAGGGGCGTAATTACTGCTCCCGCGCCCTCAGCAATGCGGGGGAGGTGGGCACTCAAGAAGGGGGGGGGGGGCCAAAATCCCAAGTTTTATTACATTGGGTAGGCCCATTTCGGAATTTGTGCTGGCGGTCCCAAAATTTGAAGTTACACCACTGATTGTGGGGCCAAATTAAACTGGATCGCGAAGCTAGGACAACGTCTGATAAGAAGAATGAATGAAAAAGACGTATAAACTATTCTGAACTTAAAGATTGGTTGACTTTATAAACAGTCTCAGTTCTCATTACACAAGCATACCAGTAAAGGTTTTCATTTAAAATGGTACATGTAAACCACGCAGATGACCGGTAGTAGGCAGATATAGTTTGATTTAAAAGCATTTTTAAAAATTAATAATGGTTATGGGTATATTTTGACAGTGATAGATATCTTCTCAAAATACGCTCGGGCTAAGAAATTAAAAACAATGAGGCAGACGGCATACACGGTGCTTTTATAATTGAAGGGAGATAACTCTTTTTCCATACTGTTACACATTGACATTGGGGTATTGTATGTGAAATAAAGTATGTATTATGTTCGTATGTAATATCTGTCCATAAAAAGTACGCATAATTTCACATGAAATTAGCTTAATGCTACAATAGTCCGTGAAGATCATTTGGTTTATTAAATCTTACTAAAGCTTCTTAATTACCTCATTAGACAACACAGAGTAATTTGTACATGAATCAAGAATTAATACCATGTACTATAATAATTGCATAGTCGTAAATAATAATTAAAACTCAAGTTATATGACAGAAGCTCAGGATCTAAGTTACAAGGAGGTATTTCAGGTGCACCATACCCTACAGGCTCTATATTTCCAATGAAGCATCATGGTTTGCACACTTATAAATAGTAGAGTAATTAACACTAAGACAATAGGCTGGTCACACATAAAACTGTTCATTTTCAGTTTGGACATACTTAAGAAGAAAACGATATAGGGAATGTACCATCTTAGATCGTATTAAATACCTGGAGTATACATTTTGTACTTCAATTGATAATAGGAGCCTCGTAATTCTTGAGTGACGTGACAAAAATTGTTGAAAAGAAAAAAATTAAATTCTTGTATACGGCTATTTGGAGGAAAGTTGTGTTACTCCAAAATCTTCCCCAAAAGACTGGTCTCATGGTTGAATATTTGGAACGCATTTCATTTTTTATTTTTTTATTTCAGATACTTCATTCACAGAGTTAGTCCTGTATTATCCCTCCTGCTCTAGCAGAAGCAAGACACAATTGATTAACATACATACAAGAATAACATCCACTGTAGTTACTTTTAGGATTCATATGTATCTGTTTCTTCACATATGTATATAACCATTGAAGATACTGCACTCATATTTAGGTCTTCGGCCAGGATCTCCATGGAAGGGAGACGTTGGTTTCGTGGTGTTCATCCGTCAGTCTGGATGTTCACATACTTACAAAATACGAATTTATTGTAGAAAACGCAATTTGAGATTTCAGTCTCTTGCATCTTTTTTTGCGACTCTATTTTTTAAAATGATATACAGTAAATTATTAGTAAAACTCCTTCAGGTACGTGAAGTCAGCAAAATCACGTGCATAATAGGGCTCGAATTAAACTTTTTGTACTATCTGCATTTTTTCACGAGTGGAGTTGCAAAAGATTATTAATGCTAGTTCTTTTAGACGAGTTACTGTTATGACCTACACTGGCGTCGAGGAGTTTGGGAATAAGAAGGAACTACAAAATGTTTCTATCAGTTTTAATTGTAAGTTTTATTATCATTTTGGAAAAAGAAACTAAAAACAAAAATAATGTGCACAGCTGAATTGTTTTTCTTGTTATACACATGCCCAAGTTTGTATTTTTAGACCATGAAAGGTTCATGAACAATCAGCTTCACCTGGATTTAGCAAGGATGTATTAGGGACAATCATTTTGCTTTTAGGGAATAATCAGGTTAACATGTGACACAACTATCTGAGATCAACCATCTAAAAAATATAAATAAAAAATACTAGTTTAGCATGTCATCAGAGAAGACATAATACAGATTTTACCTTAACAGGGTCCATGCTGGACTAAAATTTTTGGCGAAGTGATTTTTCTCCCCCTCCACACCGGAGTAGGACAAAATGATGGGAAAAAAAAAGGAACTGCGAGTGTAGAGTAGGCAAAATTTGGAATCTTTACTACACATTTGAGTTCAATAATATCAAAGCAAAAGAAATACTCATTAAAGACTATGACAATATTTAAAATGTTGTTCGTTTGATTTAGTAAAATTGTTATACGAGTTTGCTATTGTAAAAGACGCTAACCTCTAAATTAGGTTACTGTAAAATCCGGTGACAGCTATCGAGGTACAAGTCCTTTCTTCCTACTTTTAGAGGTTGAAAAATAAAATCAACTTGTTTACTTTTATTATCAATTAGCTTATGAAACTGCACAAAGTAATATTTGCTCGTGAGCGGATTACAAATGCATTTCACTCATGTTTTCAAGCTTCGTGTGTAAGTTTTCGGTTGGAATCTCCTTGATAGAAACCTAATTGCAGACATAGCTAATAATTTAATTAGCACAAATCTTGGTCCAAAGCAAAAATACGATATTTAAACTGGTTTACATTGCCCACTGAACAACAAATAAAAAAGACACACAAAGTTGATATTGTAGCTAGACCCCTCTCCCCTCCCCCCCCCCAAAAAAAAAAAAAAAATCCTGGGTAAAATAAGATTTTGTAAGTTGATTTTTTCTCCACTCGCGAATAATGCAAATTTAAAAGTTAAATTCCATCCCTGACCCTATACCAGGTAATCAAGACGTCTCAACAACAAAAGAGTCAATCTTGATCAGTAATTTACAAAAAAATCATACATTGGGTTGAAATTTCTTTGCAGAAAAATTAATCGCAATCTGTTCAGACCGCTTGTAGATACACCTTATATCATTCGCTATTTCTCGGTCAATCCTACAGATCCTACCTTATATCATTCGCTATTTCTCGGTCAATCCTACAGATCATACCTTGAATGCTTGCCGATTGCAATCGAAACATCATTCTGAAATGTCCGTCAAGTCTAGAAATAACCTCGGATGTTTTTGTAGGAATACACATACATTTTATGGATTTGGGAATTCGCCTCTGACGGAGTGCACCACGTATCTTGCAACAGAAAATGCCGATAAAGTTCCGATTGTGACTTTGTCTCTTTCCACCGTCATAGCGTAAGATGTGAACAACTTCCGAATATTATTCTCAATGGGGGCGAATTACGTTGGAGGTTACTTTCACAACTGGAAATCACATCAAACACTCAAGCACGAAATAAAATGAAAAAAAAAAAAGATTATATAAGGCGGTTCAGATGCGCTTCATTGTGACGTTATCGGTATATTGTGAAGCCTGTCGCGTGCTATCTTGCAACATCGTCAGCCCAGTACTCTCATCTCTGCGAGTAATAATTTCTGAAATTTTTTTCCTACATGTTAGTTAAAATCTGTACTTTCTGCGCTAAAGCCATTGTTGAGAAAAAGATCGCAGAAAATGCAACGTGAACTAAGCGTGATGCAGTTATTAAAGTGTTCGGTTTTCTCCATCGTTGTAAGCCACAGGCAACACTCCGCTACGTTCCTTTATCATCCGTGATTGCTTGTGCTGAGATTTCCTTGTTTATCATCAGTACGGAAAGAAAAAAAAAAGAGTCATCAAAAGCACAGTGCAAACATCCCCTTCACATCAACGAAAGTACGCAATTTATCGATCAATGAATGACTGATTGCTTAAGCATTTTTATGCATATTCACGAGAAACGATGAAATCTCAGCACAGACAGCCACGGGTGATAAAGGAACGTGGCGGATTGTCGTACGTGGCTTGCGACGAACAGTTTCCTCTAAGTGACATTTTACTATCAAATGTACCATTCAGACCAGGTCGGCTATTTCTACGAGACAAAATGATGCCTCGTGGCAGTGGTGTACTGGCCATTGGGCATACCGGGACAAATCCCGGTGGGCCGCCGCAAAAAAAATCCGTTTTTACCGGTGTTTTACTGGTGTGAGCAAAACCCCGGGCCTGTCCCGGCAGATAAGTCCAGGGCCGAGTTGCTTACCCAGTACACTCCTGCCTCGTGGTAAGATCCGTAGGACTAACCTCGAAGTTGTGAATGCAAATTTCCGTCCCGATGGCAATAGTATTATCCACTGTTTTGAGTTTTTATCCAATCGTAGCATCATCGGCCTTTTCCAACGCATGCTAGAAACAAAAAACTCTGATGTAAATAATTGCCATTTTACGTCACAACAACGTCATAACGTCACAAGGACGTGTCATCACTGACAGCAACGTAATCAATCGTTTAAGGCTATTGAAACCGAATGATTTATAAATTTTTCATTAAAAATCAAACATGCAGGTATTTCATTGATTGTCTAAGCGTCGTAATGTGTTATTTTGAACAACTATCGTTTTGGAAAAATCTGTACTTAGCACATCTAGCCGGATGTTCGTCCGCCAAAAACTTACCAATCCGAGAAGCATCTCTACGATTACCTCCGAGTCTCATTCGGAACATCCTTGTCTCTTTCCAATGCGAGTCGAATAACTTCAACTCTCTGAAAGATACTCTGAGGTAATAGTAGTGATTCTACCTAAATTGGTAAGTTTTTGGCGGAGGAACATCCGGTTAGATGTATGAAGAAAGATTCATATAAAACGATAGGTGATACAAATAACACTATAAACTATATTTCGACCATCAATCAAATGCCTGCACTTTAATATTTAATGTTATTCATGCAATTCTGTAATGGAAAAATGGAAGAAATCGTTAGGTTTCAATCGCCTGAAACTATTGCTTACGTTGCTGTTAGTGATAACACATCCTCTATTCATTGTGACATCAATGAAGTTATAATGACGAAAAAAACAACCACGGGTTTGAGGGCAGTTCAAAATGGTCATCATTTACAACCGAGGTTTTTTTCTAGCATGCGATGGAAAAGGCCGAAGATGTTCCAGTTGCTCCGAGACGTGGATGCTCCGAATGTATCTTTCTTAGACATTCGCAACTTCGAGGTCAAATCGTACCTATCATACCTAGGATGTTTGTCGATAGAGATCATTCGAACTACTTCGGCAATTTACGAAACAAGGATTAACCGAGAAGTTACAAATGATCAAACTATTTTTTTTTTTCATTTGTAACTTTTTGGTCAATCCGACATTCAGTTTAATGATAGAAATAGTAGAGGTGGCCCGAAAAGATTAGGTTTATCTTTTTGCGGAGAAATTTCCGACGAACAAAATGTATGATTTTTCTGTAAATTACTGCGCCTACATACATCAGAGACATATTTTTGTCTTGCAGAAATAGCAGAAGTAGCTCCGAATGTTTCAGATTGTCGAATTTATTTAATGGAAGTCGATGTTATTCGACTCGCATCAGAAAGAATCGAGGATACTCCGAATGGAGCAAAGATCTCGTGCCGGTCGTTTGGCCAAAAGTAGTTATGGGGACCAGTCTAATCAGCGTCAGGGGAGGTCACTGTAACAGATTTAAACATACTAAACAGCATGGCACAGAATTCAAGTTATCGAGGTGTGTATTTTAATATACATTGAGCTCTAAAATCGGTTTGGAATATGTGTTACTATATACATTGTCGCCATAAGTAATTTCCAGCAACCCATTTTGGAAAACAGACCAGTACAATTCAAAGTAACCTGATTTGCACATCCATAATTCTCGATTTTTGTGCCTGTTTTCTTGTGCATTTTACTAAAAAATTTCGCATTTAATGATCAGAATAAATTTGACTAGAAAATTATGTAATAGCTAAAGTTAGGAAGAAAAATATGACAATGAGCGGGTCACTATCTAAATCTGAATGAACTGGGAGGGCTGGTAATGGTGGCTTGAATCCTAACATTCTGCAGGCTCAGTTGTAGTGCTACAATGTAAGACGTCCTCCCTGATATTTATAATGTCTGGGTGCTACGTTTTACTACTTAAATAAATGGTGTTGTGTAGCGTGATCCCCGGTCGACTGACAGGGGAACTAGAGGTCACATTGTCAGGAATATCTCGCATACTTAACAGCCCATATTGACACTTTTCCACAAATTAAAGTCTAATTGCTTTAGTCGGACTATACTTACTCCGATGTCTTTTTCCAAACGGAATAAAATTCTGACACAAGCAAGTGGACGCATTTTTCAAGTTCCGTTGACACATTTCAGTTGGTTGAAATGCGATGGTTGCCAAGGAATGCCGAAGTCGGTTCAAGTTTTAGTTTATTTCTTTAACGAAATGAAGAAAAATTTACTAATGTTGATAAAAGCGAAATACGCAGCTTCGTTTTGTTTCAGACACTTATCTCTTCTTTATCTTTATGGGCTCTTTCAAGGCTTTTACAATTCCGGCCATAAGCTGATTAGACAAGCTGCTGGACCTTTGACCTATCATGATGTCCTAGTCAACTAGCCTGCAAAGCATATGGTATGGTACTATAAACAGAGAACCATCACTATGCTGGCAGAAGAACTAGTCTATTCCTGTCTAATAAATATGTCAGTGATACCACTGCAATGCAGCCGGTAGAGGGATTTTTAACAAAGAAAATGGAGTAATACAAGGTTTAATTGCCCTTCTGTGAGTAAAATAACATGAACCAATCATCAGAAAAAGATGAATACTTGTCTAGCAAATGTATGACCTCCAAAGTCAAATATAAAATATACTGTAAAATTCTAATGTTTGGTATTTATTTGCCGGGTAGTGTTAGCTATTTATCATTATGGCATAATTTATGCCATGAAGATGCTCTTTTTCTTCATTATATTAGACCCTGATGTTTGAATAGTTTGCTACTCCTACTTTTGCAGGATTGTATCAACAAGTCAAGAACAGGTCAACATCTCTTGCAGACAAACTCAAGCTGGTGACATTTGCATGGAAGTCGGATCAAGTGTACATACCAAACAAAGAGCAATTTGTGATAGATCTTCTGTGTGGTTTTCTCATCAACAAGAAAAAGTAAGTTTCTCTCCACCTTTCTTTCAAAATTTCCTTCCATGTTTGTTCTATTGTACCAAAATAATTACTTGAGAGATCTGCAGCGAACTACCACATGCTTTTCTCAGTTAATTAATTGATTTGTTTTCACTTAATTCATTTGTAGGTTTGTTTTGCTTTTAGTCTGTTGTCTGGCATCCGTCTGTCCATTAGCATAAGTTTGTTATCACTACAGTGGTCCCCCTCTTATAAGGCCACCCCTTCTGCAGTAAGAAAGTGGCCTTATAAGAGGGGTGGCCTTTCTAGAGGGGGATCACACTGTTGTAAGTAATAACTATATATAAAGTATAAAAGATGTAACTAATTTTTTATATATTTAATATTTTCATTTAAAAATCACATTTAAAAATCACAGGAATATTATCTGGTTAAGGACTTAATGTGATAAAACTAATATTAATGTTATTTTTATTAAAAAAATATGAATAATCATGAATCGAGGTGCAAAACCACCTTGTCTGTAAATTCTGGGCACAAACATTTGGTTGTAACTATCCCTGAACGTCCATCAATTCCGTCTCCCACTCAATGCAGTTGAATGTATATTGATGATGTTTATTTTCATCTTTCTGACATAAAATTTCTCAGTAGTGATCAAAAGACTCTCTTTTTGTTTAATCTAATTGCTTTCACTTTTCGTTCTAAGAGGCACAGTGTTTACAACAGAAGTGAGTCTGTCACGTGATCGACTTTTTTTTTCTTCTCCAGTCTGGTACCTGGTAATGTACATTTCATAACCTAAGAGAGGGAAGCCTGAAAGGCTAACATACCATTTTACTATCTGGCAACCGGATGTCACGCTGACTTAAGCTGAACAATGCTGTGCTTCTCAGCGGTTAGCTTTTGTCATCTTGATAATTATCGGTTGTAATAAGGAACACATGACAGTAAGGATAATCAGATTACTTAACCTCATTGTATGGATTAAAGTTACTTTATTGGCATGTTGGAACAAAATGTCAATGTGTTGAATTGAGAAATAAAAAAATATTGAGATTTATATCTGTAAACAACCATTATGTGGCCGCTCGCAAGGGGTAAATTTGACAGTTTTTGCACTAAAATGCTGGCAGCTGGTCGCGTTAGAGGGGTGGCCGTCCTTGAGGGGTACTTTTGAACACAAACTCGTCGGTGCCAAGGGATTGTGGCCGTATAAAGCGGGTGGCAGCTGGTCATGGGGGCTGTTCAAGAGGGGGACCACTGTACTTCTAAACTACTTAGAGGATTGCCAAGAAACTTTACAAACACACAGTCATTTCATGAAATTGGTACTGCTCAGACATCCAATGAGGACACCACTGTGGCCATCTTGAAAATCTATGTTTTCACTACAGTACTCCTAAATGGATGGTCATATTCACATGGGGGTTTCAGTAAAAGACTTGTAATGATATCTAGCTTGTTCTAAATATAAATGGAGCTGATCTTACATCTAATATGGTCACCACAGTGGTTAATTTGAAAATCTTTTTATTGCTTAAAAATGTCAGACATGGTTTCAGCACTCAGGGCTTATTAGAATGTCAAGTTGGTCCTAAATGAAAAGGGTGTTGATATGACATCCAATATGGCCCATTTGGCAGCCATCTTGAAAATCTTGTTATCACTACTCATCTTGAATGGAAAGTCATATTGATACGGGGTTTTCACTAAAAGATTTCTTATGATGTCTAGTTGATCCTAAATGAAAATGGTGCCTATCTGACATTGTAGCTATCTTGAAAATCTTTTTATTACTGGTCCTTCTGAACATAAAGTCATATTACCATGGGATTTTCACCAGAAGACTTCTTATGATGACTAGTTGCTCCTAAATAAAAATGGTGTAAATCTTACCTCCAATATGGCCACCATGGCAGCCATATTAAAAATATCTATTGCTACTTCTCAACGGAAAGTTATATCACCAAGGGGTTTGTACCAGAATACTCCTTATAATATCTAGTTGGATCTAACTTAAAATGGTGCCAAACTGATCCCCAATGTGGCCACCATGGTGGCCATTTTGAAAATCTTGTTATTGGTACTTCTAGGTGGATGGTTATATCAAGATGGGGTTTTCACCAACAGTCTTCTTATGATATTTACTTGGTCTTAAATGAAAATGGTGCTGGTCTGACATTCATTATGGCCACCATGGCAGTCATCTTGAAAATCTTGTTATCGCTACTCTTCCTGAATAGATGGTCATATTCACATGGGGTTTCACCAAAAGACTTGAAATGATGTTC
This sequence comes from Margaritifera margaritifera, assembly GCA_029931535.1. Taxonomy (NCBI): domain Eukaryota; kingdom Metazoa; phylum Mollusca; class Bivalvia; order Unionida; family Margaritiferidae; genus Margaritifera; species Margaritifera margaritifera. Next base: position 2,319,885 of record JAQPZY010001653.1, on the reverse strand, counting down.
AGCTGGTTCTAAATGAATTTGCTGATCTTACATGTAATATGGCTACCACAGCATTTAATTTGAAAATCTTGTTATTGCTTAAAAATATCTGACATGGTTTCAGCACTCAGCAGCTAAAAGAAAAAACATTCTTATTGTGAATTCCTGGAAATTCTCTTTGTCCAGTAGAGTGTTAGTCCTTTTGAGAGACTCTTGTTTAATTGGAATTACCATTTGATATATGTTAGTATGTTGTATTCAACTGATATTTCCCTACTGTTGCAGACACCAGCTGACAGAGGAGGATGTAGAGCAGGTTTGGCATTGCCTGTGTAGATTGCTTAGAACAAGTAAAGCTCACATATCAAGCAAGTATGGCCCCTCTCTCGACATTAAACCCTCTCTTGCACAGGTAATTCAGTCACCTTTTTTTCCTTCCCTTTTTTTTACATGAAAATCAGAAGAGATATATAGTAATTAAGGTTTCTATACCTCCATTAATCCAGCACACTTGTGTTTCCACACTAATTTAAAGCCATTCGAGGTAAATGGATGAAGTTTACTGGTTTGTCTGTGACAGTCATTTCTGCACCCGTCACTTCAGCGATTGCATTTCTGTGAACGAAATTTTAGCTCCGATGTTTGTCAGTGACCGCCACATCAGCGATTAATTGTGTGAAAACGTTGGTATGAATAGAAGAGTGCTATGCAACATGAAAATATTGCTAATTAATGCATTAAGTAAACATAAAAATGTTATTTCGGCAATCGAGCAATCCTTTTAATGTGCAATAATTATTATCGAAGTCACCATAATAAATCTGTCAGATTTGCACTTAAAAAGAAGGTATGAGTAGATAAAAAAATAAGTGCAGCGCAAGTAAACAGAAAACATTGTTGTTAATTATTGTATGAAGTAAGATTCCAGCAGTTGAGCAAACTAAACTAATCCTTTTAATGTGCGATAATTATTATCAAAATAATCCAAGTGAGGTGCAAGTCGATAGTAAAGGGTGCGGAGCAAAATTAACCGTAAAGAATTGTTGCTAATTACTGCATGAAGTGAACATAAAAGGGAGATTTCGGTAAGTGATCAAAGATATTAATCCTTTTAATGTGTAATAATTATTATTGATAATTGGTATATTGCCTGATGTTGTCATAAAGCCGAACAGCTTATGAAGAAGTTTTCCATGTGATAAAAAGCAATTGCCGACATCAAGAACTGGTGTTTGATCCATCTATTATTTCTGATTTCGAAAGCAGTTTATAACTGCCATAAGAGATGAATTCTCAAACGCGTGTCACCAAGGATGCTACTTCCATTACACACAGGCAGTTTGGAGAAAGGTCCAGCACTTGGGCTCAACAACATGTACACTTCTGATGAATAAATCAAAAAGCAAATACGCATGTTGATGGCTTTTGGTTTTGCACCTACCCTGTTGATTCGAAGCGTCTTTTAGCAGCTCAAAAACTCTTCATCTCCAGTTCTTCAACTTCTATTACAGTACTTTGAACAACAGTGGATTGCGAATACTCCCATTAAAATATGGAATGCCTAAGATGTTGACATTCATACCAATAATGACTGCACAGGTTGGCACGGTCATTTCAACAGAATTGTCAACAAACACCATCCAAATATTTGGCACCTTCTTCAGTGCATTAAAGACGAGATCTGTGGGAGTAACTCCGCAACAAATTTCAGCTGGTCAGCATGGAAGAAGCTCAGTTAAGAAGTACAAGAAGCAGAACTCGCGAATGACCACTCTTGGCCAACAATACCAGAGAGGAGACATTGATGTTATAGCCTTGATTAGTGGCATTTCACATACTCTATGCTGTTAACATGCAATAAATGAAAATTGCTCAATAATTTTCTTTTTTGCATTATTTGTAATTGCTCCATGTAAATTGCCAGCCCATTTTGTATCTATCCTAGTAACTAAGTCGGAATTTGTAAATATGTAAAATAAAAATTCTTTGACGACCATTTGCCTGTTGTGGAAATGACAATAGCGGAAACACCAGCTGCAGAAATGCCTGATGCAGAAATGCCAGTCATGGAAAAACAGGCATATCATGGATAATATATAAATAAATCAGGGAACCTGAAATTCTAATGGCCCTTGTTGGACACCACTTTTGCCTGAAAATTAACATAGAGGCCAGATATTTATGAAATTTAATATAAAAACATTCAAAAGAAGTATAAAATGTTGTAATAAAAAAGAAAATATTGATATTTTCTATTATTAAATGTACCAGAATATTTGTCAGTATTGGTTCAGAATGTGCTGTTAGCTCAGTTTTATTATTATTCTTCAATGCTTCACCCATTTTCTCACAAACGTTTTATACAATGGATTTATTTCTTTCTTCAACAAACTATACTATAGAATTTCACCCTACAACAGTATTTTAGGCCACTCAGCAGTTTTAAAAAATTGATTATTAATTGACAACATACAGACTTTAATACCGTAAAAATATATAATACTAAATTGACAGACATTTCCAGTCAAGTCTGATGATAAAGTTTTATTTGATCAGGTCCTCAAACAAGTTTTGGAGGATGATAATAATGATTAGTTAATATGTGTTGATATATATGATATAGTTACAAATCACATGATGGCAGGTGTGAGGGATTGATGTAATAGTCTAAAGTACATACTCAGGGGCAATGATTCAATTACAGAGTTTAATAAGTTCAGGAGTAATAGAATCCTCTATGTATTATAAAAAAATTCCATCCAAGGATCAGAATTATGCATCAGACACAAGGCTGATGCACATTTCTGATTCTGACGGTGGAATTTTCCTGTCCAGCACTGATATATAATGAAAGACTTTTTTTTCACATTCCTGAATGGAAGAAATGAGGGTTGAAGTCAAAATGATGTATTGTGAATACTGATTTAGCTTTCAAATAGCAACACACCCATTGAAAATGTTCTCGCCTTAAGATTGAGCTTAAAGTGTTAGGTTTGTACAGAATACACAGCATACAAGTTGTGCACTGATGATATCTCGCACAATGATACAGATGTGAACAGGTCTGCTCTTATCCATAAGATCAATCAAGAAGACAGACAGAAAATGATATTGTCCTGAATTCAGCTTTGATCTTTCATAAATAATAATGATAATATGAATTTGCAAAAAAATATAAATTACAACTATGTTTTTTTTCTCACCATGAAATTGGAAATATCAATGCTGTACATGCGTACATGTGTCTAGGTTGATAATTGAGATACATCCTGTTTGCTTAACACTTAACTTCAACTGCTGCTTGTTTTAGTGTAAAAATGTGTTGCAATTAAAGTTCATCTTGATTATTGTGAAAGAATGCTTAAGTGATGATGGAAATCAGGGATTTTTTGCATTATGGTTGCACTAGAAGATTAAAACAGTTCCAGGGTCAGGATAAAGGTCATGTGTGAGGTAGGACAAGGATTTTCCACATTAGCATTGTGCCTGCAAAATCTATCCATACTGATAAGGAATGTCATAGCTAGCATAACACAAAGTAAGTACACTAAAAACACAATTTTGTATTCCCAAACCCTGCAACATGGTTGTGTTTTGAAAACATGATTTTCAGTAATCATAGACAACAAAAAAACAGAAATACCTTTCTTTCCTACCACAAAAAATGCACCTAACCTATAGCCTGTATAAACAGTAAACAGTCCTGCTTGGTGCTCATGTAAAAATATCCTTGGGGCAGTTCATACGGTTAATTATGACAGTTGCAATTAAAAGATAAGGCAGACAGAGATAAACAACCACCATTTCATAGATTACTTAACTGCCTGACAATAGCTAAAGTGATATTTTGTTAAGACCTTTAAGCACTGCTGTGGGAGAGCCCATGAACCTAATTTGCATAGGTAAAGTACACTAAGTGGAATAACCCAATTCATTTGAAGTTAGGTAACTCAACCGGATACATGTTGAAGAACAAAAGTTATAACACATCATTGCCTTAAATGAGAATGTTTAAGTCATCTTTATGAAAGATTACTGGCAAGTTCATGATCAGCAGCAATGTTTATTTGAAGTCAGATTTACTCCATATGTAAAAACACAAAACATGATTATTTTGGTAGTTAGAATAGTGTACAAGTATGATTCACTTTTTACAGCAAAAGGTCAAAATGCTGCTTTGATTCAGAGAAGAATGAGCCATCTGCCAAGTGAGCAAAGCCCAGCAAAATTAAATTTCAGAACTCCTGGTTGATGAAGTTTGTCTTTGTGAAGCACAGCAATATGGGGAGCGTTTTATTCTTTACATATACTGCAAACACCATATCGACAGTAGTTATTCTGGAGTGTATGACATCTGTCAACATAGCAACACTGCCTAGCATCAGGACAGTTCATGAATGCTGAGCTCAATCCCAGAAGTAACTAACATGTTTAAGCAATCATCGACAGACCATGTCACAAGAGCTGACATATGTCTCAGTAATTTCGTTGCAAAAAACCCAATCTGTAATTTGCAGTTGCAGATCATTTTTCAGACCTGAATGTTTGACACTCCCTCCTAATGCAGATGCTGAAAGATAATTTTTTGTGCTGAGAAATTCAATATTATCATTGGGGAAGTTTGAATAACAGTACCATCAGGTCTGTAAGGGACTGACTATTTTATTTTTGGGGGTAGGAGGTGAGAGGCTGACCTGGGATTTTTGTTGAAAAAAATGTCTGGCTCTCAAATAGGTTGAAAAAAATCTTTTTCTGATTTATAGAAAAAAGTCTATTATATCCAGTATATTAGTTGGAGAAAAAAAACACCTTTCATTGAGGTAAAAAAAAAAATTTACCCTGGCTGAAAAAAAAATATTCAAGACCTCCACCCCCATCACTGAAAATTAAATGGTCAATCCCTAATGAGTGCAAACTTGAACACAAAGGACACTTGCATTACCTTCAAACACCCTCCTGAACTATTGATAACAGCAAAGACTACACCTAATTAAGACTGTATTCCACTGTCCAATGCATTTTAAAGACAGAACTTTTGTATATTTTTTCATTTGATGTTTTGGTTGTGGTTATGTGAGTGTGGGCACATATATTGTGTGGTTATGATATTCTATAGTGCTAGGTGTGCCAACTATTATTTGTTTGTAAGTGTGTTAAATGATTAAGAAAAAACAGATATGATATTTTCTTTTATTCAGATTACCTTCAAACATTATTTTATTCATTACCTTCAAACACCCTCCTGAACTATTGAAAACAGCAAAGACTGCATCTAATTAAGACTGTATTCCACTGTCCAGTGCATTTTAAAGACAGAACTTTTGTATATTTTTTCATTTAATGGTGTGGTTATGTGAGTGTGGGGACATATATTGTGTGGATTTGATATTCTATAGTGCTAGGTGAGCCAACTATTATTTGTTTGTAAGTGTGTTAAATGATTAAGAGAAAACAGATATGATATTTTTTTTTATTCAGATTACCTTCAAACATTATTTTATTCATTACCTTCAAACACCCTCCTGAACTATTGAAAACAGCAAAGACTGCATCTAATTAAGACTGTATTCCACTGTCCAGTGCATTTTAAAGACAGAACTTTTGTATATTTTTTCATTTAATGGTGTGGTTATGTGAGTGTGGGAACATATATTGTGTGGATTTGATATTCTATAGTGCTACGTGTGCCAACTATTATTTGTTTGCAAGTGTGTTAAATGATTAAGAGAAAACATATATGATATTTTCTTTTATTTGAATTTACAGTCCTTTTCTTTAGGCTTATATTAGAAGATAACTTATTCTCAATTGTATGACGTCACTTTTTTGGGTTACACCCACTGGCCCCTTTGGGACCTCAAAACACACTTTTTGGGTCAAAAAAATCCCCAGCACTGTCTGGGAGATTGGCAGGTATGGAATGTGAGATATAAGTTTTCACACCTGTTTGGTGTTTCTGGCTATGGAGTGTTTAAACAATTGGAAGAACATAATTAATGTTTTTTGGCTTGCTTTATGTATCACTAAAAACCAGTGTGAGGTGAAAATATAACTAAACCTCATTGCATTTCTTAGTTCATGTTACAAATCCAGATTTGTAGAACCTAATATCTTACTGGTTTTTTAGTCTTTGGTTTTGTGACTTAGGAAACATTTTCATTCAGCAGTTAATGCTTGTTGTGAAACATCAATACTAAAAAAAACACATACACAAATGCAGCTGATTTCAGTCCCTGGGTCTGTTCTTGCCCAAAGTGACTTAGGCATGGGGCTCAAATTTTATGTGGGCTTCAAACCTGATATTTTAGCTTGGGGATATGAGTGTTACATAGCAAGGGAATATGAGTGTTAGATAGCATGGGGATATGAGTGTTACATAGCAAGGGAATATGAGTGTTTACATAGCAAGGGAATATGAGTTTTACAAACACAAAATTCTTGATCAAGTAATATATTTGTATGCATATAAAAATATCAAGATCTCTGACATACTAGATCATGAGTGACATTTGGGTATATTAATCAAATGTTTATGCTTTAAATTTTGTTTGTCACACTGAAGATAAACATGCTTTCTTTGTTGCTCCAAGGACCATGTATGTAAAGAATTTTATGAATAATGATAAATGAACTAAATAACATGGTGTTGTTTCATTCTGAAAGCTAGTAAACTGTTATGAAAATACATGTAAATCAGTCATTCATTGATTTGTTGACTGCTATTGGCTCAATGCCATGCTAGTGCCTTTATCCCTGAATGGAGGTTTTGTTCAGATCAGATAAAATTAACAAGTTTTAAAGATAAGTAGAGTGTTTTTATATCTGATTTATGCTAAGAAAACAAATAGGTGTGACTACATAGTAAATGGTAGTAACATTTAGTTTGGTGAACAACAGCATGCCCACATGGGTGGACTGCCTGTAAAACAAGTCAGGTGATATAGTCAACATTATCTGTGTATTAAACATTGAACTTAACATTTAATTTCAGGTGTTGGTGGAATCCATATTTACTGCAGCAAATGTATACCCTGAGGTTAAAAATCTTCAGGATTTGATTGGCTGTTGCTATAGCATCATCACCTCTCCAGCCCTCTTTCACATCTTTACTTTGAAAATTGACTCTATGGTATGATGAAATATTACATTCATTGCATTATTATTGTGAAGGATATTTTATAGAGGTGGGGGTATAAAGTAATCCTCATGTCCATCCATCAATCCTTCTGTCCATCCATCCATCCTTCTGTCTTGCATTTGTTAGCGCAACTAGTCCCATAGTTTTTAGCTCCTCAGGTTGTAAAGCCAAGTAAACCTGTGGTATGACCCTATGTCCATCCTCTGTTCATCAACAGTTTCTTGGTAACACTCTGGAGTCCACATTTCTCCGATTTCAATCAGACTTGGAATATGGGCTTATGTTATAAAAATCTTGGACTTGTTCGATAATGAGAAGATTCACCCATAATAATGAAGTGATCTTGCATCTGATTTGCTAACCTTGATATCACTCTGGAAGCCATATTTGTAATCCAGTTTTATCATTAAGATCTTGGACAATTTTGATAATGAGTGAGATCCAGCCATACTAATTAGGTGATATTGCATCTGATTGGCTGATCATGTTGCCACTCTAGATGCCATATTTCAGATCTAATTTTGATCACACTTGAAATATGGGCTTATATGATCAGATCTTGAACAGTTTCAATAATGCGCGAGATACACACATATTAATGAGGTAACCTTGCATCTGCAGAATTGCGCAAATTTTTTTATGAATTCGCACACTTGGAAAGCAGTGATACAATAGAACTCCCACAAATTAGTTTAAAGTCACCCATATACAAATGTACTCTGTGCAGTATACAATTTTTATTTAACTGTTAACCCTTAAAGTGCTTCTCGCAGCATAAATCACGCCAATGGGAGGGGTCTTGTAGCAATTGTCTGTCTTTTTACGGTAGGCAACTGTTTACACATCTGAGTACTTGATATGAACATTTGTTAAACTAAATTTGATTGGCACATTTGAACCCTGGAACAAGCATTGTCAAGGTTGAACCCTGCATTCATGAAGGAAGTTTTACAAATGCGTGTTTAAAGTAAGGGCTCCTAGAAAACCCAAAATGGCTGACTCCTAGCAAGGTTCCTCTTCAGACGATGATTTCGTTTGGCAAATACTAGCCGATGATAGCGATGATGACAATGATTTTTGAAAGTTTTGAAGTAAATGAGATTATTGGAGCCCGGAAAATATTACTGGAAATACCAGTGATCAATTTTGAACCCCAAAATAATGTTGAATACAAGTCCAATGTACATGCTAGATGGACAAAAACAGACGGCATGCTGGTCGACCCCCTATTAAGCGGCATCTTGAAATTAAATGTAAAAAAGGCAGAATACTGAGCCTGATTAAAATACAGGCAATTTAGAAGTAAAGTGCAATTTTCATTTCTTTTCTCAAGCAATTCTGCCTCGAGGAATCTTGTGCTACAAAACTATATAGCACTCTAAGGGTTAAGATAAATTGAATAAATAAGAATCTGAAAAGAAATTAAAAGGTAAGGATATTTATTTTTGATCAAAAAACCTCTGTCTGAACATGCTGATTATGGCGTTGATGGACTTAAAATCCTAATACAACATTGTGGAACAGATAAGAAATCTGGCATAGTAGTCAGCAAAGCATTCATTCAAGAAAGTGAAACTTTGGCAGAACTCTTGTTAGTGAAAAATATTATTTTGGAGCAGAGATATCCAAGAGACAATACCTATGAGCTGTTGAAAATTGTACATAACAACCATAAAGAACAGTTTTCCAACTTGTTCAAGCTGGCTTAGCTAGCTATGCATATGTGAAAGGGGGTTTTCAGCACAGAACAATATTCATACACAGATAAGGAACAAATTAAGCTAAAAAAAGATCAACAGATTAATGCTTATACAACTAGAGGAGACATCTTTTGAGGATTTTGATTTCAGTAGAGCAGGAAGAAAGAAAGAGACGGATATTTATGTGTTAGGTAAATATTGAACTATGGCCGTTTCCTCCTCCCCCTTTTTTCTACTACCCCCTTATTTTGGTGACAAGGGGGGAGCTCCCCCCTTTAGATAAAATCCTGGTAGCATCTCTGCATCTGCTTGGATGAGCTTGTTACCACTCTTGAAGTCATATTTTTTTTATCTTATTTTAATCAAGTGTCAAATAAAGGCTTATATGAACAAGATCTTGCATGAATTTGATAATGAATGGAATCCATGCATATTAATGAGGGAGACTTGCATATGATTAACTGAGCTAGTTACCACTCTAGAAACTCTATTTCTGATCACACTTGGTCAATAGGCTTAAGTCCTGAAGATCCATACATATTAATTTTGCATCTGATTTGTTGAGCTTGTCGACACATTCATGACTCTATTTCTGATCACATTTTTATCAAACTTGGTAAATAGGCTCATGTCATCAAGTTATATAAAATGTTTCATTTTGAGCAAGATTTACACATGTTAATGAGGTGATCTTGCACATGATTGGCTGAGAGTCTTACCACTTGAGAGACTGTATTTCTGACTTAATTTGAATCAAGCTTGGTAAATAGGCTAATATTGTCAATATGTTGGATGATTTTCATTATGAGCAAGATCTATGCATATTTACGAGGTGATCTTGCAACTAATTGGCTGAGGGTTTTTTACCACTCTAGAGACATTACTAACATTTTCATGGATCAAAATTTCATCGAATATTGTTATTTACAGTGTACTGAGAATGTTCATTTGTAATGAAAGTTTAACAAAATATATGACTTCTTATTAAAAGTTGAACCTTTCATGATGTTGATTCAAATTTGTGGGCACTAACCGTCATTTTTTGACAGTAAAAAATTTGTTTGGTATTTTCTAGAAATGGGATCCACACCTAACCCCGCGTCATAAGTGGGTTCCCAAGATACCAAGATAGAGGTGTATATTTCAGCTGTGTTGCATCTGATTGGCTGAGCTTATAAACACTCACCCCACCTGCTTAGCATGCACATTTGGAGGCAATTTACTTCCAGGATTTACAATGCAAAGTGTAGAATCTTCTGTGATTGGTACAGTAGGAAACTTGTTGATCCTAGCTGTCACCCTTTTTGCACCGTTGCAGATTTTCTTCTTTTCCTTTTCGAGGAAAGAGAATGTTCAGTGTGTACTATTAGGGGATTTAGGGCAGCCCTTTCTAACACTCTCAAGTTCTCCTGGTGTTCTGCCATTGACCCACATCTTTCTGATCTCATCAGGTATTTTGAGCTTCAGAGACCAGTATCATGCTCACCAATGACTAGATGGCATCTTTCATGTGTTCTTTGGGTGTTGTCAAAAACTCTCTTACAAACCTTTGAGTGAAGCTTGCTTCGAGAACCTTGCCCTTAAGACTGTTTTCCTGCTCTTCTTAGTGTCAGTGAGGAGAAAGCGTGAGATTCATGCCTTGTCATTGGAAAAAGGTTGTTTACAGTTCAATGGTAATCATGATTTGGTTTCTTATCTTTGTCAACCTGGGTTTCTGGCTGAGAATCTGTTACTTTCATTAGCTCCACTTCCTGTTGAGATCCCCAGTATCAGTTGTATCTGTGCTGGGGATGATCAAGATGGGCCCCTTTGCCCACTTAGGGCCTTAAGGTTTTATTTGGCTTCTTTAAAGGGAGAGGTAAGGGTTTGAAGCTTTTCTTCCTACCTCTTTAGGGTTCATCTGATATTTTGGCGTCCACTATTTCCTGATGGATTGTCCTCACTATCAAGAGAGCTTATCAGTCCCGCACTGAGAGGGACCTTTCTCCTTCAAATACATTCTCCGATCACATTAACGTTGGGGATATCTACCTCCCAAATCCAGCCCTACTTAAAGACGAAACTTTGTTTTTCTTTCTATATCATAGACAAAGGGCAATAACTCTTGCTCATTACCTCCCCTTGCCACCACTAGATGTCACTAGTTTTTAAGCTTCGCTGCCGTACCGTCAACTTCGTAAATGAAGCCTCATGTCAATCCAAGCCAAATTTGTGTTAAATTTGAACCATTCATACAGAATTTTGGATTTATTTGGATTAATATTTATTCCTGAACATGTAATAAAAATTATTTTTTTCATTTTGCAAATATTTTTTGAAATTTTGCACTTTCTCTGACTTAGTCAATTTTAGACAGCATGGTACAACATGCTATCGTTGATGCATGTTGTTATTCATGGTTTCACGTACACTGACTATTGCTTGCTCACCAAGTTAGTAATGGGTGTTGTTTTAGTGACTGATTAACACTCTGCATCATAAATTTATAAAATGTTGTTGTTTTTTTAAACTTGTCATTGCAGTGAAACCTGTTAATGAAGTGTAATAAATGCAACAAGTTCATGGCAAAGGAATACACACATGAGTCGTGCCGTGTGTGTACAAAATGTATTTAATCAGTACCGTGTAGTGTGTGTGCCATATGGTCCGAGAGTGTATGGATTAGTTTTGCAAAAATTGACCAAGGCAAAGAAAGAGGGTGATGACAACACAGATTTTAAATTCCTAAAAGTAATCATGATACTTTGGGGGAGTGTACCCCCATTTTTTTAGGCAGCTCAGGTGGCCTAAGTCCCCCCGTAAATTTGAGCGTGACCTCCGGGCCTGTAAGTCTGGGTGCATTGGGTTTTTAACGGATCCATTGGATCCATTCTATAGTATCGTATTGCCGTCTGGAGCCATCCATGATTGTACAGCCAGTCCAGCAGCCTCAATCAGGGGATCTTACTGAAAGATCCTAAAATGCTTTCGGCTACATAAAATTACAATTACGGGAATCTTAGTGATAGATCCGTTCGTCTCACCGGGCGTACAGCTATATAAATATATTATGATGGAGATTTTAATGTTAGATCCATGCGTCCAGCCTTGCCCATGGCACGGCCAGTACCAGCACCAACTGGACCGCCTTCTGCATGGTCAGTAACCGTGCCAACCGTACTCCCGTCGAACCAGCCGTCCATACCAGTACAACAAAATCGCCCAGCAGAGCCAGCTTGTCCTAGATTCACTGCTTACCCTTAGTGTATTGCCCGTGAATTATACAAAGATGATGACATTGCATCATTGTTGCCACAGGGATTGGTTTATGCCGAAATGGAAGCAGATCATGAACAGGAGACTTCACACAGTGAGTGTGAAGATACTCCTGAGCAACAGCCCTACTCTGATCTGACCATGGAGAGGACGGAGTTGAGTTTTATGGCTGCGGTCAAGGAGATATACTGGATGTTGCATGCTTTGGAATGCCATACACCCCTTCTGCTACGCATGACTATAAAGTCAAAGCGTTGGTTGACATCGGCGATGAGGAAGTCTCCATCCTCCGACTGCTTCCCCAGTCAACAAAAATAAAGGTGATTAATGATAGGCTATTATGATGTATCTGTGACCTGAAGATTGCTAAAGTTTTTTTTTCTGGAAGTCAAGTACCAGCAGCATTTTCACAGGTACCAGACACATTCCACCTACTATACTGAACTTGTGGCGTTAGATACAAATTTAGCGGTTAGGTTAACCTGTCTGCCCCACTTTTTATCAAGTGAATAAAAATGTATTTCTTTCAACATTGAAGCTGGTTTGGAACAGTCGCCATGTCTTCGATGTTGTATTTGGTTTCCTTGGCAATTTTTCAACTAGCAGAAAAATTGGACAACCATCATGCTTGGTTGTTGATGACCCGAATTGCTCGGGTCATTAACAGAGCAGTTCACCATACATTGACTGCCTCTACCAATGTTGACTTGATTCATCATGACGCGTCACACTCTGGCTTTAAGTATCATTCCATTTGGCTTGCCGTTGCTGTTTGGCAAAAATATTGAAGAAGTTCGGAGGAGGGCTGCTCAAGAACTACCCCTTCAACATGCCACTAGATCCATATCCTCGTTTTAAAACCAGTCGTCCCTGCCCTGATGGAGTGACAATAAGCGAGCCAAGAAAAGGGATCTTTTACATCCCATGTGCTGTTCAGATCTTGATTTTATGCCAGCATACAACAGCAGGGGCACCCTTACAGGGGAGATAAGAAAGCTTAAGTTTCTCCACTCCCAAACCTCCTGTCTCACATCAGACAGTCTACCTATTTCTGCAAAATGAATGGGTGATCAAAGTCCTTTTTGAGGGACTTGGGATTTCATTTATCCAACCCCTACCTCTTTCTTCCTCTCTCCTTCTAATGGATGCATCATCAGATCAGGAGAAGGACAATATTCTTCAGCAGAAAATGGTCGTTCATCGACAAACGGATGGTGGAGATTGTATGAAAAACTACAATCTCCAGGGTTCTATTCATGGCTGTTCCTTGAGGCCAATCATAGACTTGAGTTGTATCAACGAATTCATTCTTCTGTCCAGGTTCAAGATAGAGACAGCGAGATCTATACAACTCTCCATCCAAGGGGACGAGTATGCCATCAGTCTTGATCTCAAGATGCCTACTTTAATGTCCCTATTCACCCGGCGTCACGAAAGTTTCTTCGGTTTGCTCACTTTGACAAGTTTACCAATTTTAAGTCCTTCTGTTTGGTCTTATATCAACTCATGGGTCTTTACCATATTATGGATTGCATCATCACCATGTTCCGGTCAACTTCCTCTATGGCAATGGTGGCATATCTGGACGATCTCCAGAAATATGGGGAGTTTTTATTCTCCTCAAGGGCAGAAAGGATCTTCTATGCCTTTTGATGAATTCTCGGTTTTCTTGTGAATTGGGAAAAATCTGACCTTCACACATGATGTTATGTACCAATGCCAGTATGTACTGTTGGGGTGCCCACACGTTGCCGGATATTGCTACTGTCAGTGGCATGTGGGAGCCAGGGAATCAGCCTCTTCACATCAACCTTCTAGAAATGAAGACTGTCATCAAAACGCCTTTCAGTTTTTGAAAGATTGACTCAGGCAAAACTGTCCTAATTATATTGGACAATTCTGTAGTGGTGACCTACCTCCTCAAACAGGGGGGCACTAAATCATCCGACCTGTGCGTTCTGATTTGGCAGTTTCTATGGTGGTATGACAACTCAATATCAACGTACAAATCAGACACATTCCTGGCCGACACTCTATCCAGATAGGGTCAAGTAATTCACATGGAATGGTCTCTCCATCAATCAGTCTTTCTTCAGATTTGCACACTTTTTGGGCATCCAATGATTGATCTTTTTGCAACAAGGTGGAATCGCAAGTTGCCCACCTTCATCTCCAGTTCCAGACCCAGAAGCTTGGGCAGTGGATGGACTGTCAATCAGCTGGGAGGGGTTGTGGGCCTTCATCTATTCTTTCATGGTCTTGGTACTGAAAATAATCCAGAAGTTGCGGGTCAGAACGGCAAGATGGTTCTAATAGCCCTTTCAAATGGGACAAGTCCTGCGTCACCGATCTACTCGATGTAGCGATAGATCTACTCAGGAAGATTCTGATCAAGCTTCTTCAAGCCTGGCTCTTGTCTGGACAGCCTTGCGACACAAGGAATTTAAACCTTGGATTGTGGAGAGAATCTTGTGAGCAATAAGCCCTGTTTTTCTGACACATTCTGACATCATGGCAGACGTGATATCAGTCATGATAAAGATCTATTGGCCAAAAACCCTCACCCTGTTTCCAAAATGGAATCTGTCCTGGGCTTTAACATGGCTCAATTCAAATAAATTTGAGCCTTTATCCTGCCCTATGTTGAAGCTACTATGCTACAAAAACATGTTTACTGATAGCCGTAGCTTCAGCATGCAAATTACAATCCCTTTCTGTTGACACAAACTATCTTCAGTTCAGATCGGATCATTCACTGGTCCTCTTGATGCAACCAGACTCCGTAGCCAAAAATAGGTTACTGTCAGTCAGCAATCAAAGTTTTCATACACTCGCTCTCTTCCATAGACACGTTGAGAGCAAGACCCTGTTCATGCCTTTGTGCACTGCTCGAAGTGCACAGAGGCAAGTCATGGCACACACAAGCAACTTTTTCTCTCAGTGAAAGCCAGGAAGCAGGATATCACCCCTCAAACCCTATCTTCTTGGCTTAACTGGGTTATATGCTCGGCATACTCTGAGGTCTCATAAGATCAAAGTCGTCTTATGAACATTTCTGCTCATGAGATTAGAGCAATCTCTGCGAGCCTTGATTTCAAACATAACGTTTCAATATGAGACATAATAGAAGTGGTTGGCTGGCATGCTGAGTCAACTTTCTCAGGGTTTTATCTCAGAGATTTAGCTTGGCTGAGACAAACTTGGAATCTCGTGTGTCCGGTGTCGGCGGCCCAGATGACCACCAGACCCAGTTAAAAGTCAACACAGCTTATTAGCTTCGCTGGATATAGGGGTAATAGATCATGTTACCCTAGGCTTTGTTGCTTATCATATTAGGAGAACAGGTTATTGTTCACATAGGGAATCCAGCCATCATTCCCTAGATGATACCCAAGGTAGAGGTCGGATGCTGACCCTCCTCCCACTATCTATTCTCCTAACGTTAATGTGATCGGGGAACGTATTTTGAAGGAGAAAGCTAATTTTTAAGTAAATTATGTTTCTCCTAGAATATTTACCCAATCACATTACTTAGAAACCCTCCCAACCACCCCGCTATGCGAGCATTCTCATTGGTATTCTCTCAGCTTAAAAACTAGCGACACCTAGTGGTGTCAAGGTTAGTGTAATGGGAAAGAGTTCTTGCCCTTTGTCTATGATGTAGACAGAAAAGACGAATTGTCGTTTTAAGTAGGACTGGATACTGGGGGTAGCAGGCTTATATCCCTAACGTTAATGTGATCAGGTAAGTATTCTTGGAGAAACATAATTTTTACTTAAAAATATGCTTTCTTTCATGGAAATTAAAGCCCATGAAGTTAGGGCCATTGCTGCATCTTGGATCGTTCCTCTTTGGATGATGTTATGAGAGTTGCCTTCTGGTGGTCTCACACTACCTTCTCCTCCTTTTACCTTCAATCTTTGGCACATCGGAGCGAAGGTATTTTTTCATGGGGCCCTATAGTGACAGCACAACATGTGGCCTTACTGTCTACCAGCTTAACAGTAGTGAACACTCCTATTGTAACAGTATGTACAATAGTTTTCTATACCAGATTCATTGAAGCCATCAGCCTCCCTCCTAACTGGTAAATTTAGCAATGTAATAGTTGCAGATAATGTATTACTGCTGTTAAAATGTAGTTTTTTTGGGGGGGAGGGTAAACAAATTTAATTATGTAATACTTGCTACTATTGCAAAGATTCCCTCCTCCCACCCAGCTCTGATCAACTGTACTCCAGGTTCAAGTCAAAAGAGGATGGTATTCCATATATTGGCTGTGGCTAAGGAGTCTAACTGGGATTATGTTCTATTCCATTCAGGCCCTCCAATACTAATTGGAGGAGGAAATAATGAGCTTGGACAGGGGAGTCCTGGAAAAGGAAAGCAGTGTGATAGTTGCAGGTATTACATAATTAAAATTAGTTCTACCCTGCCCCGCCCCCCCCCCCCCAAAAAAAAAAAAAATAAATAAATGTTACCACTATCTAGGTTTTTATTTCTAAATATATTTTGATCAAACTTGGTATGTATACTTGTAGAATAGAGACATGTGGCCTTACTGTCTACCAGCTTAACAGTAGTGAACACTCTTATTGTAAGAGTATGTACAATGGTTTTCTATACCAGATTCATTGAAGCCATCAGCCTCCCTCCTAACTGGTAAATTTAGCAATGTAATAGTTGCAGATAATGTATTACTGCTGTTAAAATGTAGTTTTTTTTTTGGGGGGGGGGTAAACAAATTTAATTATGTAATACTTGCTACTATTGCAAAGATTCCCTTTTCCCACCCAGCTCTGATCAACTGTACTCCAGGTTCAAGTCAAAAGAGGACGGTATTCCATATATTGTCTGTGGCTAAGGAGTCAAACTGGGATTATGTTCTATTCCATTCAGGCCCTCCAATACTAATTGGAGGAGGAAATAATGAGCTTAGACAGGGGAGTCCTGGAAAAGGAAAGCAGTGTGATAGTTGCAGGTATTACATAATTAAAATTAGTTCTACCCTGCCCCGCCCCCCCCCCCAAAAAAAAAAAAATAAATGTTACCACTATCTAGGTTTTTATTTCTAAATATATTTTGATCAAACTTGGTATGTATACTTGTAGAATAGAGATCTCATTGAATTTGATTTTCAACAACATTTGTGCACATACTTATGATGTAATTTGCATCTGAATGGCAGCACAAGTTAAAACCATAGAGGCTTTATCTCTGAATACTATTTTGATTAAACTTGGTACAGTAGTTCCCCACATATAAGGCTGCTTTAAGGAGAGACCAACCCCTGAATAGAGACCACTGTGTCCTGTTCCAGGCTAGTGCATTTTTTCGAGTTTGCCACACACACACACCATAGGCAATCCCTCTTAGAAGGCTATCTTGTCATTGCAAAAATTATGACCTCATTATGTACAATTAGCACTATATAAATAATGTTTGTAAAGTACATGATTGTAACATTTTTTATAAGCCCGCATATTATGTTATGATGTTGTCCACTTGTCTGTTATCAATTTCATTTCCACACAATAACTCGAGTTGTTTCCAAACTTTGTGGGTAGCTTGCACTTGAGGCAAGGAAGAACCCTATCAATTTGAGGTCAAAGGTCAAATTCACTGACTGAAAGATTAAAAATGATTTCCACACAATAACATTTGTTCTATATCACATACCTGGACCAAACTTTGTGGATGGCTTGCACTTATGGTAAGGAAGAAGCCTATTGATTTTGAAGTCAAAGGTCCAAGTCATTGACTGGAATGAAAAAAAAATGGTTTCAGTTCTCAACCATGTATCCTCATCAAAGTTTTTGGATGACTTACATGTTGGGTGAGAAAGAAGCCTATTGATTTTGTGGTAAAAAGGTCAAATGTTAAGGTCACTATGAATGAAAGAAGAAAAATGGTTTTTCATGATATCTTTAGTTCAAGGTAATGGTCTTAGTAAGTCTGATCATACCTTGATCAAAGGTTAAGGTCATTGAGATCAATTGGTCAGTAATCTCCAGAGTCAACCGTACCCTACTAGTGAACACGGGGTGGGAATATAATGTGTTATTCACATTACTCTTGATGTAAAATGAGGCAACAGGATTTGTTGTTTGACAATTTGTGCATTGGCAAGTCACAACAAGTCATCAGGATTTTTTGCATGAGTGTTAGCTGTGATACACTGAATTTCTTGATCAAATTTTAGCCAGTGGTGATGTTGAATTCTTAGTGGAATTTCACAATGCATCTCTTTTTTTTTATTAAACAGATGGGTCTTGTGTCAGCCATTTGTTACCTGGTTGCCAGGGTAATTCAACAAGGAGAGTTACCAGATGGGAAGTTGATCAACCTTTTTTCCTTGACAATGGAAAAGTTTGCTCATCAGCAGAAACTTGCCCTCAATCAGAAACAGGTAATTAGTTGTATAATGTTCAGGCTAAAATAAAGTAATGCTGAAGATTTCCTCCCTCACTCTGTTTCAGTACTTCCTTTTGAAGTTTTTCATAAAAATGTTCTGAAGAAATGAGATCTGATGAGTATCTACTTTATACCTTAACTCCAAAAGTTATAGATCACTTTTTAGCTTTTCTGGTATATGTCCAGAAGGATGGGATGGCCAGTTGTCTGTCATCTGACGTCCATCAATCCTTTAGCACAAGTTTGTTATCGCTACTCCTTCTAAACTACTTGGAGGATTGCCATGAATTTACACATGCATTTATCCCAAGGTTTAGTTGGTCCTAAATAAAAATGGTGCTGCTCAGACATCCAATATGACTGCCATAACAGCTATCTTGAAAATCTTGTTATCGCTACTCCTGAATGGATGGTCAAATTAACATAGCATTTTCACTGAAAGACTTTTTATAATGTCTAGTTGGCCTTAATTGAAAAAGGTGCCAATCTGACATTCAATAAGGCCACAGTGGCAGCATTCTTGAAAATCTTTTTATCACTACTTTTCACAAGAAGACTTTGTATGATGTCTAGTTGATCTTGAGTTAAAATGGTTCCTCTCTGGCATTCAATATAGCCGCCACAGTGGCCATCTTGAACATCTTGTTATCGCTACTGCTCCTGAATAGATGGTCATATCAACATGGGGTTTTCACTACAAGACTTCTTATAATGTCTAGTTGGTCCTAAATGACAGTGGTGCTGATCTGACATCCATGGTCACCACAGCAGCCATCTTGAAAATCTTGTTATTGCTACTCCTCCTGAATGGAAAGTTATATCAGCATGGGGTTTTCACTGGAAGACTTCTTATGGTGTCTAGTTTGTGCCGATCTGATATCTGATATGGCCACCACATCAGCCATCTTGAAAATCCTGTCACAACTCCTCCTAGGTGGAAAGTCATATCAACATTGGGTTTTTGCCAAAATTCTCATGATGTTAAGTTCTTACTAAATGAAAATGGTACCAATCTAAAATCCAGTATGACCACCTTGGTTGCCATCTTGAAAATCTTGTTATTGTTACTCGTCCTAAATCAAAAGTCATATCAACATGGAGTTTTCACCAGAAGTCTTCATATGGTGTCTAGTATGTCCTGAATGAAAATTGTGCTGATCTGAAATCCAATATGGCCACAATGGCATCCATCTTGAAATCTTGTTGTAGCTACTTCTCCAGAATTGATGGCCATACTTACATAGGGTTTTCACCAAAAGACTTCTTATGATGTATAGTTGGTCCTAAATGAAGATGGTGCCCTGCGGACATCCAATATGGCTGTCACAATGAACATATTGAAAATCTTGTCAGTGATTCTCCTGAATGGGTGGTCATATTGGCATGGGGTTTTCAACAAAAGTCTTCTAATTGTCTGCGTTGTCCTAAATGAAAATGGTGCCAATCTTATATCCAGTATGGCTACCACAGCAGCTAATTTGAAAATCTTATTGCTCAAGAATATCAGAAATGGTTTCAACACTTGTCAAATTAAAAAAGAAGAAATGGTCTTTTCTTAAATTCCTGGAAAATTCTTTTCGTAGAAGAAAGCGTCAGTCTCTTCAAGGGACTCTTGTCAAATTTATTTATGGTTTCCTGGCTTCAAGCATCACTTCAGCATTTTAGATTGATTTCAACATGTTTCCACAAAACAATTTAGCTTGCTGTTGATCATTATTGATGCAGGCATATCTAACCATAGCTAGACAAAGAATGTTGTCAAAAAAAAACTTTAAAAAAGTCGCAAATTCATTTCAATCATTCAGTATACTGACTATAAAAAGACATTTCTTAAGATTGTAACCCTTATTTTTCAAAGGAAAACAATGAATTTTTTTTTTTCTTCTGCTCAATGATTTTGGTTTGCAGCTTTAGATTGATAGAATTTTGGATGAGATTGAGTGTTAGCTTTCTGAGTTGTCATTTGTTGGAGTTGTGGCACCTGATTGTGTGATGCTTGCGATTTCATTTATACACAGTAATTTTGTTTATTCATATTGAATTTCAGCAAAATTTGGCATGCTTCTGTACATTTATATGATCTTTTTATTTTTATTGTCAGCACTCTACATTTTTGTTAGCAGAATAATAGCCCCTGACTTTCTGAAAGACTCACTTTTGTTTCCAGCTGGTAACTCTCTTTGTTCCATATGGATTTCACGTAAATTTGATGTTTCTTCTTTACACTGGTAACATCATTAAAACTAATGATTTTCCATGTTCTAATCTTTAATGGATTAAGTTATGGCCCCTGATTAAGTGTTTGTGCCAGGCCAGCCCAGGTCACCAGCCTCTGTGTGTCTTTGGAAAAGGCACTTGGTTCACATTTCCTCAGCATGATGTAGCAAATTTGTGCCATTCAAACCAGCAAAAACAAAAAAAACTGATTGTTATTAATATGTTTCCACAAAGTGATTCTGTTTATACTCATTGAATTTCAGCTTAATTTGGTATTCAACTGAATATTAATGAAACATGGTACGAGTTTGATCGTCAGCATTCTTTTTAATCATTTGGTGAAATTATGGCCCCCTGATAAAAGTTGCCACTTGTTCTGTGTCATAACCTGTTTATTCCTGTTGGATTCGAAGTGCAACTTGATATTGATGAGACTTGAATGGATTCAATTTTTTGCAGTGTATGTCATCATTTGGTTAAGACATGTCTTGTTCTTTGACACAAACCACACTTTGCTTGAATTTGCTTGTATCTTGTTCCATTACATTTTTGTGCAGCCTTTGGTCCATTTGAGATATTGTTGTTTTTGTTGCCAGATCCTTCAGAACAGCTGTGATAAGCTTCTGGTGCCAGTCTTGATGTTATGGTGGCTGTCCAGGCATAAGAAACCTTTTGAGACAATCTCCATGAAGGCTGTACAGGCACTAGCTGCATCTTTGTTTCATAGGTACATACATATTTTTGATAATGTGCACCAACTGTAAAAAGTGTACAGTGTGATCTGCTGGTGTATGATGCACTTGTAGATCTGTATCTACATTAGACATCATGAATATCCATTATAGATTACAAGATATAGAATTGGTGATGAAACACTTTGCCTTAATTAACACCTCTTTACAATGTATGCTTTTTATCTGGTCTGTCCCAAAGTTTTGAAGTAGCAGGGTAAAATGGATTACTAGATGGGGGTTTAGGTGTCCATCCCTGGACAAAAATGATTTTAGGCTTTTCCTGATAGCTAATAATGGCAAGTTTTGCTAGTAAAATGACTTGCTTGACTGGCCCTCAAGTCATATATCCTCTGTATACTATTTTGGCTGCCAACCAACTGGTCCAGCCATCTGGACAATCAGTGTATGGTTTTGGCAGTCATGAATCTGTCATCTTAGACTGGTGAGCCAGCCAGCCGACCACATCTCTTGACAGTCCCTACAATAATGGCAGCATATGCCCAGCAGACTGCACAGCTAGCTGTCCAACTGACCAGCCAGACCGACCATATCCATGATACATGGCAAACCGGCATCACATTTGGAGCTCTCCGACGCTGCGCTGGACCAGCATTCTACAGCCACACCAGGTTCTGTGTTGGACAGGACTTGACCGCTGATAGCATATCTAACATGTTGAATGTTTATGCATTCTGATGATACTATGTCATCATTGCCGTATGGAACATTATACCCCGGGACTCGGAGCATACAATAGAACAATCCCCCCATTGATGAAGTGGGTGAGACAGACATGCCTGAACATTATGATCTGACCATGGAGTGGACAGAACTTAGTTTTAAGGCAGTAAGGGGGAAATTTACGGAATTTCGCCTCTGCTGGAATGCCCTCTTTGTGTAATCAATTCTACTTACGAAGTCAAGGCTTCCATGGATGTAGACAATGATGACCATCATCTATCATTCAGAATCTTGCCACAATCATCAAAGATTGTAGAAATTGCCAGGTGTCTCTCATAAAAATTCACAACCCCGGTAACTCGAGAGCCTTCTTTTTGGTGAGTCAGTTGCCTGCGACATTCTCACTGCACTGGTAGAAATCACATACTGTTGTGTATTATTCAGATGTACCTACCTTAGACAACGATATTACCACCTTCAATATGGCTGCTTCACTCTGTTATTAAGTGGACACACAAGTGTATAACACCATGTAAGAGTTGGTCAGGAACATTGTGTCGACTTCCTCCCTACTTGACCTGGTATCTCTGGTGATCTTATGACTGGCTGAATAGGCCTGAAGTGATCATGCCTGGGATTCAGTAGGCCGGATCACCAAGGTAATCAGTAGGGCTGCTCACCACATGATGGTGAATGCCCAAACGACCTCTTGCAACATGGACTTGATTAGAAGAGATGCACTCCATCCCTTTCTGTTCTCCGCTTCTGTTTGGGGGACAACTTGAGGATGTGAGAAAGTAAGTGGCACAAGATTTGCCCCTTGAGCTGTCCATGCAAGCTCCTATCTGTGCACGACCCCATCAGGGAACATACCAGAGAAGACACAATTGATGCCAAAAAGATTGCAGGGGTAATTCTCAACAACGGCAATATTTTTGTGGCCAAGCAAGTTAAAGGCTGCCAACCATTAGTGACTTGCTGCTCCTCCTTCTTGAAACCGACCCACCTGTGGGTGCCATACTCTTACTTTATCCCCAGACTTGGATCAACCTATATCCAGAAAACGATTGGGTGATGCAAGTCATTTTTGGAGGGTCACTGGATCTTGTTTATCCATCTCACTCTGCTTTCATCATCGCCCTTCATGATGTAGATCCCAAGCGATTCCATGAAGGTGGATGTTTTACAGTAGGAAATAGAACTTTTCCTCATAAAGTGGGCGGTGGAGGTAGTCCGAAAACACCATTCCTTGGGTTTCTACTCCAGATTCTTTCTGGTTATGAAATCCAATGGCAAATTGAGACCTGTGATAGATTTAAGCAGGCTCAATCAATTTATTACTGCCCCAAAATTGAAGATGGAGACGGGAAGATCCTTTTTTCTGTGTGACACCATGAATACGCGATCAGTCTCAACCTGTCCAATGCATACTTCCATACACCAGTTCACACAGCATCACACAAATACCTTCACTTCGCATACTGCAATGTAGTGTGCCAATTTTACACTCTTCCATTCAGCTTCAATCTCATCCCTTGGACCTTCACCAAGATGCTAGACTATCATATCCCTGTTCAGGACATCCTCCTCCACAGCATATGCAGCATGCCTGGATGATATACTGAAAAAACACTTGGTAAGTTTGGTTTTGGTTCATGACATGAACAACCTTCTCTACAACATTCACAGTTTAGGGTGGATAGTCAAATGTAGAGAAGTTGGACCTTTTCCCTTCTCAACATTTTGTACATGTAGGTATGGAGTTTGTAACTCGTATCAGCTTTGTGCGTCTCCCTCCCAAATGCAACGACAGTATCGTTCATGCGTCAGATAAGGCATCCACCAAGATATTTATTTCGGCAAGGGAATATCTTCAACTCCTCAGCCTATTCAGTGCAGCGGTGGATCTGTTATACCTTTGCCGCCTTTACGTGTTCCCTCTGCAGTTGTACCTTCTCTCAGGTCATTAAGATCACCATGTTGTGATTTCAACCAAGATTAAATTCGTCCTGCTCCAGTGGCAAGACAGGAAGTGGCTAGTCTGCTTACATCGCCACTATTCCATCTGTGTTCAGAGAAACTCCTTGTTCATGTCTGGCTCTTGTTACGGATGAAATGTGCGAAAAGGAGTTTGGTGCTTCGATCATGGAGAGGCTTGCAACAGCTAGGTGGTGTTGAATTCATACAAGGGGAAGTGGCGAGTTTTCAATGACTGGTGTCAAGTTAATGATGTCGCACTGCTCTGGACCTCCATTCCTCAGCTGGCTAACTTATTTTTGTTATTCTTTGAAGACAAGAAGCTAGGCCCTATTACAATTAAGGGATTCCAT
The DNA here is from genome assembly GCA_029931535.1 of Margaritifera margaritifera. Taxonomy (NCBI): domain Eukaryota; kingdom Metazoa; phylum Mollusca; class Bivalvia; order Unionida; family Margaritiferidae; genus Margaritifera; species Margaritifera margaritifera. The sequence continues at coordinate 2,295,436 of JAQPZY010001653.1, read as the reverse complement.
TCCATGATCTCAGACATCATGAAAGAGATGATGTTGGCCACAACAAGGACCTTGCTCACCTTGCTGTCCAATTTTGACATTTCCAGACCATGCTTGCTCACTTTGCCCCCAAAGTGGAACCTCACATGGGTCTTGATGTGACTCAACTCATCTAAGTTTGAGCCTCTGTCTTCCACTTTGCTGAAGCAGCTATCATACAAGACTTGCTTCCAGATAGTGCTAGCTTCAGCATGCAGGGTGAGTGAGCTACATGCACTGCCCGTGGATCTGAACTACATGCAGTTTCATTCTGATGGTTCAGTCATTCTAATGCAACCTGGTTTCATTTCTAAGAACAGGTTACTGTGGTTAGGCAACCAACAAATAACTATTCACTCTCTCATCAATCAATTCATCGAGAGAAGTGAAGCTGCAGGACCCCATACCTGCCCACGAATGCTATCTGAGTGCACGGAGATTGTCCACAGAGGCCGTAAAAGGCTATTCCTCCACTTAAGGCAGGTAAGCAAGACATAACCCCACAAGTGCTTGGCTAAAGGGAGTTATTAAATCAGCATACTCTGAACACACAGGATGAGGTACAACTAATGAAAATTTAAGCTCACAAGATATGAGCCATTTCCACAAGCCTGGCCTTTGAAAGTAATGTCTCAATTTGAGACATAATGGAGTAATTTGGCTGGCACGCCCTATCTACTTTCTGCAGCTTTTATATACATGACATAGCCTCCCAAAGGAGAGAACTGAATCTCATCGTGCCACTGGTAGCTACCCAGACAGTTACCATGCCCTGTTCATGAAAGCAAAACCTCAGACCCAGGCATGTCCTTGCAACTTTTGCAGGATTCACCCAGGAAACTTTTGAGTGTAAGAAAAAACCAGTTGCAGGATCCCACAGGGATCTGCCTTGCATGTGTATTAACACATTGTCTTCGGTTGTGCAAAAAAAAAATGTTAGGAGTTTATCCTTTCAGTAGAGCAATCATCATGTTTCTACAGCATGACACAGGTAGAGGTTAGATGCTCAAGCATTTCCTCCTCCTATTTGTTGGAAAAGGAAATTTTTTAATAAATTATGTTCCTCTGATAATACTTACCTGATCGCATTGCCAAAGTTCCCTCCCACCCTTCCCCACAATGCAATCATCCTTTTAAAAGTTTTGCTTAAGCTTACACTGGTTACATCTGGAATAGTTGTGGCCACCTAGTAGGAACAAGGGGAGTTAAACTGTAAGAGTTTTTTCCCTTTGCCTGTATGATACAAGACGGAAAGATGTTTTTCGTCTTTAAGGTAGGGCTCTATTTAGAGGTAGCAGAGAGTAATCTTAATGTTAATGTGATCGGGTAAGTATTATTGGAGAAACATAATTTACTAAAATATTTACTTTTACTATTTTCCCATTGAATCCCTATCGGGCTTGGAGACTCCCACTACTCAGTGGTGAGTTTGGAATGTTTCCCTTTCCCCCAATGGCACTATGGATGAGTTTCTCATTGCCCCTTCAGTTGGCCAGCCAGGCAGGCAGAAGGACTTCCCCATCCACTCCTCCTGCTTCATTATCAAACGATAAGTAGTGGGCTGCCACTCTTCTTCAGCACTGAGAGGAGAATTCCATTCCCATTATTCAGCGAGAGAGAAGGAATGAATAGTCCAGTTTTGCCTTGTAAGTGGAGACAGGACAGTGAACTTTCCATACTAGTGGACACAAATGAGTTCGAGGTAGACCCAATTGCATTACTTCATTCTCCTTCTCTAGTGTCTCCATATTTTTCCCTACCTATTGGTCAAGTGATGGAATTGGGTGTATAATGTACCATTTATGGTACTCTTGTTAGCTGTGTTATGTGGCAGTGTGGCAGAACATGAACATATATCAGATCTTTAGAACCAAATATATATAGTCTAAGCCCCAGTTAAACAGAGAAAGCAACTAACCTTTGTTATCATCCAGAGCTTGTTAAGGGCTGTCAGTTAAGTGTTCAATTTTTTCAGACAACTAGCCATTATTAATATCCTCCAACATTTTTTAAGGACTTGATCAAATAAAACTTTACTGTCTGACTTGTCAATTAAGTGTTACATTTTTTTTAGGTGAGTTGGCTTGTCAAATGAGAATGAAATTTTTAAAAACAATAGAGTGGCATAAAATACTGCTCTTGGGTGAAATTGTATTGTATAGTTTTCAGATTTTTTAAAAGGTATAAATAAATAGTTTGAGAGAATACTAGTGAAACATAAAGAATGCTACTAAAACTGAAGCAACAGCAAATCTGGAACTAAAAATGACATTTTCTGGTACATTTACTGATTAAGTATATCAATGTTTTCTTATTTATTACAACTTTGATACTAAATATCTGGCAACCACATAAAATGTTGAATCCCTAGTCTGTATGTATATGGTTTAATGTGAGCACAATATTGGCTGTATAGTACCAATTAATTCTTGAGTTTTTAACATGTAAAGATAAAAAACTGCAAAGGAAAACTTTAGTTATAAAAGGTTCCAACATTTCGTTGTCAGGATCACTTTAATTTGAATTTTTGTCTGCATGATAATTAATGTTAACAATGGCTGCTGGAGACTACTAATAGCTTCATAGTGTGAGCTGTGTAATTGTTGATTACATTCTGGTTATCCCTACAGATGGAATCAAAATGGAAGTCGAGGAATCGATCAACAGAAGTTTACGATCGATAATATTCCAGTGATCATTTCTCTCCACAGTCATTTCATATTCTTCATTCCCCTTCCTCTCTCATTACCATAAAATGTACTCTTTAGCCTTTGTTTTCATTAGCTATGGATCTAACTACAACGGAATTGGTGTAATAATATTTTGTATGTTCCATGAATTCATAAATTACGAACTGACATCTTGAAGAAAAAGAACGTCATGAATTGATGTCTTCAGAACAACAGTCAATATCGCCAAGCCAGCCATGACAGTGAAAGTTATATGATTTGTTGAGTGGAGTTAAAACAAAATTGCTACTGCTAAAATCGGCTCCACCATGTACATATATCATGTACAAAACAGTATCAGTGTAGATTGTACACTGAAAGAACTTATCTACCATGGCATTATTGTACACTGGAAGAATTTATCTCCCATGGGATTATATTAATATCAAACAGTGTAGATTGTACACTGAAAGAACTTATCTACCATGGGATTATATTAATATCAAACAGTTATGAGAAGTTTCCGCATTTATCTGCACTCCGGGTTTTGCATTCATGGTTTTACCAACAGTCCACAGGAAGTATTTGAAGGACAATGGGCTAACTAATTTTACAGCTTACTTTTGGGCTACAGACGTATCTTAATGACGTGAAAGATTGTTTTATGGCACACTGAAAGTTTTAATAAAATGAAAGTCTTCATTTTCATCCGTTGGGAGTATAATTTGACATAAAACATTCACGATTAAGAATTCATTGGGGGTCGATGGGTGGCAAAAATGAGTTATTTCGATGATATAGAATTAGAATCGATCCTTCACCTATCTGATTTACTATCGCAATAACTACTTCACCTTTTGATTTCACAATGTTCTCAATGTCCTAGTTATTAGTCATGAGACTCAGCAGTCTTGTATCAGTGAAAAAGTTATATTTCTCCTTTCTTCCCCATTAATATCAAATGATGTGTGAATACGGGATGATTAGTATCATTGGCTTTTTGCAAAACAGTCCAACTTTGTCATCTTCCATTTCTTTGTTTTTTTTTTACCAACTTTAAGAAATGTGATCTATAGATCTTGTCACATTATAATAGGGTTTGTGAGTTTGTGAAATGTTGCTGATCTTTTGATGATACTCTCTAGACAAGGTATCAAGTTAACCAAGTACACACTTTCTTGACAAGGTATCAAGTTAACTAAGTACACACTTTCTAGACAAGGTATCAAGTTAACCAAGTACACTTTAGACAAGGTATCAAGTTAACTAAGTACACACTTTCTAGACAAGGTATCAAGTTAACCAAGTACACTTTAGACAAGGTATCAAGTTAACTAAGTACACACTTTCTATACAAGGTATCAAGTTAACCAAGTACACTCTAGACAAGGTATCAAGTTAACCAAGTACACAATTTCTAGACAAGGTATCAAGTTAACCAAGTACACACTTTCTATACAAGGTATCAAGTTAACCAAGTACACTCTAGACAAGGTATCAAGTTAACCAAGTACACACTCTCTAGACAAGGTATCAAGTTATCCAAGTACACACTCTCTAGACAAGGTATCAAGTTAACCAAGTACACACTCTCTAGACAAGGTATCAAGTTAACCAAGTACACACTCTTTAGACAAGGTATTCAGTTAACCAAGTACACACTCTCTTATCAAGGTACCAAGTTAACCAAGTACACACTCTCTAGACAAGGTATCAAGTTAACCAAGTACACACTCTCTAGACAAGGTATCAAGTTAACCAAGTACACCCTTACAGATTGCCTTCATATATAAAGTTTGGTTGGTTAACAGAGATAACAAATTTCATAAATATCAGCAGCCATAAAATTTAAAAAATTTTAAAAGACCAATATGTATGTCCATTTATTAAACTTTTATTATGAACTGCACTTAATTCATTGCACTTCAGAAATGTTCATAAATAGATCCAGGTCTTCTCATTTGCCGCACAGAACACAGACTGCCTTGCCCAAAGTAGATCCATCATGAAGTGGTCATAAAGTCATGTTACTAAGTGTGAGATTATCCAGGTCCATATATGCAGCAGTACAACTGCTGTGGCAGATACTTCTTTTTTTTCTGAAGAAATTATCAAAAATGGCTCATATGGTCTGTTTTTTGGAGTGACATTATCACCAGAAAGTCTGCTATTTCCAAACCAATTTTGATTAAACTTGCTATACAAGTTTTATCATCAACAACTTGGACAGTTTTGATTTTGGTAAGTTGATATGGCATCAGATTTGCCGAGGTTTGTTACTATTCATCTGGCTGTATTTCTGTGTAGATTTAGGCCAAGGTAAGTATTCATTTTCATCACCAACATCTTGGTCTGATCATAAGGCCAAGGTAAGTATCCATTTTCATCACCAACATCTTGGTCTGATCATAAGAGACATTTGTGCAAATTGACATGGTAGTTTTGCATCCAGCTTTGGCTGAGTTTGTTATTTCAGAAAACTTTATATCTGCAGAGAATTTTATGAAAAGTAGTATGTGAACTGATGACCTTGGCATTGCAGAATTGTTAACATTTTTGGTAAAATGTTTTGCAAATAATGTCATTTAGCAACCTGTTGACTGCTGTAGACAGAGCACATGACCAGTGTAATAATAGAAAGTAATTGTTGTTTATACTCTATAGATGAGCGAATATTAATAAGATATAAAGATAACGAGAAGATGATTTCACTTCACTTTGAGACCGTTAAAAATCAGTAAATTGTGACTGCTTTTTTGTATTCTTTCAAGTGATCACAGCAGCAGTTACGGTATGTACCTGAGTATAGTAACTGGCAATGAAGGTGAGAAGAAGTCACAGCCACCTAAAGCCATAGAAAATCTGTTTCAAGTGATACAAAGTCTTCGGCAAGGGACAGTAAGTGTCTTTTTCCATCAGAATCTTACATAGATGCTTGAATCATGAAATTGATGATGATATGCATCTCTGTTACTACCACACTGTTACAAAAAAAAAAAGACTCTTTATGACCTGTATTTCATCTTTTACTGGCTTTGCTTAAGTTTTAACATTTAGCTCATGACCACACGAGTTTTTGGCATGTTATGAACATACTATCTAACCTAGAATCATGAAACTTGGTGAGTGGATACATCTTGATAAGATCTACATCCATTTTGCCAAAGGAGGTATCTGTGACATATATTTCATGCTCAGTGTCTTTGTTCAAATTTTGTGTTTAAAGTTCATTTCCTGGGAGCTGTTTATGTTCCAATCATGAAACTGATAATTGGATGTCTCTGTTACTATTATACCCTTAAAATCAAAGAAGGTCACTGTGATCTATATTTTTTGCTTTACTAAATTAACACGAGTTAAGTATTTGTGTTTATGATTACATTGATTCATCCGTGCTAGACCTGTATACATCCTAGTCAACTCAGAAGGTTGTTTGGGACCAATTCATTTGGAAATAGGAATAAATATGTTTATTCAATGGTAAACATTCTGTATTAATGACTACACATTGTATATTGTGATATGTTACCCTCAGCCTGTTAACTGTGTATTGTACATGTGGATGAGTATAGGAATTAGGTGAGTGGACTGCATGCTGCATACTTTTCATGTGAGGCCTCACCGGTAGTGGTTAATCAAGGTAATTTTTAATCCATCAACTATGTACTACTGGTTGTCACTCCAAGGTTACTCAAAGCCTGTGACTTTCTCCCAGTAATATCTGGCTTCTAGGGATGGACAATGATAATAGCTTTTCAAGCAGATTTTAAGACCAATGACTTAAAAAACATTAAAACAAAAAAGACATTAATCTGTTTCTTATCAACTTATTACTTTGATATGCTAGAAAAGAATGTTCTTTTTAATATTTTGGTGTCTTTTATAACCCGTCACAGGAGATAGGTAGGTGGGTAGGTAGGTAGGTGGTTTAACAATGTCAGCACAATACTAGCTTTATAGTGCCAATTAAAAGTTCAAATTTTAAATTTTAAAATGATTAAAAGTTCTAAAATATGAAGATAAAAGATTGCAAAAATATCTTTAGTTAGAAATGGGAACAAGATAACTAGTCTGAATTTATTTTCTGAATGATAATGTTTACAATGGCTACTGGAGACTAGTGAAAGTAGAGGTGAGCTATGTAATCATTGATTAAACTCTGGTTTGTTATGACTGAGACATATATTTATGACATGGTCTTCCATCTGTCATGGCGATTTTTTTTGTTGACCACTCTAGAGACCATATTTTTGCTAGGATTTAGATCAGACTTGTTAAGCAAGCCTATGTCATCAAGATCTTGGTTGAGTATTATTATGAGTGAAATTCATACTTCTTATTTTGGTGACTTAGCATTTGATTGGCTCAGCTTGTCAGCAATATAGCAATTATATTTCTGATCAGATTTAAATCAGACTTGTTAAATAGTCTTATATCATCAAGATCTTGGATGACTTCATTTATGAACAAGAGACTCAACATATTAATTATGCCTTTATCTTTAGAACAAATTTTTATCAGGATATAGTAAAATGGGTAAAATCAACATGATATAAAGTTTAGGAGATAGGTTGTATTCTACCAATATTACATAAGTCTGCTGAGTGAAATGGGCAACTGTTAAGTTAGGTAAGCCAAGTGAGTGATATCAGGCCCACTTGGACCTTTTGTTTTTGTTTATATCTGAAGTTTGATTTATACGCACATCCAAGTTTGTATTTTTGGACTAAGAAAGGTTCATGAACAATCAGCTTCACTTGGATTGAACAAGAATGCATTAGGGACAATGATTTCATTGTTAGCTGATAGTCAGGATAACATGCATCACAAATATCTACAAAATAATACTAGTTGAGCATGTCATCAGTGGAGATGTAGTAATAGATTTTATCTAACAGGGTCCAAATTGGACTCAAAATTTCTGGGTGGAGTGACTTTTCTCCCACACCTGACTAGGTCAAAGTGGTGGGAAAATAGGGAGTAAAGAGTGGTCGGAATTTAGAATATTTACAACAGTTGCTTAAAACAATGGCTTTATGAAACCTTTTTTCATGCTTTTCATGTGATGCCTCATCTGTATTGGCTAATCAAGGTAATTATTGATGCATGAAAAATGCATGTTCTTCTGACTGTCACTGCAAGAATACTCAAAGCCTGTGACTTTCGTATTGTAAAATTTGGCTTTCAGGGGTGGACAATGATAATAGCTTTTTAAGAAGATTTTAAGAACAATTATTTAAATAATACAAAAACAACATTAATGTCTGGTTTTTATCTATGCATTTATAACACCTCTACTTTGATAGCATAGAAAGGTATCTTTGTTTTTATTGTTTTATGTCTGTATAGTATGTATGTAGGTAGATAGTGTACTGGCTATAAAATGCTGATTAAAAGTTAAAATGTTACAATTTAAAAAGGTTAAAAGTTATAAGGTAACAAGGAAAAATTGCAACAACAACAAAAAAATTTAGTAAAGGGGCCAATATTTTATTGTGAAGATCACTTTAGTCTGAACTTATTTCTGCATGATAATTGTTTACAATGGTTACTTGAGACAACTACAAGCTTCATAGAGGTGAGCTGTGTAATTGTTGATTACACTCTGGTTGTAATCTTTTTTGGACTTTCTGTATGTTTTTGTGTCGAGCTCACATTAGTGGGAAGCGAGACATAGCAGTCATTGTTTTAGCAGTTTGTTAAGAGTTTGGTTAAAGTTCTTTATTTGAACATATTTCCTAAAACTCTTGATGGATTATTATCATACTTGGCATAAATCATTGTGAAGCAAAGGTACTTCTGCAACATGCTCATTTACCCCTTTGAAGTTGGAGTCCAGGTCACAGTAATAAAAAATTTGCATTCTTGCAAAACACCTGCTCAATCTTTGACATGATGCTCAAGGTCAGATGTTTTAAAGCAATTCTTTGATCATGGGCTCAAGTGTAGTCCCTGGTTTCTTATTTTTAGTATTGGGAACTTATGTGTTAAGCAAACACAAATCTAGTTTAATAATAATACAAACTAGTATCAGAATTGTTGATGATCTCGTGTCTAATTGCTTCTTTTCTCCAGCACAAGTGTTGCCTCTCCTTTGACATCCAAACTGTAGCTGAAGTGACCAGCAACTACATCCCTGTTATGTTGGAGTCTTACCTTTCCTCAGCCTGGTAAGATAAGTGTGTACAGGTATACACAGATAAAGATGACACATACAGTTTCTGCACAGATATAAATATTTATGCAAACTGAACATGGACTGGCCCAAGTTATGCTAATCCAGCACTATGCAAATACATATATGCTTATTCAGCACTATGCAAATACATATATGTTAATCCAGCACTACACAATGATTCTAAATTGCTCATATGGATTAAGCTTCTGCAAAGTACACAAACAATTCATAATGTGACTGTGTTGTTCGTGACTGAGTGAGATTATTTGTTTACAATTTGTGTGCAACCCAAGTTACATATTGATAAATACTGTGACTCTCACAGTTTGTAAGGACTAATCAGTAGAACAAACAACATAGACCCTGATCTACTGGTGCATTTATGCAATGGCAAATCTGGGTCTATGTTGTTTGCAGTTGAACCTGACTTGTATATAAGTAAATATGGTATTTACATGTATATAAAATACACCATTGTTCATTCTGTTTTTGATTTCAAATAAGCATTATAGACCCTGGCACATTTGGATGCCATAGCTACGTAATATTTATCTTTATAAGCTTGTTTGTGATGTCAGCAATATGCATATTTAAATTCTGATCACACCTCGAGCAGAATCATCGACTGTAGAATTTTGTTGCCAACCTTCTCATTTGGAGTGTTGATATTTTGATCATATGCATTTTTGAAATCTGATAAAATCAAGTCAGAAAAAAAAGAAATTAAAATGGCAGAATGCACCTGATGAATTATAGTTCAGGCCTGATGTGTTCTGAGTTGAACTGCCTGAAGAATTGGTAGGCAAGACAGATTTACTATTGAAATAGGTATCAGTTATTCGAGCATACCTGACTGAAATAAATTTTCAAGACTAATGCAGTTCCAACAAACTGTTACCATGAAAACAACTCTGGGTCCTTGGATAGAAGATCAGTGCTTTAAAAGAGTTTTAAATATAATTTGCAGTATTACAATGAACTGGCCAAAATCATTGACGTCACCATTATAGCATTGCCAGTATCACCCTCTCTATTTTAAGCTGAACATCAAAATTTCTGTTATGTATGATTGTATAATACATGTAAAAGTGTTTTCTCCAGCTTTCCAAGAAAAGGGTCCCGAAGGGTCCAGTTTATGGGGCCTTTTTACATTTTCAGGAGACCCTGTCTTTTATTTGATTATTTACATATAACTTGCTTACTACATCACCACACTGCATTTACATGAAGTTTCTTTAAATTACTGCAGTAAATTCATACTTCTATAATTAACCCAAATAAAATTGGACCCTTCAGGTTTCCACACACCATATTTTAAAAAGTTTTATTAATTTTAAATAGTACAAAAATTATCCAGACAATAAGAAAGTTTTTTAAAAAGCTGCTGAAAAAATTCAAGTTGGAATGTTTTACCTGTACTAAAAAACTGATGATTGAATAGTCAACACTCAGGCTATGAAACCACTTTGATTACCCTAATTACCAGGTGGATTAACTGAGGGCATTGTCAATGCATTGTCAATAGGCAGCAATAAAAACAGCCAACATACTCTACAACTCATGATCAAGCAGATCCCCAAAAAAGAGAGCAGTGAGCTTGTTAAAGGTGATGATAAAGGAAAACCACTTTTAATCTTGAGGCAGTTGTCAGAATTAACTAATTAATCACTTTGATAACAGTAAAATCAATGGTCATCAACATTACATTTAGCCGACGTGGTTGTAGGTTTCTTTTATATTTATCTACACAGGGAGACAAAGCAGTCATGCATATCAATTCATATTCTCACTGAAGTGAATTAACTTTTGTGATACAAAGTGTTTAAATATGTATGTGGGTTATTATCTTCGTTTTACCTTTTCCAGTAAACGTAACTAGGTTTACATTTATTTCTGATAAAGCGGTCAGATTCTCTGACATACACGTTTCGCAAGTTCTCATAGTCTCAGTTTTATTCAGTGGCAAATTTCCTCTTCATATGTTCATTTTGAATGTAATTGGTTTGGTCCTCATATCTATAATTGGAGTTCAAATAATGGTATTCTGCAATTAAATTCCTAAACCAGTCTAAGTGATTTGGCTTCATTACATATTTAGGACACTGATCTCTATATTTGGAGTTTTTATGTCAGGATCGCTTGAGGTCTTTTTGAAGGAAAATATGGATTATCTTTCAGATTTTCAGAGGTAAGATAATATGAATACATGTATATTCATTGATATATTCTGTTGTCAAAGATGGTCTTTATGTTATGAAACAATATCAGTGTAGAACTGGGTCACATTCATAGACAAAGTTTCCACCCAGACTTATCACAGCGGTACATGTATACAATGAACAGACTCATAGTTTTACAAACAAAAAGAAAAAACAAACACCAGAAATGCAACAAAAATTCTTTATTTGTACAAGAAAGTTAAGACATGCAAGTGTTCTTTATTGGCAAGCAAGGATATAATTTAACCTGGTTTACCTACCTAGATGTTGTATTTGCTGGACAAATCAGTACACAAAACATGACAATAAAGATATTAATTTTCTGGACAATATTCAGGAAAATTTATAATTTTCATTATACACAAATTATCTGGACAGAGAGTTTCTAGTGTTTCATCCCTCTAATAGTAATCGGTGTCAGAGTAACATTCCTACCCTTTTTCAGCTTCCAGTTTATTGTCAAGATGTTGACAAACATGGGCATAAAAAGTTAGTGCGGGACACTTGCACTACCTGTCTTGCATGCACAGCATTTGTATGCATGGACCATTGCCACATTTGGGTTTGGGACTTGGCAGAAAGTCGTTTGGCCTGTAGGACCAGGAAGAAGGGTCCAGCTTCTTTCTCTTATAGATGGCTACAGCACTTCCTGATGTAGGAAAGTCACCAACTTCAATGAGAGAGGTGTGTGGAGTTGGGATGTTGCCTGCTTCCACTGGGAGGAATCTCTGAGGAGGTATCGTTGGCAGTTTTTGGCATAGGGAAATTGGCAGTCCCATATAGCGAGCACCACCGTCCTGGTGCAAGGGAAGTGTGGTTGTAGTCTTGTGCTAGTAAACCTCGAATTAAAGAAGATCATGTTCATCAGAGTCAAGTTCCCCAAACAGAGACTCTCCATTAAGGTCTGCATCATCTAACCGGGCATTGCCTAGTGACTGGTCACCAGACATCAGACACTGGATAATGCATCAGGTGATAGTCAGCGAAAATCTGTCACTGTGCACCAGGTATTGGGCACCGGGAAATTTGTCTAGTGACAGTCACAGAAGGACTGTCACCGGTCTATAGGTCAAAAGGCACTGGGCATTGGACTCTGGTTACTAGTCACAGGGTGATGTCCTAAGTGACATTCACTGAGTTTTTGGCAACAGGCACTGGGCAGCAAAAATTATGTACCAGGCACTGGGTATGAAGTAAGGTACCAAACTTCTGTTTTTTGTCTTGGGCCACAGAACACCAAGTGCCAGTCACTGAACATGGAGTAAGGAACCAGTTTGATAACCCTTCTTTCTTCATGTTTCCATTCAGAACCTATGGTGAATGGACAGAGTTCTGAGGACCAGTCTGGGGGATGGAATCAGGTCAACACTTCTCCCTATTCAGTGTTCCAGTTCAACATCTACAGAGCCTGGGAACTCCCACCATGCCACCCTGGATAACTTTGCTGTGGCTCCATGGATCGTTGGACTGGGCATACCTTAGATCTTCCCAGACTCCTTGTTATTGAGGGGGGGGGGGGTCTCAGTCAATAGCTACAGGGTCCATTCTCCCACTTGGCCCCTTAAACCCCTATCTTGGACTCCTGTGCCTCCCGAGTTCATTTCAGCAGGGACCTGGGGCCATCTCACTGTCACGCCAGTCTTTGTTCAGCTGCCCCCTTTGGTCTTTTGAAGGAGGAATCTTTGTCTCCAGCTGCCTTGCAGAGGCTGTTAGAGACTGTGACCAAGACATTGAGACCTGCACTCTCAATGTCTGTGGTGTTCTCTGCAGAGCTCCTTCACCTCCCTAGGGATGCGGCCTTAGAGACATCAAAGGTTTTACTGGATCACAGCAAAAGCCTTTTGCGGGCTGCCTCTCGTTGTGGAGATGCTGTTTGGAGGGCTAATCCCTACAGCAGGATTTGATGGATCATCAACCTCGATCTCTGGCCATAGTACCATGCACATCTAAACCGGTGAAGAAATGACCCCATCAAGAAATGTCTATGGCTCCCCTTTCTAAGCATTTTAAACAGGAAACAATTGGAACTGAAATCAGTCTCAGTTTAAAACCCCTTTCTGCCCGTATTCTCATGCCCGTATTCTCATGAGGTGGCTGGAGGGGTCAGATCAAGCCTGTTTGCAGAGACTTGGTCAGACATCTTGGAAGATGCATGGGTCCATTCCACCATAAAGGGGGTTACTGGCTTCACTTCTGGGATGCTCCACCTCTTTCAAGGACCCCATTTTGTTCCAGCAGTCACAACTGTTATCTTTATAGGAAGATTTGTACACCATTTAAGGAAGGACACAGTTGAGAGGGTGAAGAACATAAGTCCGGGATTTTATTCCCATATTTTCTTAGTTTCAAAGAGAGGGGAAAAGTTTAAACTCATTATTGATCTTTCCCCTTTGAACAAATTCTTTCTGGAAGAGCAGTTCAATATGGAGGTAACCAACTCATGCAGGAGTGCCATTGGTCCAGATGACTGGGTGGTCTTCATAAATCTTCATGATTTATGCTTCAGAACCTCACTCCTTCCTTTACACTGATGCAGCTGCAGATTCAGGATGGAGTAGTCTTGCAGGGCTTGTGGTCTTGGGAAGAAGCTTTCCTTTACATCAGCAGTCTAGAAATACAGGCCTTTTGTTTAGAACTTCTAGGGTGCATCACCTGCGTATCAAGATATCGCTGCATCATGGTTGCTACAGACAACATGTCAGTCTTAGTGTACCTCAAATGCCTAGGGGGCACTTGTGCCCCTTCTCTCTGTTTGGAAGTTTGGAGCCTCCTCTGTTGGACAGATTCAGAGGAGGTCACGCTGAGTGCCCACCACATTCTGAGTGAGAGGAATATTCTGGCAGACAGCTTTACCAAACAGGGACAAGTTTTCCTTATGGATTGGTCTCTACACCAGTCAGTAGCAGAGCACATTTTCATCTTTTGGGAAGGCCAATTTTAGACTTGTTCACAATGAAGCTGGGCAACAAGCTTCCTCTTCACACCAATGCAGGACCAGAATGCATGGACAGTGGACACCATCAGCCTGAGGTGGGATCGACTGTACACCTATGCCTTCCCACCTTTCAGAATGATCCCTCAGGTTCTTCACAGAGTCAGGACTTCCAAGTCACAGGTCATCCTGATAGCTTCCCAGTGCCCCCATTGATTATGGTTGGGCGATCTTTGACCTGTTTGTCAACAATCCCAGGGAATTACTGCTGAAAGAGGATTCTTCTATTGCAGCACATAGGATCCCTCAAGCATCATACTCATCAAATCCTCCACCTTCATCCCTGGCTTGTATTGAATGATCTATCCGCTAAGACCAGTTTTCGAGAAAGGTTGCCAAATGCATCACTCAGGTTAGAAGCCAAGCGACCTCCAAGGATCACAATGCCAAATGGAGAACTTTCTATAATTGATTCAGCAAGAAATACATCAATCCTCTCTGCTCCCCTTTAACTGCAGTTGCAGATTTTCTTCTTTTCTCTTTGAAGGAAAAGATTCCTTGGTATCCACCATTAAGGGCTATAGAGCAGCCCTCTCTAATACTGTTATGTTCTTTATGGGCTCCAGTATAGGATCAGACCCATATCAATCAGAACTGACCATTCTCTTGCTCATTAATGCTGAGGTGGAATCTACTGTGTGTTCTTTGGTTGCTATCTAAACCTCCTTATGAACCTTCTAGTGAAGCTCCCTTTGAGAACGTTACCATTAAAAATGGTCTTCCTTATATGCCTATCATCTGCAAGGAGGAGTGAAATCCATGGTTTTTCAGTGGAAAAGGGTTGTTTACATTTCAATGGTAACTATGATTTGGTTTCTATTCTTTGCCAATAGGGGTTTCTGGCCATGAATCGGCTATCTTTGGTAGCTCCTGTTCCTATTGAAATCCCTAGTTTTAGTCGTATCTTTGCTGGGGTGATCAAGATGTACTCCTTTGCCCAGTTAGAGCTTGACAGTTCTATCTAAATAAAAAAATAAAGAACAGGTTGTATTGATTTCTCCCTTTAATAAGGTACTTATGATATTAGGCAGCCACCATCTTGAAGTGGATTGTTCGGACTATTAAATGAGCTTATCAGTCTCTTTCTGAGAGAGAGATTTTTTTAATGAAAATTGAGCTGATGAGGTCAGGATTATTGCTGCATCTTGGGCCTTTCTGAATCATTCCTCTTTGGATGATGTCATGAAAGCCACTTTCTGGTATTCTCACTCCATTTTCCCATCATTTTACCTTCGATCAGTGGTGCACCAGACTGAGGGTATTTATGCGTTGGGTCCAATGTTCAGCTCAACAAATTGTCAAGCCACCCTCCAGTCAGCGGTAGAACATCCTGCTGATAATAATGATAAGTTCACTTGACAGCTTATCTTAGGCCATCAGCCTCCCACTCGACTGGCAAATTCAGCAATGTAATAATAGCAGGTAATGTATTATTGCTATTAAAATGTAGTTTTTTTGGGGGGGGGATATCAGATGCTGATGGGAAGTCCCCATTATCACTACCAGTACTGGAAGCAGTTGCTGATGGTGAAGTCCCCAGTATCACTATCTTTAGTTAATTCAGTTGTTATCCCTTACAATAACTTAAGTAGTCAGCATGAAAAAGTGAGACATTCTTTACAATTTGTTCAATCAAACAAGAAGTAATTTTGCCCAGTGAGTAGCTTGCTGCATCGCCCTAGTGATAAAATCATGTGCCTAGACTTTTTGGATTTGTCTAATGGTCAGGACATGGAAAATTTTATAAACAACTATTTGTACACTTTTTACGACCCATTGGTAATGTTTATGTATGCCCTTTTGAACTTTACTGTGAAAAAAAGTTGCAAGGACATAGACTGGAGAAAACACTTTATAAATTGCATGTATAAAACAACCATGTAAGCAGCTCAACATTCTTAAACCTTTTTAAAGTACCTCGACTCAAACCCATTGTACAGAGTGACAGAAAAAAAACAGACCCTGCAGTGTTGGAAAAACCAGTGTATTCAGATTACAGAAAAACTACAAAAAATGTTGTTGAATTGTAATAAGTTTATCATGTGACATTTTTCATATCATGTTCTTTATTAACCCTTGACCCAAACCAACCCTCAGTGGAGCCATGATGGTTCAGTGGTCAGTGTGCCGGCCTCATGACTGAAAGGCTGCAGGTTCAATTCCTACCACCTTCTGTGGCCTCAAGGATGTAGAATGGACTTGATGCACCCTCCTGCATATAGTAAGAGGCAACTAATGGAGGGATGTGCTGCAGTGGTTAAGTAGTTAGCATGCGGACTTGTGATCAGAAGGGTGCTAGTTTAAATCCTACCATTGGATCATTTGGCTACCATGGTGCATCGATGAGCAATGCACTGTACTCCAATTGCCTCAGTGCTAAATAACCAACTTGTGTTACTATGCTGTAAAACACCAGACAAAACCAAAACCAAAACAAAAAATCAAATCCCACCATTTGATCAGCCCAGGATGGCTACCATGGTGTTTCCCTGGGCATGGCACTTTTCTCTAATTGCCTTGACACTAAATAACCTACTTGACAAAGACACAATGTGTTGCTGTGCTATTAAACACCAAACCAAACCAAAACCATATCTCAGACAGATATGAGAGTTTTCAGTTGAAATGGAGGCATGATATAAAATACCATGTAATATTTCGGAGAGTAATGGTAATATAGAGCACTTATTTATCAAATTCTTTTTTTTTTTATCTTTTGTGCAATGAGCACTTTAGTACAAGTTGATATACTTATTATTCATTTGTTTCTGAATGAACTCTAAATTCATATGTATTTTTCTTCCTAAGCCATGATCCTAATGGCCAGGTAGGGCACAGATTGTTTGTTCATCTGTGTAGCCTAATTGGCATCAGTACCAGCAGTGCCAGCATACAAGGCCAAGAGCATGCAGAGAGAGACTCATTAAGGGTTTTGAGTCAGCTGCTGGATGTGATACATAGGATGGAGGCATACACCATCACCCAAGAGGGAGGTGGGAACCAGTTGGGCTTTTATCAACACTTGGTTACAGTCCTTCTAAACTGTAAAAGGTAAATCCACTCAATCTCAAACATGCTGTCAATCATAAAAAGCAGCATGTGTGATTTACTTCCTTGTTGTCGTGCCCATGAATGGTGAAATATAGGTATTACAGTGGCAATAGCAGCAGTGTTACAATGATAAGGTCCTGTGTTAAAGTTTTTGAAAGTTGTCTATCTTCAGCAGAAACTTTGGTACAATATTACTGCATACACTTAAAGTTTGTGCATTATTTCTCATCTGCATCATAATGTCATCCACAGACCACAAGACCTCATGTTCTGTGGAACATTTGTATTTTCACATTCAGTGTAGATGGTCCAAATTATTAGAAGGTTGTCATAACCCTATTAAAGCTTGCCATTGTCAGCAAAATTTCTTCATATATTTACCAAATCTTAACATATCAGGATATTAATATCTTCACTTTTGAGACAATCGGCCCTCTCCCAAAAAAGACAATAAATATGGCTATTTGATGTTTCAGATCCTTTTGGTAGTTGAAATCCATGGCTCACAAGGGCCTAGGGATGCAAAAAGACTACCACAACTTGGATATCCATTTCAGTTACCTCACTTTGATTTTTTTTTGTAAGTTTGCAATGAATCTTAACAAATCTTGGATATTGACTTTCCCCTCAAAGTGACAACACAGTGGTTAGTGAGAAGAAGTTAAATATAGCCAATATTAATAGACAGATGAATGGATGCACAACTGATACAAGGCTGTATATAAGCTTACATTGCCACCGTGTACATAAACTTACATTGCCACCCTATACATAAACTTACATTGCCACACTGTACATAAACTTACATTGTCATCCTGTACATAAATTTACATTGCCACCCTGTACATAAACTTACATTGTCACTCTATACATAAACTTACATTGTCATCCAGTACATAAACTTACATTGTCATCCTATACATAAATTTACATTGCCAGCCTGTACATAAATTTACATTGTCATCCTGTACATAAACTTACATTGTCATCCTGTACATAAACTTACATTGTCATCCTATACATAAATTTACATTGCCATCCTGCACATAAATTTACATTGTCATCCAGTACATAAACTTAAATTGTCATCCTGTACATAAATTTGCATTGCCACCCTATACATAAACTTACATTGTCACCCTATACATAAACTTACATTGCTACCCTGTACATAAACTTACATTGCTACACTGTACATAAACTTATTGCTGCACTGTACATAAACTTACATTGCCACCCTGTACATAAACTTGCATTGCCACCCTGTATATAAACTTACATAGCCACCCTGTACATAAACTTACATTGCCACCCTGTACATAAACTTACATTGTCATCCTATACATAAACTTACATTGCTACCTTGTACATAAACTTACATTGTCATCATATACATAAACTTACATTACCACCCTCAATCATATTCTAAAGTGTTAATGGTGTAAGAGAAGTTGCATGACATTATGCATGCACTAAGGGCAGCATCACATACTGCTGAAAACATTTTGTTTACATATAGAGACAATAACAAACAGATGAACATAGAGATGTATATGTATATGCATAAATACAAATTTGTCATCTTACTAAGTGAGTCATGTTCCTGCAGCACACCAAGCCACCATGCTCCAAACCTGGCTGCATCATGTTCATTCCTGTGTAATTCTACCTGTAACTGATCTTCACAAATAGGAAAAAACAATAATAACTGTGTCACATTGATTACCTAAAGTTATGGTTCTGGCACACATGCTGCTACTCATCCAACATTAGGAGATGGAGCTACTGGGTTAAGATATATTTTAAACAATTTGCCTAGTGGGAGGTAGCCTATTTGCCAGCCTGAAACCAGCAATTTTCATGTTCATGGTGGACCAGTAACTTAAAAAAAAAAGGTTGCTGCTTGTTTCAGTAGCTCAGATTGAAAACAAGAAATTTGAGCATCTCCATTTCAGATTGATATGAGATCGCTTGGAGGTGGTGGTTGACATTTATATCTCTACATTATTGTCTTCCACCATTTTGAGCCATGTCAAGCCTCAAGTTAGGTCAGATTTTGAGGGAGAAGTGACTTTTCCCCCCATGAGGTCACAGGGAGAATTTTTTAGTCAAAGGAAGACTTTAATAGCCCCTGCTGCACCCACTGTTGATACCATAAAAAAAGAAAGAAATATGAAGTGTAAAAGACACATGTAATATATTAAAGGTAGACCTGAATGCTATACACTACAATTGGAAACAGAAGAGCAACATTTTGTAAACAGCCTGATATGCATGTATGAACTTGTGACATTAGTGGAGGAACTGTGTACAGTCTGCATAACAGTTCAATGATAGTACCAATAAAACTTGCTTTTTGTGTATATTTCTGTTTAGTACAGGTTGACTACCTTTGACACCTATTTTTGTTTTCAATAATAATCTCACTTATGTTTATGTTTAATACTGACTTGCATGTTAAAATCTTGCCAGAATCGCCCCAAAAAGGACAATTTATGCCTTTCTTAATAATTTTCTTCACAAAAGAGATGTCCAAATCTTTTGTACAATAGTAATAGGTGGTTAGCAATAAAGAATCAATCTTCTTTATGTTGATTAAATATTTGGACAATAAAAAATAATTTCAGAAGAGTCTTGTATATTCAATACATGTGTATTTAGGTGTCATTTATATTAGACAAAGCCATCTGACACAGAACGTAGTATTTAACATCCCCAGTTATAGCCAGCTATTAATTAACAGCAGAAGTTTGATAATTTGACAGTTTGCATTTGGACCCGGCTTATACGCGAGTATAGATGGTAACAAAACAGACTATAGTAATCTACTTACAATCCATATGTGACTTTTTATTCAAATTAGCTTTTTATGACAAACAGATGTACAGGAAGACTATTGCTTTCACAGATAACATTTTTGAATATGTGTATTGACATAAGATGATTAAATAATTCTTCAAATGTTTCAGTGTGACAGTGGACTGGTATAGATGTCTCAGAACTCTTCTTCAACTTAACCACATTATTCTGGAGTCCAAAATGACAGACATCCTCAAAATGGGCTGGTGCAGTACTGACTTGGTAATTTATTTAGTACTGTAAATTCTACACATTTTAAAAAATTTAATGATGCTTGCGCCCACTCCTACACACACACACACACACACAGTGTGTAGAACATAGGGGATATGCCTGCTTAATTTTCTCAAGTTAACTTGTGCTATTGCACAATACATAACGTAGCATGATGGCACTCTGTGGACTTCGACCATTGTGTTATAGTGGGGTTTCATGGTACACACACACACATGCATGCACAAACACACACTTACACACAACTTAAATACATGAACTAAAGACTTGGGTACATTTTCTTGATTTTAATCAGCACAAAGATTTTATAAATCTTGATTCACTCTTTAGGTGGAAGTAGATGTCGGCCTTGAACTGGATCTTTTTTTGGAGGCATTGTTTGGCCTGTACCATAAGCTAAGGCAGATTAAGAAATTGTTGGACAAGATCCTCTGTTCGCTCTCGGACATTCCTTGTGGACACACCCTCATAACACCTCCACGTTTCTGCAGCAGGTAAGAACCGTAAGACTTGTACTTTTTTATGCTTAGGTGTAACTGAGACTCAGATGCAAAACTACAAAGCAGACACTACAGCAAAGAATTTATAATGATAGTGACCATTTGCTGGCTCTTTCAGTTGGCCTTTAGAATCTTCCATTTGAGAGTCCTGCCATCCAACTGACTGAACTAAAATTTACCTGGTGCCATCACATCACCCACTAAGTTACCCCACCCATGCCTTGTACCAGCTGATCCTTTAACTGGCATGTCATTTGCTGAACTTTGGTGAGATGGAAAAAATTTGCCATAAGGAAATGCCCATTGATCATTCCTATTTCCTATGCTTTGTTTGATGTCCTTTATTTGCTGGTACTTGTTGCAAGTTAGGGCATTAAACCACCATGATCACTGCTTATGTTACTTGTTGCAAGTTAGGGCATTGAGCCACTGTGGTCACTGCTTATGTGAATGATAAAAGCAGTGAACAGATAAAGAGGAAATGCAGTCAGCATTTGCCAGCAGTGAACAGAGTAAAAGGAAGTGCAGTCAGCATTTGCCAGCAGTGAACAGAGAGGAAGCACAGTCAGCATTTTCCAGCTCCTCTCATCCCTACTCAAGATCTATTGACGTTGATTAACAATTTTGCTCACCTGGCCATAACCAACATTGTTATAATTGGATGCCAATTCTTAGGTGAATTACTGATTGCATGTCGATGTACCTTTCAAAGGTTTAGTCTTTTCTGGCCCAATTTTGACAGAGTTTTTGCTCTTTCTTCATTAAATTGCATCTCCACTACAACATGTCCTTGCAACCAGCATTGCTCAGCTTGCGCTCTACACTTTCATATTTTAAATAGGGTTTGATTAAAGAATTTCCAAGGTTTTCCTCACTGGTTTTCCTGGCTGTTTAAAAATGACCTTGTAAATCATGGATATTGTTAAAAGAACTTTTAATTCCCTTTATTTTGGTGTATGGTTGATGGGTGTATTTGGTTTATAGAGTATACAGCTTGGCCTTAATTCAGATGTGCACCTGTCAAAAAACTGCTAGATCCGCTTGGTCATTTTCACTTCTTGGATTTCAAAGGTAAATTGTAAAAAAATGAGCTACTAACTTTTTTTACTTGTTATATATTTTGTAATTCATTTATTGCACTTTTAGAAGTTAGTATTGTCTACTCTGGCAAAATGTGTTTTCCCTATTTTAATAACTGCTAAAGTTAGTGTACTTTAGACTAATTCAGAATGATTTTTCGAGCACATGGGAGCAGCAATTTTGATCAACTGTGTGCTTAGATCATGCACGATTTCCACAACTACAGCATGTAAAGAAATTTCACCCACAGTACATGAAAGTAGCATTAAGGTATTCCAACATTCTCTCCAATGTGCATGTTGCAAATGCAAACAACTTCACCTTACACCTGTCACTCTGTCAGAAGTATGTAATTCTGAAACATTTAAGTTGCAAGCATGTAAACAGTCCTTTTGAATAATTCTCATATTCTCATGTATTTCTTCCACAGAACAGTATTCATTAGTAGCAAAGTCCCACACAGCCCTACCCCCACCCCACCCCCATTGATGAAAAGTGAGCTATTTTAAAAATGCACATTGCATTTTGTCAACATAGCAGCCAGTCTTATGCTGAAAGACAGGAACATGAAACTTGCTGCAATTATTCCTGAGATGTCACTAATAAATTGTACAGTTTGAACAGGGATGGAACAGATTAGGTTCTCAGAGGTCAAAGGGTATAAAGTTAGCCAAATCTTTTAACACTAGTATATAGAAGAGAGTGAATCTGCTTTGTCATCATTTTATCCTTAATTTTATCACAAACGAATGAAAAGAAACATTTTTGCTATACTTTTCTTTCACTTAATCCAACAGTTTTAAATTCCACAGTCAAAAGCCCTTTTGCATAAACCAGGATCAGATTCTTCACACTGACAATATTTTACCCCTAACAAGATTTGATATTGTTCTTGTTGAGGCAGACATGCAAACAACTGCCATTTATTTGATGGCATCATCAACACATGGTTGTATCTGTATAGTCTTCGTTTGAACAAAAATTTGCTGACAAATACTCTACAATTATATTTGTACACTTAATCCAGTTGCAGTTATATTTTAATTTATTGTAAATTCAGTGCTGTCTTTTGCATTTGAAGCATTTGCTGTTTCATAAAGTACACTTATAATAAGACAAGATACAACAGCTATAGTTCTCTCCGTTAAACATTCTTGTAAATGGAAAACCTAACTTCAGGAAGTGCATTTCTATTTCATTACAGTCGAGCAAAACTGAAAGGAAACAATGGATGAAAGTGATAAACATGAAATTTGACTGCATTTCTGTGATCATAAACAAAAAACAATGAGATTATAGATGAAATTCAAACATGAATGGAATACAGATGGAACACAAATAAAATGCAAATGGAATGCAAATGAAATGCAGACAAAAAGCAAACAGAATGCACAAATGCAAAGTGCATATTTGGTAAATTTGCCTATTTCAGGGTCTGTAATACAAAAATACATATAGTAGTAGTAGATAAACCAGCAACTCTAGAATTTCACATCTTTCCACTTTAATTTCAGGTACTGTGTGGTCATTGAGACTCTCCCCCAGGGTATGATGCTTGATTTGTGGAGAAAATTCAATTCAGAACTTCAGGAGAACTTCATAAACAAATCTGTTGAAAACTCAGGTACTGGTTCTAGTTTATTAGTCTGTATTTATGCCCCACACTATGGATATTATGGAAGAAGTATATGTATTAGTCATGTATTTATGCCCCACACTAGGGATATTATGGAAGGAGTATATGTATTAGTCATGTATTTATGCCCCACACTAGGGATATTATGGAAGGAGTATATGTATTAGTCATGTATTTATGCCCCACACTAGGGATATTATGAAAGAAGTATATGTATTAGTCTGTATTTATACCCCACACTAGGGATATTATGGAAGGAGTATATGTATTAGTCTGTATTTATACCCCACACTAGGGATATTATGGAAGGAGTATATGTATTAGTCATGTATTTATGCCCCACACTAGGGATATTATGGAAGGAGTATATGTATTAGTCATGTATTTATGCCCCACACTAGGGATATTATGGAAGGAGTATATGTATTAGTCTGTATTTATGCCCCACACTATGGATATTATGGAAGGAGTATATGTATTAGTCATGTATTTATGCCCCACACTAGGGATATTATGGAAGGAGTATATGTATTAGTCATGTATTTATGCCCCACACTAGGGATATTATGGAAGGAGTATATGTATTAGTCATGTATTTATGCCCCACACTAGGGATATTATGGAAGGAGTATATGTATTAGTCATGTATTTATGCCCCACACTAGGGATATTATGGAAGGAGTATATGTATTAGTCTGTATTTATGCCCCACACTATGAATATTATGGAAGGAGTATATGTATTAGTCTGTATTTATGCCCCACACTAGGGATATTATGGAAGAAGTATATGTATTAGTCTGTATTTATGCCCTTTATGCCCAACACTATGGATATTATGAAAGGAGTATATGTATTAGTCTGTATTTATGCCACACACTAGGGATATTATGGAAGGAGTATATGTATTAGTCTGTATTTATGCCCCACACTAGGGATATTATGGAAGAAGTATATGTATTAGTCTGTATTTTATGCCCCACACTAGGGATATTATAAAAGGAGTATATGTATTAGTCTGTATTTATGCCCCACACTATGGATATTATGGAAGGAGTATATGTATTAGTCTGTATTTATGCCCCACACTAGGGATATTATGAAAGGAGTGTATGTATTAGTCTGTATTTATGCCCCACACTAGGGATATTATGAAAGGAGTATATGTATTAGTCTGTATTTATGCCCCACACTAGGGATATTATGGAAGAAGTATATGTATTAGTCTGTATTTATGCCCCACACTATGGATATTATGGAAGGAGTATATGTATTAGTCATGTATTTATGCCCCACACTAGGGATATTATGGAAGGAGTATATGTATTAGTCTGTATTTATGCCCCACACTAGGGATATTATGGAATGAGTATATGTATTAGTGATGTATTTATGCCCCACACTAGGGATATTATGAAAGGAGTGTATGTATTAGTCTGTATTTATGCCACACACTAGGGATATTATGAAAGGAGTATATGTATTAGTCTGTATTTATGCCACACACTAGGGATATTATGAAAGGAGTATATGTATTAGTCTGTATTTATGCCACACACTATGGATATTATGGAAGGAGTATATGTATTAGTCTGTATTTATGCCCCACACTATGGATATTATGAAAGGAGTATATGTATTAGTCTGTATTTATGCCACACACTAGGGATATTATGGAAGGAATATATGTATTAGTCTGTATTTATGCCACACACTAGGGATATTATGAAAGGAGTATATGTATTAGTCTGTATTTATGCCACACACTAGGGATATTATGGAAGGAGTATATGTATTAGTCATGTCTATCCATCCTGTATGTTCACCCATATGACCTGCATGTGCATGTTTCTTTGTTCATCTTTTCATGAATTATATTGAAACTTGGCAGACACCATAGACACAAGATTCAAATGTGCATATTGTTCTTTTGTCCAGCTTAAGTTCTTTCAGAGTAATGCACATCTTTCAGTGGTAAATGTGTGTGCTCTATATATGTGATAAACCTTGTGTGCGGTAAATGTATGTGCAATATATATGTGAAAAACCTTGTTTATGGTAAATGCATGTGCTATATATATGTGATAAACCTTGTGTGCGGTAAATGTATGTGCAATATATATGTGAAAAACCTTGAGTGTGGTAAATGCATGTGCTATATATATGTGATAAACCTTGTGTTTGGTAAATGCATGTGCTATATATATGTGATAAACCTTGTGTTTGGTAAATGCATGTGCTATATATATGTGATAAACCTTGTGTGTGGTAAATGCATGTGCTATTTATATGTGATAAACCTTGTGTTTGCAAGAATCCTACAGCTTGTAATAAATTACTGTAATGTATGTAATTTTTAGTACATAAAATTATTTTTTTCAAAACTATGAAAAATAACATGCACAAAACTTCATTATTTTATGGTAAGGATCGTGTTTGCAAAAATAAGGGATCTAATATTGATGTGGACTGGATAAAGATGATCGTCAATGTGTATATGACTTAATTGTGCTAAAAGCATATATGCTAGATATGTTCACTGAAATTTGTTTATAAATGCGTGTATTGCATTAAATAATAATTATGAGTAAATAATGATAAATACCCTGTGTTTATTGTAGCTCTGTGACTTTCAAAGTATGTTAAGTGAGTCAACAGATGGTTATGACATTGATGATGGTATCCCATCTTATTCTGACACCCCGCAATTCAAACGAATGACTCAATATATGACTTAAATCCAAATGACTGAACATGGTTTACATGCTGTGTGTATGTGTGTGCATACATGAGAGAGAGAAAGGGTTAGATTCCAGTCAGATTTCATGCTATTTGCTTAATATATCTTCACTTTAAAAGTTCCCATCAAGTTTCATGATTACATACAAGCATCAGTGAATATAATCAGTGGAACATGACAAGTAGGTCCAGATGAATACACCCATCCAATTTCATGACTGTATATAAAGCAGTATCAGAGAAACTGAGCTAAATGCAAAATCTTAATGGAATTCAAAGGTAGGTTACTGTGATATACTTTTGCCTGAGTATTACCTTCTGAGATGAATACACCCATCAAGTTTCATGATTGTACATATAACAATGTTAGGGAAACTGAGCTAAATGTAATACCTTATCGATGATACCTATGCAAAAAATGGCAATGACAACAGTACTGTCACAAAAGTGATCCTTACATCTTGCCTACGCTTTGCAAGCATAGTGTCATCATTCAGTTTTTAATTTTACTCATTTTTTTGCAGTATATGGTTAATAGAATGTAGTAACATTTTATGTTTAAGGGAAAGTGAATAAAAAAATTTACTTGTAGTACGAGCCATTGGAATGATAGCCTTGACAAATAGTATTATGTTATCTTGATATTTAGTCACTTAAAATTGGAGAAAACTTGCCACGGCAGGTTGCAATTTATATATATATTTTACTTAAATAATCAGCCCCTACATTTTCAGATTCTTTTATCGCTTCTACACAAGACTGATATGGTTGCAATGCAAGTGCCCAACACAAAACTGATATGGTTGCAATGCAAGTGCCCAACACAAGACTGATATGGTTGCAATGCAAGTGCCCAACACAAGACTGATATGGTTGCAATGCAAGTGCCCAACACAAGACTTATATGGTTGCAATGCAAGTGCCCAACACAAAACTGATATGGTTGCAATGCAAGTGCCCAACACAAGACTGATATGGTTGCAATGCAAGTGCCCAACACAAAACTGATATGGTTGCAATGCAAGTGCCCAACACAAAACTGATATGGTTGCAATGCAAGTGCCCAACACAGAACTGATATGGTTGCAATGCAAGTGACCAACACAAAACTGATATGGTTGCAATGCAAGTGCCCAACACAAGACTGATATGGTTGCAATGCGAGTGCCCTACACAAAACTGATATGGTTGCAATGCAAGTGCCCAACACAAGACTGATATGGTTGCAATGCAAGTGCCCAACACAAGACTGATATGGTTGCAATGCAAGTGCCCAACACAAGACTGATATGGTTGCAATGCAAGTGCCCAACACAAGACTGATATGGTTGCAATGCGAGTGCCCTACACAAAACTGATATGGTTGCAATGCAAGTGCCCAACACAAGACTGATATGGTTGCAATGCAAGTGCCCAACACAAGACTGATATGGTTGCAATGCAAGTGCCCTACACAAGACTGATATGGTTGCAATGCAAGTGCCCAACACAAGACTGATATGGTTGCAATGCAAGTGCCCAACACATCAATTTGCCACTTTGACTTTATTTCATTAAGTGAAGGGCTAGTGATCTGTCTCAAGAATTAATTCCCAACTAAAGAGATACATATGGAATTTGCCAAACAGTCCTTTTAAATTACAGAGTAATTTTGCTTCCTAGGTAAAAAATTTCTACATACATAGTCTATAGCTGTTTTGACTCCCTCTTGTTCAACATCTGAGGCATTAGTTCACATACAAATGACTAGTCTAACTGGGGCAATTTCAAGATCAGTGAGCTCACAAGTTTATCTTTAAGGGTACTAAGAGCCCTCTGTTGACATGGACCCCAAGTGACTATTTGGTTGCCCCTGCCTTGTCGAATTGGTTAATGGAGTAGCTGTGATGGCAGAATTCTCCACACCCTCCTTCTCCACTCCCTTGGGACACTATAGTCAGGTTTATCTACTAATCGTGTTTCAGTTCATATTCATCCTTTATCACTGCAGTACAAACCACATTCACTAACTGTTTTATCTACATTCACTTAGGTTGTTTCAACAGACCGTTTCAAAGTGCTGGCATGAAACAATTTCTGTTAAATATCACATGACCTACAAAATCGTGCTACTTGATTCAACACTCGATTAACCATTTTCCTCATTCCCAAGTAATTAGCCATACTGGATTCTTATGCTACTCATAACACATGTAACCTATATTTTTTTTTATATGACTATCTGAAGAAATTTTGTACTGTCTGGTTCAGTGATTCTCTATGCAGTAACTCACTGCAGTGTAAAAACTTTGAGCTTCCCCAACCCTTAAAACGGTTCTTACTCCTAATCACAACCTTTTCTCTGATCATGCCTAAGGATGGGTCAGTAACATGTTCTTGTGCAAACTAGTCACACAAAATATCAGTCATGGTCACTGTAACTTTCAGCAAGAGTCTAGATCCCACAACATTTGCAATCGTTGGGTCATAAATTGGGTTCTCCATCTATAAAGCCTCAGTCATTTTTGTTAAAAAGGGCATCTCTATTTTTGCAACAGGAATGCAATCAAAAGGTCTGATCTAATAGCATGCATGGGAATTTCCATTCGCGCATTTGGTCATCCCTCATGAGATTCTGCTACATCTGGTGTTCCGCAAAAGCATAATGTCTTGACTGTTAGCTGTACCACTGGCTGTTGGTACCCTCGCCTCGGGGGGAAAAGATGTTTGCGGACCAACTGTATCACACCTCAGTTGATCTGCACATGTGTAGACTTATCCACCATGCTCATGTTACTTGTTCCCAAATTATCACATGAGAAACTGTTTTGACTTCACTTTTGAACACCCTCAACTTTCGTTTCTACCCTTGGAATGATTCCTTTATGTTTTGGACAGTCAGATGAAATATGGCTGAATTCCTTGCATGTATAACACTGCCTATTGCTACAGCCAACACCTTTGCCTGATTTTGAGTTACTACTCTTGTTTTTGATGGCGGCTTCTGGTTTCTAGCATTATTGATCTTTAGACTACCTACCTTGTCATCAAAGACTGTGTTTTGGGTTTATGCCCCCCATCCCACCCACCCCTCGGCTTTTGCAAAGTAATGTGCTTGTGTAGCCATATTGGCCACATTCGTAAAGGATTTTTCTCTCCCCATTCGTGTCGGAAGTACCATCGGATTCAGTAAAGGACACACTTTTACAGCATGAGATCAGGGCACTTATCGAGAAGTGGGCAGTGGAGATTGTTCAGAATCCACAATCTCCGGGGTTTTACTCCAGGATTTTTCTGGTCAGGAAGGCGAATGGCAGACTCAGGCCAATAATTGACCTAAGTCATCTAAATCAATTTATACTTCCACCGAAATTCAAAATGGAGACAGCAAGATCAGTCCACCTCTCCATCTGTCCAAACGAATTTGCAATCAGTCTTGATTTGACATGCGTATTTTCACGTTCCCATCCATCTGTCCTCATGGAAATTCCTGCAGTTTGCACATCAAGGAAATTGTTATCAATTTTGCACTCTCCCATTTGGATTGAACATAAGTCTTTGGGCCTTTATGAAACCAATCAACTGTGTCATCTCCCTGTTCTGTACAACTTCTCCTACTTCCATAGTGACGTACCTGGACAACATCCTCCAGAAACATGGTAAGTTCAATTCTAGTTCAAGGAAAGAATGATCTTATGATGTCTAGTTGGTTCTAAATAAAAATGGTGCCAATCTGGAAATCTTATCGCTACTCCTCCTGAACAAAAAGTAATATTGACATGGGATTTTCGCCAGAAGACTTGTTATGATGTCTAGTTGGTCCTAAATGAAAATGATGCCACCCAGACATCCAATATGGTGACTACAGTGGCATCCTGAAAATCTTCTTAAGGCTACTCCACCTGAATGGATGGTCATATCAACAGTTAGTTTTCACCAAAAGACTTCTAATGATGTCTAGTTGGTTCTATATGAAAATGCTGCCAATCTGACATCCATGGCCACCACAAAAGTCATCATACAAATCTTGGCTACTCCTCCTGATAGGAAAGTCATATCAACAGCGGGTTTTCAATAGAAGTCTTCTTACGACATCTGTTATGGCCACCACAGTGGCTGTCTTGAAAATCTTGTCACTACTCCTCCTAAATGGATGGTCATATCAACATGGGGTTTCACTGAAAGACTTCTTATGATGTCAAGTTGGACCTAAATAAAAATGATGCCAATCTGATATCCCTTATTGCCAGCACATCAGCCATCTTGAAAATCTTAATATTGCTACTCCTCCTGAATGAAAGTCATATCAGCAAGGGGTTTTCCACTATAAGACTTCTAACGATGTCAAGTTGCTCCTAAATGAAAATGGTGCTCATCAGACAATCAATATGGCCATCACAGTGGCCATCTTGAAAATCTTGTTATCACTGCTCCTCTTAGATGGAAAGTCATATTGATATTGGATTTTCACCAGAGACTTCTTAAGATGGCTTGTTGGTAATAAATGAAAATAGTGCTTATCTGATCTCAAATAGGAGCACCATGGCAGCCATCTTGAAAATCTTGTTGCTACTCGTCCTAAATGGAAAGGCATATCAACATGGAGTTTTCACCAGAAGACTTCCTATGGTATCTATTTCAAGATATGCCACACATTTATTCCAACATTTTATACAGTTAAAACTATTATGGTAGTGGTTATAGAAGTCAGCTTTTATGATACATGTGTTACCCTTCCAAGAAAAATAGATAGCAACTCTCTTTCTCTCTCAAAGATGTGTTATTGCGATTTATCTTGAAACACAGTAACATTCTAAGTGTATTGATTAGACTTGTTTAAAATTAAAGATGATGTTAATTTCAGTAATAACTTAACCTTGTCCAGTACTGACTAACTGGCCCTTCATTTTTTTTTTCCTGTTCTGTGTATCTATATTAAATAACTTGGCAACATTTACCAGATGATTTACATTGCATTTAAGTTTGTTTTAGTGGTTTCAAATTTTGTTTCACTTCCTGAATATTTAACTCTTTTGTTATTTTGGATTATAGACTCCATTTCGGTCATTTTATAATTTTGGCTTAATTACCAAACCCTGTCAAAATACACTTTTATACATGTTTTTATCAGCAACAACTTTCATTTGTAATTATTGGAACTTCTCAGAAAGGTTGATCAGGATAAAATGCAATAATTTAATTGTAGCAACTTAAATGATAAAAAAGCAATATTTGCTTGACATTTGGAACCACTGTTATGCAATACATGTCAAATGGACTGGAAGAACACACCAAATGAAATCCATTTCAGTCTGAAGACTGCTTCAGTATCTTCTTTCTTTTTGTATCAACTCGCTCATACTTCCATATATATATATTTTTTATTTTTTTTTTAAGCAGAATCTCTCTTTTTCTCTCATATTTCCACATAGCTATGGTAATAAAAACCATTATATATTATATATTTTAGGAAGCACCTAAATATTCTCATAGAAGAGTGTGATTTGTATCCGGAATAATACAGTGAGAGAAATAGTCATAAAATTTATCAGTATTTTATTCCCATAAAAACAGGAGCAGAAAATGGCCTTTATTCAATATAGTCCTTTGAATAAAATAAAATAAAATGATTTCTTTCAAGCATTTAGTACACTTTAAAACAGAAAATAGTTGGTAGACTTAGCCTTGTCAAATCCACACACACACACACTCACATAATCACAACCACACAGAGATTAAATTGAAAAAAATACACTAAGCTGGGAAGTTCCTGTCTTTAAAATCCATAGGAGAGTGGAATACGGTCTCAACTAGATGCAGTCTTTGCTGCTCTCATTAGTTCGGGGGGGGGGGGGGGTTGAAGGTGATGCAAGTGTCATTAGAGTTCGTCTTTGTACTCATCAGAGTCTGGATGGTACTGTTGTTCAACTTCCCTGAAGATCTTGTTGAATTTTTCTCTGCATATAAAATGATCTTTCTGCATCTGCATTGCTGTAAGAGGGTGTCAAACATGCAATGGTCACACTAGTTGGAATGCTAGTTGGAATATTTTAACATGTTAGTTACTTTAGGGATTGAGCTCTGCATTTGTACATTGTTTAGATGCCGGATGGTGTTACTATCTCTATGGATGTCGTACACACCAGAATAACCAAGGAACCAATAATTTAATTGTGGCGGAGGAAGGGGACATGATTGTTTTGGAAAGAATTCCTGCACTTAGATAGCTTGAAAAATATTCTTGCTCTGACTTACGCAAAAAAAAAACTATTAAATCCATTACATTTGTTGGAAAAAAAATTAGCTTGAGTTAAAAGAAAGAAGAAAAAAAATGGTTCAGAAGAAAATCACAGCTTCCCCCATCCCATTAAATGATTGGCCCCTAATGTCTATATGGTGTTTGCAGTATGTGCAATGAATAAAATGCCCCCCCCCCTCTCTCTTCTCTCCGCGCCCTTGCTGCTGCACTTTACAAAACCAAACTCTGTCAAAACCAGGAGTTCTAAAATTTAGTTTTGCAGGCTTCACTGATGGTTCATCCTTCCCTGAATCATTTTGCCTTATAAAATGAATCACTTTTATTCCAAGTACCCAAATAATCATGTTTTGCAAGCTATATATGGATTCAAATACGACTTCAAAGAAACATTGCCATCGATCATGAACTAATCAATAATCTTTATTAAAGTTGACTTAAACATTATCATTCAAGGCAAAGTAGAATAATAATTTGTGTTTCTTCAATACGCATCTCTTTGATTTTATGTAACTTCAAATGAATTGGGTTGTTCCACTTCATGTACTTTACCTATGCATATTAGCCTAATGAGCTCTTTCACATTGGATTCTTAGCACAACATCGTCCTAGCTATTGTCAGTCAATTAAGCAATCTGTGCACTGATGGTTGTTCACCAACTTACCTTTTAATCACCTCTATGACCATCAAATGTATAAACTGCCCCGAGGTGATATTTTTTCATGAGCATTCAGAACGACTGTTTACTGTTTATACAGGCTATGGGCAAGTATTGTGGTGTCAATAAAGGTATTTTGTTTTAATTATTTTATTTTTTTACTAAGATTACTGAAAAATTGTGTTTTTCTAAACAAGATCATGTCATAGGGTTTGGTAGCTAAAAATCATGTTTTTCGTGTGACATGTCGTGTTAAGGTAGGTATGAATCAGAGTACCCTGACAAATGTTTTTAAAACACTGCCTTCCCTGAGTTCCATGTACGTTTAAATGAAACAGCCCTCACTAAGTGAATACCCTGATTTGGGGATGCTCCGATCTTACATTAAGCATAACAAAGAAACTTGTATATGCTATGATGTTTGTTTTTTTACAATTTCAAGTCTCAAATAAATATTGTGAAGACTTGTGTCAGACTTTTAATTACTAGAACCAGAAATTGGTTTATAGATGTATTCTTGTATTCCAATCAAATTTCAATAAGAAATCACATTGCAGTGAAGAAATAAATCTGTTTCTGTGGAGATTTCTTCTTGAGGTTTTCACTTCAAAGACCACACATGTACATGGAGACACATATGCACAGACACATACAAACATATGCACAAATACATACATATGCATGCAAGTAATACAAATGCAAGAAAAGAGAAAAAATCCATTGCCTGTTCAATTGCAAAAAATAGATGTATTCTTATGGATACAAAAAGACTTTGTCTTAAATCATACACTTACCATGAATATATATATATATATATTCCATCCTCTTTTGGGGGAATGAGTGCATGGTTGAGGGGGTTAGGTCACTGATGCATGAGAGCTAGGTGTTAGTTGCCATTGCTTGCAGCAAAGGTTCAAATCCTGCTTGGAATGAATTATAACTGTGTAAAGTATTCTGTGACCTTGGAATTGACACACGATGACATGCTTTATTGATGTCCTATTCCATGACACACACAATGACATGCTTTATTGATGTCCTATTCCATGACACACACAATGACCTGTTTTATTGATGTCTTATTCCATGACACACGATGACATGCTTTATTGATGTCCTATTCCCTGACACCCCCCCCCCTTGGACAACCATGAAAGCACAGCAGATAATATGACTCTAGTTGTTTCATAAGTATACCAAAGTAAATATGAAAAGTCTCATCAACAGTAAAGATAGGGCATTTGATGTATTTTTGACCTTTTAACCTGATCTGGACACCCATATGGCATGCTTTCAAATTGGTCATGTCCTTTTTTTTCCCCTTTGACTCCCTTCCACAGGGCCCCTTGGGGGCAACTATGAAAAATGCATTGTAACTTATGTGTCATATAAGAAGTTTGACAGCTTATCATGAACCATACAAAAATGTTTTTGCATTTACAAGGAACATTACAGACATACAGAACATATGCATGTACAGACTAGAATAGAGACAAAATTAATATACGCTTTTTTCCTTCAAAAAAGCAGGTTTAAAAATAGTTCTGTGGTTAAATGATGCAAATTGTTTAACACAAGAAGGGTGAGAATGTGGATCATGCATTTATCATCTGCTCCACTTGTTGCATGAATAAAATCTCATCACACTTTAAGTAAAGAGTGCACTTTTCAGACTTTAGTGAGTTACTTAACATTGCATGGACAAGTTTGAAATAACATAACTTTTAAGTGTGATGATGAAAATTCCAATTATATCTGCCTTGCTTTATACATGAATTTCTTCTACTCCAAAACATATGTGCATCCTTCATTTTGTTTGCATTCAGGTCATTTGGAGGCTGTATGCATCCTGTACCATTACTTCCTCCTCCATGTAAGAGTGGCTGAGCCATCTGTCACCACAGCCACCATCAAATCTGTGTGTGAGCTGATGTCAAATGTTGCAGTTAGTCTGTTGCAGCCTCTCCTTCAGAGGGCCACAGAGCAAAAGGTACATGGAAAAAAATATTCAAACTCTAATTGGTAATAATTGTAGGCCTAGGTTTTCAAGTAATTTGTGTACAATAAAATGCTTATGTATAAATTACATCCAGGAAAATATGGAGGTACTCTGCATTCTGGCATACACTGTACACGAAAATCAACATTTAGAAGAGGAACCTTCATTTTTAGCTTACTTGGCCATAAGACCAAGTGAGCATGTCTGTCTACTTTTGATATATTAAATTACTGCTAAAATTTCAATCAGTTTTAACCAGAGAGCATCCAAGTATCAAGACCTTACAATTTTGTAGAATTTATGCCAATCTGCCATTCAACATGGCCACCATTATTAAACATAGTCAAACCTTTAAATAACTTCTCAATAGAATTATACCAAATTTGACGGAAAGCATTTAGTATGAAGACCTTTCAGGTGTTTACAAATTATTCTAATCCTCCTAATCATCAATTTGGCTTACATTACTGAAGATAAAAAAAAAATATTAAAATGACTTATCAAGAACAACTCAACAGAATTTGACCAAAGTTGACAGGAAGCATTACAGCATAAAGGTCTTTAATTTGTGTAGCTTTACTGGTCATAGACCAGAATAGGTTATGGGATGGTCTGTTGTCCATCATCCATCCATCTGTTAGCACAAGTTTGTTATCACTGTTCCTCCTAAACTTCTTGGATGGTTGTCATGAAAATCTGCACACACATTCATCCCAAGGCTAAGTTGGTCCTTAAACGAAATAAACATGCCACATCGGACATCTTGAAAACTTGTCATCGCTATTCCTCCTAAATGGACGGTCATGTAGGCTTGAGATTTTCACTAAATGTCATCTTATTATGTCTAATTGGTCATAAATGAAAATGGTGCCAATCTGACATTCAGTATGTTTACCACGACAGCCATCTTGAAAATCCTGTTATTGTTAATTCCCCAAAAGGGAAAGTCATATTGACATGGGGTTTTCACTAAAAGACTTCTCCTGATATCTAGTTGGTCCTAAATGAAAATGATGCCAATATGGCTGCCACAGTGACCAGCTCGAAAATCTTGTTGTTGCTACTCCTTCTGATTGGATGGTCATATCAACATGGGGTTTTCACTAAAAAACTTTTTATGATGTCTAGTTGGTACTAAATGAAAATGGTGCTGATCTGACATCCAGTATGGCACAATGTCAGCCCTCTTGAAAATCTTGGTATTGCTTCTCCTAAATGGAAAGACATAATGACATGGGGTTTTCATGAGAAGACTTGTTATGATGTCTAGTTGGTCCTTAATGAAAATGCTGCCAATCTGATATCTAATATAGCAGCCATCTTGAAAATCTTATGATTGTGCTTCTCCTCCTGAACGGAAAGTCATATTGACATGGGTTTTCAAGACATGATGTCTAGTTGGTCCTAAATGAAATGGTTCTGCTCAGACATCCAGTATGGCCACCAAATCGTCCCTCTTGAAAATCTTGTTATTGTTACTTTTCTCCTGAATGGATGGTCATATCAGCATGGGGTTTTAACTAAATGACTTCTTATGATGTCTTGTTGGTCCTAAATGAAAATGGTGCCAATCCAACATCCAATATGGCTATCACAGCAGCCATCTTGAAAATCTTGTTATTGCTACTCCTCTTGAACAGAAAGTCATATCGGCCTAGGATTTTCAGTGGAAGACTTCTTTTAGTGTCTAGGTGGTCTTATATAAAAATTATGCCAGTCTAATATCCAGTATGGCCAGCACAGTGGCCATCTTGAAAATCTTATCGCTACTCCTGGATGGAAAGTCATATCAACATTGGGTTTTTACCAGCAGACTTCTTATGATGTCTAATTGGTACTATATGAAAATTGTGCTGAGACATCCAACATTCATCCAGCTACTTTTGGCAACTGCAACCAGTCCCTGCTGTGCTAAAGTTGCAAATGTTGGACAATATGTATAAAAAATAATTCGCATTATACTGACTGACTTTTCAAATAATTGGGAAAGTACTGTCTATACTCGCTTGTAAGTTGAGTCCAACTGCAAACTTCACAGACCCAGATCTGCCGTCACATAAAGTGCTGGCAGATCTAGGTCTCTGCATTTTGTTAGGAGTAATCAGCAGAAACAAACACAGACCCTGATCTGCCATCACATAATGCGCCAAGAGATCAGGGTCTGGGTTGTTTGCAGTTGGACTCTACTTATAAACAAGTATATATGGTAGCACTGCATGTTTTATTATTGTGCTTGTGGGAAGACAGTTTCTTGACTTAAGGTTTATATGCCTGTTTTGGTCATTATACCATGTATTTGGGCCATATGACTTCAAATGAGCACAGAAGAAACTATACATTGTGATAGAAATACCTAAATTTATTACTGCAATTACAAATACTGTAAAACACTTTAAATTCGTTGGATTCCAATTTTTGTGGTTTTCGTGGCTAGACCATGAATTTAAAGTCACAATGAAATATTAACCAAACTGACAATTACGTCCACCCATCCATCATATGCAATTGAAAGGCATCACCTGTTTCATTATTTGTTTTAATACCACGGCCATCTATAGTGGCGAGAATGCGAAATAGACATTAGGATAGTTACATGAATGACAAACTGGAACTGATTGATTACAATTTAATTCTAATACAAAATTTCATGAGCATGAAAACTTGTGTCTGGTTGTAATGACCACCTGATGTGTTGTAATAAATACTGATTTACTCACTGTCCGTGTCTTTCTTTATTTCCCAAAGCACATATTATTCCCGTTTATAAATAAATGTTTGCACATATCAACTAACTGCTAAATAAACAATAAACTTTCTGAAAGTCCATTTCAATCAGGTCTCTTGCAAGTGCTACTTTGTCATGTGTGCAGATAAGCTGTTTTGCCTGAACTGGCTTATGGGTAGATGTTTTCAGTTCAACCGAGACCTGATTTGAATGTACATTTCCACTGTCCGTATCTTTGCAGTTTATGTTTAGCGTATTTTTTTAACAATTCCTTCAACAACAGCTATCACAATACGCGCACTAATAACACCGTCATTCATCCAAACTTTTCAGATCCAAATTTGGACCACAAGATAAATTTGACTCAGCAACAAGGGGTTCCGATGGGGCGATTTCGGCAGGATTGTTTCGAACAATAGAGGTTTACAGTCATTGGCATTGTTCAAGCACCAAATTCCTAATTGTTGAGAACTTTATACTTTGATATCGATCTTTAAGAAAACATGAGAACCTAATTACTTAAGATTACAATAGTGCCATTAAATGTGTTAGCTTAGACATGTGGAAAAAGAAGTAGGCATTTTCTTTAAGATCTCCGCATTTACTCCAGATGTTAGCAATGAAATATCTTAATGAATCAACTTACTAATTGCAATACGGATTAAACCTTTTTGCTAACAAATGAATGGAAATGAATGTTGGTATGTTGGTATAAACTTTTACAGAGACATAATGAATGTTTTTTTTGGGGGGGGGGGTTGTAAATGATAGATCCACAAAATTAGGTACCCATGAATATGCACTTTTTACCTAAACCACGAAATTTGAAACCGATGAAAATTAAGTATCCATGAATGCCCATATGAACAAGTGAATCCTGAAAACTTGTTCTCACCCTCTCATTTCTCTCTACAGCACAATAGGTAAGGTATAGAATATCTTCAAGAACAAGTACAGCTCTCCCACACTATAATGTGGTAATTGGAGTCCTTAATTGCCGACTGCATTATGTACCAAACTACCATATAACAAGAAGGATTGAAAACTCATTGATTGTGTACATCATGTATGTGAAGAGGGATGGGGCAGTTATAAAGAAAATAATAAACAGTATTTATGCTCCCAAAAATATATTTGTCTTATATTTGGTGTGCATTCAAACTGGTCAAGTAATCTCATCAATGAAAGTAAAGATTACCTTCTGAAGCCTTGTTTTTTCTTGACTCAAGATTTGATATGCATTTGGTATATTTACCTTGTAAGATGATCATTCAAAACTGAGGTACCTTGTTTTCATAAATATCTCGGTCAGTGTTCATTACTGACTTGGATGAGTTAAAGGCATTTAGGCATCGATATTCACTCAGAAAACATCACTTTTTCCACCTGTTTCTTTACTTCAGGAGTGATGCTAGAATTTCATTTACATCTCATGAAGTTATCTTGACTTTGGGTTCTCCTCAGGATTTCACCACTGAGGCAACAGTTGTATCACAGTACTGCTTTACCGAGCTGCCCTCACTACCTGTTTTTGTTGTATCACAGTACTGCTTTACCGAGCTGACCTCACTACCTGTTTTTGTTGTATCACAGTACTGCTTTACCGAGCTGACCTCACTACCTGTTTTTGTTGTATCACAGTACTGCTTTACCGAGCTGACCTCACTACCTGTTTTTGTTTTGAATTCAGTGGCACAATCAGTATGCTCATGAGGTTGAAACTAGCTAGGTTACTATTAATAGTACACTGGCAGGCCCACATTAATGGTAGCCTTTGTAGTTTATCAGCTACATGTAGTGGCAGTCTACATGTAGGTGCATGTGTAATGGCAATCTACATATCGAATTTGTGTAATTTGTCTCTTTTTGTATGGTGCCTGAATAATGCATTAAGGTTATATTGGAAAGGTTTGATCACTAGTCTTTATGGAGAATTATCTAATATGCAATTGTTTAGCGCCGCATCGGCAGTAATTATCTAATATGCAATTGTTTAGCACCGCATGGGCAGTAATTATCAAATATGCAATTATTTATCACCACATGGGCAGTAATTATCTAATATGCAGTTGTTTATCACCACATGGGCAATAATTATCTAATATGCACTTGTTTATTACCACATGGGTAGTAATTATCAAATATGCACTTGTTTATCACCACATGGGTAGTAATTATCTAATATGCAGTTGTTTATCACCACATGGGCAGTAATTATCTAATATGCACTTGTTTATCACCACATAGGTAGTAATTATCTAATATGCAGTTGTTTATCACCACATGGGCAGTAATTATCAAATATGCACTTATTTATCACCACATGGGTAGTAATTATCAAATATGCACTTATTTATCACCACATGGGCAGTAATTATCTAATATGCAATTATTTATCACCACATGGGTAGTAATTATCTAATATGCAGTTGTTTATCACCACATCGGTAGTAATTATCTAATATGCAATTATTTATCACCACATGGGCAGTAATTATCTAATATGCAATTATTTATCACCACATGGGCAGTTATTATTTAATATGCAATTATTTATCACCACATGGGTAGTAATTATCTAATATGCAGTTGTTTATCACCACATGAGCTGCTTCAGATCACATGGAGGATTAACTAATACATGCTCAGAAATTCTGGTTTGATTTGCATGTTATAGATGCACAGCTTGACCTGCCAATTTGGCACCTTTTGTGCTGATGGCAATTTAGACTGTCCTTCAGCAATGGCACTTTATTCCAGTTTCCTCAGTACTTCTATGCCATAAAAAGAAAAAAATACAGTAGCTGACAGTAGTTGAAGAAAATAGTGTATAATTCAGGAAAAGAAAAGTCAATTTGTAGTAAAAGGTTTTGTCAGTGCCAAATTGGGATAAAATAGTTTTATACAATTTTTAAGCTAATTAATACTGGAAAAAATTAATTTGTTTATTTGAATTTTTTAATGGGATTGATCAATGGCATGGCCATGTTATAATCCCAAATCATTTTATAAGGAAGGACATTATAACAAAGATTTGCTGTATATGGTTTTGTCTTCAGAGGCTCGATGAATTTGTTAATAATAAAATTGATTTAAATAAATTTTTAGTTTGAGTGTAGGTCAGTGGTTTTCATGTCAATGTTGTAAATGCAGAACATAAAATATGCAGCTGCCATTTGTCAAAATAATAACTTAGTTGACAACTATACATGTATGCAAAGAGAAATATCAAATTTTCCTTCTGTCAATTTCAGAGCCTCAGGACATTGATACCAGTACTACAGCTGTGTTACAGCTGGGGAGAGTTGAGGCTGCTACTGTTAAGATACAGTAACATCGGTCTTACTCAGGACTTGGCCTTGTTGCCCACTGATGCTGCTCAAGCTGTTCTAATGGGAGATCAGTCTTACATTCATCCCTACCTCCAAGTTAACCAATGGCAGTCTGTGTACAAGCTCATCACTAGACTTGAGGATTGCAGGCTCCAGTATGTTTGGGTGAGCTTCTGGTGATCTGAATATTATTTTTTAAGGAAGAAGAATTGCAGTATTTCACATTATAAAGTTTGTTGTCATTCTTGTAGACAGCATTTCTTTAAAATAAATAAAAAGTATGTTGTTGGACTTTAAGGCTGAAAAAGTAAAAAATGAATGCGGAATATCCATCTCTTGTTCCACCACCAACACCAACGCAAAATCCCCCTGCATACTTAGGAATGTATAATAGGCACGATGCTCCCACCGGCATGTTGTAAGAGGCAACAAATTGAGGCAACCTTTTTGCCCTGGGATGTATCTCATGATAATGTTCCAGCCAAGAAAGTCTTTGAATTCTTAAAAAGAGTTCAGTTTATATAAAAAAATATTATACTTTGTATTTGAAAGATTTTACCCTTTTTGGCCATTATCAATGTTTTGTTTTCTCTTTTTTAACAGTACATAAACTTACCTTTATGAGTGGTTTGTTTGCCTTTTTCTTTAGGAATACTTAAATGTGATCAGCACAATATAGCCAGGATTGTGCTAACTTGGCATTAAATCACACACACACATATCCCCACCCCCCACCCCCCAATTTACCAACTAAACAGTTTCAAACAGTTTCAGTTTTCCTGCTTTCATGTTCTTTTCTGTGCATTGTGCATATGTTTATTTGGATGATCTTAGATTTTGTATATGTGTACTGGGATTGTGTGAGATTGTGTATATGTGTATTGGGATTGTCTATGATTGTGTATATGTGTATTTGTATGGGCTGAGATTGTGTATATGCATATTTGGATTGGCTGAGATTGTATATATGTGTATTTGGATGGGCTGAGAGAGGGTATCTGTGTATTGGGGTTGTCTGAGATTGTGTATATGTGTGTTTGGATGGGCTGAGATTGTGTATATGTGTATTTGGATGGCTGAGATTGTGTATATGTGTATTTGGATGGTCTGAGATTGTGTATATGTGTATTTGGATTGACTGAGATTGTATATATGCATATTTGGATGGATTGGCTGAGATTGTGTATGT
Source organism: Margaritifera margaritifera (assembly GCA_029931535.1). Lineage (NCBI taxonomy): Eukaryota > Metazoa > Mollusca > Bivalvia > Unionida > Margaritiferidae > Margaritifera > Margaritifera margaritifera. The sequence goes on along the minus strand of JAQPZY010001653.1, from coordinate 2,253,123 downwards.
GCATATTTAGATGGTCTAAGATTGTGTATATGTATATTTGGGTTGTCTGAGATTGTGTATATGCATATTTGGGTTGTCTGAGATTGTGTATATGCATATTTGGGTTGTCTGAGATTGTGTATATGTGTATTTGAATTGTCTGAAATTGTGTATATGCATATTTGGGTTGTCTGAGATTGTGTATGTGCATATTTAGATGGTCTAAGATTGTGTATATGGATATTTGGGTTGTCTGAGATTGTGTATATGCATATTTGGGTTGTCTGAGATTGTGTATATGCATATTTGGGTTGTCTGAGATTGTGTATATGTGTATTTGAATTGTCTGAGATTGTGTATATGTGTATTTGAATTGTCTGAAATTGTGTATGTTCATATTTGGTTGGTCTAAGATTGTGTATATGCATATTTGAATTATCGGAAATTGTGTATACAGTCAAACCTCTCAATAACGGCCACCCATGGGAAAAGGCAAAAATGGCCTTTGTACACAGGTGACCTCTACACAGGTTCACCTTTCAAAATTGGTTTTTGAACAAATACCATGCACTGAATAGCATTAATGTTATTAATGTTATTAATTTTATTATTATTATTATTATTATTATTATTATTATTATTATTATTATTATTATGTTATACAGATTGTTTTATGTGCACTATTCAGCAAAATCATAAAATGCATGTAAATGTAGTTCTCTCCCAAATTTAAGTTCCACATAAGATTACAGTATCCTGCTCACTTTAATCCATCCTATAAATTAAATTGTTGCTGACTTAAAATAATCACTGGTCTCAGTTTGTTTTGTTCACTATGATAAAACACTAATTTCAATATTGATTGACAGCTTACATATGACTGTAAAAAAGAGGGCTTGGAAACAGCTATTCACGCTTCAAAAACAATATCTGGATTAGCCAGTTGGCTTATGTGAGAAGCATGTGATGAATAGGGAATCAGAGGAAGCCATATATGGATATTTTTGTGACCCAGGACCCAATACCCTAACTTGAAACTTCACAAGCCTTTACAGACAAGTTTAAATATTAAATGACCCCTGACCCTAATGAAAAGGGATGTAACTCTTATCTCTTCTCAAAGATGAACTTTTTTCATCAGAGATAGCTTTAATTCACAGGCAGATAGGTGAAGATATCAAACTATACCTGTCACACTGGCACAAATGTGACTTCCATTTCTGCTGCGATGACACAATTACTTGTCCTACCATCCAGCAAACAAATTGATTCAGTGAGTACAAGTGAGATATGAAATGTTTACACATCAATACACATGATATTCCTTTATCTAAACAATGCCTTGCTCATCAAACAAAAGTTTAATTTGCGTACTTAGAGCTGTCACTGTTGATAAGCTCCAGTGACAGCTTAAGGCAAGGAGAAACCACTGTTGGTTAGGAAACACCTGTCTGCTGACCACAGATAGCAGATGATCATTACACACTGGACATTTATATAGGAAGTTTGCCAGGGGGAAATTAGAATGGCCATTGTGACCAGGTGACTATTAGGATAGGTTTGACTATATGTGTATTTAGATTGGCTGAGATTGTGTATGTGCATATTTGGATGGTTTGAGATTGTGTATATGTGTATTTGGATGGTCTGAGATTGTGTATATGTGTATTTTGGATCTGAGATTGTGTATATGTGTATTTTGGATGATCTGAGATTGTGTATATGTGTATTTGGATGGTCTGAGATTGTGTATATGTGTATTTTGATGGTCTGAGATTGTGTATATGTGTATTTTGGATGATCTGAGATTGTGTATATGTGTATTTGGATGAATATTAGATTGTGTATATGTGTATTTTGGATGATCTGAGATTGTGTATATGTGTATTTGGATGGTCTGAGATTGTGTATATGTGTATTTTGGATCTGAGATTGTGTATATGTGTATTTTGTAGATCTGAGATTGTGTATGTGTGTATTTTTAATGATCTGAGATTGTGTATATGTGTATTTTGATGATCTGAGATTGTGTATGTGTGTATTTGGATTGCCTTTTGAAATGTGGTAGATTCTCATATGCACGATATGACAAAAGCATGTTTTCGAAAAGATGCTTGTATGTTCGGTATCGTTCTTGTCTGTACTGTCAGTGTCTCTTTCTGATGGTGACGGTAGTGTTGGCATCAACAATAGTAAGATTCTTTGTTAAAGTTTTGAAAGTCATACAACTTGTACATCAATTTCTAATTCAATGGAAACATTTGTACAATATTACATTGAGTGTAAATATATTACCCTGATATGCTTCAAATCCAGTCATACCTGTGGTAGCAAACAGTGACATCATCCAGGGCCTTTCTCAGGTAAGTCATAGTAATCCATGGAACCCTTGTTATCTTGTAAAGGGTAATTCATCATAGGGTTTGTTTTGACAAAGAGAGAGACATCTTAAAGTTTCACTTCAAATTAATTTCTGTGATAATTTTTAGGTTCTGAATCTAAAAGAAAGGAAATATTTATCAGTGCCAATGAATTTGCTACAGAACTGATTATTTTCAAAAGTATCTTATTTGCAGTTCCAGCTCTCCTTACAGAAGCTGAGGGCAGTCATCATGACTCAAAACCAACAGGACTATCATAGAATTCTTGCAGAGAATATTTTTCAATGTTTTCTGGACTTGCCCACAGATGCCACTCCACAACTTCTCTCTACTCAGTGGAATCACCTGGTAAGATATTTTGCTGCTGTTTTTGTTTTGTTTTCATCTCTTGGAGGGGGCCACGGGTGGTCTTAGGCATGCACATTTACAGATCACTGACATCTCACCTCTATCTGCATGGGCTCAAGTCTCAGCTTGGCCAATGTGGGTGTGTGAGAAAGCTTGCCAGTAGCTTCCTGTGAGTCGGTGGTTCTTCCCATGATCTCAACTCTGTTCACATGGGTTCAAGTCTTGGCTCAGCCAACGTAGGTAGGTGAGAAAGCTTGCCAGTAGCTTTCCTTCCTGGGGTCTTCCCAGGTTCTTCTTCAACCAAATATACTGGCTGCCATGTATAGCCTATCATATGATAAATTTGGCGTTAAACCCTACAAAACCCAAAACCAAACCAAACCAACTTTTCCATGTTCTTGCTCCAACAAATATACTGGCAGCCATGTATAGCCTATCATGTGCTGAAAAATTTCATTAAACCCACAAAATCAAACCAATCATTCCTTGGACAGATATACTATGTTGTCTTTTACTCTTTGATTCCTCAAGGTATGAATATACACTAAAAACTCATTAATCAGATACTTTTGTTTACATGCTTTTATACAGATAAACCAGGAATGTGGATTTAAAAATTGCTTTTTAGAATCATAAAGCATTCTTGAGAATGACAGATCAAAGGGTCAGAAGGCAAAGTCACAGGTTGAAATGTTTGTAGGCCAATGACAGATCAAAGGGTCAGAAGGCAAAGTCACAGGTTGAATTGCTTGTAGGCCAATGACTGATCAAAGTATCAGAAGGCAAAGTCACAGGTTGAATTGCTTGTAGGCCAATGACAGATCAAAGGGTCAGAAGGCAAAGTCCCAGGTTGAATTGCTTTTAGACCAATGACAGCTCAAAATGTCAGAAGGAAAAGTCCCAAGTTGAATTGTTTGTAGGCCAGTGACATATCAAAGGGTCAGAAGTCAAAATCACAGGTTTAATTGCTTGTATGCCAATGACATTTCAAAGGGTCAGAAGTCAAAATCACAGGTTGAATTGTTTATATGTCAATGACAGATCAAAGGGTCAGAAGGCAAAATCACAGGTTGAATTACTTGTAGGCCATTGACAGTTCAAAGGGTCAGAAGGTAAAATCACAGGTTGAATTGTTTGTAGGCCAATGACAGATCAAAGGGTCAGAAGGCAAAATCACAGGTTGAATTGCTTGTAGGCCAAGAAACATCAAAGTACTGGTAATACAGATGGCTTATAGGGTTCAGTTGATACTACATAAAAAAGGATGAAAGGGAAGGACAATACTTGTGAGATGCAGTATAATGCCAACTATCTGGACCCATCAGGGGACATTTTGTCCAAATTATTGGTCATCAGGATGATAGAAATTTAGTCAAAAGTAGAACTGAATGAAAGTATCTGGATTAAATGGGTCTGGTAATCATATGTTTGACTGCATATTTATCAGTAATTAAGTAAATATTAATATATTTGACTGCATATTTATCAGTAATTAAGTAAATATTAATATGTTTGACTGCATATTTATCTGTAATTAAGTAAATATTAACATTTTGTAGACATTTGACTGTATATTCATCAGTAATTAAGTAAATATTAACATTTTGTAGACATTTGACTTGATGACATAGGTGTTGTGGACATTCTTTTCATGTGTGGTTTTGTGAACACAAGTGTCAGAGGGTTTTGATAAAAGTAAACTCAGCTGACATGGGTTCTGTTCACATCTGTAACTTGTATCACCCCCAGAGTGTATTCAACAGTTAATTACATAGGCTTGGATTACAGAATGCCTTTGGTCGGAATGTTACGAGTCTTTAATTATGTTTGATTAGTATGGGATTTCTCTATGACAAATTACATGTCATAGCAGCACTTGGTTACAATCAGGTGTAAGAGTAAACTTTCACTCTTTGTATCTCTCTCCCTCTGTCTCTCCTGATTACATTTATTTTTACTTTAAAAAAGATAATTTAGTTATTCATAATATAATTGTATAAGATTATATTCAGTTTGCATTTGTTTCTGATTTCTGTTACTCTGTTCTATGTTGGCATTGTGATCAGCAAATTCATTTCATTTATAGATACATGTACATTGTAATAAGTAAATTTTCTGGGGACATGGTAGTAGTACATATGAGTCAATAATTTGGATAATCAACATCCAGACAGTTGACATTTTACTGTACGGATAATTATGTTCCTTTTTCATAATCATAAGCAGATACCAATATCATGCTAAATACATGTAATCTTAATTATAAATGATGTCTTTTCTTCTCTTTATCTCTTAAAAAACAACTGATGAAAAAATTAGTAAAATATTTTGAGAAAATATTTAAACAACTTAAACAAATTATGCAACCTTGTATCGACCCCTACAGTACAGTATCTGCCTGAAATTAATACCTAGAATATTTATCTTCTCAGACATAACAATTAAGACATAACTTGAAACTTTAATAAGTTGACATATGAACCAATATCTAGCATTTGTGAACCGATTCTAATGTAGATGCTGCATTATCTCATGATTGCCAGATCTTGTGGCCTATTTATATTGAAAGCAGTCAAATTATCATCTGCCTTTCCCTACATAGGTTGCTTGTTTTGCATGATAATCTGACCTCTAATCTAAAACAATGTGTGGTAATAAAACATGAGAAATGATCTTGTATGAGGTCCATTTTGTACACGTAAAATATTTGATGCGCATGTCAGCCTATTCAAGAGACAAAACATGTTTTAACTGTTATGACTGAGAAGTTGAATTATCTACTTATTAATTTCAGGCAGGTTGGGTTAGATACAAGGTCATATAATTTTTGCTAGCCCCTGAATACAGCAACTACCCAATGCCGCTACCTTGTGATTTCAGCAATTTCCATGTTTTCTACAGTGGATGCACTCTGATGTTCCACCCCAACAAAACTGTCCAAATATCTAACATGCGGTGTGAAAGATAGGAAAATCGGACTAGAGCTCCAGTGAGCATCGTTGCCATGACATTTAAAAAATGCAGCCATTTAGATGAAAAGAAAACTATACAATCAATCCCATATAGCATAACAGTGAATTCTTACTTTGAAGATTACCATTCAATTGTAAAAGGGTATAAGATAAAGAGTGAAATGTCTACTTACTATTGATCAAGCTTCTGAGTTCCCTGTGAATCCTGTGCTTACCTTCCAAGTTTTATTAATAATTCGCAGATGAAAAATCTAAAATTTATATATGAACCAGATTGGAGTATGTAGCCTACAAACTGCTGAAGATTTAGAGAAATTTTAAAATGTCGTTGAAGAAACCATGATAAAGACTATGGATGTTTTTGAAGTGCATGTATTGTTGTCAAAAGTCAGGGAATTTCTTCTCAAGAAAACTAACAGGGTTTTATTTAAGGATCATCATAACACTTTGGTCATTACACCATATATTGTGGTCATATGACTTCAAATGGACACAGCAAACATTATACATTGTAATGAATCATAAGTACTGGTTACTTTAGTACTTAGATTATATTATGGTAATTGCTAATAGGTAAAAATATTTAATAAACTACCATTAGAGCAAACAGTCAATTTTTTTTAAACTTCAACAACTTCACTAATAATTGACATAGTCTATTCACATATACATGTACTTTTGAATTGACTCTTTAAACAATTAATTGTCAAGTTGAGGTTGCTCACCTGTAAGATCAGTGACCACTTTGGTCTGAATACATGACCACTGTGGTGTGAAGGCATTTGTACATGTGCTCTCATGTACATTTATAAGTGTTGTTTCAAAATAGCTTTGAAATGTTTTGGATTTTGTTATTTTTAGGGTAAGGAAGAAGCCATTTTATATTGGAATCCAAAGGCCATGGTCACTCTGACTTAAAGAAAAATTGTTTCCACACAATAACATTAGTTCTAAATCACAAACCTGGACCAAACTTTGCAGATGGCTTGCACATGGAGAAAGGAAGAAGCCTATCAGTTTTTCTGCATAAAAATGTCAGTTCTTGACCATGTGCCTTCAGTAAAGTTTGTGAATGACTTGCATGTTAGGTTAGAAAGAAACTTACTGATTCTGCATTCAAAAGGTCCATGTCAAGGTAACTGTGACTGAAAGAAGAATGGTTTTTAACAGCAATAATAAGTTATGTGCAATCATTGCATTCCTTTATCATTTCCTGATGCTAGTCCCCAGTCCAAAGACATTATTCCCTCCTCCAATTATTAACTGTAATTAATTATTGATTGGAGGTCTAGAATAATAAACAACATGATCCCAGTCTGATACCATAGTCCACTTCTGACAATTGGAATATTATCCTTCTTTTCCTTAGACATCGTGCATTTATATACATGTCTCTTGGGTGCTCAACACTTAATCAACTAAGTCATCCTTTGGCAATTTTATTGATAATCATATCCTTTTTGTGTTGTATTTGTTATTTTCTCCTCAGTCCTTACTATATTTTCATGTATCTGTGTCCATTTTCATCAATTATCTGGGTTTTGAGTCAATCGCTAGCAAAGCAGAGCTTTTTGTGTTTCATCCCTCTAATAGTAAGTGTCAGGGTAAGCAATTGCAACCCTTTTGTTGTTCCAGTTCATTGTTGTATTTTTATGTATTTCTTTCAGCCTTCAATATTGCTCAAGGTGTTGGCAAATGAGGGCATAAAAAAGCAGCATGAAACACTCAAACCACCTGTCTTGCATGTATATATACAGATGTTTGCCCCCATTTGTTGTTTGTGACCCATCGAGGTTTGGGACTTGGCAAAAAGTTGCCTATAGGGCCAGGAAGAAGGGTGCCACCTCTTCCTCTCTTGAGGATTCAATCCATTTCCAAGAAGAGCTATGACATTTCCTGATGTAGAGAAGTTGCCAGCTTCAGTTAGAAACATGTCCATAGTTAGGAAGTTACCCACTTTCACTAGGGTGGGGGATATCTGAGGGAGGGATCCTGTTCCTGTTCAACCCCTATGCAGCTTCGGAACTCTCAACTGCCAGTGGCTATTTGACCATAACTTCTTTTTCGACCATGTCACCATGGATAACTTTACTATGACTCCATGGATCAGTAGAATGGGGATGCTCTAGATCATCCCTAACTTCGCCCTCATTACCAAGGGAAGGGAAAGAGAACCAAAACTCAGCTCTGAGAAGGAATCACCAATCCCCTCCTGCAGGGAGAGGATCAACAGGATGATCCTGTCTCCTGATGTGTTGAGACAGAATGATGAAACCGCAGTCAGGAAGTCCCCTTCACCCATGAAGGAGATGAGATGAAATAATCCTGCCTCACTACAAGAGCAAAGACAGGATGACAAACTGTCAATTTTTGTGGATGAAGATGAGTTTTCAGATGAACCTGTCACACCATGTCCTTTTCATCTATTGGGTTTGCCTTCTTCATCCCACTCAGTGGATCAGGTGACAGAGGAGGAAGAGTTGTGGACCTTGATACGGCAGTAAATGAGGTTTTTGCTCCAGGCCTGTGTTCCAACATTCAGAATCATCTGAGACTAGGGTCCTCACCAGTTTGGAGAGGCTCTCCGGTGCACAGCCCAAGTCAGACCCACAATTGCTCCCTCACCAAGCGATGTTGAGGGAGCTGACTCAGAAATTGTCTAAAGGTCAAGAAGGTGCCAGACAGCAGAAGGGGTGGTCTGTCTTACACTTTGATCCCTATTATTAGCCAATAACTACAGGGTCCACTTGGCCACTTAAGTCCCCCCCCCCCCAATTTGGGTGCCTCCCAGATGAGGATTTCAGCAGAGACCTGGGCCATCTCCCCATCAAGGCTTTGGAATTAAAGGCACGGATGTTGAGCCCATGTTGATGCAGAGATGCTATTTGGAAAACTGATCACGGATACTAGTTACCATAGCCTTGCATGCCAATCTTTTTTCAGCTGCCTCCTTCAGTCTGTTGAAGGAGGAATCTTTGTCTCCAGTTGCCTTGCAAAGACTGTTAGAGGTCATGGCCAAGATATCGAGATGTGTGCAGGCTGCCCCTGTTGATGCAGAGATGCTATTTGGAAAGCTGATCCCTACAGTGGCCTCATGGAATTTGAGGGATCAGCACACCAGTCTCTGGCTGTGGTACTGGGCCTTGCTATACCTGTGAAGAAACACCCGTAAGGTCCATGGCTCCCCCTCCTAAGCATTTTAAAGAGGAAAACAATCAGAATTGAAATCAGTCCCAGTTTAAAACCCCTTTCCACCCCTCAACATTCTCACAGTGAAGTGCCTGTAGGGTCCAGGGGAAGAAGTCTATGAACTCCTTCCCTAAGAAAGGTGGCAATATCCCCCATGGGAGTCACATCCTCTCCTGCAAAGTCTCCATCATCCCAACATCCCAGTAGGTGCCAGATTAAGCCTTTTTACAGAGGTTTGGTCAGATTTTCAAGACAATGATTGGGTCCTTTTCACAATAAAGGAGGGTTACTGGCTTCATATCCAGGACCCTCAACCTCTTTCTACGACTACCAGTTCCACCAGTCCCAACTGGTATCTCTAGAGGAAGAGATGTACACCCTTCTAAGAAAGGCAAAGTAAAAGGGTGAAGAACATAAGAAGTCTGATATTTTATTTGTTTCAAAGAAAGGGGGAAGTTTTTGTTTATCATCAATCTTTCTCCTTTGAACAGATTCCTTCTGGAAGAGTGATTCAAGATGGAGACAACTGCCTTAGTCAGAAATGCCATCAAGATGAATAACTGGGTGGTCTCCATAGATCTCACAAGAATCTTATCTTCACATCCCCATTTACCCAGCCCACAGGATATTTAGAGAGTTTTGTCTGGGACAGGAGATCTTTCAATTTTGGGCTCTTTCATTTGGTCCAGCTTTCACTCACAGAGCCTTCACCAGAGTGATGGATGTAATAGCCACTCATTTAAAGTCCTTAGGGGTTCCCATCCCCCAGTCCTTTGACAACCGTTTTTTGTACAAGTTCCTGCGATGTTCCCTTCTGAGGGAACTCTCTGTCGGGAGATGGTGACATGACTAGGGCTCTTTCATTTGGTCCAGCTTTCACTCACTGACCTAATCCCCAATCAGGAGAAGTCAGATCTTATCCCTTCTCAGAATTTTATTTACATGAGGATGAATTTTCTCATGTGTCAAAGAACAGTGTATGCTCTCTTAGCAAGACTGATGAGAAGACATAGTTGTCTGCTCATCTCTTCTTCCTCCGGGGGACTCTGGATGCAGCAGCGGACTAAGAAGGCTTCATATATGGCCCCTCTAGTTCTTGCTTCTAGCAAACTGGAGACCTCACAAGGACTCCCATCCACCTGGATCTCCTTAGGATCCAAGTTTCATCACCATCAGATTTGGAAGATAAATCAAGACAGGAGTTCTGATTCATGCTTTGGAACCTCACTCCTGCCTTTACCAACACCTCAGATTCAGGCTGGGGGGCTCACCTACAGCCAGAAGGAGTTGTCCTGCAAAGTCTATAGTCTCAGGAAGAAAGCTTCCTTTCACATCAACAATCTTGAATGCAGGCTGTTTTTCTAGCACCTCAGGTGCATCATCGCTGCATCATGTACACTACAGACATCACGTCGATTGTAGCTTACCTCAGATGCCAAGGAGGCACTTGTACCCCTTCTCTCTACCTGGAAGTTTGGAACTTCCTCCATTGGACAGCTTTGGAAGAGATCACTCCCAGAGTCTGCCACATTCCAGGAAAGAGGAATGTTCTGGCAGACAGCTTGTCCAGACAGTGGCAAGCAATCCTTACAGAATGGTCTCCACACTGGTTGGTAGCAGAGACACTTTTTCATCTGGTGAAGGCCTTTGGTAGACCTGTTTGCAACAAAGCTGAACAAGCTCCCTCTTTCCATCTCTCAAGTGCTGGACCAGAGAGCATGGGCAGTGGACACCTTTAGTCTGAGGTGGGATCAACTGTACACCTATGCCTTCCCATCTTTTAAAATAATCCCTCAGGTTCTTAACAGAGTCAGGACTTCAAAATCACAGCTCATCCTGATAGCTCACCTGTGGCCCCAGTGATCTCAGGGAATTACTACTGGGGAGGGATATACTGTCTCAGCCCAGAGGTCACTCATGCACAGCTTTTAAATCCTACGCCATCATGCCAAGCTCATATTGAACAATCTATCCCCCAAGACCAGTTTTCAAGCAATTTTACCAAATGCATTGATCAGGCTAGAGGGCAATTGACCTCCAAGGTTTATGATACTAAGTGGAGAATTTTCTGTAATTGGTGCAGTTTTAGAAATGTGCTAATCCTATCTGCAATCATTTAACTGCAGTTGCAGATTTTCTTCTTTTTCTATTCATAGAAAAAGATTGCTCAGTAGCCACCATTAAGGGCTATAGAGCAGTCCTCTCTAACACTCTTAAGTTCTCTATGGGCTCCACTATAGGGTCAGATCCACATCTTTTAGAACTGGTCAGGGACTTTAAGCTCCAGAGACCAGTCTCTCGCTCTTTAATGCCATGGTGGAACCTCTTGTGTTTTCTTTGTTAAACCTCCTTATGAACCTATGAGTGAAGCTTCCTTTGAGAACCTTACCGTGAAAACAGTCTTCTGCCTCTCTCTAGCATCAGCAAGGAGAAGAAGTGAAATTCATGCTTTTTCAGTGGGAAAAGGTTGTTTAAGTTTCAATAGTAACTATAATTTGGTCTCTCTTCTTCCCAACCAGGTTTCTGGCCAAGGATGTTCCTACTGAAATCCTGTTCCTATTGAAATTCCCAGTCTCAGTCATATCTGTGCTGGGGATGATCTAGATAGTCTCCTTTGCCCAGTTAGAGCTTTATGGCTCTATCTGGTTCAAAAGAAAAAAGAAAGGGACATAGTCATCTTTTTCTCCCTTTAAAAGTACCTCAGCAGGTACCATCTCGAAGTTGATTGTTTTGACTATTAAAAGAGCTTATCAATCTCTCACTGGGAGAAATCTCTCTTTCATGAAAAGCAAAGCCCATGAGATCAGGGCTACTGCTGCATGTTGGGTCTTTTTTAATCATTCCTTTTTGGATAATGTCATGAAAGCCAGCTTCTGGCATATTGACACCACTATCTCATATTAAACCTTCAATCAATGGTACACCAGTGTCAAGGTATTTATGTTCTGGATCCAGTTGTATCAGTCTAACAAGTTGTCAAGCCATCCTCCAGTCAGCAATAAAACATCCTACTGACAACAATGGTAAATTCACTTGACAGCTTATCCTAGGCCATCAGCTACCCACTAGGCTGGCCAACTCAGCAATCCAATAATAATAGCACCTAATGTATTACTTCTGTTACAATGTAATGGAGGGGGGGGGGGAGAAAAAAAGGATTTGAGTTGTGTAATACATGCCTGCTATTATTGCACAATTCCGACCTCCCTCCCCACACTGTTGCCCTTCAGTCTCGGTCCAAGTCAAAAAAGGATGATATTACGATTGTCAGAAGTTGACTAAGGTATCAGACTGGGAACATGTTGCTTTTTATTCTAGAGGGAAAAAATTATTCTTGGACTGGTGTCTAGCGCCAGGAAAAGATATAGCAATCCAATAATATCAGACAAATATTACATAATTAAACTTATTTTTCCATATTAACTTTAGTTCTAGACCACTTACCATGACCAAAATTTGTGGAGGGCTTGCACATACGGTATGGAAGAGACATGTTAATTTGGGCATTAAAAAGTCAAAGATCAAGGTCATTGTGGCTCCAAAAAAATGGGTTTTTGCAGAATAACTTTTTGTTCTAGAGCAAGTTCCTGGACCAGACTTTATGGATGGCTTGCATGTAAGGTCTTTGCACATTAAGTTTACTTCAAGACTGCATACCTTGACCAAAGGCCCAGGTCATTAAGACCCATTGGTCAATAATCTCCAGAGTCAACCATACCTTACTAGTGCCTACACAGAGGACTATTAAACATGGGGCAGGTATAAAATGTGCCATTAACAAATACTCATGTTGTAGATGATGTAATAAGAAATACAGGTATTTTTTATTTTGACCTTAGCTTTGGAAGTAAATAATTGAAAGTTCTATGAACTGGGTATATCTTCGGTTTGCATGATTTTATTGTTATTGGAGTTTGGATATAACTTTAACAGAGGATATAAAATGTCTCAGAAGTTGGTGTTCAAAAGGTCAAAGGTCAAAGTCACAGGGTTTGTTTTGTAGTGTGTTACTAAGGCCACAGCCACATTTATCACAGACAAGACAGTACACTGACATATTTTTGTACTGTTTTTAGGTCAGCAGTATAACATCAGAAAATTACCTGGTGGCAAAGTGGAGTCTTCTTACCAGTGGCTTACCAGTTTTAATTTCCATGGCAACAAAAGAGCAGCTGAAGGCAGTTGCAGACTTCATCACAAAGACATCATTTAGCTTCCAGCAGGTTTGCAACAACAGGTGGGGTGGATAATTTAGCGTACCACTGCATAATTTAACCAGAATTTATATGTAAATCAAGTCTTACTCCTGGCCATAGTAAGAAGAACAAAGACTTCTGCAGGATGAAGATAGCTTCACATTTTGATATGTATGATCTGAATCAGGCCAGTTTTTTTTATCTTCTTTTTTAAGAGATATGAACCAATCAGCATTTGTCTGTGATCTGTTATTTTATTGCCAGCTTTTATGTAGGAGTGGTTGGAAAGGTTGGCACCCAGTCACTTTATCCTTGACAACTTGTCAATGGAACTTTTGATTGAATTCTTATGTATTAGAGCTGCCAACATGCTTAAATCACCTGGCTATAACTTTTCTGTTTTGGACAGATTTATTACTTTTTTGAGACAATTTATGGACAGGATAATTAAGTGTTACCTTATAGTCAACTTTGCAATTCATATGCCATAATGCCAAAAGACTACATGTGAACATATATAAAAATTATAATGGTTATGATCGTTCTATATTTTTGTGCTAAATAGTTTTTTCAAATATGAATGAATGTAATATTTTTGCAAGAAGATTGAATAAAGAATGAACTCTATGTATGATAATTATGGGTATTTTTCCTCTATCAACCCAGTTGAATTTTTGACCTTAAAAACTGGCCTTACTACACTGACCTGTTATGAGAGACCACCTGTCTTGAGTGACCATTTTTTTGTTAGCAGAAGTAGTGTTCTGTCAAGACAGGTTTTTACTGTAAATGGAAACTACATAGGACATGGCTACTTTTGCAATTTAATGTGATGTCTTCCTTCCTTCAGCACAACAGTAACTATTCCTCAAGTAACAAGGGAGGTGTTGTGTTCTTCATGGTTCCGAGAGTTTCCAAAGCTTCATACCTATGTTCTGACTTGTCTTCTAACCAAAATGAAGGAGAGAATCATTGGTCACCAGAGCAGGTAAGTACTTGGTGTGTACTTGATTCATAATGCATTTTGTTGGAAATTAGTTTTCATTACTACTGCCATCTTGTTCATCATAATAAAACTCAAATTTGAAGTTAATATAATTAACCTAAACAATTGAAACCTCCAGTTTTCCAGACACCATATTTTCCAAAGTTTTAATAATTTTAAATAGTACCAAGCAAGTTTCTTTTAAAGCTGATGAAAAAATAAAAGATTCAAGTTGGAATGTAAACTAAGGAATGTTTAAACCTGTACTCAGAAACTGTGATTGATTGGTCAGCCAGTTGGCCATAGAACCGCTTTTGATTACCCTAATTATCACGTGGATTAACTGAAGGTGTTGTCAATAGGCAGCAATAAAACAGCTGACATGCTCCACAACTCATGATCAAGCAGTACCCTAAACAAAGAGATCTGTGAGCTTGTTAAAGGTAATGATAAAGGAAAAACAACCTTTCCTCTTGAGACAGTTTGTAGAATTACTTAATGAATCACTTTTATAACTGTAAAGTCCGTGGTCATCAGCATTACATCAAGCCAACATGTGATTGCAGGCTTCATTTATATTTACTGCTATAGAGTATACAAAGGGAGACAGGCAGTCATGCACATTGATTCATATTCTCACTAAAGTGGATTTACTTGTGTGATATAAAGTGTAGTTCTTTTGTCTTTGTTTCCCATTTCCAGTAAACTAAACCTGGTTTGCATTTATTTGTGAGAAATCAGTCAACATCTCCAACACGAGAGTTTCACAAGCTCTGGTTGTCTCAGTTGTATTGAGAGGTATATTTCCCCTTGATAACCTTATTGTGGACGTAGTTGATTTGGTCTTCATACCTATAATCAAAGTAGAAATGATATTCCACAATGCCTAATATAAAACCAGTCAAAGTGATTTCACTACATTAGATATTTAGGACAATCATCACCATGTTTGGAGTTTTAGTGTAGAGGTCATGTCATTCATTTTTGAAGGAAAATATGGATCATCTTTCAGATTTTCAGAGGTGAGATAATATGAATAGATGTATATTATTTTTGTGATACGTTCTGTTGTCAAAGACAATTTTTACGTTGTGAAACAATATCGATATTAGAACTGGGTTGCGTTCATAGTCAAAATTTCTAGTGAGACTTGTCACCAATGGCAGTACATGTACATGAAGAACCAACTGTCATAATTTTACAAAAAAAAACAAAAACAAGAAACACAAACAGAATTCTTTATTTGTAAAAGAACACTGAAACATTATCATGCAAGTGGTCTTTATTGCAAGCAAGGAAATAATGCAAACTAGTTTACCTACCTAGACCATTTCTAACTAGCATAGTACTTGCCAGGCACAGCAATACACAATTGTGACAATAAAGATATTCATTTTCCTGACAAAATATTCTGGAACATTTATAATTTTTATTGGTAGAGTAAATTATCTAGAGACAAAAGTACTTATTTTTGTGTCTTTATATTTAGGTCAGTGACAGTTACATTGTTCGATTTAAAATCTGAAGTATAAATATATATGTCAAAACAATGCAATAGTCTTTTGTGGTTTGAGTCCACAAACATTTTCATTGTCTGTCAGAAAATCATATATAAAATGGTTTTCTTATATTGGTTTAATATGCAAGAATAAACAGATTGTTTTGTGAAAGGTAAAAACATTATCAAGAGAAGAATGAAAAAAAATTTGTTTCCCATTCACTGTCAATTAATCCATGAGTCACGAAATACAAGTGTGCAGATAGTACAGCAGTTATTCTTTATATAGTGTAAAGAGAAGAAAGCAGAGCAGTGTGAACTCATTGATGGGTTGTATGTTGGAGCAGTTGACTGATGAGAGCACAGAAGACTGGCTGCTACTTCAGGAGGCACAAAGGTAATATTTGTCACGAATATGTTTTGGAGGATGTTGAAATCTTCTGATTTCTATTCTGAAACCTTTTGCAATAGTACCTGTTTCATTTTATGCAGATAGAAAGGCAAATTGAGTGCTTTGAAGATTGATCTTGACACCACTTTTAGGAAAGAAAAGTATTTATTGTGTCACAATATGATCTTTTTTATAACCTTGTACACGCAAACACAAAACCTCCTATCTCCATCAATGAAATTTAGCAGTACACATATTTCCAAAACAGTTTTCCCCCTGTAGGATCTATGCTAGACTTCAATTTTAGGGAAAAGTGACTTCTCCTTCACGCCTGAATAGGGTGTAGTTATAGGAAAATAGGGAGAAGTGAGCAAGTAGGTCAGAATTAAAAATGTTTTGTTTTTTAAAAGAACTCACAGGTAGCATTATGTTTCAGCTTAAATATCAAAATAAAAAATTAATCCTCAACAAATCTTGCTCTTTGGTTTCCAAAATTTACACCATAATCTACATTTATGCAACTATATATATATAATTTAAACAAGTTTTATCTCTTAATACTTTCCAAGAAAAATGGCTAACAACTCTCTATTCTCGCTCCCTTGCTTTCTGGAAAAATATGAGTAAGGCTATTTGTAATCCAAGGGTTGCTTGTTCAATACCTGCCCAAGCCAGCTTGAATCAGTTGCTCGGTGTGTCCTTGGGGAAAGGCACATAGCTTCTTTTTTCTGGGCATGATATAGCCAAATAAAGTTTTGAAAGTGCCATTTGACACAAAACTGACCGACCCTTCCAAGAAAACTATCTCTCTCTCTCTCTCACTCTCTCTTTCTCTCAAAAAAAAATATACTCTAACTTTTTATCTTGGAACACAATAACATTCTAACAGATACATTGATTAGACTGTTAACCCTTTACTGCATAATGACACCTTTTGACCAACCGCTTTATTGCATAATGACACCTTTTCACCAACCACTTTACTGCATAATGACACCTTTTCACCAACCACTTTACTGCATAATGACACCTTTTCACCAACCACTTTACTGCATAATGACACCTTTTCACCAACCACTTTACTGCATAATGACACCTTTTCACCAACCACTTTACTGCATAATGACACCTTTACACCAACCACTTTACTGCATAATGACACCTTTTCACCAACCACTTTACTGCATAATGACACCTTTTCACCAACCACTTTACTGCATAATGACACCTTTTCACCAACCACTTTACTGCATAATGACACCTTTTCACCAACCACTTTACTGCATAATGACACTTTTTCACCAACCACTTTACTGCATAATGACACCTTTTCACCAACCACTTTACTGCATAATGACACCTTTACACCAACCACTTTACTGCATAATGACACCTTTTCACCAACCACTTTACTGCATAATGACACCTTTTCACCAACCACTTTACTGCATAATGACACCTTTTCACCAACCACTTTACTGCATAATGACACCTTTTCACCAACCACTTTACTGCATAATGACACTTTTTCACCAACCACTTTACTGCATAATGACACCTTTTCACCAACCACTTTACTGCATAATGACACCTTTTCACCAACCACTTTACTTCATAATGACATCTTTTGACGCCTTTCATGACAAATCTAATTAAGATACCCAGTACTACCAAAATTAAGTCTTTATACCCATAACTATCACTTGTACAGCTGAGAGAGTGAATCTAGAAAATAAATATGAAGCAAATCATTAGTTTAATTGCATGATTAAAGCAACTGCGCAGTTCAATCTACACTCATCCATTGTATGTAACAGTGTATCTGCCATTTGTAATTGTGCTCTGCATCTTGCATTTGTGATGTGAAGTCATTTGAAAATTTCAATAGTACAGTTGAAAGATTTTAATAATATACAAGAGAATATGCCATTCTTTGAACTAGTCCAGTTTATTGTTATCAAGGTTGAACCAACAAAGAGGAACTTGGTTCATCATTGTGGCCATCATGGTATATTCCTTGTGTCGGGATCAAAATAATGCAGCACCTAAGTACATGCATATGTATATATGTGAATAAATATGCCTGAGATTGATTATGCTACTATAATACTAATACTAATATATTACTATTATCTTCATGCTTTTTATGAATTGTATGTCTTTTTCAACTTCTTTTGAACTTGAAAATTGGTATTCATATTTGGAGATGTTATAAAATTAGCTTTAATATCTTAATATTATCGCTGCATTTTTTAATTGTTACCATAGTAACCAAGCTATTTGGTATAAATTTTAACAAAATCGATATTAGACCAAAATACGTTTATATATTTGAAAAGTTTAAGACCATGCAAGTACATTCAAGAAAAATATAAATGCAGAATATACAGTCAAAACTTTATTGACTTTAAGTGTTCAGTCTTAACACTTCACTGAAAAACAAAATACCTGATATGTCTATATTTGGTGAGACTTTTACAATCCAAGCCAAATAATTAGAAAATCTCGCTTTTCTCAATCATTAATTGAAAAAATTCAAAGCATGACTGACTTGGTTAAAAGGTAGTAAGCTCAATATAAATGAATACTGAAAAATACGTAATTTTGTCAGATTTTTACTCATTCTATCCTGGATTTGGTTGCCATGGCAACCAACCATTTCATCCCTTGCGTGCTGAAATAAAGTATATACATGATCAAGGAATGCATGATGTATTGCTACTCTGTATCATTTTTAAAAAATGAAATACTGAAGTTTTTCTATACTGGTTGGTTGGTTAGTTTAAAACACTTTAGAATCATTATACTTAATCAGGCTTTAAGCATCATTGAGATGCTGTTCTGACAACACAGGCA
The DNA here is from genome assembly GCA_029931535.1 of Margaritifera margaritifera. NCBI lineage: Eukaryota > Metazoa > Mollusca > Bivalvia > Unionida > Margaritiferidae > Margaritifera > Margaritifera margaritifera. The sequence goes on along the minus strand of JAQPZY010001653.1, from coordinate 2,234,328 downwards.
AGGCAAGGCTTCAGTTTAGCACTCGCATACTTTCACGATGTGAGTTACCATTTATACTTGTGTATAAGCCGGGTCCTAATGCAAACAACATAGACGCTGATCTGTCGCCGCATAATGCGCCGGCAGATCAGGGTCTGTGTTGTTTGTTTTACTGATTAGTCCTTACAAACTGCATAGACCCAGATCTGCTATTGCATTATGCGATGGCAGATCTGGGTCTATGTAGTTTGCAGTAGGTATTGGCTTATATGCAAGTATAGACAGTAATCGTGGAAAATACAAGATGAGATTTCAAGCTTTTGCATCTTCTTGTGAGTGCTACATTGTCCCATAATATACAACAAGTAATTAGTAATACTTATAAAATGCAAATAACAAGAAATAAACCAAAATAAACAAACATGCATAATTTCAAAATGTAAAACGAAGCTTGTTGTGGCATTGATTCCTTTGCTGTAAGATTCGCTGTGTAGCTTGTAGCCTAATACTGTGGCCATACATGTACCATCAGATAATACACAGTGGACTGGGGCACAACCATTATGTTAGGATTTGAAACCATTATGTTTTCATGGGGAAGCAGGATATCTTTCTTACCCAACCATTTTATTCACATATATGGAAATAATTTTCTGATATTAGCTTCAGTTAGATAAAATCTGTTACTATGTCTCCTCAAATGATTTGCTCTGCTAGTATTTGTTTGTAGGATGGCCAATCAAAGATGTTTGTGTCACAAGTTATTCTCTGCCAAAAAGCTGTGAAAGTAAAAAAATTATCAATCTTAGATGATTTAGAAGCTGGTGAAGATCAAACTTATAGTTCAAGTTCAATAACAAATATTGGTTTTAAAAAAAATACAATTGAAATAGATAGAAATGTAGTTCATTTTTATTAATTGTCTTGATTACAGTATAGTCAATAATGGTAAGAGGTTTAAAAAAATTCCCAGCTGAAATAGGATTTGAAAGCTGAACTTTTCTCCACCTGCCAAAAAATGCAAGGTTGAGGTTCTTACTGCTTGAAAAACACTGTTTCTTACCTGATTTTAATCAAACTTGGGAAATAGGCTAATGTTGTCAAGATGTTGGATGATTTTTATTATGACAGAAACCTATGCCTATTTATGTGGTGATCTTGGGAAATAGGCTACCATTGTCACGATGTTGGATGATTTTTATTATGAGCGAAATCTATGCCTTGTGTTTTAGATGATCTTGCATCTGATTATTTGAGGGGTGTTTTTGTCACTCTAGAGACAGCATTTGTGGTGGAGTTTAATGTCACCTTGCATCAGTTGATCAGCTGTGCTTGTCAACACTCTAACAACTATATTCATGAATTTCTGATCAGATTTTTATCAAATTTGTTAAATAGTCTTATATTATCCAACGGTCAAGCTAGACTTGAATTTTAGGGAAAAGTGACATCCTTCTGGACAGAATAGGGAGAAGTGAGGGTTCTCCTATGTGAACTTTGACATCAATTTCTCATTTTGTATATTTGCATTTAACATTGGTTTTTATCTTCAAGTAGAAAATTCTGTGTTGTATGTATATTATAAACATATTTTTTAAGTGTATGAATGTATCATATTTATATGCAGTGTATTCATACTTGAAAGTGTGAATGTTTAGATGGAGATAAATATACATGTATTTTGGCCATATGACTTCAAAAGAGCTGAGCAGAAACTATACATTGTAATTAATTTTAACTAACAGGAGTACCTAGATACAGTATTGTAATTACAAATAGGTAAAAATACTTAAATAACTGCCACTTAAAAGAACAAATTAAATTTTGTTTGTTTCTAAAACTTTACTGGAAAATTGCAGTCATAAACATTTCTAAACTAGTTTGAAACAACTCCTATAACATTTACATGAGAGCACATGTACAGGTGACTTCACACCATAGTGTTCATCCATTCAAACCACAGTGGTCACTGACGGGTAACCTCAATTTTACAACTGCACGTTTAGGGAGTTAATTTAAAATTAAATGGGAATCTTTTGGACTGTCATTTTTGGGTGTTTTTAAAAGTAGAAAAATTAAATTGCTTGTTCTAGTGGCAGTTGATTAACTATTTATACCTTTTTGTAATTATAATGATGTAATCTTGGTATTCCTATAAGTTGGAATTAATTACAATATATAGTTTTCTCTTCTCATGTTAAGTCATATAGCCAAACTATATGGTGTAGAGACCAAGAAGGGCACATCAGTTTTAAGTAGGGGACCAACCATTTAATAACATCAAAACTTTGATGTTTAATTTCATTGTTGCTGATTAAACATTACTTTACCTATTCGTCAATGATGAACTGAAGCAGTAAAGTAACTGAATCGGCACCCAGTCAAGTACATATATGGAAATATGGTGCCATGCATGCCATGAGGGTACAAGTATTTTTAGAAACAGGGATTTTCTTAATATGACCATTCACTTTCTAGCTTCTTTACAACAATCTCTTGATAGGATTGCAAATTTATGGTTTTAATATTTGTCTACATACAGTAGGACCCCGCTATAGCACGATGGTCGGGGTCTACAAAATGGGATCGTGCTATGTCCCGAACCGTGCTATAACCAACCTAGACAAAACCAAGTCATTTAGCTGAAGAAAATGATGCATGCACCAAAAAAAAAAGGGGGGGGGGTAAATTGTGGGCTCAAAACAACGTGCTTCATTTGCACAGTTACCATCTTAAATCAATGCATAATAAATGATAAATATACATGCAGTGAAAACAGAGATTGCACATATAATATTTTACTTTATTCAGAGAACCATGCATTGGTACATTTATATGTACATGTCTATTGTATAGCATGAATAGTTAAAGGATCAACTTGTGTACTCACCAGCCGATCTTATGGCATGCGTAGTAGTGAGTCCATAATAATTCCATCGAAAATATGCACACAGAAGTATAATATCATTGTCTGATAAAGTTCTGAAATCCTACATCGTCGTCTAGTAATTGTAAATCCTCGTCGTCTAGTCATCGTAAATCACGTCCGACTCTGATTCCTCAGCTGTACTGTCATATGTGGGTGCTTATGCAGAGACTGAGCTTGGGCTCTTGCAAGTAACACTTTGATCATAAAGTCAGAAATCTATTAAAGGATGCAACTGGACACGTGTCAATTGTACGGCAAGATCACAGGGAGTTCAAATAACCACCCTCTGTTACTTGGCACTGAACAAGTATCAAAATCGCGGCTTGATCAAAGGGTTGTCAAAAACAAAGAGTGTGGTGCCTTTACAAGCTAAGGGATTAAGGTCAAAGTATATGCACAGGAAGTTGTAGAACTCTACTTGAAAACAAAGTGAGTGCTTTTACAAGCCAGAGGCTTATCAGCCCACCTGCACTGGCAGATAACTTTGGAAATATCACTTGGGAATTTAATCTGACTTGTGGAAACACCGCACTTAATCCTGTCCATGGCTTCAAGCTTCTCTTTAACAGAAAAAGCTTAACATTTCCATGTACTGTTATCCATTGTAAATAACTACTAATTAAAACTCTGACACCTATTTGTTTGAACGACTACAGCAAGAATAATTGTTAATCAACAATGGGGTCATTCTTATAGGGAATGTACAATATTATTCACTGGTCAACTGATTGCATGGCGATTGTCTAACAACACCGCCAAGCCACGTGTGCGTGTTGGCGGCTTTGGTTTTTTTTGTTGATGTTTTATAAATCATTGCCGCATGGTTTTAACAACTTTTAGCTTTGATATTGACTTTGATGATTGTCAGTTACTTAAATTAATTGATTTATAAATTCAGGTGTGAATCTTTTATCAAGCACCGCATTGTTTGGTGCTTGGCTGTGTATGCAGTTGAATAAGCAAACATATGTTGGCTATTGTTTGAGCAACGATTGTACACAGAATGCACTGAAGACAAACACAAAGAAGACTTAATGACTTTATTGTTCATGTATCAGTGATACTAAGATTAACACTTGTCAGCTTTAAAATGAGCTGACATCTTTCACAAATAAACTAAGATCAAAGTGCAGTGATTGACTACTGACACATTTGAAATGAACATTCACAAATAGAAATGTTCAGCATCTTTATTCATATAATGAAAGATGCAATCATAAGACACTTTTTCTTCAAGAATACAATACATCTTACCAAATTATTAAATTAAACTCTTGTTTATTTTGGCACAAAACTTTGCAGTAGTTCAAGAAATTTGCGAAATTATTGTAAAATTTCGGTAGCCATGCCACGATCGTATTATATCCGAATTCATACACGATCTCTTCCCCAAAATGATAATTAATTTTTTACACATTATTTTTTGTACTTTGAAAAAATAAAAAAAATTCATGTACGAAAAAATAGATGAAATTTCGGGAGCCATGCCACGATCGTGTTATATCCAAATTTGTGCTATAACGAAGCGTGCTATAGCGGGGTCCTACTGTACTCATAATAACATCATGTATTGGTTGGATATTATTTGCTTTCCTGCTTTTTTTCATTTTTCACAAAAATGGGTGATGCAAGAAAACAACCCTTGACCTTACAGCACTTTTTGAATTTCAAAACATAGCATTGTCCCATATGTTTCTGACCTTTTTTTTTTTTTTTAAGGCTAAATCTCCTATTACATAATATTTAGACTTTGCTTTCTATGAATTGTATATTTTCCTTAATTTATGTGCCCAATGAATTACAAAAACAGACAGTCTAATGAAGAGGTACTTCCTAGACACAGCGATGTCATGCATTATTACCCCTTGACAGGTTCACTTACAGTTTCACACTGATTTTATGAAGAAACTAACACAAGCACAGCAGTTAAAATCTTCACAAAATATATTCAGAAATTGCTTTCACTGATTATATTTCTTAAAACACAAATTGTTATTTACATATAGATGTTTTAAGTTTCAAAACACGAGTTGGTGTGTTTTCATCATCAAATGATAACTTCCAGAAATCGGGCAGTGATATCTTGCAGGGGAAATAGATAATGGTCAATCAGCTATTAAAACACATGCCTGTGAATGTGCAAGAGTTTGTTTTGTTGGCACAATTTATATGAACACCTGCTAAGGCCACATGCAATACATTTCTCCTAGGGATATAATACTAACTACTTGGCTGAGTTGAGGGAGCATCTCAAAAGCCATTAACTACTGTCACTTAGTGTACATAAGAAAAAGTTTTACAAAATGACAGGGTGAAGTGGTTTTTGCTTTAGTAATAGAAGGTGAAGTTTACATTTTTTCGGTGACTTAGTCGCATGCTTTGCCTGGTAGCATGACCCCTGATTATCAAAATTTTGGATAAGTATGATTATGAGCATGAACTATGCATATTAATGAGGTAATATTGTATCTAATTAGCTGAGCATATTAGAACTTTGGAGACCAATTTCCAATCTGGTTATGTTCTACCTTTGTAAATAAGCTTATATTATCATTATCATCGACAATTTCTATATTAAGTGAGATCTGTGTATATTAGTGAGATGTCTTGCATCTGATTTGCTGAGCTTGTTACCTTTCTAGAACTTGAGACTATTTCTCATCCAATTTCTATAAAAATTGGTATTTGGGTATATATCATCAAGATCTTGGTTGATTTTGATTATAAACATGAGACTGCATATTAATTATGCTTTTATCTTTAGAAAGAGATATGGTAGAATAGGTAAAAATCAGCATGATATAAAGTTTGGGTGATAGTTTACATATGTTGTGTTCTTAGAATACTACATAAGCCTGCTTAGTGAAATGGTCAACTGTTATGTTATATAAGAGAGGTGAGCGATATCAAGTCCACTTGGGCCTCTTGTTAGATTGCTGTGCTGGAAATCTATGTCCTGAGTCTTTCTGTAACATTTTCATGCCATTATTTTGATTTTTAAGATTTTGTTCTAAATTTTTTAACATTTTTTACTTCGACTTCTTGGTCTGCATTGGGGACATTTGGGCATTTGTGTTTTACAAATGCAAACTTAGTTTACTTAGAAAATTATATACTGAAATAAAAAAGGGATTACTCATGTGATATGTTGTTTATTTTATCCCATTGTAGCAGCAGCAGTACAATAGAGCACTTCAAACCACTGGCCAGCCTGATGCAACAGATACACAATTCCTCACAGGGGACTATTTCTCTATCTGTAGTAGAGGCAAGTCTTGGTTTTGTGCAGGTGAGTGCCCCACCTCATATTCTTGGGAATATTTAAACAATTACTTTCTTAAATTGTTTAGCTAGACAAGCCTCAGGGTAAAAGTAGCTTATGAAATGGCCTATTGTCTGGCATTCATAGCCTCTCAACACGTACTTGTGATCACAAAATATTAATACATCCTGAATAATCAAACTTTGCATGTGGTTATAGCTTGGTGATATCTCAAATCAGTTTGATACCCAACCCTCCATGATTTTGGGTTCTTGGTCAGAGTTGAAAATCATGAATGTATTTTATAGCACATACATATAGCAGTAGTTTCATTTTTACTGAGTTCACAAAAATAAAAGACCACCAAAAAACAAAAGACACATCATATTATGTGCCAAAAAGTATCTGCCAATAATACTTTTTTTTTCTATCACCTACAAGAGAGACTTGTAATGGGTTGGATGTCATGGATACACATTTTACATTGTGCCAATCATACACCAACTGTTCATATTCTGCAATGTTTTCTGCAAAAGATAACATATGGTAGGCAAGAAAAAGAATCTTCCCCACGTGTGCACAGGACAGGGAATCTAACTTTTGGGAAGTAAGATTTGTACAAGGGAACTTGACAGACCTTGTAACTAGCACAAATATCACACCCTCATGTTAGATTTGTACGAGGGAACTTGGCAGACCTTTTAACTAGCACAAATATCACACCCTCATGTTAGATTTCCCTATCCTGCCCACATACATGGGGAAAAAGTCTATGAATTATCCATTGTGGAAAACAGCAAAGTTTTTGCACTACAGACATAAAACACTATACAGTAAAGAAGATTCCATTCCACATGATAAGTTCTTTTTCTAACCATTTTGTAGACCGTGAGAAGCCTCCCATTAGAACATCTGTCATCAACCGACAAGTTTAGATGTGTGTTCTGCATTTGCACACTTTTTAACTTCTGCCTTGGCCTTGATACTGGACAGGATTGCCACTCTGAACAGGATGGAACCAGACCTAACCAGCTGGAAACAGTTCTTTCTGGCCTATGTGATGTACTGACTGTCTTGATTGATGCAAGTGGAGATATATCAGTTTTTCAAGTCATCAGTCCACAGTTTTATCTCTCCCTAATCCATCAGCTTTTAAGCAAAAATGTAAGTTCAGTTCTTTTCAGACACAGCTTCATCAAGATGGTGTCCAGAGGGTTTTCTGTATTTGAGCAGTAATTCTTGTTATGTCAGACAATTTGTATATGCCCACATTATGGCAGAGCATATTATACTATGACGTCTGTCTGGTAACATTTCTTTTTCCATACAATAACACCAGTTCTACTGCACACACCTTTGCCAAACTTTGTGGATATCTTGCACTTGGAGAAAGGAATAAGCCTATCAATTTGGGGGTCAGAAGGTCAAAGGTCAAGTCACTGGGACAAAAAAGAAAAATTGTTTGAGCAGAATAACTTCTTCTGTGAGATAATAATGATAGTAATTTATCATTGTGAGAATACTTACTTAAATAGAGCAATATAATCAAATGCACCCTTAATTAGTCTTGGTCACAAAGCTGTTTTGGCTCATTCTTTAAGGTATGATTAACAACTTTATTAATTAAGACACTGTCTCATAGCATAAGTTTTGTGTTTTGCTGTGTTCATGAAATACACAATCGAATTAAAGGAAAAAAATATTAGTTCCAAGCAAGGAGTAAATTACCTAATTGTATATCTTGAACTCTGGACATCCTTTGAAACAGAACACAGCTCACCCAGTACCATTGTACCTCTGAAAAGAAAGTAATATTCTGATTGGATATTCTCTATTGAGTGAAAACAGAACCAGAGTCCCAACCTAGCCACATTCATAATGCTGCATCTGATTGGCTCCTTAAATGTGTCAACCAATTGGCTTTTGCATTTCTTTCTCCTTAAATATGCACTGGAGCAAAAATTGCAGACATAGGCATGAAGAGTCTGAGTGGACAAAATTGAGCAAAAAATAGCCCTTCAAAAGTGCTATTAATGAGACTCAAAGCTGCTGTGCATATGTTAGGAGACTGTAGCCAGGGCCAACTACAGGGTAAGGGGATGTAACTCTGTCTACCTCGTACCTATTCTCCTTTTGTATTATGATCTGGTAATGTATTTGAAGAGGTTAACAATTTTTGAAGTAAAACATTTATAATAATATTTAGCTGATCATATTGCTGGCATTCCCTCTCAAGCCCTCCCAACAGTTACATCCCTGGAAGAGCACACACTTCTGCTCCAGTAGGAACTGACAAATGATAGAATTTGAAGCCAGTCACTTTCCAAGGGGTGAACACTCAAATATGACTTCCATCTCAACAATCAGATGACATTTTAGCACTTTTATTGCTAAAACAAGACAGAAGACATGGTTAACATTTTTTTTTTTACTTTAGAGGGCTGGATTTACAAGGTAGTTGATTTCCTCAAAACATATTATGATTGGGTAAGAATTATCGATGAAGCATATTTTATTCCAAACATTGTTTTTTCCCGAGGATTTTTATGTGTACCTTAACTTTTGGGATAGTCTTGGTTCATAATTTTATTCATGTCAATTGAATCTTCACTTATCCAATAATTTTTGCATGTTAACATTTTGCAAAAGTATGATATTTGAACGAAACATGCCTGTCCGACTGGTTTGTTGTTGGATGGTCTGTGGGATTCCTAGACTGGTTCTCTGTTTCAGAGACATTTCTCATGGGTAAAGTTATGAAAATGGAACCCAGATAACCCATATTACACATGCCATCTGCTGGATAAATGCATGGGCAAGTTTCATTATTAAATAAAAAGTTTTGAAATGTGCTTTGAAGCACCATAATTATCTATTTTGATTCTAAATTTCTTAAAATTTTGGGAGCAAAATGACATTAGTTTTTCTTTTAAAGTCTTTTCAAATGCTTTGAGGCAAACAGTGGGAAATGCATGGATTTTTCAAGGATGTTAATTACAGTGTTGATTACAGGAAGTTTTGGAAATGCATTTTGCTAACTTTAAAGCTTGAATTTTTACAGACCGTCCAGAGAAGTTTTGACCTCAGTTCCCGAATTCAGTTGCTGTTAGAGGTATCATGTCACACAATCTGTAGGGATCAACAAGTTTTCAGGACTCTGTCATCAGCCATCACATTGGTATGAATACTAATATTTCAGGCCTCAAGATTACAAACAATTCTCACAATCAACTCAACTTCTAACATCTGATTTGTTAACATCAAATCACTATCCAATTAAATACTAGAATGTTTAGCATAGTTTGAGTGTGAAAATTGTTTGAAATCTTGGGGCCAGGATTTAGCTGTTATGGATATTTATATTAGTATTTAAAATGTTAGGGCACGGCAATTTGGACAAGTTCAGTAATCAGATCAGTTAGTGTGTGGTCTGGGGTTTATTCCAGTTGTTGACATGGGCAAATGGCTGCCTGCCCTTGATGGTAAAGTTTGACCAAATATCCCAGCACTAATGTGTGAAGTGAGCAAAATAATTAATGAATCAGAACTTAAAACGTGTAAATTGACATTAAAATCTTCTTTTGGGTATTCTAGATGAGCTTCTTCATGTATTTTCCAAACAGTGACATGTAGCCCTCAGCCCTACCAGATCTCCACAGTACAAAAGACCATTCAGTGTCCCTTGTTTGTATTTCTTGATCAATTTGTTCCAAGTATTACAAATAGAAACAGATTTAAAAATGAAGTAAAGTCTCACTTGACCAATCTGGCTGATATTACTAAAGAAATGGATGTTCTGTATTATTGATTTCAGTTAATTGCATTTAGTTTAAATAAATACTTCCATTTTTTTCACCAGCAAATAACAAATTTATGACATCTATTCTTATTCACATTTCATCCCATTATCTTCCACCTTATAGTTCTTTCCATATAGTTGAAATGTGTATTGTTTGATTTGATTGTCACTAAATTGTGTATCTTGGTCGTATACTGGCATTGTAACCTGTTCTTATAATCGGCTTATTTTTTTAATATTTCATTCTTAAAGTTTTTGCCCCCTAAATCTTGAACTACAGCTAGGACCCCATGTTAGGTTTAATCAATATGTCATGTTTTACTTGTGTGATATGTACCTATTTTGTATAATGTGTTTGCATGTATTGCCTAGTAAATGTTATCGTAAATGTTATTGTAAATGTTATATGTGCCTTTTATACTATTTTTATATTACTTTCTGTATGTTTTATTTCTCGTATCAACATTTTATGTTTTACATAATGATTTTATCAAATAAATAATACTACTACTACTTAGGTTGGTATTTAAAGCTTTTCAATATAATTTCATTTGTATTTTCTTCTAGTAATCTTTATTCTCCAGTTATCATACATTTGTCATACCATCTGTAAGAAAGAGTCATCGCTTTGCCATTGCACAGTGTGTGCACCATTCACACTTGTCCATGCATTTTTTTGCAACAAGCATTTACAAATGTACCTCATCATGCTTTTGAGATCATATTAATAATTTAGGGTAAACATGAAGGAAGAAAAACAAGCCCTAAGTTATATATTTATATATGAAAATTAAAAATTACAAATCACGGGGCAGATAAGTCTTTCCTAATTGCACTATATCATTAAGATCATGTTGGTCAGGAAAAATCATATATGTAAATCAAAATTGACAAGCAAAAGTGTCAGTTCTTGTTTTGTATGTATGTATATATATATACATACATACATCATACATACATACATACATACATACATACATACATACATACAGTCAAACCTGTCCTAACACTCACTTTTACTCAGCAGTCACCTGTTCACAAAAGCCATTCAGATTTCCCCCAGCAAATTTCCTATATAAATGTCCTGTATGTAATGGTCACCTGCCTTCTGCGGTCAGTGTTTTAAGTCGGTGATGATTTAATATATAGGATGGATTAAAGTGAGCAGAATACAGTAATATCATGTGGAACATAAATTTGGGAGAGAACAACATGCATGCGTATTTTATGATTTTTCTGAATAGTGCACATAAACATACTTGATAACATAATAATAATAACAATAATGCTATTCGGTGCATGGTATTTGTTCAAAAACCAATTTTGAAAGGTGAACATGTGTTCAGAGGTCACCTGTGTACAAAGGACAGTTTTGTCTTTTCCCATGGGTGGCAGCTATTGACAGGTTTGACTATGTGTGTGTGTGTGTGTGTGTGTATATATATATATATATATATATATATATATATATATATATATATATATATATATATATATATATATATATATATATATTTACTAGTGGGAGAACAGAAGAAAGAAAACATTTTGATGTATATAAAATTTTATTTTTTGCCTCATCCTGATTTAACAAATAATGTGTATATGCAAAATACATCATCAAAATATCCTCAAAAATGGAAAGTTTCAATTTCTGGCATAAAAATGTAAACCAATTGTTGTGTCTGGTCTTGTCCAGGATACAAGTGTAATTATAATATTCATTGCTCCAATCCAAACTAGTGTGATAGTCATATACATAGTGTTGTGCTGACCATTGTTGGCACCAGTTTTACAAAAATCCTTTTTCACTCAAAATAAGAGGGGGAAACATAAATAGTTATATTTTTTATTGAGAAACCTAACTACACTCCTCATTTTCTGTGTAGTTTTGATTTTATTACATAAATTAAGAATCTTTTATTTACATGATGGATCTGCACAAGGCTAATTTCTCCTTATTCATTCTATGTAAAGGATTGGCTGATGGAAGAGAAAGGTACAGGGGCCCCAGGACAGCTTATAGCAACCTGTTTTGTAGAAGAGTTTACAAAGGTACAACAAAGAGATGTATCCTTTCCATGAGATTATGGATTTCTTGTATAAATGATTGAAGATCACAGAATGTTTGGAATGTGATCAGCCTGTAAAGTTCTCACTGTTCCAACAAATTTATTTCCACTCTGCATTTCAAAGATGTTTTTTTTTTCTTTAGAAATTAAAGATAACTTAAATATACACTTTTATTATGCCCCCACTGGTTGCAGGAAGCTCTATAGCATAATTATGCAAAAAGTACTTGACATAGACAAATGAAATTTGGTAGGCATGTTTACAACTATATATCAATGACCTAATTATATTTATACACGATATGAATGATTTCATTTTTATGTACCCACCAAAAAGGAATATATTTGTTATGATGTTGATATGTATGTACATCTGTCCATCTGTCAGTATATTACCTTGTTTGTTTACACATAATAACTTTAGTTTTACATCATCTACCTTTGCCAGACTTTGTGGATGGCTTGAACTTGGAGTTAGGAAGAAGCCTATTTCTTTGGGTATTCAAAAGTTAAAGGCATTGGGTGAAACATGAAAAAATGGTTTCTGCACCAAAAAAATGGTTTCTGCACAACAAATTCAGTTGTTAACCATTTACATTCACCAAAGTTTGTGGATGGCTTATACTTTGGGTAAGAAAGACACTTTTTGTTTGTTTTTGTTTTGGTGTTTTATGGCACAACAACATGAGTAGGCTATTTAGTGCTGAGGCAATCGGAGTTAAGTGCCTTGCCCAAGGATACACCACAGTAGCCAATCCGGGCTGATCTGATGGTAGAATTAAAAAAGTGCACCCTTTTGGATGTGAGTCCAGCACATTAACCCCTGAACTACCCCATCTGCTGGGTAAAAAGAAGCCCATTCATTTGTGCATCAAAATATCAAAGGTCAAAATTCCCTCCTCCAATTAGTAATTGTAGGTCTGTAACAAAAACAAGTCCCACTCTAATGCCTTAGTGACTTCCATCATTCGGAATATCATCTTTCTTTTCCTTAAACTTCATGTGGTAAAGAAACGCGTCACTGGGCGCTCAAGAATTTCACTAATTCATGTGTCTTTTGCCATAATTTCAATCAATCATATCCATTTTGTGTTGCAGTAGACTTTTTATCCCCAATCATGGAACTTATTTTCATTCATCTGTGTCACCGTTTGTCATTTTCTTCATTTTTGTTGAATCTCATGCATGTCCAGTTAAATTTATCCCACTTGTTGGTACCAGTGTTTGGGTAGGTATTACCCTTTATAGTTTTGTTCCAGTAATTTTTTGTGTTGGTAATTTTTTTTCAGTGTATCACAAGATGTTGGCAATCGTGGCCATAAAAAGCCTTTGTGGGACACCCACCCCACCTGTTTGGTGTGCTCTAAGTATGCTCACTTCTCCTGTGGACCCCCTCAGTTCCAGGAGGGGACCAATGGCTCTTCCCGGTGTAAGGAAGTTGCCAGCACACCAATTCCAGGAGGAATCAGAGTCACTTCTCAGTATAAGGAAGTCGTTAACACAGTGATCCCAGGAGGGATCAGAGTCACTTCCTGGTGTAAGGATATCACCGACAAGCCTATCCCAGGAGGGATCAGTGGCAATTTCCATTATAAGGAAATCACCAATTTGCCAATCCCAGGATGAATCAGAGGCATCTCATAAGGTAAGGAAACCACCATCAAGCCTATCTCGGGATTGATCTATGGCACTTCCAGGTGTAAGGAAGTTGCCAACTTGTTGATTCTTGGTTGGATTAGAGGCACTTTATAGCATAAAGAAGTTGCTGTAAAGCCAATCCCAAGAGGGATCAGTGGCACTTCTCAATGTAAGGAAGTCACCAACTCACCTGATCCTGGGAGGAATCAGTGGTACTTTCTAGTGCAAGAAAGTCTCCAGCTCACCTGTCTCGGGAGGAATCAAGGAAACTTCCTGATTTAAGGAAGTTGCCGACACCCTGTGAGCAAGTTCTGCCTTCTTCTCGTCACTCATCAAAGGGGTTGATATTGTTGATTAAGTCAAGTTCCCTGGGACTCCTCATGAAGATCTTCGTTGCTTGACCAGTCATTGACCAGAGACCGGGCACTGGGTTGAGATACCAGACACCTGAAACTGAGTATCAGTCACAGGTTACTGGGCACCGGGTGCTGGTCACAGAGCAAAGCAATAGATACCAGTCACCAGGCGTCTGTCATGGGCACCAGGTCTAAGCAACATGTATGAGTCACTGGGCAGGACAAATACTGGTCATCAGGCATTCATATCTGCTAGTACCAGATTTAGTAGTTCCCTAACCAGGACCAGGAGCACCATACCCCCTCTAGGATAAGGGACTGGGTGAATACACCACCACCCCACCCCTCTTTCCCTATGTTTCCATTGAATCCCTTTGGGGCTTGGGGATTCTCACCACCAGGTGGTGAGTATGGGATGTCTTATTTTCCCACATGGTGCCATGGATGAGTTTTTCTTATGGCCCTATTGGTCAGCTGACCGGACAGGCCATAGGCCTTCCCCATCCCCTCCTTCGGCTTTGTTACCAAACTCATCTCCTCCTGCATCGAGTGGGGAGTGTCTATCCACTTCTTCAGTTAGAGCGAATGGGACAGATAATCCTGTCTTTGCAGCCACCATTTCTAGGTGGAGTTGTTTCAGTATCTAAAGAGCCTATAAATCTCTCACTGAGAGAGATTTTTCCTTCATGAGAATCAAAGCCATGAGGTTTAGGCTATTGCTGCATCTTCGGCCTTTATTAATCATTCCTTTCTGGATGATATCATGAATACCACCTTGGCTGTCTCAATCCACTTTCTCTTTGTTCTACCTTTGATGGTGAACCAGATCAAAGGCATTTATGCATTAGGCCCATTGTGTCTGTCCAGCAAGGGATCATCCATAAAGGACGTCCACAAAGATGGGGGGAGGGGGGTTTGTTCAAATGCGGACAACTGCGTACAAGAGGGGGAGGGGGTGTAAAGGACCTTGCAGACGTCCGCAAGCTAGTATTTTTTTTATGATATTCTGTGTTGAACAGCTGCTTTAGGCCTACTGCGTGTATTCCAGTATGTTTTGCGGACGTCTTTTATGGGTGATCCCTAAGTATAAATTATTTGTTAATTTCAATTTGTATGATTGCCACAGAATATATATGAATGGGTTGGCATTAATACATAGGTCTGGCTCCCAGTGCCTGATGTTGATTACATGGCCCACATATCGGCCCTGCAGACCTGAGCGAGTATACAAATAGCCAAGTAAGATGCACCACGGCCTGTATAACGCTCTCAATTCAGACAATACAGTGCCTGACCTGTGATAAAGACCCTGGCTGAACATGCGACTGCAGAGCTAGTGCCAGCCTCCCTTGAAGCAGGCGGCTGGCTGCAGTAGCCACCACTACACTGCTGCTACGCACAGTACATCTGAAAGCATCAACTCCAGCTGCCTTCCGCACATGTTTTTGTTAATCAGTGACATAGGCAACATACTGTTTAATAGAGTTTTTAATATCTATATTTTTCCAGCTAATATTACATATTATTTAAGAATATTCTGTATACTACTGATGCTAATAATGGATGCGCGTTATAAACTGTATAGCGACTTTAAGGATGCTTTCATTGCTGCACACCCTGATCTGAAGGCAGATCTGGCACATAAACAAGCACAGGAGCAGTGGAACAATTGTAAACAAAATCAAAAAGAAGTCAAAAACTTGATTCGAGTTTGGCATGGGAGAGCAGAAGAAAGAAAAAGTCGTCTGATGAGCATGTGGGCCCGCGCTACGACGCCTAAGGCCAGTCTAAGCCAAGCATCAGATTCAACTACCTCGACGCTAACCACAGGAACTTCCGTCAACTGTGGTGATAATAAATAGTGACGTTCAGTCAGAGGTGGAAGAGGCATCTTCTGCTGACGTAACAGCAAGAGAGACGGATGCCGAGACGCAAACGACAGCAGTAGCATGTCTAGTGAAGAAAAAAAACCAACGCTCTACACCAGCACAAGACGCAGCTAGCAATGAGTTAGAATCTGTCAACGCACAAATGGCTAGTCTTCTTCAGGTAAAAAACACTGGACTGTGGACAGCTGATATGAAAACAAAGTCTGATCAACTCGGCAGCAAAAAGGTGCAGCTGGAGAAAAAGTTAAAATGTCTGGCAGCTGAACGAGCACGCAAACAGAACTCCAGGCTTGACTTCAAGAGAAAGCTGACCGAAGTTACGGAAGAACATCCAGTTATTGGCCAGCGACTCAAAAAGTTCTGTCGGCAGAAAGTAGGAAGGCCCCGTTTAGAAGATGACCAACCACAGTTGCTAAAGACAATCGTGGACATTGTATCATGTGGAGCAGCTGCTGATCCGTGGCGACGATCTGAGAAGCAGTAGCTGCAAAACGTTGGATGACTTGCATGAAGCCCTCGTCCAAGATGGCTTCAGCATCAGTCGAGCAGGAACATATCTACCTCTACTTCCACGTAATTCGGCGACGACTGAAGGTAAGCGTCACGTGACCACAGTGCCTGTCAAGCTGCTTAAGGCAGCAAACAGTGAAAGGCGCAATCACGTGGATGCTTATTTTGAAGCAGCTACAATCTGCTACTTGAAAGATTTGGCTGTCGCTATGGGAGAACACTGTGTTTTTTTCTTGAGCCAAGACGACAAGGCACGTGTCCCACTAGGATTACCGGCAGCAAATAAGCAGGCGCCCATTCTGATGCACATTGAGTATCGTGTGCAGCTGCCAGATCACGACTGGGTTATTGCTGAACGCAACAAACTGATCCCATCAGTCTATGCTGCATGTGTTATAAAACCAGGGGCTGTATCGTATTCAGGGCCGACTGCTATCTTCATTCGCAGTGGGAAGCATGACAGTAGCACAGCAATGACACACGCTGCTGATTTTGAAGAACTCAAACAACTTCCTGCTTTTCAGCCCGTTATGTGTATTAATGGATCAGTGAAGCCGATTGTGGTCATAACAGCAGATGGCAGTCCGGATGAGATTCCTCGATTTCCGAAAACACTAGCTGCAGCCTATCGAGCCTTCCATTACAACAACCTGGATGTGATTTTCGTTGCGTGCCATGCGCCAGGGCACTCTGCCTGCAACACCGTCGAACGACGCATGGCTCCTCTGTCATGCGACCTATCAGGATTGATCCTGCCTCACAATCATTATGGATCTCATTTGGACAGCAATGGCAAGACATGTGATGTAGAGTTGGAAAGGGCCATTTTCCAGAAGGCCAGTGAAGTGCTGGCAGAAATCTGGAGCTCAACGGTTATTGATGGATTTGATGTGGTAGCATCTTTTGTATTATGTGATGCAGGAAAACTGGACATCAGTCCACCGTCAGATGAGTGGTCAAGTCGGCACATTCAACAGTCGCAGTATTGCTTGCAGATTGTGAAGTGCAACAGTGAATCATGCTGTGGTCAGCGTCGCACTAACTACAGTGATATATTTCCTGGACGATTTTTACCCCCACCTGTTCCACACTACAGCACAGATAAAGGGATTACCTATGCACCAGTAGGCAGCAACAGTGGAACGTTTGGATCACTTTATCAACGACTGGCTCTTTTACATCTGCAGCCTCCTCACGACTTCCTGAGGATGCCATTTGATTTCTACTGTCCGTCAGTGACTGCTGATCTTGAGAAGCGCGTTTGTAATCAGTGTGGCCTGTACTTTCCATCTCAGGCTGCGAAGCACAGTCATGCCCGTATTCACAGGCATGCAGCAGTGAGCACACAAGCTGAAGTGGCAGACGTCGGCGCTGTGGAGCCTGAATCTGTTAGCGCTATTCTGTCAACTGCATCATCAACTTCCGCAACTGAAAGCAGTGATGATGGTCTGCCAGTTGTTCGCAACTTATTTGACTGGCTACAGTCTGCGTTTGTTGAAGTGGAGTAAGACAATAACAGTCTATCGAATTTAGC
Source organism: Margaritifera margaritifera (assembly GCA_029931535.1). Classification (NCBI taxonomy): domain Eukaryota; kingdom Metazoa; phylum Mollusca; class Bivalvia; order Unionida; family Margaritiferidae; genus Margaritifera; species Margaritifera margaritifera. The sequence continues at coordinate 2,216,360 of JAQPZY010001653.1, read as the reverse complement.
TTTCTGTGAGATGACAACTTTAGTTCTATGTCCTGAATAAAGACTTTTTTAAAGAAAGAACTTTCTGTTTATTTTTTTCTTTGTTTTGAGCTACATGTTGTGATGAGATCAGTGAGCGTTGTATTCTGAGAGCACCAGCTATTACACTGCCAGACCATAGAGCAGTGTATAATGCTAGATGGGGACGTCCGCAGCCGGGGGGGGGGTAAGCCACATGCAGACAAAAGTGGACAATTGGAGAGGGGGGGTAGGAAAACAGGTATTATCTGCGGACGTCCTTTATGGACAACCCCCAAGTTGTCAACAATCCATCCTTCAGTATGCAGTAGCATCCTATGGGAACAGATGATAAGTTCTTTCTGACAACTGTTATGAGCCCATCAGCCTCCCTCCATGCTGGTAAAGTTAATAACAGAAGGTAATGTATTACTGCTATTAAAATGTAGTTTTGAGGGTAACACTGATTTTGATTTTAATTATGTAATACTTGCTAGCTATTATTACCAATCTTTCCTCCTTTCCCACTCTGATGTCCTTTTGGTCTTGGTCCAAGTCAAAGAAGGACAATATTCTGAATGACATAAGTGACTGAGGCATCAGACTGGGACTGTTGTTTTTAGCTCTACTGGTCATAGACCAGAAAAACTTATGGGATGGTCTTTTGTCTGTCGCCCATCGTCTGTCCGTCGTCTGTTGTCCATCCATCATCCAACATCCGTCCATCTGTTAGCACAGGTTTGTTATTGCTACTCCTCCTAAACTACTTGGAGGATTGCCTTGAAACTTTACACACACATTCATCCCATGGTCCAGTTGGTCCTAAAAGAAAATGGTGCTGCTCGGACATCCAATATGGTTGCCACAGTGGCCATCTTGAAAATCTCGTTATCGCTATCAACATGGGGTTTTCATTAAAAGACTTCTTATGATGTTAGTTGGTCCTAAATGAAAATGGTGCTGATCTGATGTCAAAAATGGCCACAGTGGCAGCCATCTTGAAAATTTTGTTATCACTATTTCTCCTGAATGGATGATCATATCAACATGGGGTTTTCACTAAAAGACTTCTTATGATGTCTTGTTGGTGCTAAATGAAGATGCTGCTGATTTGACATCCAATATGGCCACCACAGTGACCATTTTCAAAATCTTGCTATCACTACTCCTCCTACATGGATGGTCATATTAACATGGGGTTTCCACTAAAAGACTTACTATGATATCTAGTTGGTCCTAAATGAAAATGGTGCTGATTTGAAGTCTAATATGGCCGCCATGGCAGCCATCTTGAAAATCTTGTTATTGCTACTTCTCCTGAATGGATAATCATATTAGCATGGGGTTGTCACTAAAAGACTTCAGTTGGTGCTAAATAGAAATGGTGCCGATCTGACATCCAATATGGCCACCATGGCAGCCATCTTTAAAAATCTTGTTATTGCTACTCCTCCTGAATAAATGGTCATAGGGTTTTTTACTAAAAGACTTCTTATGATAAAAATTTGACATCCTGTATGGCAGCCATCTTAAAAATCTTGTTATCACAACTCTACTTGAACAGAAAGTCATATTGTCATGTGGTTTTCACCAGAAGACTTCTAATAATGTCCATTTGGTCTTAAATGAAACTGGTGCTGATCTGACATCCTGTATGGACAGACGACGGATGGATGACGGACAAAAGACCATCCCATAAGCTTTTCTGGTCTATAACCAGTAGAGCTAAAAAAAACAGCAGTTACTCCTCCTGAATGGAAAGTCATATCTTGAAAATATGTTATCTCTACTCTCCAAATGGATGGCTATAAAAACATGGATGGGGTTTTCACCAGTAAACTTCTTATGATGCCTAGTTGGTCCTAAATGAAAATGGTGCCAGTCATACATCCAATATGGCTGCCATGCCGACTGCCTTAAAAATCTTGTTGTCACTATGCCCCCTGAATGGATGATCATTATGACATGGTTTTGCACCAAAAGACTTCTAATGTCTACTTTGTCCTAAATGAAAATGGTGCCAAGCTGGCATCCAGTATGTGTAGCACAGCAGCTAATTTGGAAATCTTGTTATTGCTGAAGAATATCAGAGATGGTTTCAACACTCCACAGTTAAAAGGAAGAAATGGTCTTATCTTGAATTCCTGGACATTCTTTTCGCCCAGTAGAGCATCAGTCCCAGTGAGGGATAGTTGTTTCACCCTGACAAAAAGATATCAAAATAATATTAGCCACTTGTATTCATATTAATTAAAATTTACCCCAAAATATACATTTTGAACTTCTTCTCAAAAACAACTGGACGAATTTTGACCACCTTTGACACACAGGCATAAAGAGCTTTCAAATTTGTACAAATGATGCCGACCCACCTTCAGATATGGCGACCATTACTAAAACTAATAAAAACCCTTAAAATGACTGCTCAAAAACTGTTGGACAGAATTTGATCAATTTTGACTGCATCCTGCCAGAAAGAGTTTTTTTTCAATGATACCAACCTGCCTCCAGATATGGCCACCATTATTAAAAATAAATAATCCACTGTTATAAATAATAGAAAAACCATTAAAGATCTCCAAAACCGCTGACTAGAATTTAACTAAACTTGACAGAAAGCATCCTGGCATGACTGTGCTTTCACATGCTTACATATGTCAGTTCTCCATGTGAGCGACATCAGGCCACTTGGGCCTCTTGTTTAGCTCTACTGGTCAAAGGCTGGAATAGCTTATGCAATGGATCCACTTCCATCATCCATCCATCTGTTTTTTGTTAGCATTAAATATGAAACTTGGCATACAGTTTCATCCCAATGTCTAATTGGTCCTTAAAAAAAATGGTACCACTCTCAACATACAGTTTGAAAATATTATTGCTACCCCTCCTGAATGGATGGTCATATTGAAATGGGATTTTCACTGAAAGACTTATCATGACATGTAGATGGTCCTAGATTAATATGGTGCTGATCTAACATCCAACATGGCCACCATGAATATAATGAAGTTACAAAATATATACAAACAGCATTGGAAGAAATTTCTAACTGACCCAGATTTTTTGGCCAACTTCTCTTGCATTTGGCTGTCAGCCAGGTGAGCGATCTCAGGTCCAATTGGGCCTTTTTCTTTCTTTTTTGATAGCACAATAGATGCAAATTTTCAAAAGTTAAAATTACCTAATGAGAAAAAAATTGTATCGTATGTTACAGATTAAAATTAGTTTCTCAGCTAAAAACAAAGGCATTTGAAAATTCATTAGATTCTTCAATAACCCTACAGCATAGCACATTATGTAAAGCTTGTATGCAAGTATGAATTAGAAGCGTTGGAAAAATGATATTAATCAAAATGACTTATATGTCAAAGGTACAGGGCATACTTTACAGACTTGCTTATTCTGTGAAATTGTCAAAACAAAAAAAGTGAATCACCTGATCAATGATAATATTTTATGCCACATCAGTATTGGGCTGTTTAGACTAGTTGCTAGCTGTTGTTCTGAACAAACCTTGTCATAGATATTTGTATATCTGATTACAAAAGAATTTGTGTTTGGACAGAGTTTAGGTATGTTTGCATTGGTCATATTTGCAGTAGTTTGCATCAAAGATGGATGGATGTTTTTAACCCACCCACCCCAGCTGAAAGATTAATTTATTTAAAATTGAATTGATAATTATAAATTTCAATGGAACTTTAGAGCTGTTTTCTAAAATTATATTTTGTATAAGTGTGATTGGAAAGTGAGGTGATATTTTTGCGGAAGGTGTATTGGACAAACAGTTTTTGTGTTTTAAATGTTAAACCCATTAGTCCACTTAAATAGATTCCCATTACTTTTAACTGTGCAAAAATCATGCTTCTGTGTATTAATATTTTATGTTTGTTTTACTAGTGAAAATTACATTAAGCTGTGTAATATTACCTAGCATCATGTAGATTATTTAGACATATCTTGTGTGATCCACAAATTGGACCCTTGCTTCTTTTGTGTGTCTTGCCTGACACAGTGCTTGTTATATGTGCAGTCATGTAACTTGATGCCTTCATCTTGGGGTTAATCACTAAACTAATCAGGTTCCTTATATATTTCCTGCATTTTTCCATATTTTTCATGAAATCCAGTGCATTAGTTATAAGTTCTGATGTACTAGAACCATCTTCCTTATGTTAGGCACTGCATTCTATTCAAAAATTCAGCATAAGTTATGCTGTATTCTTTCAAATATTTAGTGGTACCTTGGAGTGTTCTACTCGCCATGGGCAAAAGTATGTCATAGTGACCTACTTTTCATGTTTGAGTAATTGCATTACGTTTTTGCATTTAGCTCAGTTTCTGTGACACTTGTATTTACAGTCATTAGATTTGATGGGTGTATTCATCTTGGAAGTTACTATTCACTGTGGGAAAAGTAAATCACATTGATCTTCATTTCACATTTCTTTGCATTGAGCTTAGTTTTGCTGACATCATTTTATGCTCAGTCATCAAACTTCATCTTGAAGGGTACCAATCAGCACAGGCAAAAGTATGTCACAGTGACCTACTTTTTGCCCTCAATGATTACATTATGTTTTTTGCATTTAGCTCAATTCCTTTGACACTGTTGTGAGTAGTCATGAAATTTGATGGGTGTATTTATATTAGGGATATTAACCAACTCACTGACCTACTGTTACGATCACAGTGACCTATTTTTCATGTTCTAGTGACTATGCAAGGTTTTTTGGATTATGAGAGACATAGCTTTCTGCAAAATTCTTGTTTTATCTTGGCACCTGTTAAGGTTTTCCCATAAGTTTGGATTATAACATGTGACTGTCACAAATGTGTTATTCATGGAGCACAGTGGTGCAAATTTACAAATAAGGATACTTGTGGGTAATCTTAGATGCTCCCCATAGCTGTTCATTAAAAAATTTACTGTGCTTGGTAACATTATTCTTCATATACCTGCACTCTAATTAAATGAAATCTCTGAAAGTACAAAGATTTACAAGTAACATAACAACCATAATGTCTCAAGGGTTTTTGTGTGTTCTGTGTTTACAAACTGTCTCCCAGTGATGTGCTTAGTGTAATTAGAATTTTTTTGAGATAAACTACAAGATTTTGATATGAAAATTTGATTAAGTATTATTTTTTTAAAGATCTTAAGCCATGAGTGACACTTACAATAACTATTTTTAATAACTTTTCTAGACTTTAAGAAGAGATTACATGAGAGAGGAAGTTCTTGCAGCTGGCATGAATTACATGAAGTCCTTCACTTCAGCACTAAACAGGAGAATAGCAGGAAAGGAAATAGCAGTAATGTCGCATGACAACATTGCTAAAAATCATATGCTTGCAAAATGCTATACCTCTGTATTGTCGTATTCCTGCTTCATAGCCAAGAAAAATAAGCTGAGTTTGGATGAAGAAGTGTCAAGGAATTTTCACACTATCTTAAAGTGGTGTCTCTGTGTACTTGGCAGACATGAGGTAAGTTAATGCAAATACATTAATTATGGTATGTCATCATTTTTGTGGGTTCAGGAATATAGAATAGGCCTGATATGCCCTCCTGCATGTCATAAGAGGCAAATGATGTTTACAATGAGAGTAGCATTATATAAAAAATTTGCCTTTGTATTTTAAGGATTTTATTCTTTTCATATGCCTGCCATAAGGCAGAGTGTATTACATTATGATGTTATCCATCCATCTTTGTGTCTGTTGCCAATTTCATTTCTGCAAAATAACTTGAGTTTTCCATCATCTACAGTTAAGCAAACTTTGTGGCTGGCTTGCAATTGGAGTAAGGAGGAACCCTATCGATTTTGGGTGCAAAAGCTCAAATGTCAAGGTCACTGTGACTGAAAAGAAGCAAAATGATTTCTGCAGTATAACGGAGTCCTCCACCATCTACAGTTACCAAACTATGTGGGTAGCTTGCCCTTGGGATAAGGAAGAACCCTATTGATTTCAGGGTCAAACGGTGGTTTCTGCATAATAACTTTAGTTTTCCACCATTTACAGTTACCAAACTTTGTGCATGGCTTCTACTTGGGGTAAGAAAGAACCTTATCAATTTTGGAGTTAAAAGGTCAACAGTGAAGGTCACTGACTGAAAGAAGAAAAATGGGTTCCACATAATAAATTGAATCATCATCTGTGGTTACCAAACTCTGTGGATGGATTGCTCTTGCAGTAATAAATTGCCCTATTGATTTTGGGCTCAAAAGGTCAAAGGTCAAGGTCACTGTGACTGAAAGAATGGTTTCTGCACAATAACTTAGGTATACATGACGTACTTCAACCAAACTGTGTGAATTGCTTGCACTGGGGGTGATGAAGAACCCTATTGATTTTGGGCTCAAACAGTCAAAGGGCAGGGTCACAGACTGGTTTCCACTTAATAACATTAGTTTTATAGCACAGACCTGGACCAAACTTTGTGCAATTGATTTTACATGTAGCATTCTGGCACCAAGGCCTTTCAGATTTGTTCAATTGATGCTGATCCATTATCCAATATGACCAGCATTACTAAATATAGTAAAACCTTTAAACCACTTAACAAAAACCACTCAACAGAATTTGATAAATTTAACAGAAAGTATTCTGGCATGAACATCTTTTAAATTGTTCAAATGATGTTGATTTAATGTCAGATATGGCCACCATTACTAAAAATAAGAAAACCTTTAAACAACTTCTCAAAAACTGCTCAGCAGAATTTGACCAAATTTGACAGAAAGCATCCTAGCATGAAGGGCTTTTAAATTTGTATAAATGATACCAATCTGCTATAAAGTATGGCTGCTAGGAACTAAAAGTAGAAAAACTTTAAATAACTTCTTCTAAAAACCGCTTAACAGAATTTTACAGAAAGTGTCCCTAGCTTGAAGGCCTTTTACATTTGTAGAAATTATGCCAAATCCACCATCAAATACAGCCACTGTTATTAAAAATAGAAAAACATTTTTACAACTTTACCTGTAGAAAAAACATTGAACAGAATTTGACCAACTTTGACAGACAATGTCTGGCATAGAAGCCTTAAGTTTCAATATTGGACAAATGATGCTGATATGCCAACAAATATGGATGATGATATAAAAACTAGAAAAACCTTTAAACTATTTTTTTCATAACACATGCAGTAATATGTGACTTGAGGGGGGTAGCCTGATGTCGTATGCATGGATTAGGCTGCCATGCACAAGACTTGGGCCTGGATTTTTTGTTTATTTGTTTTCCGGCACTAAATGGAATATTTTGTATGGTTTTGGAAAGTCAAACCTTAATTAGTTTTGGCGATCTGAAACAAACAGAAAATATGGTATCATCATACAGCTGTGTATCAAAATAATGGTCAAATAAAGAGCCCTAAATTGAGTGCCATCTATACTTAGCAACTGCAAACTTCATAGACCTAGATCTGCCATCGCATAATATGCCAGCAGATCAGAGTCCATGAAGTTTGATAGGGGTAATCATTAGAACAAACAACATAGACCCTGATCTGCCAGCACATTATGCAATGGCAGATCAGGGTCTATGTTGTTTACAGTTTGGACCCAAATTATAAGTGAGTATATATTGTAGGAGCCACAACATGTAGAGAGCCATACCAAAACTTAGCCATTTTTAGACAAAATATCAAGAAGAAATTGTAAGCTTGTCAAGGGCTACTGAACGGTCATCTGGGATTGCTGCTGACATGTTTCAGCCTTGATGGCTTTCATCAGAAGAAAATAAATGTGCCCATCTGTTTCTACATATATATCCTAAAAGAACAGTCACATGATGTTATCTATTATACTGTACAATATCATTTGGTGTAATATCTGGTATTATCTGGCAGTTTTCAGCACAGCTGGTAGAAGAGCGTTTGATGGTATCCAAAAATACAATGTCAGAAAACAAATACAAAATACTCTGATCAAAATTGCCATAATTGATAATGATTGTTATATACAAGTAAATAATATTCATCACACATATATTCATGTACTTGTAGGTAAAAAACCATGGTAGATTGATGTTAACATCATTGAACTTCCTGGAGATTGTATTCATGGACTTAAAATTGCTGACTGCTTTAGTCACAGAGGAGGATATTCAGACGTTACTTCAAGCATTATTGCTGTGGTTTAGGACTTGGCTCAGACACAACTCATTGGGTTCAACTCAGTACAGTTTGGATGATAACATTCAAGATGGTGGTTATGGGAAACCAAGAAATTCATCAGAACAAAGCAGACATTGGAATGCATCCTCTGTAGACTTTGTGGAAGAAATGCTCAGTGGAAAAAGGAACAGTTCAGAAATGGAAGAATCTTTGTCTTGTTTGGAAGGGAGACAAACGGGGGATAATACATCATCATCATTAGCCCAGCATCTAAGGAGTGTTAATTTTGGTTCCTGCCCTTCTAGTCGGTGGACAACTGTTTACAGGCAGATGGTGGTCAGTGGAAAGTTTAAAACCAGTATTGGCCAACTGGTCTTGCTAAGAGCTCAAGGAGTAATGGCCACTGCCCTGATGGCATTACAACCTCAGCAACTGTTCCAAGTGCTTCAGAAGTTAATATCAGATATTGTAAGTGTGTACCATCATTTCAGTTGAACAAAATGTTACCTTGTTATTTCATATTAACTAACATCCTTAATGGCACATGTATGCAAAAGAAGTATTTCTATAGCTTTTTTCAAATCTAAAACATGTATGTATTAAATATATATGTATTAATGTTTAATGGCATATCAGCACAACAATAGCTGTATGATGCTGATTAAAAGTTAAGTTCTAAAAATATAAATAGAAAATATAAAGAATTGCAAACGGAAACTCTATGAAGATGAACCCATCCAAATGTAAACATGAAATACCACAAAATAAAAGATTATGTAATTATTTGCATTTAACAGCATGTCAGTACAAATATGGCTATGTGATGTTAATTAAAATAAAGTTTTCAGTGATGTTGACAGACTTCTTACACAGATCCTTGAAGTTTCCAACAAACAGGATTTTAAAATTCTCCTTCCAAGCCAAGGAGATAAGGTATGAATTATGTCTCAGTGAGGAGGTTGCATCTTCAGATAAGGTATATAATTCATCAGTTGTACCATCACCTAGATTATCTTTCTTGAGATGATGTAAGAGATGATGTAACATTTCAGAAATACAAGCCATGGCATAAATGCCAGAGTACAAGGTCCCTTGAACTCTTTGGTATACACGATCAGAATCTTTCTATTCTCTTTACATTTTCGATATGTAGTGGTATTGATAGTACACACAAGGTCTCTTGAACTCTTTGGTATATATATTCAGAATCCTTCTGTCCTCTTGACATACTGTGTTGTTGATAATGGGCACAAGGTCCCATGAACTCTTGATATATATTATCAGAATCCTTCTGTCCTATTGACATTTTTTGATATGTTGTGTTATTGATATTGGGCATAAGAACATAATTAGCATTTTTAGGACATTGGTACTTGTCCTTGAGCTCCTTTAAAAATTGCTTATCAGCAGATGATGTGCATGTATTAGTAAGCATAGATGCTAAATTTGTATACATGTGTTTGGAGGTTTTAGTTTTTTGAAAGCTGACACAAACCTGGATTGATTCTGTGGATCGGATGGGCAAATCTTGCTGTTGGAATTGCTGTCAGTGTCATTATCCTACACCTCACTAGACTCTTCTAGTCGCGTACATTTTTCATAAATTGGTGTTGTAGTGTCAACAGCTGCACGTTTTGTACCTTCATTCTGATTTCACACTGCCTAAGTAATTTCTCCAATGCCGCATCCCCTATATAAACAATCATATCTGTAGAAAGAGAAACTAGCATGGGTGCAGCTACATTGGGTCTTGATTCTGTAATGGTGGAAGTTGACGGAAATGGCTTTGTCTGGCATATTTCTGTGTAACATATGGCTAGATTTAGTCCCAGAATGCAAACTAGAAGCCGTAGCTGTAGATTGTTGTTGTTCATCTGGCCACATCCAGCAAATTGGTGATTGCTGCACCAATAGGGGCTTTGGACATGACTGGACTATGGGCACAGACAAAAAGGTCAGAGTGCCCACAATGAAGAATCCACATTGTGATGCTGTACAAGAATGTACGACAATGCTGTTGTCAAAGCATAAGCGGGAATCCCACAATCTGTATTATTAAGGGGCAACATATCAGTAGTCTGAGTTGGATCTGTATCTGCAATGCAGGTCTTAACATCTTCTGCCTTCTTTGCAGGATGCTGGTCACCATTGTGTGGCTCATCTTGCAAAATGTCAGCAAGACAAGTAAGAGAGTCTACCACTGCGACAAAATTGCCAGCAAGGTCTTCATTCAAGGTGGTTTTATCTTCCATCATGGAGATCAAATAAATGCAAAAAGTAGACACCAACGGGGAAAAGGCACGTAAAAAATGTGGTGCTTTTACTGATTTGGACCTAACCTGGCTAACACTGAGATGACAATGAATGGGATGGGAGTCTCTCTTTGCTTACATTGAAGAGTGGTCCTATGTTCACATGCACTGGATACTGCATATTTAGCAATTCATCTATTGAAGAAGATGATGGATAATACATCAGTACATTTAAAAATAAAGAATATTTTGAGATGTTTGAGACAGAATGGTATCAAAATATTAGTTAAAATACACATTATTAAAGTGTAAGCAGAATTTCATAAAAGGGATTGATAATATAAGTGGACATGTGAGAATGAACCAAAGTGAGATGTATAAAAATCACTAATATGTAGATCCATGTTTCAGCACTTGAATATGTGTATTAAAATGATAAAATAAATAGAGAGGAATTGTATGCTGTGTGGTGTTTTTTTTTTTTTTTTGCAGAAGTCAAGGAGGTCCAGAGGAAAGCAGTGGCAAGCTGTAAAGACAGCTATCTTTGTTTGGCAGCATCTACTGAGTTATGACTTAAACCAGGAGCAAAGGGAGGTGGTGGTCTATGCTATGCATGATGTAAGTGTCACCAAGCAGCTTTAAGTTTTACTTTCTTATGTGTTTTGTTACCAAAAAAAAAAAAATGTTACTTCTTGTTTTTAAATCATAAAAAGACTTTCCTTAATTTGATTGTAATTTTGAGATTGTTGTAATTTTGAGATTGTTTAATTTTGAGATTGTTGTAATTTTGAGATTGTTTAATTTTTAGATTTTTGGAATTTTGAGATTGTTTAATTTTGAGATTGTTGTAATTTTGAGATTGTTTAATTTTTAGATTTTAAATGTATTTGAGTTGTATACAAATCTCTTTGCTTTAAATTTCTATACATATAGTTGATGTTGCTTATTCAGAATTGATCTTACTTTTAACTTAAATACGGGGGCCCGAGTGGTCTAAGGCGCTCACCTTTACAGGTCACTGACATCTCACCTGTCCTCATGGGTTCGAGTCTCAGGTTCGGCAATCGTGGGTATGTGAGAAAGCTTGCCAGTAGCTTCCCGTGGGTCATGGTTCTTCCCAGGGTTTTCTCGGGTTCTTCCTCCACCAAATATACTGGCCACCATGTATAGCCTATCATGTGCTGGAAAATGGCATTAAACCCATAACAACAACAACAACAACAACAACTTAAATAAGACTGATGCACATTTTCTTCATTTGTTATATTTCCAAATGAAATCTTGATTATCCATGTACATTTTGATCACTATTTTCTTTTGTAGGGCTTCACCATTTTGTAAGTACTCAATTTTCTGTGTTCGAACTCTGTATCTTTAGCCATGTTCATGACTTTTCCACTACAGCTTTACTTGAAACAATTTTAGTTGATGCAATTACACCAGGATTTTAACACAGTCATCAGAGTGTAATGATAATGATTTATATACATTAAGAATTTGAGAATGTTAGCATCTTTGTATGTGTATTTTATGGTGGTGTTTTTTGGGGTTTTTTTGTGTTCTACAGATGATGATCAACTTGCAGCATGTGTTGCAGCAGCTGGTTGATATGAAAGAAGAGAACTTAGTCACAGATATATCCATCCCCATTCTGCAGACTCAGGCAAAAGCTCTTCAGCTGGGACCAGTATGTATGCCTTCCATACATTTACACTGCTAGGGATCTACTAAACTTTTTATGGCATACCTCTCAGAGGGGTTTTTTTCAGTGTAAATTGAAGTTGAGTTTTCTACTTGACAGTTCATGTTTGAAATAAATTGTAAAAGAGAGTTTATTTTCTTCTCCATGACAAAAACATAAATATTTGTAGCATACAGTTTAGACCCAATCACCTTGATATCAGTGCTTCCCAATGTAGGAATTGCTTCTTACATCTTCATTTTCAAACAGTTTATCAGTTGACAAAAGTTGCTGTCATATACAGTGTATGAGATTTTTCCTTTAGGAATTTCTTTTTTGTAATGAGAGCAATGTTAAAGCTGTGTTTTAGAACCAGGGTTAAACTCAAAAAATGACATTCATGCTCAATGTAGCTTTCCACAACCACTTTCGGTAACTTTACTTCCAAACTTTTCCTTGATTGTCAAGGATGATACACTTTTTTTGTCAATAGGAACTTAATGTATTAATTATTGACAGTATTTTAAAATAGTAACAGATGTCCTGTTGAGATTTCCAAGTAATTTGGCCCAGTCCTGAAGGTATAATAGTTGTGACTCTCAGAATATACACCTGTCTATACTTGGTACTATGTTTTTTTAGAACACTTTGCCACCAGATCTTTACATGAGCACAATACTACTTCAAGGGATTGACCTTTTTGAGAACTCTTTACCACCATATCTCTACATTAGTATAATACTACTTTTAGTCATTGGCCTTTTTGAGAACACTTTAACATCAGATCTTTACATTAGTATAATACTACTTCGAGGGATTTACCTTTTTGAGAAAACTTTACCATTAGTATAATACTACTTCAAGTGATTGACCTTTTTGAGAATACTTTACCACCATATCTTTACATTAGTATAATACTACTTCAAGTGATTGACCTTTTTGAGAACACTTTACCACCATATCTTTACATCAGTATAATACTACTTCAAGGGATTGACCTTTTTGAGAACACTTTACCACCATATCTTTACATTAGTATAATACTACTTCAAGTGATTGACCTTTTTGAGAACACTTTACCACCATATCTTTACATCAGTATAATACTACTTCAAGGGATTGACCTTTTTGAGAACACTTTACCGCCATATCTTTACATTAGTATAATACTACTTCAAGTGATTGACCTTTTTGAGAACACTTTACCACCATATCTTTACATTAGCATAATACTACTTCAAGGGATTGACCTTTTTGAGAACACTTTACCACCATATCTTTACATTAGCATAATACTACTTCAAGGGATTGACCTTTTTGAGAACACTTTACCACCATATCTTTACATTAGCATAATACTATTTCAAGGCAATTGACACTAAATATCACTTGTATAAGATCTTCAATCAGTTTATCATTACAAATTATGAAGCTGACAATTTTGTTACTTTGTGCAGTATATGTTATCATTTTAATATAATGTTACACATTAAGGCAAATTGCTTGCATCTTTATGTCAATGTAACCTAGGTGTTTTAATATTCTGTGCAGAGAGCCATACAATTATTGTGTACCTTTGTCAGAGTATTGCCAAGAATTAGTTTATTAGGGACCTGAAGTTGACACAGCAATATAGCAATCATGTCTGCCCATCCATCTATCAACAATTTGGTTTCTGCAAGATAACTTTTTTGGTAATTATTGGGTTTTGACCAAATTTTGTATGTATACTGGTGAGACCTCAAAAGAGTTTAATTCCAACCTTTTGTGGTGTCATTTAGTAGAGTTATGGTTCCTGATTGCCTGTCATCCTAAATTCTGTTTCCACCGCTTAATTTTATTCAGTAGCATTCGATTTAAACCAAACGTGTTATGCAGCTCTGTATTGATGAGACTTTGAATGAGTTCAATTTCAGCATTCTATGACATCATTTACAGGAGTTATACCTTCTGATTGCCCATCCTCCTGACTTTGATTTCTTCAGTATGACTTTACCAAGATTTGCAGGATTTCAACCAAATTTGGTTTGTGGCTTTATATTGACCTGACCTTTAACGAGTTCAGTTTACTGTGTTCCACAACATCATTTACAGGTGTTATGCATCCTGATTTCCCATCCTGCTGACTTTGGTTTCTGCAGCATTACTTTGTGAAGGATTATTGGATTTCAAAAAAATTTGGAATGTAGCTTTATATTGATGAGACTGCTAATTAGTTTGATCTTCAGCATTCCACAAACATTAGAGTTATGGCCCCTGATTTTCCTCCAACCTTTGGTTTCTGCAGCATAACTTAACTTAAGATTTTGTAATTTAAACCAAATTTATCAAGCACTTTTATATTGGTAAAACCTTGAATTGGTTTGATTCCTAGTGTTCCATGACATATACATTAGTTATGGACCCCCGTCCCACCCTCTCAATTGTCTGTCCTCCTGAATTTTGGTTTCCACAGCATTACTTAACTAGATTGTTAGATTTTAACCAAATTTAGTGTGCAGTTTTATATTGATGAGACCTTGAAATGAATTTTGAGCATTCCACATTATCATTTAGAAGAGTTATGGCCCCTGATTGCCTGTCCTCTTGACTTGGATTTCTGCAGCATTACTTTATCAAGAATTGTTGGATTTCAACCAAATTTGATCTGCAGTTCTATATTAATGAGACCTTGAATGACTTGGATTTCCCATATTCCACATCCTCTATTGGAGATTATTGCCTCTGAATGTCCATTCTTTTAACTTTGTATCCCAACACAAGTTCCTCTGTATATAGCAGAGCCCATTGTGATGCACCCATCACTAATCTAAACTAATTAGTCTTTAGAAAATTAAGCTCTGAAAATTTTAGAAATTCCGTAGCTTGTTTTTTTTATATATATACAAAAAATCTTTAATTTATGGTTTTACAACCTCATAACAATTTATTATAAATAGGAGTAACTACATATCAGGTATTATTTTATAAAGGCTACACATTTTTCCTTGTTTTTAGGTCTTGATGTCACCTCAGTTGGCAATCATGTGTCTACAGAGTTGTCAGTACATGCCTCTAATTGGCAGAACATATGTCCCAGCATTCAATGCAGTATATGATGTTCTGAATGAGCTCCTGTTTCACCACAGTGAGACTGTACTACAGGCTATCCCACCATTCATCAGTGCATCTAAACATATCCTTGAGCAGAGAAATCAGTGTAGCAATTTGAATATGCAGCAAAATTTGATGAATATTACAGCAATCACAAAAGCTGAACATTTTTTTACTTATCCATTGGTTAGTAAAAGTACCAGACAGATGGACATACAAGAAGGCGGATGGATAATGAACATGTAATAATGTCCAATATAAGTAAAAACAGACAATTATAAAAACTTTTTCTTTATTTACAAAAAAATACTCAAACAACTTCTACTAAATTGACAGAATCTTGGCATCTAGATTCTTCTACATTTATAAAAATGCTTATAATCTGCTATCAGATAGTTGCCATTACTGAAAGAATGACAAAATCTTTTAGTGACATCTAAACAAATTTTTTAAAATTTGACAAATTCTGCATAAAGGCTTTTCAATTTTGCAAGTTTCCTCCAACATTTTTTTTTATAAATTTGACAGAGCATCCTGGCATCAAGGCCTGTATAATATGTATAAAAGACACCAATACCTCAATCAGATGTGGTCACCATGACTAAAAATAAAATGTGACCTTTAAATGACTTGTGATGAAAAATTACTCAAGCAAATTTAGCAGGAAGCATCTTAGCATTTTATTCATACACCTAAAAATGCAGAGAAAGAAAGTGAGAGAGATGTCCATCTGTCTGTGGTCATGATGGTTTCTGCATGATAGCAGTAATTAATTTGACAAAATACACAAAATGAAGAATTATATGCACAAGCTAAATTTGTAAAAGGTTGCAGTCCTAAAATTATTGTAAAATTTTGGAACTTCTTTTATCAATGTAGTAATGCAGCCATTAACTGCATTGGCACAGAATGGAAAAAAAATCCATGCAAATCAATGGTTTTAGCCTTAAAAAATACACAATAAAAAGAAAATCTACGTTTTTTATAGTAGATATAAATAATTATTTCACTTGTGAAGTTGAAACATTTTGTATTGTCACTCGTGAAAAAACAATGTTTCCCACTTCACTCCTGAAATATTTCCTTATATCTACTAAAAAAATGTAGATATCCTCTATATACGGCAACACAACAGTGGTAGGAGCATATAGTGTTACCCTTGTCCATCCTTCCATCCAGCCATATATCCATCCATCACACCATGGGTAAGTTTTGCATTTACGTCATTTTGTGGTGGAACATTCATGTTCCATGAACAAATTTCTAGTTTTTAAATGATGCCACTGTAACATCAAATATGGCCCCAATTACTAAAATGACATTTTTTTTATCTCAATGTTTAAGGTATAAAAACATTGGAAGAGTTTCTCGAACGACTACAAGACCCTCTTTGACCAACTTTCAGAGAGCATTTTGGGATTTCACATTTGTACAAATGATGCTGAGCTGCATTTAAATACAACCATCATTACTGAAAACTAAAATGAAACTATCCTCTGGACTTCTTCATTTCTAACAAACAATTTCTTGATTCAACCAATTTAAAACTATATAAATCATCTGGGTTGACCATCATATATGGCTGCTATTATCAGAAATAACCTAACAACAGAATGACTTGTTCACAATTACTTGCAGGCTGTAACCATATTTGATAGAGAGCATTCTGGCATCAGAGACCTAAAAGTTTGTACATAGATGCTAAAAGAGCATGAACTTCTTAAAAACTGCTGGATCCATTTTTACTAAATTTAAGAGCAAGTTTCCTGTTATGTGGGTCATTGTAATGTTACAACTGGTACCAATCTATCTTCATATATTCATATATGGCTGATATTTATCAAGTCTGAAATAAAACTTATAGCAATTTCTTAATCCAATCAGATGTTATTGCATCCTGTTGTAGTCCCTAAGAAAATCATTAATATTTCTTCTCTGATTTTTCCTCGAGATTTGCCAACCAGGGAAGAATGTTACTTGCATTAAGTAAAACACAGCATTAAAGCCATAACAAAATATAAAATGTTCAGCCATTGGCTTTTGCATAGCATGACAAAGCAAACAGGTGTGATTTTGGCAGTTCCAGAAAGGTCACTTGCACTAAAATTTTCAGTCATTTCATTCAAAAGCAACCATTTTTAGAAAATGTAGCATAACCTTTTTCACAAAGTGTATTATGCTATTACCCTGTCTGTCTGTTCTTCTGTCTGTCCATTCACTTTTTTTAGCACAATAACTTCAGTTCTACAGCACCTACCTTCACCAAACTTTACATTTAAGTTCTTGATGAAAAAAGAAGCATAATGATTTTGGTGTCAGAGGTCAAGGTCACTGTGACCGGAAAGACAAAAAATGGTTTCTGCACAATAACATTAGTTCTAGACCTTTTACCTAGACCAACGTTTTTGGAAGGCTTGTAGTTAAGGTATCAAAGAGGCCTGATGATTTTGGGGGTCAATAGTTCAAAGGTCAGGGTCATTGTGGCTCAAAGAATAAAGTGTTTTGCAGAATAAAACTTGTTCTAGAGTAAGTTTCTTGACCGATTTTTGTGGATGACTTGCACTTAAGGTGATATAGAAAGATTTTGGGGGTCTAAAGGTTATGAAAGCCCAATCACAAAATAATGGTTTCTGCACAGCAAGTTTTGTTTAAGACTGCATACATTAACAAAATATCCTGGCCATTGAGAATAAACTCCAGACAACCATGTTCAACTAGTGACTACATTAGAGGACTATTAAACACAGGGTGAGTGTATAATGGGCTGTTCATGGTGCTCATGTTATATGTTGTGTCCAAGTTAGTAAGTAAGACAGACTTGGTGCATCTAAATTTATAACCAATATACTGGATTTCATTAATAAATTCAGAAAAATGAACGAAATATATACAAATGTAATCAGTTCAGTGATGCCTTAAAAATCACACCATTAATTTTGATCAAATAAGCCAGGGCCGCATCCTGATAACAAGACTAAAACTTTGTGTTAATGATTTTGATCCACTTTCAAATATGGCCACCATTGGTTAGAAATAAATACTGTTGACATTACTTTTCAAAAACTGAATGAGCAGTTTTGACTGGGTTTGCATATGGAGCATGGCTTTTTTGCTGGCTCTTTAGTATGAGCCAGGTGATCAATATTAGGCCCACTTTGGCCACATGTTATACATAAAAAAAATTTTTTTTCTTAAATGAAGCTTAAGAGTGTTAATTGATTCAATAAGGCTACCGTCAGTGTTAATTGATTCAATAGGACTACCATCAGTGTTAATTGATTCAATAGGGCTACCATCAGTGTTAATTGATTCAATAGGGCTACCATCAGTGTTAATTGATTCAATAGGGCTACCATCAGTGTTAATTGATTGAATAGGGCTACCATCAGTGCAACTTTTTATGTAAATATGACTTAAAATCACCACCTCAGTACTCACAATACCAGAGCTTGACAGTTTTAATTGCATTCAAATCGATGTCATGCCAAAAACACGGATTATGGCTACAATACATAGATGTCTGAAAATAAACTAGTGTAAGACATTTGGACCTCTTTATACGGGATACACATGTTAAATGGGGTCCACATGTCCGGAAAAACAAGGACTATATTCCTTAACAGTTTTACGCCTGCTGCTGTCCCTAGTTCATGAAGCCGACCAAGCGAAGATCAACAAACAAATGTCCGTTCCAGAGGATCTAATTGACTGTGCTTATTCAGTAGAAAGGTAAGGTCATCTGATAAATATTTAGATCATCTATTAAAGTAATATATGAGGATAAGCAAAAGATTCTGCCAAGTGCACCAGGAATAATATCCCAAGCCACAGATCCCAGAGTGGCACTGCAGAGTTGGAGCAATGGTAGCTGGAATGTTCATTAACATTCATAACATTATTTTAGCTCACTTAGACAAGCGAGTTTACATTTTGCCCAGTGTCCTTGGTCCATTGTGCATCGTCTGTCCACATGTGCTATTTTTAATATCATTTCAACAACACATTGACCAGTTTGCATCAGATTTTAAAGGTAACTTTCTGGTATCGTGGATTTTCAGTATTTTTTTAAAAATGATGTCAATGTCAGATATAGCTGCCATTATTAAAAATCGAAAAACCTGTAAATGACTTCATCTCAAAAACTGTTAAACAGCATTTGACCAATTTGGCAGAATCCTGGCATTCAGAATCCTGGCATTCAGAATCCTGGCATCAAGACTGTTTAGTTTAAATGATGCTGACCCACCATCTAATACAGCCACTGTTGCTAAAAATTGAAAAACCTTGAAAAGGCTTCGAAAAAAAACGCTGAACAGAATTTGACCAAATTTGTTAGATAGCCTACTGGTATCAAGTTTCTATTTGTTGGGATACTTGGTGTTTCAGGTATAAGCAAACAATTATATTTTGACTTGTCCATAACTTCACATTTTCACCAGTGCACCTGAAATTAGGGGTTCACTGTTATCATTGTATGCACCTATAATATCCCTTTCTGTGCCATATAGTAAAATAACATGTTGAATAAAACACATTCTGGACTATTTATTTGACAATACTATGAAATGCAGTTTCTAAAATAATGCTGTATATACATGGCTCCCAAATTCTTAAGTTATTTCGAAGAGATATGGTTAAAAAAGGAGTTATTATTTAAAGTTAATGGTAATTGTCATCAGTTTCTACCATTTGACAAAACTGACGATTTTCATGTACACAACCTGTAAATTGTATATGAACGGTTTCCACCCATTCAGTTGCTGAATCCATCAGTATACATGAAAGTGGTCACAAGAGACATGCTTGTCTTCACTTGTTTTGTTTTTTTGCTGGTTAATCAATGGTTCTGCTGAATGATTTTACTCAAAATGAACTTTAATCAAGCAAATGAAACCAGTATTAAAAGTGATCAAAGCCAGAAAATGCAGTCAAAGTAACATAGTGAAGGAGTTTTTACTTCCATAACTACACCATAATTAATGATGGCTCCCTTGCTGATTGCCATATTGACATGAGTAGGGTCACATGACACAACCTGTGCAGATGAAACAATGTATGCTGGATTCAGTTTTAAGCACATTTAGTGCTACTTAGTCACAACTATATTAATTCATTGCTGTTTCATTATCCTTTGTAACAAAACACACATCAGAGGATGAAAAGGAATAAATTTGATTAGAATGTCAAACAAATTAGGACCTTTTACATGGAGTCACATTTGTGCATTTACACCAAGAATATGGCTTTCCCAGTTGATTAAGTGTAATGTACAGTTTGTTTTACGCAAGTTTATATATGCCCGCCATAAGGCTGCGCTTATTATGTTATAACATCTGTCCATTTATTTGTCTGTTACCTATTTCATTTGAACACAATAATTAAACAAACAATGGGCATATAATGTACCATTCACAGTATACTTGCATGAAAATGTTTTTGCATTTCCATTAGTATGGACTTAAGGTATTCATTTTATTTTTAAAACATTACCACTTTGTTATGACCAATCTTTATGTTATGTTAATGGATCTATTACTACCATATCTAGGCAGGGGAGACAAGTCATTGTACTGTATGTAGTTATCAGCTTGTTGAACAATGCAGTTTCAAAGGCTCCAATGCATAATAACTTGTATATTTTAACTCGCTTGAACCATTAGTGATTCACGTGAACCAACATTCGATATCCTTGTTAATAAACCTTTATTATAATAAAGTTGTCAACCTATATTGATGCTACAGACTCTGAAATGTGTAATTTTACCAATGAAACCGAAAACAGAAAGCAGAGCAAATGAAAAATGAATGTAACTGGAATGTATGATGAATGCAAATGAAATGCAGAATGAACATAAACAAAATGATGAATACATTTTGAAGAAAATGGAGAGCTTGAAAGATGAATGAGAAATGAAAATGTTATGAACGTGAATGCATTTCATGAATGAATATGAAAATTGAATATTTTCAAGCAGTCCTTAAATTTGCATGGTCAAAAGATAATCCAGAATCCGATTCTTTACTCTAATAGAATTTTTCACCCTTACAAGTCATGACATTGTTCTTAATGAAATGAAAAAAGAAAGAAAATTTGCAAACAAATACTTTACTATAACTATATTTTATTGCAGTTGCAGTTAAATCTTTATTTATCATAAATTCAGTGCTGTCTTTTGCATTTACTGTTTGATTGGAGCGAGTAATCCTTTCCCTTTAAAATGCAAATGGAAAAATGCATTTCCATTTTGCACTGAATGAATGTAAGCAA
Source organism: Margaritifera margaritifera (assembly GCA_029931535.1). Taxonomy (NCBI): domain Eukaryota; kingdom Metazoa; phylum Mollusca; class Bivalvia; order Unionida; family Margaritiferidae; genus Margaritifera; species Margaritifera margaritifera. The sequence goes on along the minus strand of JAQPZY010001653.1, from coordinate 2,194,944 downwards.
AAGTAAGCAATGGAAGCAATAAACACAAAATCAGAATGCATTTTTTTTAGCCATAAATGAAAAACAACAAGATGATATATTAAATGAATTCCAAGTACAGATGAATTCAGATTTGATAAATTTACCTGTTTTAGGGTCTGTACCAGGTGTAAATGAAAATACATAAATGTTCCTTTATGTGATTATGTTAGGTAAATAATGACCATTGATATATGTGTCAGTCTGTGGCATACATTTGTAATGATACAAACATCAGTTACAATCATTCTTTTGGATATGTTGATAAAACATACCATCTATACTTTCGTATAAGTTGAATCCAACAGCAAACTTCTTACACCATGATCTGCCATCACATAATGCACCAGCAGATCAGGGTCATGTATACTCCTATAACTGTAGAGTTCTTAAGGAAGAAAAATGCTGATTGAAAAGATTATGAATTTATAGAGTAAGGGTAATTCACAAAATGTTTACTAGGAAACTACCATATGTATACTTTCGTATAAGTTGAATCCAACAGCAAACTTCATAGACCCTGATCTGCCATCACATAATGCACCAGCAGTTCTGAATCTATGCAGTTTGTTATGAGTAATCATTAGAACAAACAACATAGACCATGATCTGCCATCACATAATGCATGGGCTGATCAGGGTCTTTGTTGTTTGTTCTACTGATTACTCCTAACAAAGTGCATAGACCCAGTTCTGCTAGTGAATTATGCAACAGCTGATCTGGATCAATGCAGCTTGCAGTTCGATCCGACTTGTGAGTACATATCATATGTCATGTAAGAATACTAATGTATAATATATAGGTACAGTGGTAAAGAACAAGAGATTAGAAGTAACTGTTGTATATTATTTTATATATGTCATTTATAAAATATGGTAAGATAAGAAAATATATTACGTACTTCTGATAGTGACAGGTATAAGGTGAAGTTGTTTGCATTTGCAACATGCACAGTGGAGAGAATGTTGGAATACATGTATGCTACGGTCATGTACTGTGGCTGAAATTTCTTGACATATTATACTTGTGGAAATTGTACATGATCTAAGCACACAGTTGACCAAAATGGGTGCTCCTATGTGCTCGGAAAATCAGCCTGAATTAGTCCAAAGCACACTAACTTTTGCAGTTATTAAAATAGGAGAACAAAATTTGCCAGAGTAGGCAATACCAGCTTCTGAAAGTGCAATGAATGAATTACAAACTATATAAAAAAAAATGTAAAAAAAAAGTTATCAGCTATTTTTTTCACAATTTACGTTTGAAGTCTAGAAAGTGAAAAATGACCAAGCGGAGCTTGCAGTTTTTTGATAGGTGCACATCTGAAGTAAGGCCAAGCTGTATACTCTATAACCCAAATTACACCCATCAATCATATACCAAATCAAAGGGAATTAAAAGTTCTTTTAACAATACCTAAGATATGCAAGTTCTTTTTTTAAATAGCCAGGATAACCAGTGAGGAAAGCCTGGGAAATTCTTTTTCTTTAAAAATCTAACCCTGTGCAAAATACGAAACTGTAGAGTGCCACCTTACAAGTATGCTACATTGCCTTTGAGTGAGATATCAACTGGTAGAGATTATTTCCACTTAGGCACTTAAGACAAGTTGATGCTTCTGAGGTTTCACTACATGAAAGCATCAACTTTTTATCTGCCCAGGCCGTGCCATCTCCACCCACCCATGTAATATGAGGCACTGTAGCAATCCCTTGGTCCATCAGACTTTCCATCCTTCCATAAACATTTCCATTTCTGGAGGATAATTAAATTACAAATATTGCAACCAAACACAATACGCACTATCACATGGATTAACTGGAGGTGTTGTCAATAGGCAGGCATGCTCCACAACTTATGATCAAGCAATTCTATGAACAAAGAGAGTCACAAGCTCGTTGAAGGTCATGATAAAAGAACAACTGTTCATATTAAGACAGTTGGCAGAATTTATTAATGAAACACTTTGATAACTAAAATCAATGGTGATCAGCATTACATCGAGCTGACATTTGATAGCAGGTTTCTTTTATTGTTTACTGCTGGAGAGCTTACAAAGGGAGTCAAAGCAGACTTGCACATAAGATCAGAAATATTCAGAATACCATAAATTGAAGCCATTAACACATGTTGCTAATTAATTAATTATGATTTACTGTAAATTTGTCTTTATCATTTTTCCAATGAAGGCTGTTTTAAATAAGTATGTGCTGACTAAGTTGAACAAATACAGTATTTACTTTATACAGTGAAATATCTTTGTCATAATAAATATTGCCACACAGACACACACACACACACATTTCATTGAATTCTAACTGCTGGCAGTACCTAGATCACATTATGGCAATTGCTAATAGATACAAATATTTAATTTCAAAACATTTTGGTTTCTGAATCTTGGTAAGATTTTTTGTAAGGGGTCACTTCAAAAGTTGATATGAATATTTTAGACTTGGTCAATTTTTGGTGAAGTTTAGAAACAAACAACAGATAATTGTTTGTTTTAGTGTCAGTTTATTAATATTTTTGCCTATTAGCAATTAGCATAATGTTATCTAGGATATACCAGCAGTTAGAATTCATTACAATGTTTAGTTTTTGCTGTACTTATTTAGATTCATATGGCCAAAATATATGGTGTAATGACAAAAGTAATTAACCTTATAGGTCAGTTATTGGGTGCTGTTTATGTTCAAATAATGAAACTTGATAATTGGATGCATCTCTTTTAGTACGGCACCCTTAAATCTAAAAAAAGGTCACTGTGGTCAACATTTGATTCTTTACTAACATGGGTTAAGTATTTGTATTTTAGTTCATGACTAAATAGATTTGTCATTACTATATACATCCTATCCTACACAGAAGGCCCTTTCTTACCAGTGCAGTTGGAAATAGAAATAAATGGGTTTGTTTAGTGGGAAACTTTCCATATTAATGACTATACATTGTATATTGTCATAAGCTAACCTCAACAGGTTAACTGTATATTGTGCATGTGAATGAATATAGGAATTGGATGAGTGGACTGCATGCTGCATGTTTTTCATGTGAGGCCTCAGATGTAGTGTCTAATCAAGGTAATTACAGATGCATGTATGCTTCTAATACTGGTTGTCACTCCTGTGACTTTCACCCATAAAATCTTGCATCTAGGGGTAGACAATGATACTAGCTTCTGAAACTGACTTTTTAAAAAATCATTTAATAAAAAAAAATCTCTGATTTTTATCATATCATTATAGTACCACCTTTTTGATATCATAGACAAGAATGTTCTTTTTTTAAAATTGTTTTCTGTCTTTTATGCCTTATCACACTACTTATATATATATGAATGTATAGGGTTTAATGGTTTGTCAGCACAGTACTGGCTATATAGTGCCAATTAAAAGTTAAGTTCTAGAAATGTAAAGATAAAATGGTGCAGGATAGAATCCTACCATTGGATCAGTCCAGGTGAGCTGCTATGGCGTGTCCTTGGGCAAGGCACTTTAATATAATTGCATCAACACTAAATGATCACACATGTGTTGCCGCACAACTAAACAAACAAGTACAAAATTCTTGTTAATAAACATGTGCAGGGAGCTTTGCTGTCTTCGACAGTTTCATTTCTTGTTTTTGTCATGTGACATGGGCAGCAGGACTGAAAAGTCTAGTCTTTCAGTTTACTTTCATACCTGAATGACACTGTTAAATATACTTGTTTTGCCCAAAAATGGTGGCCCCATCTGCTACATAAAAAGAGGCATGGGACTACTATGGAGTCCCTGTCATGTATAAAGTGTTTGTATTATAAAATATCACTTGGAAGTGTATTTGGAATGGATGATTTGGTTTTGTGGGATTTAATGCCATTTTTCAGCACATGATAGGCTATACATGGCAGCCAGTATATTCAGTGGGGGAAGAACCTGGAATAACCCTGGGAAGAACCACCGACCTATGGGAAGCTACTGGCAAGCTTTCTCACATACCCACATTGGTTGAGCCGAGACTCGAAGCCACGTGGACAGAGATGAAATGTGAGTGATCTGTAAAGTCGAACACCTTTGACCATTCAGCCACCCGTTGCCCCATTTGGAATGGAATAATTGTGTGAAGGTGTAGCAATCATTTTGGATATAACCTGGTTGGTTTTGGATTCAGTAATGTTATCGTATTGGAGACAATTAGGTTCTTAGATTTCTTGTCCAGGTATACCGTATATACTCACATATAAGCTGGGTCCAAATGCAAACAACATAGACCCTGATCTGCCATCACATAATGCTCTGGCAGATCAGGGCCTATGTTGTTTGTTCTACTGATTAGTCCTTACAAACTGCATAGACCCAGATCTGCCAGTGCATTATGCAACAGCAGATCGGGATCTATGCAGTTTGCAACTGGTATAGGCTTATACACGAGTATAGATAGTACATACTTTGTTCCAATTGCCTAATATGAGTATCTTACTATTCTACAGGTTATTCACTCTGATTGCCAGTCACAAGGTGGACTTTGGGAAGGTGTCAGTTTATATGATTGCAGACTATGTCACAGAAGTGCAGCAAGTGACACTACTTCCTGCTGTTAAGGTAGGAGCATCAGGCTTTCCAACAAAGGCAAAATATCTAAACCTAATCATTGTTGAGCCTACATTATTGAGAAAGCAAGACACGGCAGTCACATTTACAATGATGTCGTCATCATCAAAAGTTTGTTAAGATTATGGTTGAAGTTTTCATTTGCATATATTTCTTAAACTCTTTGATAGAGATTCTCATCTTACATGGCATGAATTGTTACAAATCAAATACAATTCATTCTGTGACATGCTCACATGCCCCCCCCCCCCCTAACCTTAGGGTCAAGGGCATGAGCTTAAGTTTGGTCAAAGTTCTGTCATTTGCGTATATTTCCCAAACTCCTTGATGCATTTTGTTCATACTTTGGATGACTCAGTATGAAGCTAAGACAATTCATTATGCGACCTGTGTGCTCAACCTTGTGACTTTGGGGTGAAGATTACATTTTACATCAGTACTTCATTTGTGGGCTCAACATGCAGTTCCTGGCCTTCTTTCAAATTGACAGATACTTCACATAACATGCAAAAGACCTTCCACAAATTAAATGAATACAAGTTGGATTATAATATCACCTTACAGTAGGTTATTTTTGGAAGCTTAAATTACAGTAATTTTGAATGCAAAAAGGGATTTTAAAATTTTGGCAAGTTACATTTTAGCAATTGTAGGTACAGGAAATTTTGTATTAGGAAGACCTACAGTAATCACCTTTTCTAGGCATTTGTCTTTGTCAGTCCATCTGTCTGTCCATCTGTTCACACTTCTTATAACCGCCAAAGCTCTGCAACCCTTATGCATATTTGGATGCCATTTGGTACAGGTAGGTGAATTGCCTATTACACATAGATGTGTTTTAAAAGTTTCATCTTCTCAGGTCCAATTTTGGTGGAATTGGCCATTTTTCCATCAATTTTAAATCTCCACTGCAGCAGATCCTTCTAACTAGCATAGCTCAGGAACCTAACCAGCGTATCTCAGAAGCCATTCAACATACTCTGATGCAATTTGGTTTGAACATTGTCTCATAGACCTAGATGTGCCATTTATGGGTTTTGTCTTGTCAGTTCGACCTTGGCTAGAGTTATCACCCTGACAATTCATATCTTCACATGGGATGTTGCCTATAACTGGCATAACTCAAGAAGCATTCAACATATTTTGATGCGATTTGGTATGAACATCATCTTATAAACTTACGAGTGCTATTTATAGGTTTAGTCTCTTCCACTCCATTTTGGACAGAGTTATGCCCCTTGATAAGCATATTCTGGTCTTCTGGAAACTTGAAATGTTGCTTGCAATCAGCATACAATATATACACGCTTATTAATCGATGTTTTTTTTCTGAAAATTCAATTTATGCATAGGAGGGGTGGTCTTATGAGCACAACATACATGAATTTGATAAATCTAGGGGTAATATTGGAAAATCTAAGTGTTTGCAGTACTTTCAAAATACGGTCAATTCAAATATTTTTACGTTTTAATGCCACTATTGCCATCCTGAAATGCCTATATGGTATGCACTGTGTTTATCCGTTTCATTATGTCATTCATTACACTTGTATCAACCGTTATTTGGATTTTAATAATTTGAAAATATTAAATTAAATATTACCGCAAAGCAAAGTGTCCATCAGTGTTGTCTACCATGAGTATTTACTAGGAAGTGTATTGCTTCAGCTAAATGATGCAGGGTGCCAAGAATCAAACTGAGTCAGGCTATCATCATTATCAAGCTGCATACCAAATTTGGTTGAAATCCAAAAATAATTGAGGGAGTTATTGTGTGGAAACGAAAGTGGGATGGACAGGCCCAATTTAATATCCCCAGTTTTCTACAAAAAGTCGGGTACAACAAAGACATGACCGATACACCTGTTCATTCAGGTAAGGATATTGATTAGAAACAAAAACAAAGGTCATGTGTTACCTTCTCTGCTAGGTAAATCTATTGGACTTTGGGTCAGTCTTGCACTCTCACACTTTTGGTGTTATTTCTCACAGAATATGCATTTGTTGTGGTAAAAATTGTTCCATGATCATACTTTGAATTTTTCTGGTAAAATAATTGACTGGTAATCTGCAAATCTTAGTGAATCATCAGGCTTTGCAAGTGTTTTCATAACAACAGTATTCAGCTTGAGTTATGCTTTAGTAATTTGTAGATACACAAACTTAGGATCTATTTGATCTAGGTCATGTACAAATAAAACTTGCAATCTGTAACTTGCATCTGTTAAAAGGCAGTTTGCATGATTTTGTACATGGGAGAGAAAATTACTCAGATATAAAGTATATTTTGCTATATCTCACAGACTGAAGCTTGAAATGTTACAGATAACAAACTCATGAAATACTGTGAAAACTTTATGTTAAGCGCCTGTTATATACAAATGGTAAATTTTAGTATTTATTATTGTTACTTTATTATTTCAGAAGGCCCTTGTCCCTGCTATTTACCAATTGCTGGACATATGTGACCACCATGCTGTCTCACTTCTTCACACTGCATTGAGTCAGGGAGTGCGGGATGTCTTCAAAATGCTTTATGAGGACTACAAAAAGTACCACAAATATACAGGGAAAATATAAGATCTTATTATCCAAGTACCGTATATACTCGCGTATAATCCAGCTCCATATGCAAACAACATATACCTGATCTGCTGTTGCATAATGCGCCGGCAGATCAGGTCTATGTTGTTTGTTCTACTGATTAGTCCTTACTTGAATGTAAAAGTCAGTCGTGAGCTCTTTCTTTAACAGTTACATAGAAACTACGGACAGGAAGAAAAAAAAACTCAAATAGTACCATAAATAGAAATTACTAAAAGTTTCTAATGGATGAGATCCACAAATATGTATAGAGAGAAGTTTTGTGTCTTACCAAAGTGTACCACAACTATACAGGAAAATGATAGACATACAAGTATCTACAGGGAGACGACATGAAATCTATCATCATCACTGTATTCTGTTCCATATATTAAAGATTTTCTTGTATCAGTTTGGACTCTTTGATTCTTGTCCCTACAACATAAATTGAAAAAGAAAACGGGTTTTGAGACTCTCAAATTCTGTGATCATAGGGGTAAAAAACCCTGGAACAAGCTCAATTCAAGTTCCACTGAAAATGATTTTAATTTTATATAAATTATGTATTACTTTTTAAAAAAACAAAGAGCAGTTCACATCATGAAGCAGAAAAAAAAGTGGTTCACATCATGAAGCAGAAAAAAAAAATGTTGTTATGCCACTGTTGCCATCAAAACATAGTAACAGTGTACATCTGTCAGTCACACTTTCTAATACCACCCCAACATTGTTACAGGGTACATCTGTCAGTCATACATTTCATTTGGAAATATTATTGGGTTTATTAACATACAAAATATGGAAGTCGTGTGATTTTTTTTTTTTTTTAAATTCCACGCACAAAATAGGTATTTTGTGTGCACACGTCATGTTGACACAAATTGTCTGGTGATTATCCAACAGCCACATATGCAAATGCACAGTACTACATTTTCTAGTAGAGCTATATAAATCTGAGTACTATACAATCCAGTCTGATGCAAAACTTAAGTCTTTATTTTTTTACATATACATATCATGTATACTCCTATAAGTGGGGTTCAACTACAAATGCACAATGCACTGGCAGATCAGGGTCTATGCCGTTTGCAGTTGGACTCGACTTATAAGTGAGTACATACAGTAGTCCTTATTTTCTACTTACACATAAATAAATCAAAACATATAAATACAGTTTCATGAATTATTGTACATAAAGCATTCAGTTAGCTCATAGTACATTTGTAGATACTACAGTATCTAATGTGTACTTTCTCTGTTAGTGCAAGTGTACAGGATCATCAATCTAACAGGGCAGATGTACCTTATTAACAGTGGCAGACGCATTGTGAAATGAGTTCCAAGGCAGATTTTGAGATTGCTCCAAAAAATTTGAAGGGAATTTAACAAAAATAATAATGAGTAAGACTGTAAGATAATACGTTTTCAACATACCAAGACCATCAGATATTAGGTTTCCAACATGCCCAAGACACAGAGTCCAAAAGATAACAAAAGTTTCACATGCCCAAGACACTGAGCCCAAAAGATAACAAAAGTTTCACATGCCCAAGACACAGAGTCTAAAAGATAACAAAAGTTTCACATGCCCAAGACACAGAGTCCAAAAGATAACAAAAGTTTCACATGCCCAAGACACTGAGCCCAAAAGATAACAAAAGTTTCACATGCCCAAGACACTGAGCCCAAAAGATAACAAAAGTTTCACATGCCCAAGACAGAGTCCAAAAGATAAAAGTTTCACATGCCCAAGACACTGAGCCCAAAAGATAACAAAAGTTTCACATGCCCAAGACACAGTGTCCAAAAGATAACAAAAGTTTCACATGCCCAAGACACAGAGTCCAAAAGATAACAAAAGTTTCACATGCCCAAGACACAGAGTCCAAAAGATAACAAAAGTTTCACATGCCCAACAGACCAAGACCATAAGATAATAGGTTTCTAACATATCCAGTAGACTGAGACCATGAGATAACGGGTTTCCAACAGACGGAGACCATCAGAAAATAGTTTTCCATCATGACCAACAGATTAAGACCATAAGATAATCGGTTTCCAACATACCCAGCAGGCAAAGACCATAAGATAATCGGTTTCCAACATACCCAGCAGGCAAAGACCATAAGATAATCGGTTTCCAACATACCCAGCAGGCAAAGACCATAAGATAATCGGTTTCCAACATACCCAGCAGGCAAAGACCATAAGATAATCGGTTTCTAACATATCCAACAGACTGAGACCATAAGATAACAGGTTTCCAACAGACGGGGACCATCAGAAAATAGGTTTCCAACAGACGGGGACCATCAGAAAATAGGTTTCCAACCCAACAGACTGAGATTACAAGAAGACAGATTTCCAACATATTTAACAGACTAAGTGCATAAGACAGTAAATATTCAACCCAACAGACGGATATTTGTAGATAATGGTAGGGCATACAATTATTGCCTGAATCGCACAACCTTCTGTCGCTGGCTTTAAGTTCTGAAGTAGCTCCAATTTATCAGTACATGTCTGAATGACAAAACAGTGATGTAGGTACTTGATCTAGAGAATTTTTTTCTCATGTTACTAATACCCATGTCTATCCATCCATCACACATTGGTTCATTTTTCTTATGTTACTAATACCCATGTCTATCCATTCATCACACCTTGGTTCATTTTTCTCATGTTACTAATATGCATGTCTATCCATTCATCACACCTTGGTTAATTTTTCTCATGTTACTAATATGCATGTCTATCCATTCATCACACTTGGGTAACTTTTTCTCATGTTACTAATACCCATGTCTATACATTCATCACACCTTGGTTAATGTTTTGCTTTTTGGTCGTTATGCGGGGAATCCATGTTCCATGAACATATTTCTAGTTTACAGCTGTAATTGTTTTAAACTTCCATTAAGGATGGTGAGAGAAAAAGAAAGAGAAATTTCTGGTGTTTTCATTGGTATATGTGTGTAAACTGATGGGGTTTTTTAATACATTTTGTCCCATACCCTTGTATAGAAACATGTAAAAACGCAAACTAGTTACAGTATGGAAAATGTTCCTTGAGGGAAGAGCAACAGATCACTCCAATGACAGGATGATTTTCCACAGACATACCAGAATTATACCACAACTCCACAAAATAATAATTCAAAAGAACCGTTATGAGTATATACATTATGAGTCTTCTATTAAAATGTTCAGCATTCAAGGTTTATAGATTGTATTTAAAAAAAGGAAATTAAAACAAGCAGCATTAAGTCTGAACACTTGTATGAAAGTTCCCTGTCATCCAAAAGTGCAATATCTGTTATGTGCCAAATTTAATTCCTTGCATTTGAACTGCTGACAATTTATGCATCCATAGGGAAATGGAATGTCAGATTGTTTTTTCCTTTTCCTCCCAAATAAAAAGGTGGGATATGCTTTGCATATGGGCATGAGTTTAAGAGTACTATATGCAGTCACCAATGAGTGTCAATATGCTGCATTCAGCCATGTCCAGTTGTTACCCATCACTAAAGGAAACAATCTTTCAGCTTGTTTAGCTCAAAAAATTTGTTTTGGACAGATTAAATAGAGCTGTGATTCCCTTCTATCAAGAAATCTGACCAAGTCCTCAAGTTGGAAGTCTTCCTCCTTATGAATCTGTGCCCCCAGCATCTTTCTCAGCAAGCATCATATTGGCTCTGTTCTGTTGGTCCAAAAAATCCCTGAGTGATAAACAGGCAAAATGTATCAATTTCTGACATATTAAGGCAGTCATATACTATTTATTAAATGGGCATTTAAATACCTCACTTCATTACAGAAAGTAAAATTCGGTCTCAGAAAGCCAGTTTAAAATGTCTACCATGTTTAATTCAAATCAGTATTTATCTGATTAAAATAAGTCATTATCATTCTGATGAACACAAATCATACATAAAGTGATGACACAAGTAAAATATTGACTGGTATGTCTGGCCTCTTATTTGAAATTAAAATTATGACATAAGTAAAATATTGACCGGTATGTCTGGCCTCTTATTTGAAATTAAAATTATGACATAAGTAAAATATTGACTGGTATGTCTGGCCTCTTATTTGAAATTAAAATTATGACATAAGTAAAATATTGACCGGTATGTATGGCCTCTTATTTTAAATTAAATGATTGACATAAGTAAAATATTGACTGGTATGTCTGGCCTCTTATTTGAAATTAAAATTATGACATAAGTAAAATATTGACAGGTATGTCTGGGTTCTTATTTTAAATTAATTGATTGAAATAAGTAAAATATTGACTGGTATGTCAGGCCTCTTATATGAAATTAAATGAATGACATAAGTAAAATATTGACCGGTATGTCAGGCCACTTATTTGAAATTAAATGAATGACATAAGTAAAATATTGACCAGTATGTCTGGCCTCTTATTTGAAATTAAACCCAAGAATAAAACGATAAATGATAAGTTCTTCCTTTTAAGCTTGACACTATCACCAGTAAATGCAAAGCTTTAACAACAATAAACTACCTGTAAATAGTAGCTCCCAATGATTTTATCCTTGCTAATTACGCTCAGATATTTTGCATATCGCCATTTATGTCCCTTGTGCCTACCATGATACAGTACATACATGTACATTGAGATATCTCAAGAATATGGCTTTGCATCATGAAAATGCAAGGTCCTTCCATTTTGAAGGGGGGTATGGAATGCTATGTTTAGTCTGCAAAGTGCAAATCATGCCATGATGTATTCTTCCTATATGATACTTTAAAAAACTTCAAATACAAATACGAGGCCTCCTTCACCATCTGATCAGAAAGTTTAATTATCTGCTAACACAGGCTGGACAAAGACAGAAATCAGATTTTATGTTAAGAATGAAATGGTGAAACATGTATCATTTTTCCAGCAGCAATGATTTTGTGTTTCAGATTTTTTTAAATAACATTTTCAAAGTCTAATACATTGGAGGGGGCTATGTCATAGCATGATTAGCAGGCAAAACACTGCCTTCCATGGATCTCATTCATCTTACCCAAAGAAAATTCTACCCGACTGTCTGTCAGCAAGTTGCTTGACGGCCGTTTCAAGTTTCTTCTTATCAAATGGAACAGCCAAATCCTGAGTTTTTGGGAGAGAGAGAATAAGTAGAAATGTAGGATTGACAAATGGTAAATCAGTAGTAAATTACAGCACAGTTACCAATCTCTATATTGAACATGTGATACTGTGTTCATAAACCTCTCCAGTTATGCAGAAGAGAGTTTGCTAATGCAGGCGAAACAATGAATCATCCAATTAAAACAAATTTTCTCTAAGTATCAAATTTAAAAATCTCTAAAGGTGGTTGGAGAAGTTCAGACCTGCAGACATGGAAAACCACCTACCAAATATACTCGCGTATAAGCCAGGTCCAAATGCAAACAACAGACCCTGATCTGCCATCGTATAATGTGCCAGCAGATCAGTGTCTATGTTGTTTGTTCTACTGATTAGTCCTTACAAACTGCATAGACCCAGATATGCCAGCGCATTATGCGATGGCAGATCTGGGTCTATGCAGTTTGCAGTTGGTATCGGATTATACGTGAGTACAGCCGGTAGTCCTCATCAAGGATAATACTGCAAACTTTAAGAGGTAAATATTCACTAATCTTGCCTTTAAATTATCACGGCCAGTAATGATAACATTTTATTTGGAAGTACGAGAATAAATCAATGCATGAATTCCAGGGTTAGTTTTATTCTCTTCTTATTTTGCAATCTGTAATCTCAAAATTGTGCACCTGAGAGACAGCTAAGCCTTTTCACTTTTTCCCTATCAAAGTTTGTATGCACCAAAAAAGAAATACTTCTAAGACTATTTGCTAAAAAACATGCAGTATTTTAAACAAATCCAGGCTTTGGTATTTCATTGTTATCATCAATATATCAGTTATTTGTTCATTATCATCAGGAAACATTACATACATTATACAGTGATTTGGACTTCAAAAGTTGTATGTTACATGCATAAATTATTGGAAACTGAGTTCACTGAAACTGATTTCCAACAATAAGAGCTAAAATGCACAAGCAAAACATTTTCAACAAGAGGAAGAAAGGAAGAAATAACACCAGTAAAGTGAAATAGATGCACCTCTTATACTTGATTTTTTGTCTCAATCATTTATATTCCAGGATAATGAAGGTGATTTTGTGTTGCTTACTGTATATACTCGTGTATAAGCCAATACCAACTGCCCCATATTACAAATTTGTATCGTGACTGACAAGGTACTGTTGTTATATGCTTGGAACTCGATATAACGCAGAAGCGTTTCAAAGATGGTAAGTTAAGGTCTTCTTACTTCATTCTTACACTGTGGTAAACTACCACTTAAAAATTATCATGTAGATTTTAAAATGGCTTGAAGCAATGAAAATAAACCAAATACATAAAATATTAGTTAACTCTCCTAGGAACTGTCACTGTTGCTACTGATGACCCACAAAATTCCTTTGTTATAACAGGAATTGATATAGCTGAATGGCTCATTTTTATTATACCCCCAACCAAAGGTGCAGGGGGGATGTAGCATATGTCTGACCATCCAATAATGTGGTTTCTGCAACATACAATTAGTCTGCTGCTTTTTTTTCCCCCCTCAAACTGCATATGTGCCATACCAGGGGTAGCAATCTAATTAAAATCAGATCTCAACAGTCCAACGTGAAGATCTGAAAGACCAGACAAAAGTTCATGTTTTGGTGACCTTTGGAATTTCCAGTCCACTTATTTTTAGTAGTCTATCAGATATAGCATTGCAAATTCATGTTAGGGAGAGTTATCGTTACAAACGATATGTTTGAATGACGTGTGTCACTTTCAGAAATTTGAAAGTTGTGATTTGATTGGTGAACCACAAGGTCAACAGAACATGATATCTTATTGGTGTCCATCAGATCCCCACGTAGGACTGTGGACATATGATTTTAATCAGATTGTCGGGGGTAGAAGCCTATTGATTTGGGGGCTGCTAGTCAAAGTTCAAGGTCACTAAAACTGAAAATCGGATTTTCATTTCCACATGATAAGTCAGCTTTCCTTCTCTAATTTTCATCAAACTTTATTGGTAGACTATATTAGGGCAATTCCCTGTATATTCTAGGGTGAAGAGGTGAAAGGCCAAGGTCATTGGATCAAACATTGTGAATTTTTGGGTTTCTACTTCATAAGTGAACTTTCCTGGACCCAGTTTTCATCAAACCTAATAGGTAGTCTACACTTGGGCAGAGGCATCTCCCTACTGATTCTCAGGCCCAGAGGTCAAAGGGAAAGGTCACTGGCACAAAACATTTTTATTTTGGGTTATACATGATAAGTCCACTTTCCCCAATTTTCCATCACTTAGTTTTTGTCAGCTTTATAGTTCCATGACAGCTTGAGAAAGGGCAGCTTCCTACTGAGTCTGCAATCAATAGATCAGAGGTCAAGGTCATTGGACATGAAATTTCATACTTAGTTTCTGTATAATAACTCAACCTGTACAGACCAAATTTTCATAAAACATGAGGTATACTATGCTTAGACAGTAGCAGCAACTAATACATTCAGGGGCTCTTTAGATCTAAGGTCAAGGTTGCTGATATCAAATTACACACACACACATGCATCACCATCCCACCTGCTGAATACCATCGAGAGCTTTCCAAATCATAAATGGTCAAAAATTCAAACCTCGATGTGGCTGAAGTTTAGATTTTGACATGGTTTATGCTCAAATCATTACAGGTGAAGGTCATTTGAGTTAGCATTATGTTAATTTTATATTTATAATTGCTATGGTCAGCTGGAGGACCATCCATTTTTTGGTTGCTATTTTTTTATTAGAAAGTTTGCTAACAAATGATTTTATACACTATGCACATCAGACACACGAAAGGGGTGCACTGAGAGAAATTTTCAGTCTGTCATATTTGTAATTGACATACCTCAACTGCACGAATAAAGTCCTCCGGTGTAACGCTGAGTTTGTCTTCTGGATCATAACGTTTTAAAATCTCCACCAACCGCATGTCATTAACAACTAGATGCTCCTTCAGAAACAGAACAGGTTCCTTCCGTTTGAATGGGTCAATGGCTGGCTTGCCTATATCTTCTGATGTGTTGCCAGAACGAAGCACAGGACCGTATTTTACTGTAAAGTTTACTTTTTTTGATTTTATTTCTTCAACAATCCTCAAGAATTCAAACTCTACTGGTACATCCTAAAAAAATCAATTAAAACTATTTCTAAATTCAGCATACCAGTATGCAAAATAGTGTTTAACAATATTCAAAGCATCAGTAGCATAACGGAGAAACCAATTTCTGGAGTAAAATATTTCTGCGATAATGCTTATCCAATCATAATCTGGCCCTCCAAAACAACAAAAAATACATTTAGCACTAAAAGTGGTAAAAGGTATCACTACATTAATTAAGTTCTTTGTATATTTCCTTCATTTTCCAACATTTTTGATGAAATCCAGTGCATTAGTTATAAGTTCAGCTGCACCAAGACTTATCTTACTTATGTTAGGCACCAACTTGGACATAACATAGCCAAAAATTAGCATAGGTTATTTTGCATTTTGTAGAAATAGTTTCATTTGAAAGAAATAACTGGAATTTTTAGTGCAAGTGACCTTTTTGGAACTGGTCAAATTATGCCTGTTTGCTTTGTCATCCAACACAAAAGCACACAGGCTAAATTCAATAAACATTTTATTTTCTGTTTGGAATTTAATGCTGCTTTCTATTGAATGCAAGTAACATTCATTGCTGCTTAACAAATCTCCAGGAACAATTGGATCAAAAATATTAAAGTGACACGAGAGTGGTCCCCTTTGGATAGAGGGACTGTCACCAAATCCCGTAGTTTGTCAGTTACTACTTCCGCTTGTGCCTTGTCAGTACGTTCTTTCATATGCCTCGAAAATACCCATAAATGTTGTGCTCTTTCTCAAATCTGAGCAATTGATGAAGTTTTTTCAGTACAAGGGAAGTATATTCCATCTATTACATCACTTAATTTCGCTCTGCCCTCATTGTAGACTAATATTTTGCATCTTGGTTGTTTATTTCATCACACGATAAGCTTCTCAGCACAATCTTATTTCTCTGCTCCTATGGTCAGTAATATTTGCACTTCATTTCAGTACTCGAACTTACTGCAAGTTACTTAAAGCAAATAATAGTTTATTATCCAAATGAAGATGATATCAATAATTTTTTTATAGTTTACTTTAGTTCTTAGTGTCCACTTTGCTGTATTGATTTTGTCTGTATATGCAATTGCATTGATCCCTCTATTTACAGGTAGCAATGTGTAGGGTTTAAATATTGGGCCTACAAGAATTTAAAGTTGGTAGAGAATTATCACTGCATCTGCATTGGTTGTACGGGGTGTCGGAATATACGTGTGGTATGTGTTCATTCTGTGTTAGTAGACATGAGCGACAATTTTTCAAAACAATTTATCGCGGTCAGCAAGAGACCCTGAAAACACTACCATAAGGATGCACACGATATCAGCATTGCCGCATATGTTGTGCCGCACTCACCAACTTTTTCATGTCGCAGTCACTTGAGGCAGAAAGATTGCCGATAAAAAAGGTCAGGCAATCTTTGCATTATTGGGCCTCCAATACAATTCTAGTTTCGTAGTCACCCACAGAACAACAGCTAGATGATACCAGCACATGCATGTGATTAAAATGAGGGGTCAGCTTGGAACAAAGAGGGAGATTTGCAAAATTTGGTCCGGAGTTTGGACCCCAAAAGAGGGAAGTTTTTCATCGACCCAATTTTTAGCATGCAAATGGGAAACAATTACTATTATTGAATTAATTTCCATATTTTTAATATTAAAATATGCAATTCAGTTCTTTCACATTAACTTGTTGCCTTTCACTCTCTCCATATATGTAACACAAGCATTTTTAGCATTTCTTACAAGATCATTGCCTGAATTATATTGGTGGCAGTCCTTATCATTGTTCATTTTAACACTTAAAAGATTATGTACTGTCACTAGATCCAGGTTTCTTCTAGAGTCAGCCTGAATTTTTTTCCTCGGAATGGAAAATGACCCTTCAGTGTCTGCATTGGAATGTGGCAATGTCAATACAACTCTACTGAATTCACCAAGAAGTTTAAATTGTTTCCTGCCTGTAGGTAGAGTCAGATTGATAACAGTCTGACAAAACTGCTCAAGACTGGTACTGCCTCTGTCGAATTTGGGAAGTTCTTCTTTGGGAGTCAGAATGTAGTCCTGAATTTCATCTTCTCTCTACCAACTTTAAATTCTTGTAGGCCCAATATTTAAACCCTACACATTGCTACCTGTAATTAGAGCGATCAATGCAATTGCATATACAGATAAAATCAATACAGCAAAGTGGACACTAAGAACTAAAGTACCGGTAAACTAGAAAAAAATTATTGATATCATCTTCATTCGGATAATAAACTATTATTTGCTTTAAGTAACTTGCAGTAAGTTCGAGTACTGAAATGAAGTGCAAATATTACTGACCATAGCAGCAGAGAAATAAGATTGTGCTGAGAAGCTTATCGTGTGACGAAATAAACAACTGAGATGCAAAATATTCATCTACAATGAGGGCAGAGCGAAATTAAGTGATGAAATAGATGGAATATACTTCCCTTGTGCTGAAAAAACTTCATCAATTGCTCAGATTTGAGAAAGAGCGCAACATTTATGGGTATTTTTGAGGCATCTGAAAGAACGTACTGACAAGGCACAAGCGGAAGTAGTAACTGACAAACTACGGGATTTGGTGACAGTCCCTCTATCCAAAGGGGACCACTCTCGTGTCACTTGAGCACTTATAATGCTTGAGAGGGCTGGATTTGCGTGGACTAATTGATGATCTTCCTAATGTATTATGATCGGGTAATGATGTATTGGAAGAAGAAATGAAGAAAGAATGAAGGGTAAACAAAATAAGCATACAATTAACTTTAGAATAACGATGGTCTTCTTGAAAAGAATGCTCTCTCTCTCTCTCTCTCTCATGTGACCGGTTAGAACTGCATTTGTCACTTAAAAAAAAATAATAATAATTGGTGCTGTTGGAAAAAATAGGCTTTTTTACTTGAACAGCATCAACTTGGAGATACAAATGAAAATTATTACAATACTCTAGTGGAAATAATTTCTTGTACTACCCAGTTCTTTATGGAATAAAAAAAGGTTCCATGCCAAGCGAATGAATCTATCATGTTTACCAACCGCACTTGACAAAATGATGCATAATCGTTAAGTCTCGATGATTGCAGATCACGTCAAATGATCAGGTTTTACTATCAGTAGTTGTTAAATAGGTATGGTACATATTTAAAGTAATTGTTCACAGAAAATACGTAGCTGTAAACCATACAAATGATAATTACAGATTAAATGAGTTG
The DNA here is from genome assembly GCA_029931535.1 of Margaritifera margaritifera. Lineage (NCBI taxonomy): Eukaryota > Metazoa > Mollusca > Bivalvia > Unionida > Margaritiferidae > Margaritifera > Margaritifera margaritifera. The sequence goes on along the minus strand of JAQPZY010001653.1, from coordinate 2,176,285 downwards.
TGTGGATATGAAGACAGCATTGCAGTGTTGTTTTGCAGCTTGAGAACTCCATCAGCAAAATGGAGAATTTTGAATTCTGAATGAAAGTCAAGTTAGGTTTGACAAGTGTGACAAATATATTTCAATTCCAAGAGGCTTACAGTCCATCCGGATATATACAGAATTTACAAACATATAGCAGTGAAATACTTAAAATACTGACGTAAACTAACAAATACACCATTCCATTAAATATATTGTATTCATCGAAAAGTGCTCTTATATTTTCCAGCAAGAAAACATTGTATATTTAAACAAAGTTATGATATCATGAAACGGAAAGTTCATTTGTTTTTTATTCGACTAATGACTAGTTTGCTATTATAATTCTCTTAATATTTCAAGGGTATGCATGGAACCATTAAAAACAGTGGTACATCTCAAATGAAAATACACTATATAACTAGGGAACCTAACAATACTGGTGTGCCACATTAGGAAAACATAATATAGTTTCGTACAAACCAATATTAACTTTCACAGACATAATTCTATTTTATATGTCGAAATTACATTTTGCATTACAAAATTACATTTTTAACAATAAGGAAAATTTTGAAATAAAAAATGCATAACTTAAACGTAAAAATCTCAAATATTTTTTAAAGTTCATGATTTTACTGATTGACTAACTTAAGAAAATCAGAAACTATCAATTGGCAATACTTCATTTCTCGTGTCAATTTTCCAGTTTGCTGCACAATTAATATGCAACAGGATTGAAAGTTATGATTGTTTGCTTTTTACCTTAAACAATTAACTAAACTATTGTTTGCATTCAGTTTTAGGTAAAATAGCATAAAATAGTATGAATAATTAAAAAAAATGTATATTTTACGATTTCATTTCGCATAACGATTTCAAATTTTGCGGAAAAAATTACATGAAAAGGGGTTTTTTTTTTAATATCTACTATTTTTTTATTTTTAAATTAAGTAGGTAATATTTTATTTTATTTTAAAGTTTTTCTCTTCTAGCATTTATTGAAGAGAGGAATTATGATAATTCGCGTATGAGTCATCCACATTTCGAACAGAAGTCTTTGAAATCTATATATATAATGTGATGAAAGATCACAAAAACTTTAAATAATTCTTGTCAAAATAATAATAATAATAATTGAAAGCATTATTTGTTTTTTTATTTCGTTTCGCAAACCAATATTCACTTTCACAGACATGATTCCATTCGTATGCCGAAATTCCAATTCGCATTACGAATTTTCATTTTTAACAATTAGGAAAAACTTGAAATAAAATATTTATAACTTAAATAATGAAAGTATTTTTTTAAAGTTCATGATTTTACTGACTGAGTAACCTAAGAATCAGCAACTATTAATTGTCCATGCTTCATTTCGGATGCCAATTTTCCAGTTTGCAACAAATTAATATGCAACAGCACTGAAAGTGATGACAACTTTTACCTTTAACAATCACATAAACTAATGTTTGCATGAAGAGTTTGAAGTAAAATAGCATTAAATAGTTGGAAACATTAAGAAAAAAAGGTATATTTTACGATGTTTCCTTTCTGAATTTACATTTACGTAATGAGTCGTTTTCTTAAAATGAATGTCCTTTTCGCAAAAAATAACCCTAATTCCCATTGGAGGCAATATGATCAAAACATGTAACTATTACAATATCTCGATTATAATTATAGCAAACAAAATATTTACATATATGTTATTATTTTCAAAGGTATACAAAAAAAAGAATATTTTTTAAGATTCTATTTCGCATAAAACTTCCATTTCGCAAAAAAATTCCATTGCGCATTTAAGACCTACCCCCCCCCCCCCCCAGCAGCGTACAAGTTTACAAATCCGGCACGTTACAAGGGCTTTTTTTTCTAACACACACACACAGTCAACAGTCAAATATTACCGTAATATCCAGTTCTTCAATCTGTGAGGATTCGCTCTGACTGATTGCAGTGGTCAATGCGATGACTCCCGCTGTTGTCAGCAGATTATTTCCCATCTACAGAGGAAATTACGTACATGCTCAGTGACAGATATAAGCCACTAATGTGGTCAAACTGTAGCTCCTAATTATGACATCCGCTTTGAATAAGTTTCAGTCATATACCAATTCTTTTAGATTTTAAATGCATATTAGACATTCCTTGCCCATTATTATATTCAAGAATATTACATCTTTTTATACATCTTCAGTGAAATACTACAGTAATCAAACGCAACTTGCTGACAACATTAGCTTATATAGTAGTATAAGAGTAAATTCGGACGTCAATAGTATAAATGTAAAGGACATGGAGTTCTGTTGCTGATGTTAATAATGTTGTCACAGTAATGTTCTCCTTGTTTTTGTCTTGTTGTCTTAGTAATGTTACTTTTAATTAAAGGTCGCAATACATCGCGGAACATTTATTGGCTTTACTATAATTCATTAAATTCATAAATTTAAAAATCTTGGGGGAAAAAAAGATGCAAATAGCAAAGATAGCCTTGTAAAATAAGATTAAAATACCCCCCCTCCCCCTGGTTTTTACAAGTGCCGAACTTTCAGATCGATTACCTATATTACAACCTGTTTTACGTCTGTAAAACCATTATTAACACAAATAATCCAAGCAGTGTTTACAAGAGAAGATTATAGCATGAATTTTAAATTATCAATAGATCCAAGAGCATAAGAGAAACTAATACACAATTTGCACTGCCGAGCACAGATGTTAATATTATAAACATCTAAAATAACATCAAGACGGCGGCATTTGTCTCCTTAAACAATACTGTTGTTCGTCATATCGAAACCTATATCAGAACATCGAGTCTATTCTGAAATCAAGACTTTTGTTTTTAAAAAAGTGCTAACATAAAACATCAGGCATTATCCTAGTCACAAGTATATGCCAATTTTTATTTCCGCATGAATTCATCCTTTACTCCCGCAGTGCATCTAGAGCCTCCTCGCAATCACATTACTTTGTAATGTAAACCCAAAGGATGGAACGTTCTATTTGTTGGAAAATAAACTGGCCATGACAAGAACTAATAGTAACAAATCTTCCGGAATTATCAAATGTAATTCGTGCGAGGTTTTACATGCGTATCAAGATAACAATTTATTTAACCAACCCTCAGGATTTTCAGAGTGTCATTCTTGGCGATCGCCTTGGCCATTTTCAGGGCCGTGTCAGCAGTCAGCCTGTTGCCGCTAATGTCCAGTTCCAGAAGGGTGTTATTGTTCTCTACTGCCATGGCAATGGCTGTCCCACCTTCTGACCCGAATCCATTCCAACTCAAGTTGCAGTATTTAAGCCGAATATTTTCCTGCGGTGCAAAATAAATGTACCATCATCTTCTATGGTCCAGTTTCTCAATATTACCTATCAATATATTTCTTGTTAAAAGAAACTAGGCATACAAGATAAATAAGTTTTCTAGTGTTTCCATGATATGAGACATTATTTGTAACCTTTGTCTTAATTTAGCAACAACCACAGCAATTCTTAGACTTTGGAGTGTAGATGTGACGAACAGTGTGATGTCAACTCAAGCATATTGAGGAAGTATCAGCGACCAAAATATGCTGAAAACTAATTATTTGTAAAAGTGATCAAAAGGTACAAGCAGTGCTCTCTCCATTACCTCTTTTTTTAAATATAATTCTTGTGGTTAAGAGTTACAGCGCAATATTCTTGCAGCTTTCTTGGGAATGAAGTATTCCCTATATAAACGGTAAAGCTTGAACCTTCACTTGAAAAGTGAGGATCGTTGCCCTGGGGACTAAGAAAAATACAGAGATATGAAGAAAGAATTTACATCAATAAATATCTATAGAGTAATGTCAACTTATTTCTCATTTAATATGTTGAAATTCCCGAATAGGGATAAGAGAACATTAACAATCAAAGTTAAAAGTCACTAGATCCGCACTACTTGGAGCATGCTAAAAATCATTAAAATTGCTAGACCGCTCATACTGAAGTACACGTAATAGAGTGTTATCTGATGTGATTTTTCCAGGTAGCTAAACGTTATACAGACCCTGAAACATTTAAGCATCCCTTTGAAATGCAAACGGAAAGATGAACTAACAATACATGAAAGGAAAATTAATGCAGAACGAACGTTGAGCTAATGCTGAATGAACGAAAAACAAACGATAAACGCTATATCCCAAACGCTGCTTGCTTCAAATAATAAATGCTGAACCACGAACAATAAATGTTCAATGATAAGCGATACACGATAAACCATAAACTTTTTTCTTTGGAGTTACTTCTTTTGTGTAGTCCTTCAGAAACGTTTGCAAATGCATTTTCAAGTGCATTCCTAAAGGCATGTAAACGACAAACAGATGACTTAACATGATAAACTGTGGACGATGAGATGATGAATGTTAAAGGATGAGATAAGGTTTCAGGGTCTATATATTTGTAGGTTTTGGCTCCCTGACAGACTAGCACGCGAGATATTTCATTAAATGCTACTTATGAATGACATTAATGGATTCGGGCTGTAGCAAGGCGCTATTTCACTAAATCAATATTTTACAATAGACTCTGTTCTCAACCATTAGCAATACTTCAAAATTGTTTTAGATTCTAATGTAGTTGCAGATACACAATACTTAATTTTGTTAAATAAATATTTTACTTCAGACTCCCGTCTGAACCATTAGCAAGGCTGTACAAAAATTAGATTCTAATGTGACTGATGATATAAAATACTTTATAATGTTTATACTATTTCAAAATATATTGCACAAAGTCAAAAATAAGAAACAATCTTACGGAAACTGATTTAAAATCTTACTACAATTGTAGTTTTGATTTAAACGAATTTGATCAGAACCCTTTTGTTGTGATATTTAAACGTAGTCCCAAATGGACCAGCCTTTTCGTCTGTAAGTAAACAAGTAACTTTTACAGTGTTAGTAAGCAAGGTCCGTGAGGCAAACTATAGTGCAAAATTTTTATACGAGAAATCTGCTCTTCGATTCTTGGCGGTGAAATTATTTTTTTTAATTTTTTTTTCTTCTGTATAACTTGAAAACAACCTTATTATTTACGAATTGTCCACAATATAAAAAAGCAGATCACACATAGTCCACGATCGAAACAAGCTCTGCGATTAGGAAATCGTTTAAAACATGGATTACAGCATATAAATATTCCAATATATAGTCATTTACCCATAAAATAGTGATCAACAGGAATAATATTGTTGTTATTATTCAGGCCGTGTTATTTGTTCCTAAAGTGATAAATGTTTATATAGAATTTAGATAGTAAGAAGACATATGTATTGTAACTCCGCATTTATTTACAGAGTACCAATTTTTGTGTATTTATTGTAACCATATCCCCACCTTCTTCTCGTTAGAAGAATAGCCACAAATATTTACTACCTATCATATGTGAAAAATGTCATTATTTGCAACCCAATTTAAAATTTGCAATCAAATAAATTCACAGTTTGTGGCAGATGATTCTTCACTTCTTTTATTTAATTTTTTATGATTGAACTTGTTTATAAAAGTTGAGCAATCGGTAAGGTTAAGTTTCTAACATGCAAATGGATATTAGAGGTATTTGTCGATTTTTAAAAAAGTTTGTTTGATAAAAGAAAATCTCAGTTGAGAATAAGATCGAGTTCTTTTACATGGCAGGCGAATGCCTTACCATTTGAGCTAACTATTGGTTCAGACATGTATAAACTGCACCTATATATTGGTTTACACTGTCTAGCTTGATGTTGACGTTCTACTATTCAACAATCCTTTTTTTTTCTTGCTAACCATTGTAATATTGTCTCCTATATTTTTTTCATATTTTATCCATGCAGAAAAGCCTTAACATTCTATGCTTAAAGATTGTATTGTCAACTTGTATCCCTGCTTGGCAGTCACTCCGAGATCCTTTCCAGTAAATTTCATTAGCATCTCTTTCTCTTTCAATTTCTTTCTTTATTTTAAGAGTTTTCTTCAATTCTTCTACGTCCACTTTTAGTGAGACTCTGAAATGGTGTGTATTTCCTTTCACACTGCATTTTTATCTCTTCGTATCTATTACATTTGTTTATGATCAAAATAAACTCGTCATGGTTTCGTCACTGATGGTCCTGCTTATCATGCTGTCAGTGGTGTGCAATTTACTGATTGCAGATGTTACTATTTCATCACGTTTTAAAAATTTATTGTATACCTATTTTTTCTTTGAGAGCTTTTGCAACAAATACTATCAGTGTTGGAACAAACCTGCTAAAAGCAAAAGGAATAACTACAAATGTAGTTATCCCTGCAACACTTTATCCAGCTGCTGTTATTTCCAAACTACCAGAAACTGTTGTCATGCTAACCTCCACCCAACTGAAAACTGTTATTTCATTCAAACACGTCTATATAGTGTTCGATCTCTGAGCAAGTCATTTTAATCTCGTTCATTTTTTTTTCCAACCTGAAATTAAGACCAGTATCTGATAAAGTTCTAGCCGTGCTATGCATCTTTAATGATGATACAGTTTCGCAATCAACGGGTAGTGCAGGATATAACTATCCTGTAGTTTGTAATATTTATCTGTTTTTTTCCCGCTTTTTAAGATGTAGTTGGAATCAGATTCATATTTTTACATGTTATCTCTTTCATTTCTTCCGTAATATCATTTATTAACCTGCTAGGACACTGTAGGTATTAGCTGCCTTGTCACGTTTTTCATCTGGTGATGCTTTTGAATGTACTTTTTACGTCTAGTATTGCACATATCAGGCGTGTTTTAATTCTTTCATTTTCTACAGCACGTTTTTTTTGGGGGGGGAGATATTATTTTTATTTTATTTTATTTATTTTTAATTTTTTTTATTTTTTTTTTTTTTTTTTATTTTTTTTTTTTTTTTTTGTCGTATCTGTCACATTCTAGAAACTGGTTACTTTTCAAAAACTTAAAGTTTTCATGCTCTCTGGAATTGATATTTATGCACTCTTTTTCAGTAATTTATCTAACAGCATAATATTTTCAGCTGATTCCCAAATATTAAACAATGTCCTGTCCATTTCACGAATTCATACTTTTTACCATTCATCCTTTTCGTTTTTAAAATCTTTTAAACTTTCCATATATCATCTTGCTTGCCTTATAAATACAACTCTTGTTCGTTAAAAATGCAATCTATATCATCTCCCTTAAAATCTTCTACCTAAAATTACTTTCCTGATTTTAAATATTTCCTTTGTAAAGTTACAAAGGTAGCCCTTTGCAAAGACTATTTTGTATTATGAAATTCTAAATGTTGCACCAATTTTAAATGTAGGTGTTCCAAATGTATCTGTAGTCAGGTATCTAAACAGGTTAACCCATACTTTTGATCTGTTTTCTTTCTTGCTTGAGGGAAGCCGCAGTAGCTCAGTTGGTAGAGCGTCAGATGCACAATCCATGGGTCGTGGGTTCGATACCCGACTGGCCAACCTGTGTTGGCTGCCTCGGTGTGTCCTTGAAAACGGCACTTTTATTCTCCATGATGTAGCCAATAATGTGTTAAAAGTGCCGTTAAAACCACAAGAAAAAACATTTTTCGTGATATATTTCCACTTTATAGCCTTTGTGATTCTATAAAACCTTTCCACTACCGTTGCATATTTGTCTGAGTGAGTTGAAAAGTACTCAGCCTTTTCGTTTTCCATTAAATCCATCACTTTTTGTTGTAAAATTATTTTCTTTAATCAAACTGCATATTTTCAGGTTTTCGATCTCTTTAGACTTCTTTACAATAATCGTGTATGTCATCTCTTTTCTTCGTTTCCATCTTTTCATCCCAAGTCAATCTTAAAAAGATATGTATCACTGTAAAAAATGTACTTGTATCCATCGTTGCATTTTTCATACGACTGCATGTCAAGCATGTCTGCATACCACTGGCCATTCACTTGGCTAACATAAACTCTTTGTTGGGAAACGTTTCCTCGCTTGCTGGTGTAATGTATAGGTAGACTGTTCAGTTAACCATTCTTTCAATTCGGCATATTTTATTTTTGTCCCGTTTAATTTGTTCCCACAATTGATTAATATTTGTGTAAGAAACTGGACTTTCGGTATCGTAGTAAAGTTGTCTTAAATAACGTTCTTTGTGTTATTTAAAGATGTATATAAAAAAAACTCTAACAACACTTTACCCCAACAAAATTGTCTTTAGGCCTTATCAACGAGCCAAACGACGTCCATCTATAGCATGTACTTTTTTTTCAACAGTTTGCAACGTTTCTTGAATCCCTTCAAACTTATGAATGATTTCAGATTTAAATTGGCCATTTATATGGTTGATTCTAAAACAGCTGCTTCATATACCGAGTCACAGTGTGCTGTTTGAAATCTGTATGTGGTCTCCAGGGATTCTGTATCTGCTTTTGTTGAATCATTGTACACTGACCTAGTAAAATGCATGAGAGCTTCAAACTGTACTGTAAATTTATCTTAAGACAAAGTTATGTATTTACTCACATCAAATTTGTAATTCCTTCCTCATACCATAATGTTTTAACCATCTTGTTATCATTGTTTGTGATACTTATCTCAATGTTATCAACATTAAATGTCATGCATAGATAATCTTTTTTAAAAGCATTATGGCATAACTTTCATGGTATTTGAAATTCTTGTATATTTTATTCTGTACCACATCTACCTTTGAAAACACTTTTATCCCATCCCAACCTTTAAACAAATACACATTTTCTCTTGATGCCGACGTTGTTGCTTCAATGATGAATTCATGAAATGTTTTTATAATCTCTTTAAAAACTGTTGAATTTAATACAATGTAGCTTTGTACCATTAGTTATGTTGTGTAATAAAAATCAAATTAGTGTTGTTTTTTGCACAGGCTGAGCTACTCGCTAATTGCCTTTATAGTGTAACTGGGCGATTAATTTTACTGATTTTCATAATACTGCAATTAGTGCTAAACTAGTGATTTTTATTTTTTATTTTTACAGTCAATTTATGCCTATACGGGATTCAAAAATGCAACTGAGAAATGGCTGGTCTATTTCTCTATATCTATACTACTCATAACGTAGTGACAGATATTCGAAACTTAAGAGAAAGTTCTACAAAAGATTTAGTATTGTGTCTAACCTGAACACCTTTGGCTAAAGCGATTGCACCAGACCCCCGAATTTGATTCCAGCTCAAGTCCAAACTCTCTAAGATGTCGTTGCCACCTGTGTGTTTGAAGCGAAGTAATTAGATTTAAATATAGCACAAATGTTTCTGTGGTACTACGTGATTGTCTTTCCCAACTCTTGATTTAAAAATTAAAAGAATTATTCAAACCATGCATTTCTATATAGTTATGCAAATATATATATCCACATACGATAGATTACACCTGGGCCTGAGATTTTGTTAATGCAACTCAAGTTGTCTATTTAAAAAATAATTCTGCTGTGAAGTGAAATACTAAATCGAGGTAAATTTGCAAGTTCTGAAAATAATTCATCAATTAACTCAAAATGATTAACATTTTTAGTGTAGATATGTGTTCATATTTTGCACTCTGTTCCCGTTCCGGCTTCCAACAATCTTACACAGACTTAAAGAATAGAAAATACGAGGGGTATTTGAAAAGTTCTGAATATTCTGTTATAACCTTTTTTTTTCTTTGAACCTGTCAATAAATTTAATGCCGATCGATAGACAAAATAAAGTTCTATACAATGATCTGCAGCTGAACGTGCAGCACGCCAGACATCAGCAGATATATGCGTGTGACGTAAGACAGGTAAATGAAAGTGACGTAAAAATGTCGGAGAAGGAGAACAATTCTTTTACTGTACAAAGATCATACTGTAAAATCCGGGCACTCTTACGGTACTCTCTAACTGATATCAAGGCCGACTTGGACAAAGTTTACGGATGCAATTCTCTGTCATATCGTACAATTTTTAGGTGGTTTAATCGTTTTAAAGATGGTTGCGAATCCATGGAAGATGACCCACGTTCTGAAAGATTGTTGATTGCGATTGGTGAGCGGTAAGTGACTGCTGTAAAGGGGACAATTGATGAAGAGATGCTCGATACACAGTGGAAGATGTTTGTATTATCACGGGCATTAATGGGTCCGACTTTTGTTGACGGATGGTCAAAAACAGACTCGGGTCGAAATAGACAAACAGCTACTAGCCAAATATGACAAGAGTGACCAGAGACGTTTGAATGAGACTGTCATAGGTGATAAAACATGGATTTATTTTTCTGAACCCAACTCAAGAGAAAGTAATAAAGTCTTGATCGGAGAAAACAAGCAAATGCCACAAATCACTAGACATAGTCTGACTGTCAAGCGAGTTTTATATGCATTATGTTTTTATTCAAAAGGCCCGGTCGTCCAGGTACCTCTGCCTGACTCTGCCGGTGTCACTGGACATTTTTACGCTTCCAAAGTGTTGCAAAAAGTTGTAGAACACTACCGAACCGCCCGTCCGCGCACCGGTACCCGAGGTATCCATCTACTCCATGACAACGCACCGGAGCATAAATCCGCTGTCGTGACAGACTTTCTGATGGAATTCAGCATCCAAACTTTGCCACATCCTACATACAGCCCTGATTTAGCTCCAAGTGATATTTGACTGAATCCCATTATCAAAGATTTGCTGAAGGCAGGGGCGAAGCGTGTGTGGGGGGGGGGGGGGGGGGGGGGGGGGGGCGCTAAAAATGAGAGCGAAACAACTCGAACGTTTCCTATAATACGTTTTCTTTAGAGTTACATGGTTAAAATTACGCCCTGGGGAGCTTCGCCCCCTTGGTACCGACCTGAGGTTCCGTACCACAGAACCCTCGCCTACTTGTTTACACCCCCACCCCACCCCCCAAAAACGATATTTCTGGATCCGCCACTGGAGAGGTAGACGATTTGAAAGCCGCCATGCGTGCGGTTGGAAGTGCAGTTCTCTAGTGTCTGAACGACATACCAAAAAGTGAATACAAAATGACATTTAATAATTGGGTTTTCAGACTGAGAAAATGTGTAGAGGTGAATGGGAAGTACTTTGGTGGGGGGGGGGTGATGTACTGACGTACTGTTCACTAATAAAGAACTCTGCTGTACGGCGCACGAATATTCAAAACGTTTTAAATAACCCTTGTATCATAGTCTAATTTAAATGTAAAGTTAAAAATAAATTTGACCTAGGTTCAAGTTAAATGACGTAATAGATAAAAACTAAATTTCTCCTTGAAAATGTCTTTGTCCGTGATCTTTCATCGAAGAGTCACTAATTATGTAATACAACTTTATCATACTTTACACATCCCCGATCTCCTAATGTCAACGTCACAATGGCATGTACAATCAGAAGAGTGTATTCACAGTACTGGCATCACGATGTCAATGACAATCAGAATAGTGTATTTACAGTATGAACATCACAATGTCAATGACAATCAGAAGAGTGTATTCATAGTATCAACATCACAATAGTATGTACAATCAGAAAAGTGTATTCACAGTATCAACATCACAATGGCATGTACAATCAGAATGTACAATTAGAATAGTGTATTCACAGTATTGGCATCACAGTGTCATATACAATCAGAATAGTGTATTCACAGTATTGGCATCACAGTGTCATATACAATCAGAATAGTGTATTTGCAGTATTGGCATCACAATGTCATGTAGACTCAGAAGAGTGTATTCACAGTATTGGCATCACAGTGTCATGTACAATCAGAATAGTGTATTCACAGTATTGGCATCACAGTGGCATGTACAATCAGAAGAGTGTATTCACAGTATTGGCATCACAGTGGCATGTACAATCAGAATAGTGTATTCACAGTATTGGCATCACAGTGGCATGTACAATCAGAAGAGTGTATTCACAGTATCAACATCACAATGACATGTACAATCAGAATAGTGTATTCACAGTATTGGCATCACAGTGGCATGTACAATCAGAGTAGTGTATTCACAATATTGGCATCACAATGTCATGTACAATCAGAAGAGTGTATTCACAGTATCAACATCACAATGGCATGTACAATCAGAGTAGTGTATTCACAGTATTAGCATCACAGTGGCATGTACAATCAGAATAGTGTATTCATAGTATTGGCGTCACAATGACGTATACAATAAGAAGAGTGTATTCAGAGTATGGGCATCACAATGGCATGTACAATTATAAAAGTGTATTCACAGTATTGGCATCACAATGTCATGTACAATCAAAGTAGTGTATTCACAATATTGGCATCACAATGACGTGTACAATAAGAAGAGTGTATTCAGAGTATGGGCATCACAATGGCATGTACAATTATCAGAGTGTATTCACAGTATTGGCATCACAATGTCATGTACAATCAAAGTAGTGTATTCACAATATCGGCGTCACAATGTCATGTACATTCAGAAGAGTGTATTCACAGTATTGGCATCACAATGTCAAGTACCATCCGAAGAGTGTACTCACAGTATCAGTGTCACAATGTCATGTACCATCAGAAGAGTGTATTCACAGTATCAGTGTCACAATGTCATGTACAATCAGAAGAGTGTACTCACAGTATCAGCGTCACAATGTCATGTACAATCAGAAGAGTGTACTCACAGTATCAGCGTCACAATGTCATGTACCATCAGAAGAGTGTACTCACAGCATCAGCGTCACAATGTCATGTACCATCAGAAGAGTGTACTCACAGTATCAGCGTCACAATGTCATGTACAATCAGAAGTGTGTACTCACAGTATCAGCGTCACAATGTCATGTACAATCAGAAGAGTGTACTCACAGTATCAGCGTCACAATGTCATGTACAATCCAGAAGAGTGTACTCACTGTATCAGTAACATGGACATATATCTTGTATTTTACCAATAAGTACAAACACGAAACTTTGTACGTAGCTTATATACGGACTTTACCAAATGCGTGAAAATTTAATGATGCTGTAATATTCAGACTCATAACATTGTTCTTGTAATAGATACAAACCTATGACAGGTCCGAGAATCTCGCCCGCCTCAATGCCAAACGAGTTCCGGCTGAGATTTAATTCCCGTAGGTATTTGGCATTCTAAAATTGAAACAAATACATATAATATAGAGGAAATAGTGAATACAGCTATAATTTACAGTAAATGACCGAATAAAATGGTTATTCCTTCTCTACATCGTTTCTAATAAAAATGCAGTAAGTTCGAAGCTCTGGATTTTATATGTGCATGCAATATGCGTCAGTTCCACGAGTGTATATTGATGTTATTGTTGTTGTTGTTGTTGTTGTTGTTGTTGTTGTTGTTAGTAGTAGTATAAATAGAATATTATCAGCATAAGCAGCAAAGGCACTCTATGATCTGAATACTAGATTACATTGTTTTGAAAAACTGTCTACAAAAAGTTTATTCTAAATATCTGACACTAAAATAGCTTCAATTTTGAATTATGGGTCGAAAGTTTGGGGATTTTACAAAGCAAATGACAATGAGGTTGTACAGACTTCATTTTGTAAATATGTTATTGACATTAAAAAACAAAAACAAAATGTTGACATTAAAAAACACACACAAAACGTTATTGACATTTAAAAACACACCAAAATGTTATTGACATTAAAAATCACACCAAATGTTATTGACGTTAAAAAACACACACCAAATCTTATTGACGTTAAAAAACACACACCAAATCTTATTGACATTTAAAAAAACACACTAAATCTTATTGACAGTAAAAAACACACACCAACTATTTTTTATCTACAGTGGTAGAATGCCAATGCAAGTAGTAAGAAACAGTAGACTACTTTTGTACTGGTTCATTGTATTAAAGACGTGTGACGATAGATTTTCAAAACAAAGTTATAATCTGTACTTGACTTGGGGCGAACACTGTGAATATTGGGTAAATCAAGTTTAAAATGTGTTCTTTTTACCCGGAATGGGAGAAGTTTGGGTAAATCATCGGGTGGGTGATGAGAACCTTTTTTTTTCATTATAGTTAAACAACAATATAACCATATTTTTCTACAAGAACTAAATACAGATTTAAATTCAATGGATAGATTACAATTTTATAATAAGATTAGAAATTACTTCAGTTGTCAGTACTAAATAGATTGTTTAAACTCTTCATACAGTGTTCGCTTACTACGCAAGTTCAGAAATGGAAAATTCCCTATAATGGTAAATATAGGTATATTTTTTAATTTTCTCTATGAGGATAGACTGTGCCCCTTCTCTATGAGGATAGATTGTGCCACTTTTGTGCAGATATAGAAGATGAATTTCACTTTGATGTTTAATGTCCCATGTATAATAATTTGAGAAACGCTTATTTACCTTTAAACATTTACTGTCATGCAAATTACAATAAGTTCTATTACTTTGTGCAGAGAATTAGTAATAATATTATTCTCTTGCATAATTTTGTTCTTTATCAAGCAAAATCTTTAAAAGTTAGAGAGTCAGTGTGTTAGTCCTAGAATTTTTATGTTTCGTGGCTGTATCATATTTTCATGCACGTATGTAACTTCTGCCGGTGGCATCTGTTACAAGACAAAAGATTATTATTATTATTATTATTATTATTATTGTTTTTGTTGTTGTTGTTGTTGTTGTTGTTGTTGTTGTTGTTGTTGTTGTCGTCATAATCATCATCAAAAGATTAAATCTTAAGTAACAATATATTCTGACAATTTAGAAACAATACACACCTCCATCCCCAGTGCGAATGTTGACGCATCCTTGTCTGTAAAATCATTTCCTGAAACAGGTGCATTTTAAAGGCAAATCAAAGATTTCTTTGTTTTTTAAATGGTGCATACAATTTTTAAGTTAAGTTTGTATGGTCATTATTATTGACAAATGATATAGGTAGATAATCCATAAAAAAAAATGTTGAATAATGTATTATGAAACAGCAGATACAATCGATTTCGTTTAAGGGTTCAGTGAAATAATTTCAAATAATTACACTGGATTACAACCAACAAAGGTAACAATCATATGATAAAAGTGATACAGCCTAACTATATAAATTAATAGCCAGGCACATTGTTGACGTATCTGAGAAATCTATCAAACAAAACCATGAAAAAGACGACAGTTTTACAAACTTTGTAAAATGGCGAGAAGAAATAAAACATGTTTTACCTGAAATATCCAACTTTCTTAAGGCTGCGTTGACTGCCAACATTTGACATAACCTCTGTGCTCCAATGTTTCCTAGTTTATTGTCAGCTAAATTCTGAAAATGTTTGAAAATCTTGGTTTTGCATTCACTCAAATTTTTTATCTTGACTCGATTCTTCTCAGTGGCACACTAAGGGTAAATGGCGCCCGGGGCGAAGATGATGGCCCAAAGGACCAGAATACGAGGCCCGAATTTTATCAGCTGTTTTGGCGCCGAAACACCTCTGGCGCCCGGGGCAACCGCCCCGTTCACTCCCCTCCACTCCCCCCCCCCCCCCGTTAGTACGCTACTGACTCTTCTAGTTTCTTCTTTGTTTTTTTTTTTTTTATCAGAGCATTCTGCAGCGATATGGTTAATGTTTTATTTAGAATTAAAAAAACATGCGTGTTGATATTAACATTACTATAATACCCAGTGGAATTTTCAACAAATGCATACCGTGGGGAGGTATGAAATTCTTGCATGTAGTGTTAAACGAAGTAAAAATAACTATGAAATATGCTGTTCCAAAGAGATATAATTTCAAGATATATTTCATCTTGATCCCAATAATCAGACTACAGAACCCTTTGACTGATGAAACTTCAACCCACCCACCCAAGCGACCATAATTTAGTGTTTTATTAGAATCACCAAACTGCACAACTTACATTGTGCGGATCAAAACACAGTCTACGGTTAGTCGACGTTTGATAGTAATTTGACTAATATTACAACATAAAATTTCGAGTGAGGATGCTTTCCACTCTGTCTACTTACAAGGTCTGTAATGTAGTCATTTTCTTCCAACATCCTACACATGGCCACACATCCCTCCCCTTGCATCCAATTACCCTGTAGATTCAGCTTCTCCAGCGTGATGTTGTCCTGTCACACAGAGAACAATGACATGAACGACTATGTTCTCCGGAACTATGCACATCTTTTACCTAAAAGTACCGTATATACTCGCGTACAAACTGCATAGACCCAGATCTGCCGTCGCATTTTGCAACGGCATATCAGGGTCTGTATTATTTGAAGTTGGACCCGACTTATAAGCGAGTACGTTAAGTCTTACGTACTCATTGCATTATTCGCGAAATATATAAAAAAATTTAAAATCCCTACACGCTATTGCAGGTATGCTTTTAGATATAATTGTTGGAAACGCACAATTTATTCTACTGCATTTATTATTTTGGGTTTAATAACAAACAAACAAAAAATACAATTCTAGTGTTATATATCGACATTTTGAATTTGACATACTGCAATGATGTAGGGTAAAAATTGAGAACAGACTGTTAAGAGATCGATCCGTCTTTTCGAATATTATCGTGTTTTCTATAGCAAACAAAGACATAATAGAAAACTTCCACTATACTACCCTAGTACACTCTGTAAACACTGTATCCAAGTCAAATGACTTACCCTAAGAACAAGGGCGATGGCTTTCGCGGCGACAGGTCCGAGTCCGTGCCATCTCATGGTGATCTCAGAGTCAGTAATATGACGGAGGAAGTAGGAGATAGGAACGACCCCTAAGTCCTGACAGTACTTCTCGTAATGACTTCGTCCCGTGGGGTCATGCTCTGGCAGGCTCTCTGTAAGTCGTAAGATATATTCATCCGTTGAGGATAGTCAAGGAAGATAATGCACTATCCTTAATAGTAGACGAGCAACTGAGAAATGTATACACTCTCGAAAAACTTAAAAATAAGGATTTACCAAAAAAAGAAAAAACAGTTGTGTATGGACTCTTTAAAATAAAATCCCGATAAATGTACGCCGGAAGCAACTAAAGAAAAGCAAAGAAAAAGAAAGATAAATCTTGTGTGTAAAATCTTTGTGCTATCATTTCGCATCAAAATACCAAGTCATCCACACGCAGCGAATGCGGCGCATTTAGGAACATTTGAAGTCTCGTGTATTACATCAGAGATTTTTTTCTCAACACAGAGGACAAAACTGGATACAAACTTCGTCGATGATCTTCAAATTATTTTTTAAAGACAAGTGCCCTTTATATAAAAATGTAATTTACGACAGAATAAACCGTATATGAGTATTACAGCTCGTAAGTGGTCCCATGTTATTAAACTGGGTGACGTTATTACGCTAGAGATTGTAACAGCGGCACTACGTATCTGTAGCAAAGAATCAGTACTTGTAATCAGTACATTATTGGCGGACGCGTGTAGAGACACAAAGCGGACAGGGGGAGGTAAATACGGAAGAATTTGTCTACTGGAAAGGTATAAATACCACTTATGTTCGACAGAAATAATCCGATGTGCGAGTGCGTAACCATTCTTTAAGTTTTGTTCTTCTCAGATAAATTCTCATCGACTTGTTTTCGTAGCATGTCAATTCTCTCGTTATCGCCAAGTTATTAAACTGTAAACAAGAGTAAATCATAAGAGTGGCGAACAAAAGTATCTTGAGTCAGGCCACTTTTTGTTTTGTGCAATGATGTCTGCAGCGGCAGATCGGGTGGGGTGTGTGAGTAAAGCTGGCGCGAGCATCCACACCCCTAAACTCCCTCTAAAATTAGAGCGAAACAACCGGAACGTTTTCTAGGGTAAGTTTTCTTTACAGTTGGATGGTTAAAATTATGCCCTGGAAACACTTAAAATGCAAGAGCTTCCACCCCGCCGGGGTTCCACACCACAGACCCCTCGCCTGCTTATTTACGCCCCCCCCCCCCATCCCACAACGATAATTCTGGATTATTTCTGGATCCGCCATTGGTCCGCCCTTGTTGCCACGACCTTGACTTTTAATCAAAATCCATGTAACATTTCTGTAACCTCATGTTGTAGCCACTTATAAGAGTCATAAAGATTGATGTGTACAATTCGATATTATCATACTGAAGGCGTCCACCTTCTCGTGATGATCTTTTAGATAAATTTTATTCTGGAATTTTCATTACTTTTAGTATTTTTTTCAACCCTCAGTTGATGGATTTTCTTCGCTTAGTAGTTTTATAGTGCAAATATATTTTGTAAACTTGAAGACATTGTGTGGCAGTAGAGACAAACAGTCAAATAAACGGATATTTGGATAGAGATGCCCGTAATAATGTCATAAAGACAGGTGCATACAAATGTGCAAACGTCACATCCTTTACAGTTTTATGTATTTATTTATTATTTTTATTATTTATTTGTTTATTTATTTATTTATTTATTTATTTATTTATTTATTTATTTATTTATTATGAGAAATTAATTCTTTGAAAATCACGGTAGCAATGATGCCAATATGTTTTGGGACTATTATCGAGATGGAAAGTCCGAGAAACGAAGTAAAATATTGTATATTGCAGCCAGTTTGACTCTGCGCTGTAGACAATTCTAGCTTCTAAGTTTCAATGCTGATGCGACCAATGTCCTATCCATGATGAATCAGAAACAGATGTCCTCAACTTTCCATGAAAACACAAACAGAAGCAAAATAATTACAGACATGATGAAAGGAACCCATTCATTACTTTAGAATGCAATACATTTTATAAAGCAGTACCATAAATATTAATAAAAATACAATAAAAATGTTCTGTTAAATAAAATTAAGTTGTTAAAATATAAATAAGCCGTAATATAAATATTTTGTCTTCACCTGACTGAAAATATTACCCTCGCATAAATGATACACAATTTTCTTAAGTTTTTAACACTATTATTATTATTATTATTATTACATTAAATGTTTAACTTTTTTCATTAACCGAAGGCAACGTAAAAGATTTTAAACTTGTTATCACCAGGTAGTTGCTCTTTCTAGTCGCAAAATGCATTCATACGTTAATCTTCTAGCAGTTTTAATTTTAGTTCCTTTATTTAAACTAGGATTCTGTAAATACGAAAATATATATGAAATATAAGATGATAATCCCATTCATGGATTCTGAGTATAATGCAACACTGAAGCTACATTTTCATTAAGGAATTATAGAAGAAATAAGAAAGAATGTGCTTGCTACAATACAACGCTTTTTAATAAGGCAGAACATACAGAACTTTAGGAATTTTTTTTTTCTTTCCCAAAGATCTTTTGTACATGATAATAAACAAATCTTAGCTTATCTGAGGAAAATTTGTTTACTCGAGGTTTTTTTTTCTATTCCTGTTAAAGAGCATTAAAATAATAATTTTGTCTTTCAGACCAGGACTCAATTTCACCAACATATATCTTAAATTAGTTCTAGATATAAGACATTTGATTTGTCCATTTTAAGTTATACTTAAATTTCAGCCAATCAGACCACTGGATTCTAGACTTAAATTTAAGTTTAGATTTAAGTTCAGTTGGTAAAATTGAGACCTGGTTGCATTTTAGAAACAACAACACTTGTTCACCACAGAGAGGTACGAAAAATTAAATTACTTTTTGCGTGGCCTATCAACATTATAGTCACATTACTATGACAATGTCAAACGGTCAAAGAGCTATAATTTTTTTAAAACTGTTTTTATAAAAGAAAGATATAGAGCAACACGTAAGAGGGCATTCAAAAATCTCTCCATTTAATTAATTCCACGCTGTGCCGTCAACCGCATTCATGCCTCAACTTATTGCTTGAATAATGTTAATTAAAGCGGAAATAAACCAGCTACCGAGAACAAAAGCAGAAAGCTGAAATAAAATAGAAACAGATACCAAATTTGTGCACTGTAAAAAAACAAAAAAAAAAAAAACGCAAGAATAAATTTCTAAATGAAGCAGAAGATAGCACATTTCCAGTATATATCTACGGTACACAAAACTTAACTTACCTTCGTCGTCTGCCACTAGCAAAAGCAAGGCGGTAATACGAAATGAAAAAGTTGATTACTACAGTTTAATGTAAAGACCTTCACCTTGGAGGCTATTGATGCATTTCATGTTTGAGTTACTTATGGTTAATTATACGAGACTTAAAGTAATTAATAGAAAGAGCTTCAAAGAGACACTACATTCTATGAGAAAAGTTCAAATTAATAGAATTTTAATATTAAATTATTCTAAATTTCATCGATATTTTACGAACTCGAGAAGATCTTAAGAACGATTGAAATTTCACAGTTTTTGTATTAAATACATAAATAATCAGATTTTCTCCTAAATTCGTAACATGGATTACGGACATATTTTTTCTCTTTCTTATTTCTTTCTTTCCTTTGGTTTCTTATTGACTAAGCATAAAAGCACCATAAGTTTTCAAAAAAGTTTCTGTTCCTTTAAATAATTTTAGGATAGGTATTCAGGTAACTTTTTCTAAACCTTTTCAACAACGCTTGCCTTTTTGGGTGTATTATATTTCAGCGTCGATCACTTTTTCCTTTATATTAAATATTAATGTATGTGTGTTAAGTTAACTGCTTCATGTATACCTCTTATGTATACCTCATCATTTTCATGACCTATAAAACTCATATACTGAACACTTTGTACTACATTTTACGTCACAGGGTATATTGTTTTCATATTAAATTATCTCTTTATCCGCTAGTTACGTTAGTACTTGTATTTCTTGTCAACGTGCTCGATTTTTCTTGCTTTATTTATTTGATGAATGTTGACACTGCATTTTATATTCTGGTACTGAGACTGAATCCCACTGTAAAGACCAGGCTACCTAGTTTCGGCTCATCTTATAATAACTAGCATTAAATAAAATTAATTTTGCGAGTTTCTTAAATTCCATATAACATAACATTAGTTTGCTACGAGAGAGAGAGAGAGAGAGAGAGAGAGAGAGAGAGAGAGAGAGAGAGAGAGAGAGAGAGAGAGAGAGAGAGAGGGAGGGAGGGAGGGAGAGAGATACAGACATACAGACAGACAGACAGATAAATAAATAGATAGATAGATATGTATAATTTATAACTCTGGTATTAAGTTAGGAAATATTAGTCTTACCAAATATTCTTAGTAATCTGTTTCATATGATTTTTGTTGAATGACTTGGTGTTCATATCTGTGAAACGTGTCTTTACAGAGGCAATACAAATATAACTTTACAGAGAAATTATATACCTATCCGGTCAACCGATTATGTTCCTTCTTTCTATACATTTCCCATCTTAAATTCTAAACACTTGCTAAATGATGCTATGTCTAAAACCTCTAAGATTTGCCACAGCCACCAGAAAGCAGAGTATATGAGTAAGAAAAAGATGACTGGGTTGTTGTCACCAACGACTGTGTATTCTGAAGCATCTTACCATCAATCTCAAGGTCCGTGTCCCATTCCTCTTTCTCTTCCGCTTCTTTTTCTTGTGCGTCAACAGTTTCAATAGTAATTGTTTGTATATTTTGCTCTACATTCTCTGTATCCTCCTCAAAGCTTTTATGTTCATTAATCTCAGTTATTTCCTCATGATCCCTTAACTCCGTTATAAGAATGTTGCTGTTCCCTTGCGTTAGCTGCAACTCGTCTGAGACTTGCTGCTGAGACCCAGTGTCGTTGTATTGGGGTGAAGTATAGTCTGGTTCTGATCTGTCCTTCCTAGCCGGGGTCCGAATCAACCTGACACGTGACGATAGTGTTGGCAGCCGTCCAGACTGTGGCTTACGGCCATCGTCATCAGTCTCTTCTTGTAGGCTTTGTTCCAGCACATGAACAACGGCGTCGTCCTCTCCAGCGACGCCTTCATTCTGGCCCAAATCTTCCACTGCCTCGGTATCCGTCTCCTCGGGAACTGATTCCAGATTACTGTAGTGGGGAGTCTGTAAAGAGAAAGGGGGCATTTAAGGACAATTATCTTGTGAATTGCATCTGCAACACGAGTTTCCTTATCAGCTGTCCGGAAATTACTGAAAGAACTTTTAAAATCCGCATCTTGCTGTTTTGGCTGGTGGCAGGGCGATGTCGTCCTTTAATTTCAACGCATAACCTCAAATTAAATCAGATCAGGGCTGTATATGTACAGCCAGAGCATATCTTTTCTCTTTGCTAAATCTTGTACACCAGAGAGCAAAAATATATAACATAATCTGCTGACATTAACTCCACTTATTAGCAAAAATATAATATGTTCTAATTTGCACTCAAATGTGACTGATAAATACCCAACGATGTTGGTGTTCATAATATACAATGATAAGTGACTATTAAAGAAAGTGATATTACTGAGCACCTGTTCACAAAGTGCACAAATTTGTTTATGTCGTGCGTAAATTGGAGTGCAGTTTGTGTGATATTCCGTTTAGGCGCAACTGTTACGTAACCACACGCATTGTAATTTGGACAATCATTGCCGGCAATCCGGTGTCAAAACAATACAACTGTCGTAGGTCTACCTGGTGTTCAACGGTCCAAAATATACTTGCAGCACATGTTCCTGTAACTCATTACATACCACTATAAACATGATACACCAACAGCATTAGACTAAAAGAGGAATAGTCTACTTCAAAACAGAATTTACTTATCGAAATCTTGAATTAACACTGCATTCAACTGCAAACTTTTGACACTGCATTCAACTGCAAAACTTTTGACACTGCATTCAACTGCAAACTTTAAAACAAATGCACAAGAGAGTAATGTGTGGTCCTGTGAATCGATGATATTTTTGTTTTATGAAAAATATAAGTGGTCCAGTGACAAGAGAGTATTTTTATTTTATAAATAATAAATATTTGAGTGGCCCAGAAATATTTAGAGTAGATTAGTAATTGTGATTGCGTGGTCTTTAACAATTATTTTAATACAGAAAAAACATGTATTATTCATATTTATTGCGTCAACACAGTCTTTGTTGTTCTTAACCCATTCATGCAAATATATCTATGAGCGTCCTCTGAGCGGTTGGTATCTATATCCAGTTTTAAATATTATATCCTATCAAACATCAGTCTTGCACTTTTCGATTATTTCTTGTCTAAATTGGATACTAAGTCATATATTCGGGTTTTGTAGAGATCTTCGCAAGGCTCTTTTCGGAGCCAAGCACACAGTCAAGTTATATCTTAAAGGTAACATTAATGATGCAATTTGGCGTGATGCTGGTGTCGATGATGATGGCATCCCTTAAATGGCTGCAGAAACGCGTTTGTTATCGTTTATGAATTCTGGAGGCACGTCACCGCTGTAATTTCACACGCTTAGCACATGCTCGATAGAAGGCAGCGTTCAGCAGTTTTCATGGCAAATAACTACCCAACAAGGTGTCAGTGCACCAAGACACGTATTTGTCGCGTTTCAAACCGAAGCTCGGGCGCATGGCGGACAGAGGATTAGTAAAATGATATTTGACAAGTTAGGAGTGTCTGAAGTTTATTTGCATTTAAACTCAGTGCCGGATTAAGCTAGTGCGAGGCCTGTAGCATATGTTATAAAGGGCCCTAAATTTAAAAAAAACCCACATAAATATTAAAACACTTGAAAGTGCGGGGCCCGTAGCATATGCTGCTTTTGCTACTAGGATAATCCGGCACTGGTTAAACTGTCATCAGGAACCCTCCGAATAAATTTTGCTTGACTTCACGAACAATCAAAATTCACATGCATATCACATGGACTGGAATCAAAACGTTGACACGGGTATGCAGATTTCCCAACATGACTTTACTACGTTGTACCCAATGTTTTACTTTTCGTTGGAACACCTGGACATGGTTAAACAGTCCGTGGCCGACATGCACTTTGATACACGTATAACTCAGTATCCCACTCCCCGTTACAGATGCATTGCAGTGATTATCTCTAATAAGATGATGTTGTTGGAGGGCGTAGGTGGCCGAATAAGGATCATTGACGCGCTTGTGGAAAACCCGTTGTTGTTTTCTCAAACTTGTAATTGTTTTCACAAACACGTAATTGAACAGCATGATTGAAAATATATTATGAAGTTAAGGTTGGTCTTAGTGAAAGCCAGTGTGCAAACATAAAGAACGCAATAAAAAACGATTGCAAATTTAACTGGAAATGACTCCTTGTGCCTAACTCAAACACAACTTAACAATGTTCAGGGGGCCAAACAAAAGAACACCTCAGTAAGATTAAACTTATCGAAGTCGGAGGTGACGCAAATGTAAAAGAGTGGTGGAATATTTCCATTTCTCGCAACGATTGCAGCATTATTGGCGGCATTGGCTCCTGCGGTTGCAAAAGTAACTCCATTATGAGCAGTCGGAACCGCATCTGGAATGGTTCTGAAAAAGGTGGTTGTATTCAACATTGCTGTTGCAAACTCGAATGGACGGCCCAATATGCAGACATCTTGTTGTTAAAGCATTTTATACACTCGCGGGAAGCAAAGCTCGTTCACCGACACCGCAAGCAATTGTTCATTTTGCATTGCCGCTTAGAAACTATACTTGATAGTGTATGAAATGCCTGTTAACATTTACGGACGTTACTCAACTCGATGTGGATCTGACCAGGTTTGCTACCAAAGCTGATTTGACCGAGTTTACCAGCAGGGTTGTTGTTGACGTCGACCCCCAGGCGCACTTTTGATTTTTTAAGATCAAACTGGAAAATTTAAAACATCTCACGTGGACGTCAATATTGTTTTGAAGCCGCGATGCGCCGTCGCGAAGAACCTGGCCGAGAACTCTGAGAACGAGGGAATCAGAGACTCTGGCGTGTCGGTTGCCTATGTAAAAAAAATCACGTTAATGATTTCGGTGCTGTGATGAAACAATACGTGGATGCAAAGGCCACCCAGGTGCTATCAGCCCTACCCTCGTCAATACGTTGTAATTTATGGAGCCAGATTTAAAGAATATTAACCAAAGAAGGAGTGGAAACAGTGGCATAAATTTATCAAATGGCCGAGTTATTTTTCATTCTATTGAAAATGGTTTTGATATACCTAAACGTCACATCTTAAAGGTGCGGGAATCCGGATCATACTTATTTACTATAACCGGAAGTAAAGGTAGGTGGGGTAGAAAGTCAATGTTGATAAATGATCGGCAGTTTCGTGGTTTTTCGTTACCAATCTCACTTATCGATAAACCCGACCCGACCATGTTAAAGAATTTTTCACGTAATCACTATCAAAATCATTAGTCGCCGAAGATGATATTTTGTTCGAAGGATTTAACATCTATCCTGAAGGATACGTAACCGTCTTTGGCGTTTGTGTTTAAGATTTATCATTACATATACGTGATGGATTCTGAACAGTCACGCGGTGATGATGTTGCGGAATTTGGCGACGGGATGTTGGACCACCTGACAGCGAATGCTAACATTGATAGCAATTTTGATCCACTTGTTATTGAATATCTGCTTCAGAGTGGCGTTACCAGACCCTCATGTACGCTCAAATATAATCTACTCGAGGGACAGATAGAAATCGACAGCTGGGACCACTCTGATGTACCACTACTAAATCGAGGCAAGCTTGGAATCGTTGCATTAGCACGTGAAAACGCCCGGTCGCGAAACGTTGAAAAATCAAATCTAAAAACATCCAAGGTTTGTTTCTACAACGATAGAGTGGAATTCAACGATAAAGCCACGCCTGTTACATTCCAGTCAATTATATCGAACCAACATTAACTCGACCAGGAAAAGAAAGACATCGATTGATATTCACCAAAAACACATTTATCCTCGTACCAATTCTTGGACGAAAACAATTGCTGGAGACAAAAAGCACGGGCATAATCCATATAGTTTTAGGTGAACGTGTGGCAATCCCTCTGAACGCACAATCACCGGAAACATGAATATTGACAAGGAAGATATTTTCTATAATTGCATGGTAGTTGTACCAGTAAAGAAAAATGCTTGGTTGGAAGTGTGTGCACACATTGCAGCTGAACAAGGCCAGCCTGTCGAGCAATTTATACTCCACAATGAAAATATTAATAGAAGAACTATGATAGACCCTCAAAGTTACCAACGTGAGAAAATATTCGAAGCCGAACAACAACTGCGAGATGAAATCGCTAAGAGAACCGTTTTACGTACAAAATACAAACGCATGTGTGCTCTCGTGGATACTATTTGTGGGAATCCCGCGGCAGAAACTGTTGGCCTTGGCGTGGCGGGAATCGCGACCACGACAACCATCATAGGTGCACCAATCGGAATTGTTGTCGGAGCCATATCGATAGTGACCGGTGTAGATGGCGGCACCGGAAAAATAATTTCATTGCCGTAACATTCGCAAATACGTATCTATTCAGAAATTCTCGCGGCCGCCCAAAGTAGTCTCAGCATAATTAGTAAACTGTACTCGGTGGCCATCGAAGATAAAACAATTACCATGGCGGAGTTCAAGACGGTGCTGGTCGAAATGGAAAACGACAGAGGTCTCCGCGTACAGATACGTAACCGGGCCAACCCAAAACAGGTAATTGACCTACAGTCAGTAAAAATCGAGTAAATCTATAACTGGAACTTAATCTGTCTCAGTGAGTAGTATGATAATAGGTGTGTGAGTAGTATTTTAATGGGCGTGTATTTGTCTGTAATTGGTGCGGGGCTCTCGTGGGAGGCTCCAGTGGGAAAAAACAAACACGCGTGTGTAAAAACTTCTGAGTGAGAAAAAGTTATGAGGAATCTAGAAGGGATTTCGGCATCAGAAAAATAAACTTGGCCAAAAATTCTCAAACAACCATTATGATACTACTTTGCCATATAACTTCCAATGAGCACAACAGAAACTATACATTGTAATTAATTCTAACTGTTCGGAGTTCCTAGATTACATTGTTGTAAGTACAACCAGGTATAAATAGTTAATCAACTGCCAATAGAAGAAGCAATTTATTTATTCTTTAGTTTTCAAAACTTCATAAAAAAAAGTCCAAAAGATAAGGGGCCCCGGGTGGCCGAGTGGTCTAAGGCGCTAGTCTTTACAGATCACTGACATCTCACCTCTGTCTGCGTGGGTTCGAGTCTCGGGCTCGGTCAACGTGGGTATGTGAGAAAGCTTGCCAGTAGCTTCCAGTGAGTCGGTGGTTCTTCCCGGGGTTTTCTCGGGTTCTTCCTCCACCAAATATACTGGCCGCCATGTATAGCCTATCATGTGCTGAAAAATGGCGTTAAACCCATAACAACCAACCAACCAAAAGATCAAGATTTTGTTTGAATAGTCCCCCTAAATATGTAGTTGTAAAGTTGAGGTTTACTCATCCATAACATCAGTGACCACTATGATTTTAATAGATGAACACTATATGGCGTGAAGACACCTGTGCATGTGCTCTCATGTTTCAAAATTGTTTTCAAATGTTTTCGACTTTGTCATTTTCTGGTGAAGTTTTAGAAACTAAAAAAAAATAATTGCTTGTTTAAGTGGCAGTTGATTAAATATTTGTACCTATTTGTAATTACAATACGGTAATCTCGGTACCCCTACCAGTTAAAATTGATTTCAGTGTGTAGTTACTGGTGTTCTCATTGGATGTGATATGGCCAAAATACATGGTGTAATGACCAAGAAGGGCACATAAACCTTAAGCTGATCATACGCCATAAATAAGAAATCCAATACTTATTCATGCATATATCCAACAATGTGATTATGAAAGTTCATAATCAATGTTTCCTATGATCTACAGGCATCGATGATACACAATTCCTTCAGAGGCTCCGTACAGGGGGAATTTTGACATGTGATCTATACTTTGTTGCATATCATTTTCATCGTGACAACCTGCTACAGCTTTTGGACTGGTACCCAGTGTCATTTTAGTGATCTATTTCAATAACATCGCCCGCTATTACCATACATTCAATCGGAACGCATTGCACGTTTTTGCACCAATACATTCCACCACCGCTAAAGTAATAATATCTTTACACGTGTCGCTGATGCACAGATAGTGCTGATGGACTTTACGGTATAGATGGTGCATTTTTCGGGCATGAGAAAGAAAAAATATGAGCGACACCTGTCGATAACAGCTAATTGAACAGGCCTGACCAGATTCACGGTCGGCATATATCTCTCGGAGTCATGCGAGAGCCTGGTTGAACGGGACTACCCGTACGAACAGTTGCACCCACTATCTGCAAACACTGAGATCGCTAACACATTTAGTGCCTGCTTATAGGTATTCAAATGATATCAGGAGCACGAAAATAAGTTATTCTAAAAGGAAATCAAGCCACCAAAGAAACAAATCCTATTTCGTACAATTGTCTACTACAGTCGAAACTGGATATTCGTCTGGTACAAGCAGTATGTTTGGTGCGTTCTCAACGTAATAATAGCTAGTATTATGTACACACCTAACCTATCTGAGTAAAAAAGAAAGTTAAAACATTAGCAAACTTTGGAGTGTACTTCGAATACATATTGTATCATTGTGCTTTTGTAGATTTAACGCCATTTTTCAGAATGATAGGCTATACATGACGGCCAGTATATCTGGTGGAGGAGGAAGCTGGGAAAACCCCGCGAAGAACCACCGACCCACAGGACGTTACCGGCAAGCTTTCTCACGTACCCACATAGTCCGAGACCGAGACTCGAACCCACGTGGACAGAGGTGAGATGGCAGTGATCGGTAAAGGTGTGCGCTTAGACCACTCGGCCACCCGGGACCCCTTTTGTATCGTCACATGTAAAATACATGAGCAATAAAGCAAATCTTTTATCCGTACGTTTATATGGTGTGTGTGATAGGCTTTTAAAAAGCATTAATGATAAATAATCTTCTACCAGACATCACCAGAGGGATATAATCTAAAATCTAAAAATATCTCAATTATACAATTTTACCTTTTTTTTTGGGGGGGGGGTATATTTTTTTTCAACGAAAAACATTTGTAAAAATGTTTTAAACTGGTTACCATTTACACTGATTGAAGAGTTCGTTGAAATAAAGTAAAACGGCAAATGGGCAACACTTGGAGTCAGTCGTTAAAAATTTATTACATTTCTGGAGTTTTAATCGTTTTGAGTGAACTCCAAGGCTTGTATTTATATGTAGTCATATGCAAATGACTGGTTTCGTTCTTAACGACACGGTGTTCGATAAAACAAAAATAGGTCCTAATTTCAAATTCATGGGACTCAATGAGCCAAAATGCGGGAGTCGAGAAATACAATAGGCACCAATGGAAAGCTAATTGAGTCTACTTTCGATTGAGACTAACACATGTGTTGTTTTTTATTGCGAGTATAGAAAGTTATATGGCTGTGGCTAGAACAAGCTTATTTCAAATAAAATCGTACGTTTCTGACCAAACAATGTCAACAATTCCTGTGAGTAACAAGGGAATGGAGTGGACTGACATTTTAACTTGTTTTAGGTAAGGTACAGTTGTCTACTGCAAGAAAAATTGTTTTAGGAAAGGTAGAGTACTGCAAGAAAAAATATTCTCACACACACACACACACACACACACACACACACCACATTGTAATCTTCAGCACGTTTTAAGGAGTATCATATTTGTAACTGTAAATATTTCCCTGAACAGGTCTTCCTATCAATAATAGTCAACGCTAAATATGCGTAAGTGTTACATGTCTGGCAGAGCCTTCCACTCCTCCTAGAACACTGACCCTATTACCATTGACCTGGTAATTACTAGCACACCTGAAATGTGGCGCCTTCTTGGCTCCATTTTAGATATTATTAAAATTATAAATTTGGTTCGATATAACTTTTTTTCCTTTTTTTTTTTTTTTTGTCCATATTTGAATGCCGTCGAGTTCAGTAGTTAACAAATTTACATAAATGAAGGTTAAACTACTTTTGTGAAGTAATAACTGGGATTCAAACATTCCGGATATGTTATTGTCATTTTCCGTAAAGAGCTCCATTTTAGTGAAAGTGTACCTTCCAAAGCGGGTCAAATTACACCCGTCATGTTGTTAATCTTCCGCACAAACATTCAAACAGTATGGTGCTTTCTATTAGTGGTGTGACGATTAATCAAAATAATCAAAGATTGGTCGGAAGTCAAACTACCTAGTGTTTCATTATCATGATTTTCCATAATCGAATATAAACGATTAATGTTTATTTTTTTAAGCTCTTCGGATTCTTTAAAACAAAATCTTCAAGGAAAAGAAAATTATGTGAATAACAGCATTCAGTTAATGTAGCCTTCCTTTTGTTGACCCCAAGAGCCAACAATGGCAGACGTCAGATGTATCGGTAAACCGTTCTACTTTACGGAATAAAAGCAACTTAATCATTACGAAGTGTGGAACATGACATTGTCCATGAAAATTATAGACATTATCTCCAAGCGATTAAAATCGATGGTTGATTGGATATAATGAACTAATCCTTTATGTTTATGTTTCAGTCGATTCCCCAACAATACTTTCTATTTAATACAAGTAACATTCTTACATTCTTCACTACTCATCAGGTCTCCAAATTGTCAGAAAAATATATTTGATTTTCTTATTGACTACAATAGGATGTAATACAGCTGACTGACTTTTCATACTCTTTCTTTGGGCCCATACCGTCGTTTTTGCACCGACTGGATTTGTTGTACGATTACTGAGCTGTAATTTCCCTTTCAGTACTACATAACAAATTACTCTACAGCATCTTTGTTGTACTATTGATTTATTATAGATCGTAAAGACATAAGTGCGATTTTAATTGCAAACCCCCGCTATTTATGCTCATAAAAATTACAATCGGCGGCAATATAAATACAAATACTCAATTTTACCAGACAAGAATACCATAATATTGAACAGCATATCTGGGTAAAATGGTTCAATTTATTTTCTTGGCCTTGAATGCCAGAAGACTCCAGTTACGCATAATATTGACAGTAAAGCCGTTTTAAAACCTGAATATAAACTCGTTTATGATGTGGATGCTTCCGTTTTAAAAGTTTGATATGATCTTGCGATGTATCTTTTTTCCTCGGAGGAAAACAAAAATCTTTTAAGAGCAACAGCAACTAACCCCTTAATGAAAATTCAGGACATTTAGTCTGTAGGAAGTGTTATCCTGTCTTCTCTTGTTTAAGCTTATCAAACAAATTTTTCCCCCTGTTTTTATGCGATTTAGATTTGGCACAAAGAAACATTCCACGACATCCCCTAATAATTTACTGTGAACATCTTTGGAGTAACCAAGTCGTTTGCACGTGCTGTCTCTAGCTAGTCGATGATTTGCCCAAAACACTGCGATTCTGTGTAATGGATATGACAAAATCGACACAAATTCCTATGACAGGTTGGTTTCTAGTGACACCTACATCAAATTGCTATGGGTTTGACCCTTTCAACAGTGTAGGTATTTATCAACTGTAACAAAAACCACGGAGCAGGTATTGTCCTTCCGAACCGATATGTCAATATAAATCTGTACAGGCTGAATATGTGTGCTTAGCTTTGAACATGGAATGTGTCCTTATCGTTGAATATGTAATTTCCATTATAAAGACATTCTGATCAATGCGGTTTCTATCTTAATGGCAGAGTCTGAAGAGAACTTGTATCTAAGCAAGCCTACTAACTTTGCAATAGCATTTGTGAATGTCGGCAGTAAATTTATTCATTCACACCCAACTACGTAAGCTTTATCCCCACTATCGGTGCATGGGTCAGTAAGGCCACCAATACCTCCCTGACGTGTTTCTTAATGTCTTTGTGTTGAACTTTAATAGATTAGGGTGCAATAGAATTCGATTTCAAGATGAAGAAAAAAAATATTTATATAATTACAGAAGTTCGACAAGTACAATTATTTCTTTTTGGGTGAATACTGAGCTGAATATATCCATGTATCTGCCGAGTTGAGAAACACGCTATTGATAGTTCCAACCGACACCTCAAATTATTTTCCATTATATAGTGTGTCCGCACAATGACATAGTACTTAGTGTGCTAGACTTGAGCAAAGGGTCACAAGAGTCTTGCGATGGTTCACTTAACCATGTTATAACGTATGATGTATGATTGGTTGGTTTATGATTGGTTGGTTGGTTGTTTTGGGTTAAACGCCATTTTTCAGCACATGATAGGCGGCCAGTATATCTGGTGGAGGAAGAACCCGAGAAAACCCCGGGAAGAACCACCGACTCACGGGAAGCTACTAGCAAGCTTTCTCACATACCCACGTTGGCCGAGCCTGAGACTTGAACCCACGAGGACAGAGGTGAGATGTCAGTGATCTGTAAAGGCGAGCGCCTTCGACCACTCTGCCACCCGGGGCCCCTATGATGTATGAATGCGCCTGTTTAAAATCTCCATTGCTATTATTATCACACAGCTCCCAGTTAATCACATTTAAGAATGTATATTAACTTATTATCAAAAAAGGTGTTTTTTAGTACTAACAATGAAATAATTTGTATAAATCATGGTGAAACTACTTAAAGCATGACTAATGGTCCCTTCGAACTTGGTACAAAAATTTTTGAATGACTGAGAGCCTGATAGTTAGGGTTTATAACCTCATAAAATCTGACATTGTCAA
The DNA here is from genome assembly GCA_029931535.1 of Margaritifera margaritifera. Taxonomy (NCBI): domain Eukaryota; kingdom Metazoa; phylum Mollusca; class Bivalvia; order Unionida; family Margaritiferidae; genus Margaritifera; species Margaritifera margaritifera. Next base: position 2,143,720 of record JAQPZY010001653.1, on the reverse strand, counting down.
CACCCTTCCTTATGCTGAGCCAGTCAGGACCCAAAGGGTCACATGCTATCAGTAAGGAAGCCTTTATGCTGTGTGATAAATAGCATTAATTTTGGGATGTTTTATGAAAAACAAAAAACTCCAAACGATGTTACATCCTATACATATGTAATGGCATAAGCTTTGGGCGTAAGGGGCGGAGGGGGTGGAGGTTTGGGGGAGCACATGTCAAGGGCCTTGCAGATGGTTCCATGTCATAATCACGTAAATCATCCGATGCAGCCTTTACAAGGCACTGGCCAGAACTACGGAAGTTTTCTATTGTTGATTCGTCGCTCACTTATTCCTTAACAATTCACTACTCTCTACTCTTACTTCTTCCATCATTGTGGTCAACCGTAATCCTTGTTTCAAGAAATTATCTGACACATACTATCATTTATACAACAATTATCTGACACATACTATCATTTATACAATAATTATCTGACACATAATATAATTTTTACAATAATTTTCAGTGATACATATACATATTATAATATATTTATATATTGAGTGTACACACACGCAAGAGACAAACTAAAGTCACAACACCGCAAACACTGTATTGCTGTTATTCACACACACACACACACACACACACACACACACACACACACACACACACACACACAGAGAGTTAATATATTTAATAATGTAGCAAGGAACCAATAAAGAATTTGAACTTGGAAAAAAAATATTAGCATCCGGCAACGATAAAACAGCTAAAGTCAGTCAAACCTACTTAAAAACTGCATTTAGAACAAAATGAATTCATATGGGTGTCTGCAGTATTAAATTTATGTTTTGTGATATGTGCACGTCCATTTTGGAGTCTCTTAACTGGCCATAAATTCCCTTTCTTCCAAATGTTACATTCCACACGATTGTCAGCCACCTCTATTATTAGGATAGACCAACTCCTATTTTTACAGATTTTCTTAAGGTATAGTGTAAAGTTTTCCTTCATACTGCAGTAGTTCAGGATGAAGTACTGAGGGATTAGTACTTTTGAGGGATTAGCTACTCGGGTGTTGTTTAACATGTTTAACAGCATATGGTCAAGATGTGATTGACTGCGACCAAGGGTTAACATGTCAAGAAGTGCACGAGACCGTTGTGATGGCCCTAAACATTGCACCGATAAATTCTGCACACAAGACATTGTAACCCTTGGTATCAGCTGTTCCTTTTTATATGGACAACCAGTTGTGATCGATTGATATAAAATGACGATAGCAAAGAAAAAAAAAAAATGTACAATTTAAAAATTGCTATATGTATATGCCTTAGTTCGTAATGTTAATTAAATACAAATTAGCGTGACAATTTTTAGATTTGTCTTGTAATTTTCGTGCTATTTCACTTGTACGAACAATCAAAGTGTATTAAACAGACAATAACTGCCTGTTACTTGCATACTTGTTCATCTAACAACTGACCTATACATCAACCTACCAAGACAGCTACCTACCAACATGTTTCCACATTTCTTCCTATATGTCTAGTCATGTATATACATAGGTATTACCCACTATTATCAACCTACCTTCCAAACGGACATATGCATATACCACATATACAAATATATAGCAACGTAGTATTTAGTTATATTTTAAAACTATATACAGCTACCAAGTCAGGCTGATTTTTGTATTAAATACACACTTTTTTTATTATCGCTATTTGAGGTTAGGCGCTCATGATAAACAACCTATTTGTATCAGCATTGTTGTTACCACGTTACTATGTCTGATTATAAAGTAATCCTTCTTACCGGCGGGGTTATAGTAGCCGTCGAGGTGTCACGGTCCCCTCCCTGTCCATGCCCTTCCCCCTCGGGCGTACTCATGGCCTCCTCTGGGTCAGTTTGACAGGTAATCCCACCTTTTCAAAACCATTTCGTCCGCCAGAACGTTCTAAGTGACACACTGTTGTAACTGTTTTTTGTTGATAGGCACGCAGTCTTACAACGGGACCGAACCTGCCAAAAGCGCTATGTACGGATCCCCGCGTTATTTCGACTATCAGATTTCCACGAGGATTAAGTAGAAGGGCGATAGACAACCTTGTGGCCCTGTTTTAAAGGCAGTTTTAATGCGACTCGGCAATCGATACTTATCACACAGATCAAGACTCCCAGCCAATCGAATTTAATATTTTTGTATTCATTTAATTTTATAAAAGACGCCTTTTAAGTGCTACTGAAGACTGTTTTCACCAAACTATTCAATAATTTTCATAAAGCATGACTAAACTACTTAAAGCGTGAATGAGGCTGATGTCGTTCATCTCAACGTCTCCCCGTTCTGCAGCTCTCACTCATTTTCTCAAGCTAGTTGACCTAGTTTGCATAGTAAAAAAAAGCAAATAAATGCATACAAAAAGGAAAGTTAGAGAGACTGAGGAATGAAGTATGTGAACAAACAACACATTGGAGAAAAGCTGTTTAAGTTAAATTTGCAATATAGTCACAAAAGCAGATTTCCAAAAAGTTACCGCCCTCCTCCCCCTCCCCCCCCCCCCAAAGAAAAAAATATTCTAGTAAATAAAATGTAATAAAAAAATTTTAAAATTAGACCAGTTACGGTCCAAATCTTTGTCTTATCTGTCCCAGGGTAAGGAAAAGCATCCTTCTGGACCAGTGCTATATGAATCAGGACAGAGGTCTAAGGCTCAACTAGATCCATGTGTGCTAGTTTTATAGAAGTATTCCTATTTTTCAGGGAAGTTCCTGAGTACATTTATTAATAAATAACTTTCAAGTTCACAAGTCTAGCAAATCAAAATCAAAGTTTGAATTGTTCTAAAAATCCCCAGAATAGCCCAGCGATCCTCTTTTTTTTTTTTGGGGGGGGGGTAATTTTCTAATGACAGACGATGACAATTGGGCTTGTAAGGTCTGATAAAATCTGACATTGTCAACACCAATTCAGATGCTGCAACCGCTCATAACCCAAAGGGCCGCGTGCTATCAATGGAGAAACCTTGATGATGTGTGATAAATACCATATAATACAGTTTGGGGTATTTTATTTTAAAAATATAAACACTCGTGCTTCGTATTTACTTTTTTCATACTATCCTTATACATAAAAAATAGCCCATGGAAATGTCAATTTTGGCGGCACTTTTCTCCCGCAATCAAGAATCATATTCATTGAATTCGTTTAGATAACATGGTTGGTGATCAATAAATTGATTGCACGACAGACAGTTCAGCAGATTAACGTGGGTAGCTATGCCAACTGTTTGTCACAACATTGTGTTAGGCAAATGTAGGAAAGTTAAGATGGTAGTTCAGGTCTTTTTAATATATTTATCTTTTTATTCTTATTCTCGAGAAATGTCTTTTTTAATGATCTGCGTTTTTGTTTCGATTTATGTGTGTTGTTATGTTGAATAAACACTCTCTCTGCAAGAGGAATTCAATTAGCACGGGTTTTTAAGTGAACTTTTTATACACAATGTACCCAGACAACAGAGTAATAAGCGTTCTTGCATATTCCGATTCCCATAGTTACTGTTCTTATGTGTGTATAGTGATAATTGTTTGACTTAGGGGTTGTTGTTTTGACTCTGTGTCCTTTAACTTTTAAAGCTTTTCTTAAGTTTTGTTTCACATTCAGGAAAGATACGATACGATACAGTACAATACAATAAAATGATTTTGTTAAAGTTTCACCTCTCATGTTTATATAAAATAACAAAATAAAATATTGGTCTTCATGCAAGCCGCCCTAACAGCGCTATGACAGACAATATAAAAGTAAATAAATGCACAATCATCAAAAATTAACTACAAAGGAGATGGCGTAAAAGCATTTTTAAACATTCATATGTAAACATTTATATGTACACTGTCTACAAAATGTTATAATTTAAGGTTAAATTAGAGAGCCGCTGTAGCTCATTTGGTAGATCGGTGGACTCGTAATTCAAAGATCGCGGGTTCGATACCCATCCAAGTCAGCCTGGTCCGGCTGCCTCGGTGTGTTCCTGGAAAAGCGCTTAGCTCCCATTTTGAGTTAAAAGTCCCGTTAAAACCAACTAAAACAAATTGATGTCAAATCATTTGAAAAGATACATCACGTGACCCATTTATATGCTTATAAATAGCACAAAATGAACTTGGCTTTTGACCACCGATGAAAATGCCAGGCATTTACAAGGCTTGAGGACTATTGCGAAGTTGTGAGAAACACTAGCAAATGAATGACATGACCGAGATAAACACTATTTGGGGAGACTTTTTAAAAGGGTTGCAGTCGAGTCGCAATAATCTCTTATCACCAGACTTTATACGCATAGTCAACTCAATTGTTTTCCCTGGCCATTCTTACATTACTATTACTCTCTCTCTCGCTCTCTCTCTCTCTCTCTCTCTCTCTCTCTCTCTCTCTCTCTCTCTCTCTCTCTCTCAGATTCAAGACTGTAAAAGGACTGAAATTCTATCAATAAAATATTGTCTCTATTTGTTTCAATTACAAATAGAATAAGCTCTCAAAAGATTTTTTTACTAAAATTTACTTTTCATTATCCACCAATCATGGCCACCCAGACGCATATATACTCTGTTTTATCTTCACCCATTTCTAGGTAGGTAGATCAGTCCGCCTGTCCATTTTCCAAACATTCAACTTAATACGTTCGAAACCGGACAGGTTGCGAAATGACTCGTAGTATCAGAATCAGTTATAATCACAAAATAGCACAGTACCGTTTCCAAACCCAGTCAGTCAAGAGGATAATCGCTCAATTGCAAAACGGTCCGCAACAATAATTCAGAATGGTGTTTTTCAGATTTTCTTCGATCAAATGTCAACATCCAACTATTACGCAGATAAAAGCGGTTTTATCACATCTCCGATTTTTTGTGCCAACTTGTTTTGTTTCCGCAATACTATTTCTACAAATACACTTTCAAAACGATCGGGCTAAATGCTTTTGAGGCAGTATCATAAATCAACTCCTTGCTGTGCAATTTTTAAAATCGAAAATGCTTAGATCTTTTAAATTTCTTTCATCAAAATACCTCCAACTAAAATTCAAAACCATCGTAAAAAAGTAAAGTTAAAATCCACCACAGATGGCAGTTTTGAAAAATAAAAATAGAAAAAAATACAAAGGTGTTTAATTCCAATATCCATAATTGCCGTTTCCAGTGGGTGGAAATATTTGGTCTTCTCAGAGCTTATCCAGTCTTGCATTCAAATTTTACAGTCATTATTTCCTATTTATATGAAATAAAGTACAGAAAATCGGGACAATGAATGTTTTACGATTTTTCATAAGAACAATATCTCCAAAATCAACAACCAGAGCGGATTCAAGGTTATTTTGATCACTGAAATTAAAGGAGATATAGGAATAAATGAGATAATATTTATCTGATTTTCGATGATAAAGTTATATTTTTTTCTTCATCCAGCCAGCAAGATTAGTCACGTGATTATTTTGACGGTTTGGCATGGTTCTTCAGGATGTCGTAAGAAAATGAGCATCATCTTTCACAGTAATTTTCCGCGATGCAAGTCTTTGTCTTAGAAAGGGCAGGTGAGGTATGCACCTACTAGTTGTAAACTGACACTACAGTTCACTTTCACAAGAGTGTCACCTACTCCGGTTTTTATTTATTTTGTAAAACAAAAATCCTTATCTGCTTTACCTTGAAAGCCAGCACAGTCGATTGATGCAATCGTCCATTTACGTAATTATTTCATTATAATGTAAAAATGGTCGGATCACGAATAAAAATACATTTGAAATTATACACTTATTGGGGGGTCTTTGGGGGAAATTACTATGATTTTTTATTTCTTCATACGGAAAGGCATCGAACTATTATTAATGGCATTTTCAGAAATTATACAACAAAATAAATTTATTTGTGGTATTGTTACTCGAATATGTGTTTTGCTCGAAATTATTTAGAGGCAACATGTACTTTTAATCCTTTCAGATATTTTAACAAATATTGTGTATATCCACTATTTTAAAATATTTGTATCAACATTGCTGTATCGTATACAGTATACTACTTGCACTACACCTAAATTTTTTCTCTCTCTCTCTCTCTCCCCCGCCCGCATGAAAGACGAACTAGGGGACATAAATCTATAAGTGAGAACGTCAAGGCATATAGGAGTTACAGTAGATATTTAGTAAAACGGCTTAAAGGCTCATCTGACTCATAATTTGTACTTGCATGGCAGACATTTGTTGGATGGACACCTTTCCAGATCAGTTTTAGAACGAAGATTATATTCTCTCTCTCTCTCTCTCTCTCTCTCTCTCTCTCTCTCTCTCTCTCTCTCTCTCTCTCTCTCTCTCTCTCTCTCTCTCTATCTCTCCACGCACACACACATACATACACTTTATTATCCATTCCAAAAAATTTAAATCTATATTTATGTACCTGGGTTTCATTTAATGACAGAGCGGACACCTACACCTGGCTCCCTCTGGAAAGTCATTTCTGGTGGATCAGGCGGCCGAGCAGATATGCTGATCCCCCGGCTGTGAAGGCAGATGGCAAGAGCTGTGTTGACAACACAGGGCACCAGCTCAGATGCACTAGGAACTGATGTCCATCCATTGCATCCGGACTCGTCTCCAGATGTCTTGACATTATCGTGCCACTGGATACAGACAGGCCTGGACAAGAGAGTGACTCCGAGGAACTTTCCATCACTTAAATCCAACTCACGCGCAAGTCATGACATTATTCTCCCCCCCCCCCCCCCAAACCAGATAACTTCAAGTCCTGTGGCGATGGGCGAGCGGCAAAGCAGCAAGTGTGGATACACTTGGAGCTGTAGCTGCAGACCTGCACTCAGGCGGCTCAGGGCATAGGGTCGCTTTTCACTGGACCGAAGCAGCAGTAGAACTCAGCAGTCCCTGGGTGACTGAGCAACCCTTTTTAGGATCACACTGCTCACCTCTATAGCACGAGGAAGGGGCTAGAAAAGGTGCCCTAAACATTGCCTGCTTCACCTTAACCTTGGTCAGCATACCGCGGCTGACAGGGATCCCACCTTAGCGGTCGAAAATCGAATAAGAGGACAAAGGTGACGCAACTCACAATCGGTCCTGGAATGTGTGCACACTAATGGACAGTACATCATCAGATAGACCAGAGAGAAGAACAGATCTAGTTGGTAGAGAACTGGCCAGATTCAACATCCAGATAGCAGCCCTGAGTGAAACTCGCCTTACTGAGGAAGGACAACTCAGCGAAGTAGGAGCCGGCTACACCTTTTTCTGTAGTGGCCAAAATAAAGAAGAGAGACGTGAAGCTGGTATTGGGTTTGCCAATAAATCACAGCTAGTCAGCAAGCTCACAAATCTCCCAAAGGGCGTGAATGACAGACTAATGCAAATGAGGCTCCAACTGTCTGGAAAAAGACATGCAACTATCATCAGTACCTATGCACCCACCATGACCAACCCAAATGAGGTTAAGGACAACTTTTATGAAGACCTGGAGTCTCTTATCACAGAAGTACTAAAGGCAGACAAGCTCATCATTATTGGTGACTTCAGTGCTAGAGTTGGCACAGATCAACAGACATGGCCAGGTGTCATTGATAAATATGGCCTTGGCAAATGCAGCAGCAACGGACTCCTCCTTCTGAGGAAATGCGCTGAACACGACCTCCTAATAACCAACACAGTCTTCCGCCTGCCAAACCGCAACAAGACATCTTGAATGCACCCACGCTCCAAGCACTGACATCTCATTGACTACGTCATCATCAGGAGAAGAGACGGCAGATGTCCGAATGACGAAGGCCACGAGAAGTGCAGAATGTTGGACTGACCGCAAGCTCATAGTCACCAAGCTCAATATCCGGATTCAGCCAAGCAGACGACCACAAGGCAAAAAAATGCCCAAAAAGCTTAATGTCTCAAAATTTAAACATGAGAATATGAAACAGTCATTTGTCAAAGAACTGTGCAGCCAACTAGAAACAATCATTATGAACTCCGAGAATGTCGAGGAAAAATGGGCATCCTTCAGAGACTCTGTGTACTCAACTGCATTGCAAAAACCCTTGGTCCCACCACACGTAAACATCAAGAGTGGTTTGATGAGAACAATGTTGCCATAGAGAGACTTCTGAATGAGGAACATCGGCTACAGAAGACCTGCTTAGAAGACAGCACTGCATCATCTAAGAAGGCAGCCTTCAACAACATCAAGAGGACTGTCCAGTGCAAACTCAGCTTGAGACAATTTTGGTCTCACAGTCAGTATCAAGGAGACAGAGGTGATGCACCAACCAGGAAAGCATTACGTAGAGCCCACCATCACAGTAAATGGCCAAACCCTCCTGGCAGTGGACAAGTTCACCTACTCGGCAGCACATTATCACGTGCAATCCACATCGATGATGAAACCAACGCCAAAATTGCTAAAGCAAGTGTGACCTTTGGCAGACTACTCGCAAATGTGTGGGAGAACAGAGGCATCAGTATATGAACAAAACTGAAGGTCTACATAGCCACTGTGTTGCCGACCCTGCTGTATGCATGCGAAACCCGGAAGGTGTTCAGACGCCATGCCAAGATGCTAAACCACTTTTACATGTGCTACCTGAGGAAACTGATGAGGATAAAATGGCAGGACAGGGTCACAGATACTGAGGTTCTCACACGGGCAGGCATTTCAAGCATCCACACTCTGCTGTTAAATCACAGATGAGATGTGCAGGCCACGTCACCAGGATGTCAGACGAGCGACTTCCAAAGAAGATCTTCTATGGTGTGCTGAAAGAGGGAAAGTGATCTCAGGGTGGTCAGAAGAAACGCTTCAAAGATTCCCTCAAGTCATCCTTGCAACACTTCAACAGTGACGCTGAGTCTTGGAAAGATCTCGTGTATATATATATATATATATATATATATATATATATATATATATATATATATATATATATATATATATATATATAGACACACACACACATGGTGATGGATGAGTTATTCAATCTGCAGTGCATACTCTGAACTATTGCAGGTGGTCTGTGGTACTGCAAACTAAATCACAGCTAATCTGCACACTTCAGGCATTAAAATATACGTAAATATAATTACGTAACTAGTAATTGGGGCTAATATGGGTAAAATGTGAAATTAGCAATACACATGGATCAATATGGGTTCAAAGGGAAATTAACATTAGGCTATGGGTTTAACATTAGTCAATAGGTTTGACATGATGGGTCGATATGGGTACAAGGGGAATAGCAATAAAATTTAATATTAGATTTCCCTTTGTACCTATCAATTTATTTTGGGTTTAACATTATGCGTCGATATGGGTACAAGGAAAATGGAGGTAGTGAAAAGTGCTAGTTCACTTTAAATACCAATTTTTTAATGATGTATATGTCTGGTTTTATGAAAGCTGTCGTTATTTGCATTTGATGTCACTATTGATGTGCATAAGATATGGCAGTGCTTTGCTGTGTTTCCACCGGATTGTGCATGCGGACATTTTTCAGTGTTTAATATGTTTTCCTGAGTTTTTTGCACCTCGCATATTCATTAGTCATGTTTCCCCTATTTCCAGCTACCTTAAGACAACAGTCGTTGTCAACTGAAGGGATCTTAAACGTGCAAATACTACAAATAACTTTCCTCTAATCACCTAATGACCACACATCACGAAACTCTAATTTCACAGTTGAATGGGTCTTTTGTGCTTCACTTTGCATGACCCATCGGTAAGCCTTTCCAAGCCGAAGATTTGTACTTTACGCCACGCACCATGAAACACAACGCAAACACCTAATATAAAGAATTATTCTTATTTCAAATTCTAAACACTTATACGTTAGAATATCTGAGAATTCCTTATGCTAAGAAATTAGGGAGGGTCCATTTTACGAAACGAAGCCGTGCTACCATAAAGTCTCGTTAAAACTGTACATTATGACGTCTGCTCCTAGAAATTGGCAAATTACTCGGTTTGAGAAATATCTTCCCAGCATCGACTCCCCATAATCAGCAAATAATCACAAAAATCTAACAAAACTATAAACGGAGACGTAACTACAAATAACACACACACCATTTTTGTTATAATAATATTTGCCACAAATTGTAAAACGGGGGCAGGGGACTTATCATGAAGAATGGTCTTATTATCTGATAAATACGGTATCAAGAACATTACATTTTTTTAGCCATAACCTCATAAAGATGGTTTCAAATAAATCGGGAAAAATAAATAAATGTCAAGAAGAATAAGGAAAAGTTTATAAACGAGCAATTTTGATTTGTCAAGGATATAAAGGCCCTTGATTGATTTGTCATGGATACAAAGCCCTTTCATGAATAACTTGTTTATTCTCCCCTTTGTCCCCATTTTTTATGTCACCCATTCATCTGTAAACTCAGATTCTTTTGACACAAGAAAACCCTATTTATACGCTCTGTGTCAAAAAAGAATTATTAAAAATACGTGATGCGTTTTCCAAAGTACCCCGACCGTACTAAATACGGAGAAGAATTTGTAATTTAAACTTTTTGAAAATCTTACACCGTTATTATTTGTATTTCCATGATAAGGTACTCTTGTGAATGGGGTTCATGTACCAATAACATCCTCTTTTCTGATGACCACATTTGGTTTCAGTGTCATAGACGAGTAAATAGAAGTTCTCAGGTGTAAGTCATTGCCACGATCTTTAAGGTTAATATAATCATATAGTTGCTTATATACCTACAATCCTTTCTTACCATACATATCTGGCTTATGAAATCTGTAATATTCTATATTTTTCCTTTCGTAATCCTCGAGTGATACAAGGCTCCAAAGTTGCACTGTCTGTGATGCAGTCTTTTCCTTCTTTTCATCTCGGCGTATTTTTATTTTTTTTTCAGCTTCTCCGTTTTTAGATTATAACCTGTCCTTTATTGTCAGAATTACATTGGTTTGTTACGTTTTGCAGGGCTCCATCATGTTTTTTAGATATCTTTAGCTCTCCGTTGTTTTTTTTTTTGTTTTTTTTTTTTGGGGTTGGGGGGTTGGGGTTTTTAAAAATTTTTTAAAATTTTTTTATTACTAACCGTGAACCACCTGCTCTGCCATTTCATAAATTTCAAATGGTACGAGAAAAAAATAAAGACGTAAATTTATATTAAGAATAATCTGCACGACCCTTGGTACTTTACTGGCATTTTCTCTGCCATTTCCCTTCTGAAAGGGTATAAAATGTTATGTTTCTGTTCTCTTGGGTTTTGGACTTTCCCCCCCCCCCCCCCCAATACATTGTTGGTTCAACTTGATCGAAGGATATAAGTCAAATCTCTTTCTTCCTCTACACTAATGATATTGTAATTATTATATTTGGAAAGAAACTCCATTTCTACAAGACATTTTGTATGTTGAGTAAGACCTTTTCGACGCTCAATAACATGAGTTTAAAACAAAATTCAAGCATTTTATTTCGGCTTTTTTGTGCTGTTGAAAATTTGTCACTTTTTTCAACAAGATGTCAGCATTTTGGCCATAAAAGAAAACATCTGTAGCTTACTTTCGCTCGGTTTACATACTCTTTCCAAAATTTACAGTGTGAAAAAAAATTACCAGAATATCTATTGAAATCACAGGGGCGTGATCTTATGTCTGGATCATGCTTCAGATGTAGGCAATAAAACGCTGAATATTTAATAATTCCAAAAAATGAATTTAAAAAAATTAATTTCAATAAGCGTATTCTTTCTGATTATTCAGTCGTCATTCATTAATTCTTTGATATTTGTAATACTCTTTGTTTTACTATTATTTTACTTTTCTTAAAAATTATGCATTACATTTTATCTTCTAATTTCAGACAAAACAAGATGAGCTACTCTGAAAGCTACAATTTGATAGACAAAGAGTTATTCCCATCTATAATGTAAAAATAGGCCAATGACAATCAACCAATCAATAAATCGATAAATGAAATAGAGTTGTGCCTGTCATGGTGGGGGGAGGGAGAGTTAAACTGATGACGCCATAATACTATTTATTGGTGTGCATCATAGACACGCAACAATATTTTGGTTTTGATTAACTAAGACCGCTTTTAAGTTGTTGGTTTGTTTGTTGTTTGTTTTTTGTTGTTTTTTTTTTTTTTTTTTTTTTTTTTTTTTTCCCCCGTCTTTTAAAAGGCACCTCTGAGCCAGAACAAGTCTTGGATGTAAACAGAAAATCTGTCACGAACAACACAGTTGCATTACGACTCATTGGTGCAGTATGTAGTAGCTGTATTAGTCTCAGTACTGTATATACATGTAAATTAAATCATGCGTTGTGCTGGCTGATATGTATGCAATCAGGCCACCTAATTTCTGAACCAGTCCATATCTTGTTAACATAAATATTTACATTCGTGTAGGACCCGTATGTGCCATATATTTCTTATATACATCTGTATTTTGTGCAACAACAAAAGAAACGACAATGCTTATGCTCTGTCCGTATGCATTTTACTATACACGTTTAAGATGAAATTTTCAACAATTTTATGAGTTTGGAGCGAAGATTTGAAGCAGAATAAGACCCATTCAATACATTAATCTAGTAATATTGTATTGTCTGTATTTTTTCGTAATCATCAATCCATACAAGTTATATTTCTTATTCAATTTTGCAAATGATAATTTTTTGATTACCTATAACTATAACCATATATAACCTTTAACCATTACCTATTACCTATAACTATAACCATATATAACCTTTAACCATTACCTATTACCTATAACTATAACCATATATAACCTTTAACCATTACCTATTACCTATAACTATAACCATATATAACCTTTAACCATTGCCTATTACCTGTAACTATAACCATATATAACCTTTAACCATTACCTATTACCTATAACTATAACCATATATAACCTTTAACCATTACCTATTACCTGTAACTATAACCATATATAACCTTTAACCATTACCTATTACCTATAACTATAACCATATATAACCTTTAACCATTACCTATTACCTATAACTATAACCATATATAACCTTTAACCATTACCTATTACCTGTAACTATAACCATATATAACCTTTAACCATTACCTATTACCTATAACTATATAAAAAATATAGCACAAGAGTTCCATAATATTGACAGTGGCAGCATAAACCCTTCTTCTACATCTAAAAAATAATTAATAAAAAGTGTATGGAAAATTACAGATAATATTGAAGTACATCTATTCATACGTACATGTTAAATTGCGTCAGTTCCACGAGTGCATATTGATGTTCTTCTTGTTGTTGCTACTATTATTATTATTATTATTATTATTTTATTTAATGCCAGAAACGGTAATAGTAGCAGCAAATATCAGCAGTATGTATAAAGTTGTACAAAACTCTTGATTGGTAATATTTTGTTTGGTTTCATTTCTTTTGTTTCTTGACCTGTATGGTTAGTTAAGAGGATATGTTTTCTTTTCAGCTTTCTCAGATGAAAGAAAAATATGGTACAAAAGTTCCATAATATTGACAGCGGCAGCATAAACCCTTCTTAGATTGGAAATAAATTATCCATAATATTGACAGTGGCAACATAAACGCTTCTTCGATTGGAAATAAATTAAGGACGGAGGGTAATGTTCAACGCGCATACTTAAGTGCAATTATCTGTTTTTCGTAGTCGCAGGAAGCTTTTTTAAAACAATGTGAAAATACTGAAAAATGTACGGAGTAATTAATACATTTTGGGTTAGCGCATAATTTTACACACAAGCATTAATGTTTACTTCAATTAGTGTTTCCACATACAAAGTCTGATTGATAACAACAATTATAAACCCACTAACGGTAATGTTTACAGACCGAGTAAGATGGAGTGGGGATGGGGTATATACACAGTATTATAATAGTTGTACCGTAGCACCGCAACATGATAGGGTAAATATTGTTATTACAGGTACAACTAGAAATTTTTATTAAAAATTGCAGATATTTATAGAAATGAATTAATTTTTATCATTTGCCTTTTTTCACAGTATAGTTTTACAAAACCAGGTATGTTATTTTGACACCAATAACGGTGAGAGTCCATTTTTATGTTTAATTTGTAAATTACGAACTGTACTTATTACATTTTAAAAAAATATGTTAAAATTGTTTTTGGTAGAAATCACTTTATAATCTTTTAATTTTTCTCGTAATGGTTCAGATTGTGACCTTTAGTCGATAATTTATCTTGCATAGTATATTAATAACTTTGGTATCTCTGCAACGAAGATGGAGAATGTCTCTTTTATAGATAATTCGAACATAGGAACTATTCTGAATAGATGAGTGAATTATTTAAGCACTCTTCTCGCAAGAAGTTATTTTATTTTATGTTGTTTTAAGCCATGGGTTAAAATTACTATTTTCAACAATTATATGTCTCACTCAGGACATTATATTTTTTTGAACTTCCCGTAAGAAACTTAGCTCGGCGAGGCCTACTTTTTATTCATTATTTCAACCACACAATCAATTGTTTTTTTGTTTGTTTGTTTGTTTGTTTTTTGTTTTTTTTTGTTTTGTTCCTTAGAAAATGTTTCAAATAAACCTCTTTGCAAAATCTAACTATACCCTTTATTCTTATATAGATCAGAAAGTACAGATTTTTTTAGCAAAATTTTAAGAGGTCTTTTTTAGAAAATATCGTATGAAAATTACAAGAAATCCCATGGATTCCCATACTAAGTCATCCCATTCTAGGGGTGGACACCGCCCAGTGATTTCAAAGTAATATTTCTGTTAGCTAGGATTACACTGTCAGTTTGCTTCTGGCATAACTGATAATTTAAAGTTGTTTTTTTTTTTTTTTTTTTTTTTTTTTTTTCTTGCTGTCCTTAGAAAGAATGTCGCTGCGTGAAGAATTGCGAAGGCGCTGAGTCATCCTTGTCTCCTCGACATCATGTCAGATGCTGCAGTATGATGGAAATAATGGGTCAATTGAGACAGTTTCAAACAGGGTCACTGGCATTTTCATTTAGACCCGACCTCTTACGTGATCTTTTCTGGTTGTACATTTATTATCATCTCTCTTAATATTGTATGCAATGTTCATAGGGAGTTTTTTTTTACTACGTTTGTACACTGTCCTTATGGTGATGATTTGTACATGTCATTAAAACAATTTAATTTAATTAGATTATTTTTTGAATATTGACAGTTTTGACTGAATGTGTATAACTGGCCCTTTAATCTGTAATTGCATTCTAGCTGCCTTCTTGCATGGATACATGTTTCTATTCCAGAGGATAAATATATCAATCAATCCGAGCTCTCTGTATGATTCTGAAAATGAAAGTCCATGGCCACTTTTCTCAGAAAACTATTTGGCTGGTTAGTTTTAACCGCACTTTTAACACATTATTGGCTCTATTAATCCGAGGAAATGAGAGTCATGTACATAGAAAACTAACCTAAGCTTTTGTGTTTGTTTTTTGTTTTAAAAAAAAAAAAAGGCTGTGAGTCCAGGACAAACGTGTGATCCTGGAAGCAGGAAATCTCACAACAGCGAATTCTGACAACTAACCATTCAGCTATCCTCCCAGACCTACCTTGCATACATACATACATACATACATACATACATACATAACATAATAAAAAGGGATTTTAAAACTTGTAAGAGATTTAGGTCAAACCTAGAGAGAATGTACATACCACAAATTATCTTATCTATTAAAATATACACATGTCATCGGGAAATGGTACGTTTTGAAGCTAATTATAGGCGTTTAAAAATATTAAAGAAAATTTTGGGCATTTCCATTTCAACAGTTAAGACGCAATAACCTCGGTAAGTATAACTGATCTTTTAAATATACTCCTCCTACTAATTTGCATATTTAACTATAAACAAATTTTACTTTTGAAAACGTCCATATATTATTTAACGCTCTAAACAAAGGACTAACAACTTTGCAAAAATTGGATCGAAATGGACGAGTTTTGATGATTTCAGTCGGAATTTATTGTAAAGTAAAAAAAACTTTCTAAATGTCTGAGACTCCTTGATAAAGCCATTAAATCTTTCATAAAACCGGGGTTGACAAATCGCTCGATAAGTTTTCTCAGCCATGTACTAGGACAACCCATATGGAGTAACTGACAATTGTTAGTAGGTCAAGTAGGTCCCTATCTTCTTGATTGTCAACCAGAAGACGAGATAAAGTAGATAACTTCGTGCAAGTAAGTAAGATGGGAAAGAAGAATGATGGATTGTCAGATGGTTGGATGGATAAGCGATATCGATTTCTGTCACTCTCAGACTGAAACAATTTTTTTTTAAGTTTGATAAAATTGCAGCGTATCTAAATTTGTATGTATCTTCATCTATCCTGCACGTTACTGTCTATTTCGTATAATTTACAACAATGTAAGCACTGTACAAAGAAATCTGAAAATATTCATATTTATTGGCAAACTTACTATTCCATGAGTAATAAATTACAATAAAGAAGAAGACGAAGGAAAAGACGATGAAGATGTTGTTGGTGGTGATGGCAATGACGATGAAGAAGAAAAGAAAAAGATTATGCTAATATGACGATGATGACGACGACGATAATGACGACAATGATTTGGTTTGGTTTGGTTTGGTTTGGTGTTTTACGGTACAGCAATACAAATGGGTTATCTAGTGGCAATTGGAGTAAAGTGACTTGCCCAAGGACAAGCCACCGTAGCCATCCCTGGTTGGATCCAAGAGTAGGAATCGGACCCGCGCAGTGGCTTAACAACCGCCCCCACAGCCCCTGCAATGCGGGAGGAGGGGGGGCGCAAGGAAGGGGTCCAAAATTGACAATAATTTAATGGGGGCCCACTCTAAATGGGTTATTTTTATTTTTTTTTTGGGGGGGGGGGGGGCACAATTTGAAGTTACGCCGCTGAACCTGCGCCTTTTCGGTCTCGAGTCCAGCAGGTTAATCACTGAGCCACCGCGGCTCCTGCTGATGTTGATGATGACGATGATGATGATGAAACAAAGTAAGTCCTGGTGTAACAGGGTGATGATGATTATAAGGTTAATTCAGGTAAGATGATTATATTCAAGCTTCGTCATTTACAGACTATAGAGATATGTGGCCCATATGTGTTATATACATACTCATATCGTTACAGACTATAGAGATATGCGGTGCATATGTGTTATATACATACTCATATCGTTACAGACTATAGAGATATGTGACCCATATATGTTATATACATACTCATATCGTTACAGACTATAGAGATATGTGACCCATATGTGTTATATACATACTCATATCTTTACAGATTATAGAGATATGTGACGCATATATGTTATATACATACTCATATCGTTACAGACAATAGAGATATGTGACCATTATGTGTTATATACATACTCAAATTGGTAATGTTAAGCCAAGCAAACAGTGTAAAGCTATTGATATTGTGGAGTTTGTATTCAGAGCTATTAACAAAGCATATGAAACTGACTCTTTTTCAACATTGCGACAAGGAATTATAACTTGTATACATACGGAAGATCAACAAAAAAAACAAAACAAACAGTATTTTAACAAAATTGGCGCGCTACATTATTGCTTAACGTTGTATACAATTAGCATCAAGATATATCGCCAAAAGAATAAAGTCATTATTGAATGATATAATATCATCTGACAAAACTGATTTTGTTAATGGCGGATATAATAGCGAAAATACAATGATTAGTTATGATAAAATGCATATTACTAAAGAATTACAACAAGCGGGTATTTTATTATTATTTTATTTTGAAAAAGCATTTGATTCTATTTTATGGAAATTTATTCATAATGTTCTAAACTTTTATAATTTTGGACCAAAGAGAAGACACTGGGTAAAAACATTTCCTGTAATATCTCATCAGCAATTTGTCAAAACGGTTTTACTTTGACATTTTGCAGGTGATACTACTCCAAGTCATGTAGGATCTTTTGAATCTTTATATCTTCTATTCATTTATTAAATGTGTTTCAATGGATTTCTGGTTTGAAACGCAATATTACTAAACAATGGAAGTCTGATAGGAAGTATTAAACGGTTAAAACTATAGAGAGTCACTAAATTTACCCTATTATGCATGACGTTTTCAGTCAATTTACATAAAACGGGTACAGATAGTTTTTTAAAAAATAAAATAAAATACAAGATAAAGAACTTTCTTAAACATTTGGCAAAACGAATTTTAACACCAAATGGTAAATAACAATTTTTAAAACTTGAGCTATTTCAAAATTTAACTGTTTGTTTATATCCTTGCTAACACACAACCCAGCAAAATTTCATTAACGATTTTAATTAATTATTTTGTCACATTTATATGGAAGTCGAAAGAAGATAGAATGAAGAGGGAAAATATGTTTCAGAACATCTATAAAGGAGGATTAGCAATGACAGATATTTTTAAAAGAAATGTATTAGCTTTAAAAATAACATGGGTTCGCAGACTTCTTACAGCTAGCACACATTTTTTGTTTTGAATACGAAGAATGTGAGATCAAAGAGCTTGCCATATTAGGAGATATAAAGTTAAATCGTCAAAGGGCACGAAAAATATGTTTTGGCGTGATGTTTTAACGGATTGGAAACTTTTAATAGAAAGAAATGTACCTTTAACATGAGAAAATTTGATTAAAACAAATGTGTGGATGAACTCACGAATAAGTGTAAACAAGGTGCCCATCATGTATTAAAAAAACAGATTGAACATAATGTAACATATATTAGTGATAATCTTTACATGCTAGGAACGTTTTCTTGAATTTGAATGTTTTAAGGCAAAGTACGGTATTAATAAAAAAAATAATCTTCCCTTTTAAGGTGTAATTTAGACTATAAATTCATTATGTAGAAAATTCAATGTAAAACAGCATAAATGCCAGACATTTCATCCCTTACGAATTATAAATTATACTTCATAGTAATAAAGGTTGTAAAGACTTGTACAAACTACTTTTGAACTCGAATGTTTCACCAACTTGTGAAAAAATATGTCAGGAAGCTTTTAATTTTACTATGGATTACTGGCCAAATATACTGTGTTTAATGTAACAACAACAAAAACTTTAAAAAGTACGATGGTTTCAATTTAGTGTTACAAAGAGATATGTACTAATGAAGTCGTTTTTGCAGTGGCGGCGGGAGTCAATTGCACCCGGGCGCCGGGCAAGGGGGAGAGCGGCGTCGATAGTTGTATTTTTTTAGCTGTTACCGGGTCGTAGTTGGGGGTGGGGTTGGAGGTTGGCAACTGTCACAAAAACTTTTCTCTGTGGCAAAGTAAGGGCGTTACTAAATAATATTGCCCCTCGGGCGCCTCGGTAGGGGCGCCACTAAAGAACACTGCCACAGAGCGCCTCGAACCCTCGCGCCGCCACTGAGTTTTTTAATAAAATACATGCTTCTGATACTAACTAAATGTACTTTCTGTAATGGTTCACGTCAAATAATAATTACATTTATCATGGGAATGTAATGTGTTATAGGTTATGTAATTATATTTCCCACTGGATTCGAGATGCACCGAGAATAGTTGTTAGTTCCAGCACTAAAATTGTTTTATTTAGAGATATAGATGTAAAGCAATCATATGAAAGACCTATTTATTGTTTTATTTTAATATAATTCTCACCAAGTACTACATGTGCACAAATAAGGTACAAATTGAAAAGCCTGGTTTTAAATTATTTATAACAATATAATAAATTAGAAAAATATCTTGCAAGTAAAATCAGAGAGGAAAGAAAAAGATTTCAGAACAATTGAAACCACTGTTACTTTTCAATTACAGTGGACTTTCGTATCTTATATATATATATATATATATATATATATATATATATATATATATATATATATATATATATATATATTTATATACACACACACATTTTCAGGTGTGTAAAATGTGGCGTTATCTGTATATGACATTCTTTCCACTACAGGTAAACAGTGAACTGCAATATATGATGAAACTAATATGACATAGAAATGCTGAATAACAATCTCTCTCTCTCTCTCTCTCTCTCTCTCTCTCTCTCTCTCTCTCTCTCTCACGCACACACACACACACACACACACACACACACACACACACACAAAGACTGTTGCATCCCGATGATTTCATTATGCTCAATAAAAAATAAAAAAACTCGCTGTATCATGCTGTACTTAATTTTGACTTTTAAATTTTGTTATAAATCAAGTAAGCTGACATTCTATCAATACATTTTTTAACAGATACCAGCATAGTTTACAATTGTTCACCAAATAAAACCAATCAGATTAACTCTTTGGGAACCGCGGTAGTTCAGTTGGTAGAACGTCGGACTCGTACTCCCAGGGTCGAGGGTTCAATACCTTCCCAGGACTGCCCAAGCCAGGTGCCTTGGTATGTCCTTTAAAATGGCAATTAGCTCCCATTTCCTAGGCATGAAATAGCCAATAATACGTTAAAATGCCTTAAAAACCAACAAAAACAAACAAAACTGTTTTCTTTCCCGAACCAAAATAATAATAAATAAATGCAATTTATGACTTCCGTACATGCAGCTTTTTGAAGTTTTGAGAGATAAATTGTCCACATCGTTTTCTTAATGCAGTATACTTTGTTAGGATCTTTCTGATGTGTTTTTGATCTTTTTTGTAGGTCTATATTCTCTAATTATGTTTTTATTTCTATTTTATAAATATTTTCCCATTGGGCATCGAATGTGTGTGTGTGTGTGTGTGTGTGTGTGAGAGAGAGAGAGAGAGAGAGAGAGAGAGAGAGAGAGAGAGAGAGAGAGAGAGAGAGAGAGAGAGAGAGAGAGAGAATTAAATATAACACAGAACTCAGTTCAATCACAAGCAATACTTAAACAATATTTTTACATTTTGTATCACGGTCACGTTTACAACTATGATTAATCATTAACACCAAAAACCTTGACCACGATTTCAATGCAAGAGGCCAGCTGGAGAAGAAAAGCGGACCCAATAGCGCCTCCAAACGCCTACAGCCGAATAGGTAGACTAGGAAAGAACAATTATATATTCAGATATACATCTATTTACGTCTTGACTATCTGCCAGCATGATTGAAATCTTCCTTGCTTTTTGCACCTAAAAAAATTGTCTTATCATTTGCCGTAAAGCGTGCAGTTATTGATCAGTATTCAACAGTCACGTGGAGACCAATGTGCGCAAAGTGAGTTACGCCCAACCTTCCAGAGCATGAGAACATAAATGTAATTGGTTACTTGAAAGCCAGGGTTAGAATTTGCATACGACTGATTCGTACTGCGGACTGTAATATTGACCAAACAGTGTACGAGTTCTAATTTAATGCTTACTTGCTTGAAAGTATTATTGTTAAGCAACCGCGTGCAATTTATGTTCAAGCTAATTTGTAGTAACCATGTAATGCTTAAAAAAAAATCGAATAAAATGTAATAATCACATATCATAACAAGACTATCTTGGATGTTCTAATAAATAAATAAATAAATAAATAAAAAATCAAATAAATAAAATTGATTTAATATTTAATTAATTTGTATATAAATCGTAAAAATTAAATAAATAAATAAATCATAGAAAGGATCTGACCTGGCAGAAAAATCGTGTAAGTAAGGTTAAATTCAATATGGAGATTTAACAGAGCAGACCATTAAACTTTTTTTGTATGATCCTGGTTTTGAAACTCGGGCGGGGTAACCATAGATACCCCTTCATAAACAGATATGCAATTGTCACAACAAGTACAAGTTTATAACGCTATTGTCGTTCTTTAACCTTCTAATTTCTTCTTTCTTTTTTGTTTGTTTATATTTTCCACGACGTCTTTGACATATGCACACGCCCATCGAGTAATATTGTCCATCACACATGCAATAGCATAATAAGTTGTACAAAGAAAAAACTATTTTTCCTTATTTTTTTTTCTTTCTTTCTTTCTTTCTTTTTTGTTGTCGTTGTCATAGACTAAAACAATCACAGACCCGAAATGTCATATTTGCATCGCTACTTAACCTTCCAATTCCTATGTATGTATGTATGTATGTATGTATGTATGTATGTATGTATGTATGTATGTATGTATGTATGTATGTATGTATGTATGTATGTATGTGCATACATACAGCACACACATACATATATGCGTATGTGGGTTTTTTCATCTGATTTATTTAATTATTTAACTCATTTACGTAGATTTCACCTGTCATTAAAACATGTAAAAAGTTCAGGTTTTCTCTCGGCTGTTGTGTTACGTGTTTCTTTTGTCTTTTTTAGGGAAACTTTTGTAACATCGCCGTTACCATTTTCTCTCTCTCTCTCTCTCTCTCTCTCTCTCTCTCTCTCTCTCTCTCTCTCTATATATATATATATATATATATATATATATATATATATATATATATATATATATATATGTGTGTGTGTGTGTGTGTGTGTGTCTTTTTGGAGAAAACTCTGGTAAATCATAATAACACAATGAAGCGGCGGAAGAATATGGACACAATTTTAGGTCAGGTTCAGCATAGTTAAATGTGGATTTGGTTACTACGACTATATCTTTAATTACAGAGACAGAAAATATATTTTATTATAGACAGAAATCGGATTAAAAATTTACTATACGGTAAAAATTGTTTACCTAGTAAAATTTAAAAACACAATAAGCAGTGACATATTTCCGCACAGGCCGACTAGGCCCAAGCCTAGAGCGGCAAATTTTACGGGCGTCAAAATTCTGGCAGTATTTAAAAAACAAAAAGAAATGCTGAAGTGAATAAAAATAGGTAGTGAACACAACACTAATAAGCAGTTGTCGAAAGTAACATTCGCTATTTGCGACCGTTCTCTTCCTGCCGCCCCTCACTTCTTGGCGGGGACCGCACTTCCGAATGGGCCTAAATTCGCCGCTGACCATAAGAGTTATACCAACGAAGTAACTGAAATGTTAAGATTTGTCTGTATCTAAGGTTAGAAGTTAGAATGAACTTTTCCACTTAGTATTAAATGTACGATTTATAAAATATAACACATTGTGATGAATGAAACTATTAAAGACGATGGGTCATCAATACTGTAAATCAAATATGTTTTAACTTTTCCTGAGTTGTAGAGAGCTGCGATAGCTCAGTTAGTAGAGCGTCTGATTCCTTATCCAAGGGACGAGGGTCCGATACAGTGGCGGTGAGCGGGGTGCAACTGCCCCGGGCGTCGGGCGAGGGGGGCACCGTCGGGAGACTTTTCACCCCCCCCCCCCCATCTAACATCTAAGCCCCAGGTTACAGGGATTAAATGGGGGGTTGGAGGTTGGCAACTGACATAAAAATCTGTTCTTGTGGCAAAGTAGGGGGCGCCACTAAAGAACATTGCCCCCAGGCGCCTCAAACCCTGGGCCGATGCCCGCCCAAACCAGCCCGGGTCGGCTTCCTCGGCGTGTACTTGGGAAAGGCACTTAGCTCCCATTTCCTCAGCATTATATTACCAAACCAATGATGTGTTAAAAGTGCCTTTCAAAACCAACTAACCAATAACCAACCACAGTTGTAACTGTAAAAGATGTAATATACGTGTGTTCGAAAAGAAAAAATAGTAGACTATTTAATATACAGTGCGGTTGATGGGATAACCCCTGACGTGCTCATACATGCCCCACAGCTTTTTTTTTTCTCCACTGTTGACAACTGAGAAGATATCCTAATCTAATTGTTAAGAATGTTAGAACTTAGTCATCATTTATTGAAACACGAAAAATAAATATTCTGAATCATAAAATAATCTTCCTTGTAAACGACACATTTTTCAAAAAAGTCCACCGTTCGTCAAACAAACTATATAGCAAGTCTTTACTTAAGGTAGTAAATTATCATTGAATATCACGCACTGGCCACATAGTTTTCATTTTTTGTCTGCTAATATTTATTCAGTATATATGTCTGCTAACTACATAATAAGATTTATATGATTTCTATATCAATTATGAAATTACGATTTGATATGGTTACTTCCTCGATATCCATTTTACGTGGAAGACTGGCCTATTACCAAATGTATCATTATATATGGTTTCTGTGTGCGTTTATATATATATATAAAGAGACAGACAGACAGACACAGAGAGAGATAAAGAGAGAGACAGACAAACAGAGAGGGAGGGAAATACGGGTAGTAATATGTAACTAGTGTGTGTTCAACTTTCTGACATATTTCAACACAACCACATTCCCAATTTCATAATCTCTTCTGGATAAGAAGGTTGTAACAGGCGCAAAGTTTGTAGATGGTGACCAGTATATTTTCAATTTGTACATAATACCCTTATGATACAATTCATCGTTTCCTGATTGCTCCTTAAGCAAATAGTTTCTTAAGTAAAAAAATAAACTTGATCCATGTACGTGAACAGGAAACTAGACGGGCTTACTAATACTTTTAGAATCTTACCTCATTGATCCAGGGACATGTGTCACTCCACCCAGTATGCACAAACAGAAGTAACAGATATAGCCTGCTCAAAGATTTACAGGGTTGGATGGTACATACATACATACATAAATACATACATACATACATACATACATACATACATACATACATACATTCATTTAACTTTAATGTTTTATTTCATTTTCTTTTGCGTATGACATTCATTTTCAAAATGTACGAAATTTATCTGATGCATTTTCTGAAGTTTCAAACACTTTTCTGTACTTTTTTTTTTTTTTTTTTAGCAAAGAGCTCATTTTGTTTCGATCGTGATTTCCAAAAGTGAATAAATAAATCTTACTTTTTACCTAAAAGCCAACCAAATACATGAATGATTTATTCCGGGTATATTTATATGAACATATCACACTTACGGTAAACCTTTTTATAGACTGTTTGAATACATTTATGTGAGTTCTTTTAATACACCGTTTTCGACAAATCATTAACGGTATTAAGTAAGGCCTATACACGTCCTTTCAATACGTTTGTTGCGAAAGAGAAGTTGTTTGATAAGTCTCTAAAATGTAATTGCAGCTTTTTTTCTCGCCGTTTCTTTCCAACCTATAAAAGATAAAATTCTTTAAAACTATATATATATATGTATATATATATATATATATATATATATATATATATATATATATATATATATATACATATATATATATATATATATATATATACACACACACACACACACACATAGAGATTTGGAGGAACATTATAATTATTGCACACTCTCCTAGTCAGTTAACAGTACGCACGTCTTTAAATACTGATAATAAAATATCCTCTCTCTCTCTCTCTCTCTCTCTCTCTCTCTCTCTCTCTCTCTCTCACACACACACTTTCTCATTTCCATTAATCTCTATTTTCTGGTTCAACCGTCTTTAGATACAACGAGTTACATACACAGATCCAAATGAAGACAACAACTACAAAAAAACAACATTTTTATACCAGACGAGAGAGAGGGGGGACACCATTAGAGTTTTTAACTGATTCCCATATAATGACAATTTCCGTTTGAGGGGGGGGGGACACCATTAGAGTTTTTAACTGATTCCCATATAATGACAATTTCCGTTTGAGGGGGGGACACCATTAGAGTTTTTAACGGATTCCCATATAATGACAATTTCTGTTTTTTGGGGGGGTGACACCATTAGAGTTTTTAACGGATTCTTTCCCATATAATGACAATTTCCGTTTGAGGGGGGGGGGGGGACACCATTAGAGTTTTTAACTGATTCCCATATAATGACAATTTCCGTCTGAGGGGGGGGGGGACACCATTAGAGTTTTAACTGATTCCCATATAATGACAATTTCCGTTTGATGGGGGGGGGGGGACACACTTTGAGTTTTTCACTGATTCCCATATAATGACAATTTCCGTTTGAGGGGGGGGGGGTGGACACCATTAGAGTTTTTAACTGATTCCCATACAATGACAATTTCCGTTTGAGGGGGGGGGGGACACCATTAGAGTTTTTAACGGATTCCCATATAATGACAATATCCGTTTGAGGGGGGGGGGGGGGACACCATTAGAGTTTTTAACTTATTCCCATATAATGAGAATTTCTGTTTTTTGGGGGGGTGACACCATTAGAGTTTTTAACTGATTCCCATATAATAACAATTTCCGTTTGAGGGGGGGGGGGGCACCATTAGAGTTTTTAACTGATTCCCATGTAATGACAATTTCCGTTTGATGGGGGGGGGGGACACACTTAGAGTTTTTCACTGAATCCCATATAATGACAATTTCCGTTTGAGGGGGGGGGACACCATTAGAGTTTTTAACTGATTCCCATATAAGGACAATTTCCGTTTGAGGGGGGGAGGACACAATTAGAGTTTTTCACTGATTCCCATATAATGACAATTTTCGTTTGAGGGTTGCTTAAGACCGACATTTATTTTAATAGCATCCAAACATCATGAAAACTTCAACTCTAACATCTTATGGACCTGTTGATATTAAATATTTCGCTTATTTCATTGCCAAATTTCTGACATAGAAATTTATTTAAGAAGTGTGGGAATATTGACAGTTATATTGTATATCTTTCATATTTTGTTTCTTTTTTTTCAACCTTTCTCGATCCAAACATTTCTGACTCATTTGGGATTGATCCTCGAAGAAACAAATTGCGTTGTCGTCAAAAGAACTTTTAATACTTGATTTCGTGATTAAAAAATCAGAATGTGAGAAGAAAGCCCGTCGATAATGTTACTGTACATAAAGACGAATGTAGTGTATGATGTATTCATGAAGAACACTTTCAGGAAGACATCTTTGAGAGATATGTCATAGGTATTAGTACAAGAAATCCATGAGTTTTCAATCATCGCTCAGGTTCTTCAATATTGTAACTAAGGCAAAAATGTGATTTATTTACCAGCATTATACATTTTGCTGTTACAAAATTTGATTTGTTTTCTAGATATTAACAAGTAAATTTATACAGTAGTCAATTAAAACCTTTATTGGGAATCTTCTTTGTTGACGGGGTTAGAAAAGCCCATATTCAACAGACTTTTGGAATGAAAGAATTTGTATGTGAGTTTTCTTACACCTGCTCTCTCTCTCTCTCTCTCTCTCTCTCTCTCTCTCTCTCGATCGATCGATCGATCAAGAGAGAGAGAGAATTACAAATATACACCAAACAGACCGGAGAGTGCTATCCCTGGATTCTACAGGAGAATGCTTGATAACATTAACAGAAATATTATTATTTTTTAAAAATACAAATAAAAAATATTATCATACAGGTTAAAGAATTTTTATTCGTACTCTAAGAAGATTCGAACCCGGATCCGCGGGTTACGGCACCCATCGCCTTGCCTGTAAGCACCAACCCCTATACCATCTCGACCATGCACAAATCACCAAAAAAATGATGCTACAAAGTGGGTGGTATAGGCATTCGTGCGTTGCAGACATACACGCATGTCCACCTAATATATATGCTATGATGAGGACCTGATGTGAAGGAAAAGTTTATTTGAACTAAAACCTGTTAAGTGTAATCAATAACCAGTTAGACATGTGCTGAAAAAGACAAAGTCAGATCAGTGGTGTCTTATCACGTGCAGACCACCATTGTGTAAACAAAACCAAAACTGTAGAGAGTGATTCCTTGAAGCATTAACCGTCAGTGTCCCGCGGAAGATGGAGTAATAACACTATTGTATATGTTTGGATTTTCTTTCGGACAATGCAGTAAAACCACTCGAATAGAGATGCAAAGACCATATTTTGTGTACCGATAGTTACACTGTGTAAACCAGACACCTGTTGTTCACAGTGCCAGACAGGTATTAAACAAGCAAATATAACACAGTCACAAGTGTGCTACATTCACACTTTTGCAGTGAATGCTTTTCTCATTAGTCGAGATTGAAAAAAATGTGGACAATGCATTTCCTTGTGAATATCAACTGATTTTTAATAAATTGGTGCATGTTTTTTAATATAATATTTGCCCTCTCAGTAAAATTGTGTTGTCGTGCTAAATATACGGAGGAATGTATACCTTGCCGATGAGAAAGTCTCTCGGTGATCTCACCAATCAGCCGGTATGGGGGTTTTTTTTCGTTTGGTTTTTGGTCTGGTTTGGGTTTGTTTTTTCATTCTATCTTTTACGTTCTCTTCCATGTTCATGTTCAATGTATGTGGTATCAACAGAATGAATGGTGGATGAAAATAGTAAATGGACGAACAGTAGTTTTTAGTCCGCAAAAACAGAAGATGGTTCGTGAAGGAGTTTCCAAAAGCTCTTATGTTTAAGTTAAAAAAAAAGAAAAGACGTTCTGTTCGTAATCTACGTCTAAAACGTCCAATTTTCTAAATCCAGTTCAGACATTTCCCCATAGATTCATGTAGCAAATCTTGTTTGTATAGTGTATGAATAAATAAAAAGTCGCACTGCCATACTTTGCTACAAATACTTTATTGTGCGGGTGATTTTATTTTTCATTTTCTTTTCTTTTTTTGTTTTCTTTTTTTTTGTCACGTTGATGGTCAGATATAATTACTGTAAACTTTAAGAATGGAAAGGTTATGCAGTTAATAATGTAAGGAGGACTTTTACAATGTTGATTGATAACGATTACAAAAGAGATTATGACAACGATATCACAAACGCATCACCGACTTAGAACCAATGCTACTGCTTGCGCAACCATTGCTGGTGCTGCTCTTGCCTCTGGTAGTTTCTGTTGCTGTTGCTAAAGCTGCTGTTGCCGTTGCTCCTCCTAATGTTGCCGCTGACACTGTTATTGCTGCGATTGTTCCTGTTTATGCAGCCACTGCTACTGTTACCACTGCTGCCTCTGTTCTGCATCTACTACTAGCTGTCGTCTTAGGAAAACCCTGTGTAGAAGCTGAACACTTGTCGATACTTTTGGCATACTTTCAACAGAGATTTAACATCGGACCTCCAACAATTTTTATAATTCAGATTTATATTTAGTTACCTGCGAATTGGACAATATGTATGTATGTATATCCTGTGGAAGACAATCCCCTCAGACGAATGTAAATATGCACCATGAGACAATAGATAAAGGGTAAGCATTTTGCAAGAACTCATATAAATAAAGGCAAACAAAAGAAAGACAGAGGCAAAAAGAAAGATAAAATTCTTAAAATACAAGATCAATTTATTTCTATATATACCTCACTCTTTCAAAAAGTCGAATGTCTTCTCATGTAGAATATCATCACGGGATGCTTCCCATGACAAACAGATTTACTCCATTTGTCGCCTCTTACGACACGCAGGAGGGTGCATCGGGCATATTTGACATCCCCGGGTCATTAGTTGGTGCAAATTGTCCAGAACATTTGTATGGTATTATTAGTATGCATATGCAATCATTATTCGACATGGGCATGGATAACCTTTATGAGAAAGTTCCTGGCGGTCAAAGCCACAAAAGGAACATGGAGTTCTGCAAGTAAACACACCACACACACACGTGCGCACATTCCCTAAAGTATCTTGTGAAAAAGTGATTGGTTTTTTGTTGCAAAGTGAAGAAGTGAATTCATCCATACATACCTCCTTGCAGAAATCCAAATGCTCATCTGATAAGCTAGAAAACGTCCGTTGAATGTGTTTTTGTTCCCTCCCATCGATGTGGTTTAAATGTGGAAAGTTTACAGACACTATCTGTGTCCTCGCAGTGGCGGCCTGTGGGGCAATGTTCTTTAGTGGCGCCCTTACTTTGCCACAGAAAACAGTTTTTATGTCAGTTGTCAACCCCCCCCCCATCCCCCCATATAAGTTTTGTGAAGAATTACCCCTGTTACACTAAGGTGAGGTGAAATACTATGAAAATTTCAGTTGCAAATTGCCCCCACCTCCACCGACACCCCCCTTTTCAGTTCCCCTGCTGTGTAAAGAGTTATTGAAGATATACCATTACTTCAAACTAATATATTCCTTTTTTTTTTTTAATATAATTTTTATAATATTTTTGTTCCTTTGCTGTTGTTGTTGTTGCTACTGCTGTTGTTTTAACAAGCAGAAAAAGAAACAGAAAAACCAGAGCGAACTCAAAGAATAAAGTAAACTTTGCTCAACTTCGATTTATAAAACAAATGTTACGGTTTCAAATGTTATAGTTTCAAGGTGAAAGAGGTGCCTGATACATGTCAAAGTGAGGCCAATACGCAAGTAGGCTCTGGAATATACAAAAGACTAGATGTTGAATGAGTGAATCTTGCAGTAATTATGGATCAGCGTCTGGAGAAGAACTTCGTTTTGGGGAAATGTTGAAAAAAAAGATTGTATTAGTTTATAAACTGCGCAGCACAATCTCGAAACGAGATCTATGTACACAAAAGGTTGTAGAAGTACCATGACTGAGCGACGTGACGTAAGTTGCCAAATTTTGCTTCACTTTCGGGGTTTTAAGGGCATATGCAAGATTAAAAAATATCTAACAACTCGAAAGACGGTTTGGGTAGCTGACTAAAAAAGACGATTTCGGGGAAAAATTCTAGCTGAATTAGACCAACAGCTGTCTAAAAATGAAGATGATCAGCTCACCTACGTATTTAATATTTTGTTTCCTAAATAGAAATAAGCCCTCCAAAAACACCTGCCATCAAAAAGCTGCAAATTTTATTGTCTCTGCACATGATTTATGTGCATCAAGCTCTGCTTTGGAAGAGGACAATAAAAGCTACATAATGAAACGATTTCCAAGACAGAGAAAACTCGGTCTTATCTGGTTTTTAATGGCCAGGATAAACAAACACTACCGGGTTTGTAAATTTCTGGAATTCGTCATGACATGATTCAGATCTATCGATCCGAACCAGATGCTGCGCCGAGTCACGGCTCCGAAACACTGATCCAAGATGTGACCAAGAGATTTCGATACTTCTTGTTGATATTGCCTATTACTAATAACAAAACTATTTCTAATTTTTGGTGCATGAATCAGGAATTAAAAAGTTCAGATTTCAATAGATTCTTGAATGTTTCTACCATTTTGCAAATACTGGTTTTGTGTCATGCTTTCTTTCTCTTGCAAGTACATTCAACGGTCGTTATTTTGCAAGTCTCAATTTTATTTTGTACGTAATCTCTTACATGTTATGACTAATAACAAAATTACGAATAAATGTATTATGATCCTCATTCTTCGAATATATATTTCATCGGTACTTGCACATTCATTGTCCGTTTTATTTTAATATAGATGTGACAATAAAGTCAGATACAAAAGTTAGGAAGAAAATACAAAGATACTAGATTACTCAGGATAATTTAGTCTGTTTGTGTTTGAATATGTTTTGTCTGCGTTTTTGTATGCACTTTTCACAAAAACCACCAGAATGAAACTTATCCATGGAGATTATTTTGCTTCGAGCGTGATTATAACACAGGTTCCAGAAATAATACTGAAATGTGTTTAACCTATAAAGATATGCAAAGGATCTCACATAATGGTTGAATTCATCGAAATTTCTGAAACGGGTTTAATTATTTCTGCCTTTTCTAATTGGGAATAAAATTTCTAAAAGACACACCTTTCAAATTATATCGGTCTCAAGTTATAACACTTTTATAAGAATTAAACAGTGATAGAAAAAGTTACTCTCATGCGATAGGCGAGTTCCTTTTTCTCTATACTTCTATGTACCCTGGTTCCAACAAAACTGAGAGTAAAACTTGAAAATAAAATCCAATTTTGGGGAAATTAAAAGTTTAATTCTTGATCAGTGAATGTTTTATTGGGCTTACATTTTTACATTATAGACGCACACATTATAGATTTTAAGCCCTGTGTATTTTTTTATGTACGATATAGGAAGCAAAATATACCCATGCTGTTTTTCAAGACGTGCAGCTTTGTTTTGATGATGGATTTTATGTTCCTTTACACGCCTCAAAGTAAAACTAGTGTAAGACAATTCTCAACAACGGTATCCACCATAAAGGAAAGTTTTCGTATTCGCGCTTTAATTTCTAAAATTTTATTCTCCTGAAGTTGAAGTGCTATTAGTTTGATTTACTGCAGTTATCCAAATAGATACGACCTTTATTTTAAACATTCAAGTAACTCAGGTTCTGAGCATGCCGTTTCAAAACAAGAACAACTCCTTGTCGCATTTGGTCGAAAATTTGATTGGAACAATGTTTTCATATCACTGACAGATAGATCTTGCACTCAACTGTGTCTTTGATTGTATTTTTAGTCGTAAATATAAGAAATATATATGTTAGAACTATGCCCACAACCTTTGAAGAGGGAATCTGAAGAGAAACTAATGGACGAAATTAAACATATGCTATCTTTACGGGGACACGTCCAAAAGCTTTCGAACAAAACCGTATAAAGATGTATACCCTATCTATCTACATTATAACTGTGGCGTGCTCATAGTAGTTCTTTGCGAAACACAACTGCTACGCTTGAAAACGTTGACGTTTTGATTCATAAATTGTCTTAATTGTGTTTACACTTTGCAGTTGAATATATTCTTCACAAAGGCATTATATCATATGCTCTGTGGTCTATTTTTGTCGATCTAGACAAAAGAGATGACACAAATTAATCAAAGACGATTTGTTTTGCAAGAAAAGTCCTTCAACCCTCCCTGTCATATTGCCTGACTCGAGACGCGCTCTCAAAGCTCTCACATCAGGGGTGATCAAAGATTAATGGGTCAGCCTGCCTAGTCTTTGCCGCTTGTCATTACAACATATATGTACGTTCTTATTTATCATGACTCAGGCGGGGATCCCAAGTAACAGTACTGGTGATTTCAGATAAAGGCGGTAGTTTAATCACTTTTGATTCCATGCCAAGAAAACTACACTCGAAACAGGAAGACCAACGATAGCACACCTGAAATTGATAATAACAAGGCAGTGTCGAAGACTTGCCAAAAAATAATAAAAACTCGTGTCGCGATAATTCGGTGAGAACATTGTTCTAGAGATCGAAGTACAAATGACTGTTATCATGCGTCGTTTAGTTCAGGCAGATTAACTGTCATATTAACAGCGTAAAACCACTGACAAGGAAGACCTTCATCGATCACATGTTTCAGCCTTTCTCCTTTCTGTCTTTCGTTTTCCCCACAAATGACAGTAATTAATTTGCTGCAGTGCATCACGTTTATTCGAAAGAATTGGCCGATACATAAAAAAGTACATATTCTGAGTGCAGCAAATGCGGCCACAATACGAGGACTGACATAGTTGTGTATTTTTTAGTTATTCAGGACTGGGTTTTTTTTTTCTCACTACAATGTAAACGTCCGTGACCTAGTGGTCTAGAGTGTCTGTCTAAAAGAGAGTTCTAAAACTGGCAATAGTGGTTTCAAGCCCATACAGAGATGAAAGTTTTATCAAAGCCGTATTGAAAAATAGAGTTCCAAGATCCAGAAGAACAAGAAGAAGATGAACAACTGTCACAGCTCACAAACAGGGGGCACATTGCACTATTTTTCCCCTCGGGGAAATACCATGAATTAAACACGCATCGTAATTATATCCTAGTTTTAAATTTCTATTTTTTTAAAAACATGTTTGCAAAGATCAAAGTAGTTGATCAATCAATAACTGTATGCCAGATCAGACTCCAGTAAATAATATCACGTCGTAAAACCTTGAGGCCTTTCTGCTGTTTTGTCTTAGTTTACTCACATGAAAGAATCTCAGATTTTTCTAAAAGTTGAGAATTCTTAAATCTTTTGGAACTGAATAACGATTATCCTAATTGTGATCTTTAAAATATGAAAACATCTATTCAAATTCAAAGCAGTGCTACGTCAAGTACCTGACACATGGCGATCGGTTGAGGAAATAACATTTCGGACAACCGTATTCTAGCTTCGTGGTCAATGTATGAACGATAATTAATAAAGTGTCTTAAATGTTTTCTTGGGGGGTTTTTTTTCACTTTGGTTCAAAAATTGTCATTGAATCTAATCGGCTGAAAATGAAATGCCACTTTCAATTTAATTTGTACAATTAGATCTGATATTGTGTGCACATTTAAACTAGATGTAGGATTTAGTATATGACGTGAACGAGAAAACCCGTAGATGATTTATTCCACGAATTGCTCTGAAAAAACCCATATAGGATATCTATATAACATCTTACCTGAGCGCGTATTTATTCAAAACAACGCAATTACTCTGAGTTATACATGGACCATTTTTCAAAAAACTAAGTTCGTAACAGTACCTAGTAACTAGATGTTGTTACGAAACGGTCCATATAAAAAAAATTCCGATTATATACACTTTTGTAACCTTCAATCAAGATGGTGTCTATTTTTAAAAGAAGTTGAAGGCAATCGTTATGAACAAAGATTTTCTTTTTTATTCTGCCAGACATAAATAAAGTACGAGGTGTAAAACGTGTTTGGACATAGTTTAGAAATCTCACATATGACAAATATTTATATCGCGAAATACTATTCTTAACAATAACGCTTGTATTTCCAAAGCAGAGAGAATGGACCGACCAGGACGACTGACCAAGGTGTTGGAAGAGCTCCAACATTAGCAAACAGCTTGTGACGAACTTACTGTATAAATCTCGCCTTTTTAAATGTGTGTTTTAAGTAAATTCAATTCCAGAAAATAAATATATGCGACAATACTTGTTCATAATTTATATAATTCAATGAAAACTATATTTATTAGGCCATAATATATAACGTTATAATTCAAACTATTCGCAAATAAGTTAGATATCAAGAACGAGTGAGTGCTGTATTATACATGTCACCTGTGTCCAATTATGGCATGACAATGACTTTACAAGTCGACTGCGTCCAATTATGGCTTGACAAGAATTGTACAAGTCGACTGTGTCCAGTTATGACATGACAAGGATTTTACAAGTCGACTGTGTTCAGTTATGGCATGACAAGGATTTTACAAGTCGACTGCGTCCATGGCATGACAAGGATTTTACATGATGACTGTGTCCAATTATGGCATGACAAGGATTTTACAAGTCAACTGTGTCCAATTATGGCATGACAAGGATTTTACAAGTCGACTGTGTCCAATTATGGCATGACAAGGATTTTCTGACATTTACTGAAGAAAAAAAATACATAGCGGATATCTACATGTTTGGAGTAGATATGAGGAAATATTTCACGAGTGAAGTGAGTGGACACACTGTATTGTCACAAATGGCTCGTGACAATGCAAAATGTTTCCACTTCACGAGCGAAATATTTCCATATGTCTATTTTTCAAAAAAAAAAAGATTTTCTTTTTATTATATATTTTTAAGCCGAAAACCATCGACCTGCATGGATTTTTTTCTCCATTCTGTGCCGATGAGATTATAGGCTGCATTACTACATCGATAAAAAAAGAAAGTTCCGAAATTTTACAATAATTTTAGGACAGCGACTTTTTACAAATTTAACTCGTATCTATAATTCTTTAAGTTGTGAGAGTTCTTTTGTCAAATTAATGACTGTTATTTTCAAAGAAAATAACGAGATTTTTATTTTCGTAATCACATTTCTTGCGCGGATTGATATATTGAACATTATTCGGGTAGGAGTATTGTAGAAACATCACAGAGCGGTCGTATCAGACAGACTTCAGATCGAAACATCTTTAAACAAAATATTTGGATGATTGTGTTTACCTATAGGAAATTTGATTCTTTATTTTTTTTATTTCTGCATTGAAACGTGAACTTGGCTAGCATGAAGTATTATTTGGTAACAGAAGCTGCACCCAAATTTCGATTATCACTTAATTTCGATTTGCAATCAACACTCATCTATACCCTTATTTCTCTATCGTTTTCAAACATATTTATGATTGTAATGAGAGTTAAACTCGCTAGTTAAAAAGAATAATATTATTAAATTTAATCAAGAGATTTCAGTAACAACTTGTACCGTTTAGTCGTAGAGTGTAACAGGTATACGATTCTGCCTGGACGACACTGAAAATAGAATATAATCAGGTCATGTAAGTTCAGTCACTGATTTGCACGATTCATGTATGTGACTATTAAAAAAAAAAGTTAATACTTGAAGCATACTTTTTGTTGTTTGGAATTCGTCTTATGGCATTTTTTTATGCCACCTCCTCATTAATTACATAAATGTATACTAGAGGGTCTACAGTCTTGACATATGTTAACTGTTAACATCTGTTCATCCTGAGAGAGAGAGAGAGAGAGAGAGAGAGAGAGCAGAAGAAGAAGAAAAATAAAAATAAAAATGAAATAGGCCTAAATATGGAAATACAAGTTTGAATAACCTACATAAGGGCAGATATATTTCCTCATTGGGGAAAATAAAGTTGTTCCAAAAGTTATATCGCCACTGTGGCGACAAAAGTGGTATCGCCACTGCGGCGATGTAAATTTTCACCCACTGATATATTTCAATATCTCATTATGAAATAGATAATAACTCGACATATTTAACACATCAAAATTATGATAAATATTCCATAACACAAGGTATATAGAAAAATATTAAAAAAAACTATTTCAGTAATTTTTAACGCCTGGATTATAGAATCGCCGTTACATTAATTAACCTCATAGAAATATGCTGTTTCATTTATCAACAGTACATACATATGCAACTTTGAAAGCTAAAAGGCCCTTGCGTCCATTATTACACCGATATAATACCAGCAGTTATCAAAAATAGGATACGTAAAAGAAATTTGCATCTGTTATCGTGAAGGTTGCTACGAACGGAAAGATATCGGTACTTCTTTCAATAATATATGAAAATAAAGACATAGAATCATGCAAACCAAGCTGATGTCAGTAATTGAGTTACATACCAGTTCCTCCGTTTGCTGTCACCAAATTATTTCGATACGGTAATGGGCATGCCTGGGGAGAGAGAGAGAGAGAGAGAGAGAGAGAGAGAGAGAGAGAGAGAGAGAGAGAGAGATTCAAATAATTAAGTACGTACATCACTAGTCATGCTCTGGAAGTAAATGTACACCCAACTTCATACCCCTGATATTGTTATAACTCTTAATTCATCTGGATTATATAGTTGCTGTTAGAACCATGTATGTATATATGTATGTATGTATGTATGTATGTATGTATGTATGTATGTATGTATGTATGTATGTATGTATGTATGTATGTATGTATGTATGTATGTATGTATGACTTACTTTCATTATTTTCTCTTCCAAAGAGATTTCATTCAGTTATTTTCATTATTACACAATAATAATAATAACATACATTGATATTATTGGATATGCAACACACTAAACAAGTAATATATTTACAAAAGTTCAATGATTGTCAATAGTCCTTTCCATTATCTTCTGCCTCAATGCTTTTAATATTATAGCCATCAGGGACAGCAAAGGCAATCTCCCATAAATATGAGTTATATACTCTTAACCGTGCTTTTTTAAAAGCATTATACATTTTAGACATGCGTATAAGGTACAATATATAGGCAATATTTGTAATATACCGCATAATTGATTTGAAATAACATTATTACAAGCTTGAAGAGTACATGAAACATAAAGCTATTATACATGTAATAGGTGTATATTAAACAGGGAGAAGGAACAGATGTTCAGGTGTACAATGTCTGTCTGTCTGTCTGTATGTATGTATGTCTGCCCGCCTGACTGCCTGTGTGTCTGCCTGTCTATATGCATGTATGTAAGTATGTATGTTTGAAAGTATGGAAATATATGGGTAGGTGGAAAATATCCTTGAAATGAAAAACTTTAAGGGAAACATAATATAGAAACACATGAGTGAGAAAACTCATCACAAACGAAATATGAAAGAAACATCAATAATAATAATAATAATAATAATAAAAACCAAAAACATTGATATTATTGGATATGCAACAAACTAAACAAGTAATATATTAAAAAAGTTCAATGATTGTCAATGGTCCTCTCCATTATCTTCTGCCTCAAAGTTTGCAATATTATAGCCATCAGGGACAGCAAAGGAAATCTCCCAAAAATATGAGCAATATATTCATAGCTGTGCTTTTTTAAGAGCATTAAACATTTTAGATATGTGTATAAGGTACACTATATAGGTAATATTTGTAGTACACTGCATATTTGATTTGCAATAAAGTTATTATAAGCTGGAAAAGTATATAAAACATAAAGCTATTATTATACATGTAATAGGTGTAGATAAAACAGGGAGAAGGAACATGTATGTATGGTACAACTAGGAAAGTTATTGAACATGTGTCAATCGACACTAATTTTATTGTTGAACATATTCGACATTGATTAGATAACAAGGATAGATAACAGTATTGCACCACATTGACTTGTCATTGAAAACTTAACCAGCATGTTTCTGTTTTCATTTTCACCTCTTTACAGGTGATAGAGTGAATAATTGGAACCCTCTTAACTTCCAGGAACTGGTTTTTGATACTTATATAACTCTGATGTATAAAAACCCCGAATTCTATTTTTAAATCTTAGTATGAAGATGCATATTTCAACGTACATGTAGAGAATAGATATACATTTATACATGTGCCGCTTATTGTTCAAGATTCCATAATGTAGCAGATCTTAATGAGACAATGACCACGATCTAACACAAATCTATGACATGTGAGGACTCTGATGTAAGGTAGGTCTTCGTCTTATTCTACTTGCTTTAATTTTATTTTCTTACTGCCATTGCGACGTCGCTACGGACTCGGCACAATTCAACTCAACTTTACTTACACTCAAGTCAATACGAGATCGACAATGTTGAGGAACATTAAGTACAATTAGTAATTAAATGTGCATGGAGTAGGTATACCACTCACGCTAATACAAATCATTAAGTACAATTAGTAATTAAATGTGCGTAGGGTAGGTATACAACTCACCCTAATACAAATCATTAAGTACAATTAGTAATTAAATGTGCGTAGAGAAGGTATACCACTCATGCTAATACCAATCATCATAATAATGTAGTATGTAGCTGTGTTTTAGGGGACCTCAGCACAAAAGTGGCTGTGTAAAGGTAAAGTTCGAAAAATGTACAAATGAACTGCACACAAAATTTAGGAAGATAAACCCTTTCAAACATATGTAAACATTAAGAACAATAAGATAAAATATTAAACGTAAAGATGTTACAATTCTGTAAAATGTATATAAAATAACAAATAAAAATAACACATTTAAAATCCTAAAATGATGAAGAAAAAGATTGACTTTCTCAGCTGTTATTTGTATATTGTTCTTAATACTTCTTCACTTCACAACTTAGGATGTTTGTTATACAGTAATCCTTATTGGGTATGTATGTATGTATGTATGTATGTATGTATGTATGTATGTATGTATGTATGTATGTATGTATGTATGTATGTATGTATGTATGTACAAACCTAACATTATAGATTTAATTGTTTCGGCTTAAATTTAACAGAGGGGATAGAATAAAGATTGTGTCGGAAAAAAGTGAAAGAGAAAGTGCTAGGTAATATATGAGCGATGATGGCTATACAAGTAAATTTATAAGTTGATCATGACAAAATACATGATATGTCACGTGTGTCTAATCTACATTATATAGGAAGCAACTTTATGCAAGATTGCACTATATGGTCCGCATGTTGGGACCATCGACACTTACAACTGGTCCGCATCGTGGGACCGTAGACACTTACAACTGGATGCAGATTGTATTAACAAGAAAACCGATTAGAAAATCAGACAAGTAATTGGGAAAAGATAGTTTTCATGAGGAGACTGGACAATTGATTTCATGAAAATTGAAGAGTGCATTTCATAATAAACTGTTACACGACACAATGATAACATTAATATTATACAAGTTCTTTAAATTATAATTTTTCAACTTTTGTATATGGGGGGTGGGTGGGTGGGAGGGGCTTAATGAGGTAATAAAACTATGAAAACAGGAATTGTACAAATTAGGAATACATTTTTTTTTTTTAATATGGTGACAAATGTGAAATGAAATACAGATAAGTGATGCACTAAAACAATATTAATTGTAAATAAAGTGGCACTGGCATGTAGTTATTAATAAGCCGAAAGAAAGGAACTCACCTATCGCAGTATATGCAAAATCACGATTCAGACGCAGATCATGGTGCTGGTGGTGGTAGTGGTGGTGGGTAATAGAATATAAACTAACTGAAAACGACTAAGTATTTATTTGTATTTTGATCAATAATTATTCATCCGTGTTATGCAAACAATACGGCACCGATTGTGAACTAGAAGCTTCTAAATAATAATACAAGTTCTTCGAAATAGTAAATACGATAAGTAAAGTAAAATTAATTGTGTCAAGACGTTAGTCCTTGTGTTTCTTAGTGAAAAGAGATTCATATTAGTCAATTCAAGCTTCAATTACCATCGTTTCAACATAAAGTATAAAAATTTATTGCATAGTATAGACTTTGAAGACTAATAAATTCTCCTGATAACAAAGCACATAAAGAACAAAATCTGATTACCCCTGATATTAGGACCCGTCTGAACTTTTAGCTTTTTTTCATGACGTATCCAGTGGCGGCGCGAGGGTTTGAGAAGCCTGGGGGCAATGTTCTTTAGTGGCGCCCCCTACTTTGCCACAGAGAAGTCTTTTGTGTCAGTTGCCAACCTCCAACCCCAACACCCCCCCCCCCCATCTAAGCCCTGAAACCGGGGGCTTATCGGAGGGTGAGGTGTTGGCAAAAAAAAAAAGCCCCGACGGCGCCCCCCTCCTCGCCCGGCTCCCAGAGGCAATGGCCCCTGACCCCCCTCGCGCCGCCATTGGACGTATCGTCTAAAAATAAGATATCAGACTTGAGATTTCAATTTCCCGGAAAACAGTAAGTATTATGAGGTATACTTGATAATAATGATATCGCATTAAATAACGGTTTCGTCACAGCGACACATACAGGTAAGGATAGAATACATTTTTGTTTGTTTTTTGACACAATACAGTGTTACGACTGAAATATATTCTATCGATCTGATACGACTTACTCATAACTTTTGTAATGTTCTCTCATATTCATTTTCTTTGATATTTTATTTTAAAACAAAATAATAGAATTTCGGCTACCAAGATTTCTCAGTCCTTCAGTAGGCTGCTGCCAGTGCCTGTAATTACTAGTAAGCGTATATATTTC
Organism: Margaritifera margaritifera; assembly: GCA_029931535.1. NCBI lineage: Eukaryota > Metazoa > Mollusca > Bivalvia > Unionida > Margaritiferidae > Margaritifera > Margaritifera margaritifera. Next base: position 2,102,500 of record JAQPZY010001653.1, on the reverse strand, counting down.
CCGTATGTTTAATGAAATACGGTAAACCATTGTCAAATAGATCTACTGTCATTTTCCTAGAAAATAAATATGTACCAAAATAATAGCTCCCCTCATCAATTTAGTTCTCTCCCGCTTAACAATGAATAAAAACGAAGTAATATATAATTGCTTTCGTACACGGCATTTGTTTTCTACCAGTGCTACATTAGATCGAGAGAGAGAAATAGTCTCTATTATTTTTCGCTCGGGACTTCTTATATTGGACGACTAACACTAATACATGGATTGTTTGGGACTTGCTATATACAATTATACTACTTGTATATCAGTTCTCTATAACAGACAGACGAAAACTACCGCGAAACTTTTCTACCACACCACTACAATAAATACCGACCTAACTAACTAGCTACACTTATGTACCTAACTACCCACGTATGCCTGCTTACCTACCTTCATACATACATATATATACATACATGTCATAGCAATTATCGTGGTATTAGTGTGGAGGTGGTGGCAGTCGTTTTTTGTTGTTGTTTGTTGGTGCTAAGCTGTTCTTAACTGTATTTGCATTGCCCTGGCTTTGGATGCGGCTCTAATTTTGTTAGTGTTGATAATAGTCGTAACAGTTAAAAGCAGCGGTAGCTGCAGCAGCAGCCGCGACTGTCACAGTTGCAATATTTTGTTTTATAAATTGTTGGACTCGCTACAGAAAAATAAAACAAACAAACAAAAAAAAACAATCGCATGCGTAAAATAGCAAATGTTTGTTAAACACATTTAACATCGTATAATAATAATAATAATAATAATAATAATAATAATAATAATAATAACGTGTATTATTATTATTATTATTATTTTAAGCAAGAGGCGACATATAGTTCGAACGTTATATATATATATATATATATATATATATATATATATATATATATATATATATATATATATATATAATTTGAAATAATTCTAAATGACATGGACCATTTTATGTACAGTGGCTTTTATTAATAGTTTGCCAGAATGATCTAACGTTTCTAATGTTTCACAGTAAAGAAAAGTTCTTACACTTTCCCTTTGAATAAAAGCACATACGCTTTTGGAGGGGATGGTGTTATATATATATATATATATATAATATATATATATATATATATATATATATATATATATATATATATATATATATATATGCACTTGTAAGTACGAACTACTGCTCAAATGAGGAAATTGACATTCATTTTGGGGGGGGGGGCAAAATACGCAGTAGTGTTTCATCTAGACGACGCAGTTTTTTTATTCGTACCCGATTGTGCTGACGTGCCATTAAACCCTAAACATACATACATACATACATACATACATACATACATACATACATACATACATACATAGGCACTATATGGTTCATTTTCTAAGTGATGCATATACTCTATTAATAATACGTTGGTATGCTCTATATATTTTGAGCTCCAAACAATAAAAACAAATTCCTCGGCCTGTTTGAGAGAGAGAGAGAGAGAGAGTATTTGCCAAACCAGAACACTTATATGTTACCTAAACTATTTTTTGCTAAAATTCATAAGATTTGTACACACGCACAAACACATAACATGATTGATTAAAATACTAGTATTATATATATATATATATATATATATATATATATATATATATATATATATATATATATAGAGATACTTGAAAATTTCCTTTCCTGTTTCAATCGACTATTTTCTTTTTTTAACACGACGTAGAATGTGTAATTGCTATATTTACACAGAAGTGTTGCACAAGGGTGTCACACTTCTGCGGTTATTAATCTAGTTCACCTGTCCTATCTGCCGTCCACATTGTCTGCTGTATTTGACCCGTCATACTGACAGCTTGGCCTATTTTACCTTACAGTGAATTTCCTTAAATCATGTACAGGTAAGAAATGCACATGCATGTGTATGTATGTATGTATATATACATATATATATATATATATATATATATATATATATATATATATATATATATATATATATTATATACTGCAAATAACATTTTTTCCACATTGTACAGGATCACAAAGATGGTGTTTTTCAGGAAAAATCGTATATAGGAAACTAAAACTGACAGTGCAAAACTGTTGTGAAACCAGTTCTAGCGCGCTGAGAATCCACCGATTCCTTTCTCAACAGAGCACAAAGCTACATGGAACGACAACACAAACGAGAAAGAACAAAAGAACAACAACAACAACAACAAATAAAAAATAAAAAATAAAAATAATTACTTTACAAAATCTGCATGAATAAATAGGAACATGGTTGTACGGCGCTACTTGTTAAGATGCATCGTAAGTGAACGCTCGCACAACTTTCCGCTTGCATTATTGTTTGCCAGTTGTTTGTTTTTTTGATATACTAGTATATATCCGTATGCGTTTGGGCGTTGCTGCATGAAATCTAGACGATAGGAGTCGTTTTTCGCGGCACGGGTTTAATTCCTGTTTGAAATGAATTACAACTATATATGTATGATATGTAGGTAGCATAACCTAATCCAAAACTATAAGAGCTGCGGGTCAAAATGTTTGGTTCCCTGTTTTAAGTAGTTTTCAACTTTGAAGCTCACAAACAACAAATTTCTTAAGCTTGATACTGATTATTCTTAATTGTTATACGTTGATCAATTGCATACAGGAAGTGCATAGAACTGCTGTTTAAGTTTTATGACGATTAATGGTAAATGCACACGTAAAAATTCCCCCAACTCTATACGATTTTTCTGTGTGTTCGACTTTGCTTTTTCTTTTCAATTAAATACACATTCGAAAAGATCAGACGAAATATCGAGCATGCTTTGATATTGATTTCAAACAAGATCTTTCGAGCTTATGTTTATTTATTGTAACAGTTCCTACAAAGGTGCGAGTTAACTCAAACAGTTTAACACATATTATCCGCAATCTTCAAAGACAAAAGATCTAGGTTTTAGGTAGGCAATATTTGTGCCAGGTTGAACGATAATTGCAAAAATTCTCCTTTTCGAATACATTAAACGCTTTCTATGAAAGGGATAGTACAAATTGAGAAAGTATCCTTTATTTGATAGGTGTTTCTGAGATTTCGTATTTTACATGTACATAATTCTTTTTGTTATAGTTATTGGTAGAGACTACAATAAGAAACTTTACTGTGTGTATATTCGAATAAACTTAAATGTGTGCAAAATGAAAGTTATACATGAGAAGATCGTAAAACAACCTTTATCTCCATTAGGAATTGATATGAGTGTCCTCAGTCGACGTTATACAAGTGTCTCTTTCACTCTATAAAACATTACTATCTTTTTTTGGAATTCCTGGAAGTTTTCTTCATCACAATGAGTATGTGTCCTGGATGCTGATGGTGGTGGTGTGTTGGTGTGTGTGAGTGTGTGGTGGTGGGTGTGTGTGTGTGTGTTCTATTGAACAAAATACAACATGGAGCGTAATTTATGAGTTTCATTATAGTTAAAACTGAATAATAGTCGTTCATGAATATATACTGACTGCAAAAACAGAAAAAGAAATTGTAACGTCTATTTGATACAGAAGAATAGCTATTGTCCGAAAGCTGTCAAAACGTTCGGATCCCTGTGTTCCTTGTTAAAGATAGTCAATGAAGATAATTAATAGATCAGCGACTTCGTACTCTTGTCAGTCTAGCGTCAACAGATTGCATCTAGCAATCTCCGCTGACCACTGCTATACAGTGTTTATTCCGCTCAGGTCACAAATGTGACAAATGAGGAGTTCAAATTAAATTAAAAGTAGATAAACATGCACGTAACATTTATATCACATTGGGGGGTGGGGGAGTAGGGTTAATGATGTAGTTACCATCGTAGTGTAAAAAATAAGGTGTTAAAGACAATAAAGTTAAATGGCTGTTGCAACATTGTTCAACTAATAATAACAGCTTTGAACATTACACCAAATTTGTCATAGTTCGCATATTAATCAGATCATTCTTGTATTAGATTTTAAATTTTATACAAAACAAGATCTAAGCATATAGATATATGATATTATATACATGGTGATTACAATTATTTTTTTCTTTACGTACAATTTTTCATTTCATAAAATATTATTAATCGTACATGTGGAATTCACCTTACACAAAAATCTACATTGCCAGTATAAAATGAATTTCTATACGATAAGTCTTATAAAGTTACATAGCTTTAAAAGCTCTCTCCTTTTTAAATTAAACGAATCATTAAAAAGTAATACATTTGGCCTTCTGTGATATTTCTTTTTAGGTAGAGTTTTCTTTCAATTTTGATATAAGGACAATTAAATGAGTAATGAAATTCATAATCTAAATAATTTTCGTTGCATGATGCGCACGGTCTTTCGTTCCTTGGAATATGTGATCGTCTACCAGTTTAAATTGGTAAACGGTGGCTTGAGGTTCTAAACTTCAAGCAAATAATGTAAAAGTTTTTGGGTAAAGAAATTAAATAATCTTCAAACAAAATGTTTGTTTTAAAAAGCCCATATATAACTGAACAGGAACAACTTTCGCGCTAACAAGACGAAGATGAAGTATAGTCCTTCGGTATCATACTTTGCGAGAACCTTGGTAACTTATTTAAAGATTTTCGATCTCTAGGGTAGATTTTTTTATTTCCAAGAATACAAAATTAAAAGATTTACAGAGTATGTTTATGTTATGCAGTGCACACACACACACACACACACACACACACACACACACACACACACACACACACACACACACACACACACACATGCAGTCTGATAAACATATACGAAATATTTTTGAACAATGTAAATGTCCTAAAAAAAAAATTCTTTTTGATATATTATGCCATTACATTTATTTATTTATGTTTTTATTACATTTTTAAAAATCTGTTTGGCTGGTTGGCTGTTCTCGTTATTGCTTTTGTTACTTTCAATCAGTTTAGGAAAAGCGACCCTAATATAATTTTTAACAAACCCACAATTTTTGTCTTCGAAATGAGCTGTTTATGTTTCCCATAACTTTCTTGATGTTGATAACACTGGAAACCATAAATGAGTTTTTGCATCCCACATTCTTCTAAACAGTCTTCGTTACCTTAAAAGTACATTTTTATTTACTTATGTATTTATTATTTAATTTATTTTCATTCATTTGTTTATCTGTGTGCTATTTTTGTTATTTTGCATCTAATTTCATTAAAAGTCTTGAGAACTCGTCTTCAAAATCAGATTTGAATGACTCTTAATTTTATTGATGTTGAAAACATTATGCCAGAGAGTTTGCAGACCCTAAAAGTGTCTTTGCATCCTAAATTCTTGCACAAAGAGTCTCGTTTACTTTTGGGTAAGACTGAAAGTATTCCTCGTGTTGGAGAAATTCATCAAATCTTCTTTACAGAAATTTCACTGTCTACCCTTGGATGTTGTTGACTCTAAATATTGTCAAATACATGATGTGTAAAAAATTGTACGGTCTAGAATATACGAGATAACAATGCAAGTTCGACAAAATCAGGGCTAGGTCCCATAGTTACAAAACATTCCGGAGCAAATACATCTAATACCAAAGTTCTACATTATATTTCATACCCTGAGTTCTAGAGCTTGTTATAGTCATCATATTTGTAAATCATACCCTGAGTACTAGAGTTTGTTACAGTCATCAAATTTGTAAATCATACCCTGAGTACTAGAGTTTGTTACAGTCATCAAATTTGTAAATCATACCCTGAGTACTAGAGTTTATTATAGTCATCATATTTGTAAATCATACCCTGAGTACTAGAGTTTGTTACAGTCATCATATTTGTAAATCATACCCTGAGTACTAGAGTTTGTTACAGTCATCAAATTTGTAAATCATACCCTGAGTACTAGAGTTTATTATAGTCATCATATTTGTAAATCATACCTGATTACTATAGTTTGTTATAGTCATTATATTTGTAAATCATACCCTGAGTACTAGAGTTTATTATAGTCATCATATTTGTAAATCATACCCTGAGTACTAGAGTTTATTATAGTCATCATATTTGTAAATCATACCCTGAGTACTATAGTTTTTATAGTCATTATATTTGTAAATCATACCCTGAGTACTAGAGTTTATTATAGTCATCATATTTGTAAATCATACCCTGAGTACTAGAGTTTGTTATAGTCATCATATTTGTAAATCATACCCTGAGTACTAGAGTTTATTATAGTCATCATATTTGTAAATCATACCCTGAGTACTAGAGTTTTTTATAGTCATCATATTTGTAAATCATACCCTGAGTACTAGAGTTTTTTTATAGTCATTATATTTGTAAATCATACCCTGAGTACTAGAGTTTATTATAGTCATCATATTTGTAAATCATACCCTGAGTACTAGAGTTTGTTATAGTCATTATATTTGTAAATCATACCCTGAGTACTAGAGTTTATTATAGTCATCATATTTGTAAATCATACCCTGAGTACTAGAGTTTTTTATAGTCATCATATTTGTAAATCATACCCTGAGTACTAGAGTTTTTTATAGTCATCATATTTGTAAATCATACCCTGAGTACTAGAGTTTATTATAGTCATCATATTTGTAAATCATACCCTGAGTACTAGAGTTTATTATAGTCATCATATTTGTAAATCATACCCTGAGTACTAGAGTTTTTTATAGTCATCATATTTGTAAATCATACCCTGAGTACTAGAGTTTGTTATAGTCATCATATTTGTAAATCATACCCTGAATACTAGAGTTTTTTTATAGTCATCATATTTGTAAATCATACCCTGAATACTAGAGTTTGTTACAGTCATAATATTTGTAAATCATACCATGAATACAAGAGTTTGTTATAGTCATCATATTTGTAAATCATACCCTGAATACTAGAGTTTGTTACAGTCGTCATATTTGTAAATCATACCATGAATACTAGAGTTTGTTATAGTCATCATATTTGTAAATCATACCATGAATACTAGAGCTTGTTATAGTTATCATATTTGTAAATCATCCTTTGAGTACTAGAGTTTGTTATAGTCATCATATTTGTAAATCATACCATGAATACTAGAGCTTGTTATAGTTATCATATTTGTAAATCATCCTTTGAGTACTAGAGTTTGTTATAGTCATCATATTTGTAAATCATCATTTGAGTACTAGAGTTTTTTTATAGTCATCATATTTGTAAATCATCCGGCACAAAACTTCTAACGATCTGGATCAATACTTAGAAAAATTTGTTAACTCACGAAAGGTCTTTTGTCTTTTAGGTCTTTTGGTAAGAAAGTTTCGTAATTACAAAGCTTGAAGATCAGATCGGCAAACATATTGACACGCAAATATTGAAAGAGATAAAGAAATTAGTTGTACTTTATTTTAGTTGGAACTTCCTGGTTTATTTATACTCCTTACCATTTAGGCATTATTTTTCCGACTCAGAAATCACACTCTATTATTTAATCACTCGAAAAGTATTTGGAGACTCATTTTATTTTTTTAACTTGCTTCAGGTGCATGCTTCAATCTGATGAACACACACACACACACACACACACACACACATATATATATATATATATAGTCTTATCATTCGGGATTTATCATTCTACTATCCGCAATTTGCTCTTAACATAACCTGAAATAACTTCGTCTTCGTGTCAGCAGATAACGAAAATAGTATGAGCAATGCTTTAAGAAGCAGAACACACGTATATGCTTTTTAGTAAAAACTGTCTATATGTTTACACACTTATATGCTTTTTAGTGAAAACTGTCTATTTGTTTACACACCTATATGCTTTTCATGTTTACACACCTATATGCTTGTTATTAAAACTGTCTATATGTTTGCACACCTATATGCTTTTTAGTATAAATCGTCTGTTTACACACCTATATGCTTTTTAGTAAAAACTATCTATATCTTTACACACCTATATGCTTTTTAGTAAAAACCGTTTATATGTTTACACACCTATATGCTTTTTAGTAAAAACTGTCGATATGTTTACACACCCATATGCATTTTAGTAAAAACTGTCTATATGTTTACATGCCTATATGCTTTTTAGTAAAAATTGTCTATATGTTTAGACACCTATATGCTTTTTATGTTTACATACCTATATGCTGGTTATTAAAAACTTTCGATATGTTTGCACACCTATATGCTTTTTAGTATAAATCGTCTATGTTTACACACCTATATGCTTTTTAGTAAAAACTATCTATATGTTTATACACCTATATGCTTTTTAGTAAAAACTGTCTATATGTTTACACGCCCATATGCATTTTAGTAAAACTGTCTATATGTTTACACACCTATATGCATTTTAGTAAAACTGTCTATATGTTTACGCACCTATATGCTTTTTAGTAAAAACTGTCTATATGTTTACAAACCTATATGCTTTTAAGTAAAACTGTCTATATGTTTACTATATACCTTCTTCATTTATCTATTGTTTAAAATATACGCTCAACATTCTTCCTCAAACAGCGCAATGCTTTAAAAAGATTTGCATATGAAGATTTTGTATTAATAATAAAATGTTTATGTTTAGGTACAATATCAAACGTGAATATTTAAAGTGTAATATTGACCTATATAATTTTAATATTATACCATTCAACACTGTTTTATTTCAATACATATTAACATATTACTACCATCCTGATCTCATTGTGTCTTTTATAAATTATGTGTATGAAACAAAGTTTCTTTACACAGGAATATGATACAAGTGTCTTACTTTTCGTCACAAAAGTTAACGAAAACTCCGCTCTTGATCAATTTCCTGTTTTGATTTTGATGCAATCAACAATATCAAGACAGAGACACCCATCTTGTGAAGTCGTTAAACTAAACAATATCAACTTAACAGTTAACTCTCTCTCTCTTTCTCTCTGTGAGCCCGTGTTTTGAATTAAAAATGTCCTTTTTACATCATACTTTTAAACAAATTTGCATGTACATCATTAAAAGATCACCTAATAGCTTAGAGTTACACAGGTAATAAAAGGTTAAATAATCCATAAAGTTGAGTATTTCATACTAGTTTCATTACATTTCTGAAATTGTATTTCACCATGTCCTGATTTTAATGTAAATTGCGATGTGCTGATTTTGTGCTTCATTCATCCTTTACCAATAAATTTCATTTTCATTATTTAAGTAAATCTCACGATACTGTATTTATTTGTATTGCCTAATAAATAAATAAATAAATAAATAAGTGTCGAAGTAAAGGGTCTCCCAACAAATCAAAAAATATTATCCACTGTTATTGTTTTTGTTACAGTAGCTTTTGAGACTCATCTTGTGTTACAAAGGAAATGAATATGTGTGCCTGTTAATCGGCAATTGTGTTTTAGGCTCCTCCTTTAAGTTGGCAAACTTTTGTTCGGGCGCTCAATAACCCAGTAGATAAAATCTATACATATCTCCGGAGAGACTCGCTGGCGGATGATCAAATCTACTGCGCAATTAGCCCTATGACCTCATCAGGTTACCGCCTCCCCCCCCCCCCCCCGACTGATTAGATATACACAATGAAAATCTCTCTCTCTCTCTCTCACACATACATACACAAACACGCACATTGTCACAAAAAGAAACAAAACCAAATAAAACGCTCAAATGCGGAGAGAGAGAGATAAGTGTACATAATCACCAGACCTGATCGATAGACCAGTTTGGTTTGGAACACTGCATTGTCATATCAGTGACTAATCACTTTAAATTAACCATACCCAAAGAACATGTTCACTATGTATACATGTTTGTATCTAACACTTATCAAATGTGCGACTTGTCGTTAGAGCCTAATGCGTAATGACTCATTATGTACCTGCAACCATTTTATGAGAAAACTCTGCTTTGATATGAACGAAAAAAAAAAAAAAAAAGAAGTAAAAACAACAACTGTAGGAAATCAGATATTTCATTGATATTCTGATGCAATGAATATTCGTTCAAACTATACAATATTTACAACTTCAAAAACACAGAACTTTACTGTCAAGTTTTTGATCCTTTTTTATCTTTACTGCAAGACAATTTTTGCTGCACATCTGACGAAAAGGATGTATGAACAATAAACAATCTTTTAGTTGTCTACTGCTGCTCCTCATACTATTACTACAAGTACTACTATTACTACTGCTGCTGCTTTGTTACTACTACTACGATAATATGCTATAACATAATAATAATACACACACACTTTTGAGGGCTTAGGGTTATAGAACAGGCCCAATGCGCCCTCCTGTATATCATACGAGGTGACTAAGGGAGGCAGGAGCCACGGTGTTTCAGTGGTTAGCGTGCCGGACTCGCGACCGAAAGGGGGCGAGTATGAATCATACCATCGGATCAGCCCTGGTTGGATGCCGAGTTTTGTCCTTGTGCAAGTCACTTTACTCCAATTGCCATGGCACTACTAACCTACTTGTGTTGCTGTGCCGTAAAACATCAAACCAAACCAACATAAACCAAGCGAATAATAATAATAATAATAATAATAATAATAATAATAATTGTTGTCGTTGTTATTATTATTATTATTATTATTATTAACTCAGCACTGACTACCGCTATAAATTATAAGTCTAGTGAAGAATGACTTGTGCACAGTCGTACATAAATCACGTGAACTGAAGTTTTTGTGTCAAACTCTAACTCCGTCAATTTAGTTGACAACAAACCTCGGTCTACGCTAGCTGAACTTGAGCTCAATGCGTGAAAAGCGGAATTTCCCCAGTCCAGTTTCCAGCCTAAGTATAGATATGACGTAATATGTTTTTTTTTTGCCATGGAGAACATAAACAAACGTGAGTAGAGCATACTGGGTCAGTTGAACAATTAAGTTAACCGCAATATCCCATAGTTATGGACAAATACGACGATAGAGAAAGTTGTGAGACTCGGGGCAGTATTGATTTTGACAGAGACTAGGAAGAAATGATAATACATATTTTTTTTTAAAATTAGAAGAAAAAAGTGCACGGTTTGATTCAACGCTAAAATGCGACAACTCTTCCAGTCCATCATATTTATATATATACATATATATTTATAAACGATCGGTAGACTCTTGAATTTCATTCGAAACTATTGCCCTAGCCGTCCTGTATCTCGGCTCCACTACCATAAATAAACAGTTACCAACGCATTGTGTGTAATTATAGATTTCACTAGCGCACGACTCATCGTAGCCACATGTATCTATGTTTATAATCTAAGTAAGCTGAGTAGCCCGATTCCATTGGTTCCCGATCGAAGTCCCGCCCACCCACGTGCCTTACTTATATTGTACCCATACGTTGGAAACATGCCCAAGCTTGTAAGTTTTTTTTTTTTTTTTAAAGCTAACCTTAAAAACCAAAACAGAAAACAGACGCAGCATGCGTGTCGCATGTGTTTCTGGGAGAACTTGACATTTCTCATCATCGGACTTATACACTGGCATCATCTAGCTTCAGGTAAAATAATAAATAATTATTTTAATGTATTTTGGTCACTTGTAGAAAAATTGAATGCAGATCGAAAGCGAGTCCTTTGTGTATTGCAGGCCACATAAAACTACTGTGGCAGAATGCAGACTTGTAACATCCGTCCTAGTTTGGTTTTGGAAAGCGTGTTTAGTGATTATACAACGTTGTCCTTTGCAAATTTAAGCCTGTAGAGCATTTATGCTACTCAAATAGAGTATCCACGTCAGTATTTCAGATTTAGTTGTCCGCATTCTGTTCTTTGTCGTTTTCTGACACTTTATATACATGTTTCCACTTAATGTTTCTCAGATATCAGAAAATTAAAATACTACCTCTCTAGTCTATCGAATATGGACACAAGTTTTGATAATTATAAAAAACCATCGTTCGTGATTTAATAAATCAGTCCTATTATAAATGAACAAAGAACAATCTTATATCATCGTCATAGGAACATCAGCAATAATAATAATAATAATAATAATAATAATTATTATTATTATTATTGTTGTTGTTGTTGTTGGGATATATGTGCAGTTTGATTAATGGAATGTCAGTATTTTTTTACCTTTTGTATGATACAAATTTTAAGACTAATGAGAATGCTGTAGTTTGATGATTTTGTGCGTTTCTTACATGGCTCAGGATGCATGAGAATGCAGTAGTTTGATATTTTGTGAGTTTCTTACATGGCTCAGGATGCATGAGAATACAGTAGTTTGATATTTTGTGAGTTTCTTACATGGCTCAGGATGCATGAGAATGCCGTAGTTTGACATTTTGTGAGTTTCTTACATGGCTCAGGATACATGAGAATGCCACAGTTTGATGATTTTGTGTTTCTTACATGGCTCAGGATGCATGAAAATGCCACAGTTTGATGATTTTGTGAGTTTCTTACGTGGTTCAAGATACATGAGAATACTGTAGTTTGGTGATTTTGTGAGTTTCTTACATGGCTCAGGATGCATGAGAATGCCACAGTTTGATGATTTTGTGAGGTTTTTTACATGGCTCAGGATACATGAGAATGCCACAGTTTGATGATTTTGTGAGTTTCTTACGTGGCTCAGGCTACATCACAATGCTGTAGTTTGATGATTTTGTGAGTTTCTTACATGTCTCAGGATACATGAGAATGCTGTAGTTTGATATTTTGTGTTTCTTACATGGCTCAGAATGCATTGAGAATGCCGTAGTTTGATATTTTGTGTGATATTTTGTGAGTTTCTTACATGGCTCAGGGTACATCACAATGCCGTAGTTTGATGATTTTGTGTTTCTTACATGGCTCAGGATGCATGAGAATGCCGTAGTTTGATATTTTGTGAGTTTCTTACATGGCTCAGGGTACATCACAATGCCGTAGTTTGATGATTTTGTGAGTTTCTTACATGGCTCAGGATACATGAGAATGTCGTAGTTTGATATTTTGTGAGTTTCTTACATGGCTCAGGATACATGAGAATGCCATAGTTTGATGATTTTGCGTTTCTTACATGGCTCAGGGTACATGAGAATGCCGTAGTTTGATATTTTGTGAGTTTCTTACATGGCTCAGGATGCATGAGAATGCCGTAGTTTGATATTTTGTGAGTTTCTTACATGGCTCAGGGTACATCACAATGCCGTAGTTTGATGATTTTGTGAGTTTCTTACATGGCTCAGGATACATGAGAATGTCGTAGTTTGATATTTTGTGAGTTTCTTACATGGCTCAGGATACATGAGAATGCCATAGTTTGATGATTTTGCGTTTCTTACATGGCTCAGGGTACATGAGAATGCCGTAGTTTGATATTTTGTGAGTTTCTTACATGGCTCAGGATACATGAGAATGCTGTAGTTTGATGATTTTGTGTTTCTTACATGGCTCAGGATGCATTGAGAATGCCGTAGTTTGATATTTTGTGAGTTTTTTACATGGCTTAGGATACATGAGAATGCCATAGTTTGATGATTTTGCGTTTCTTACATGGCGCAGGATACATGAGAATGCCGTAGTTTGATATTTTGTGAGTTTCTTACATGGCTCAGGATACATGAGAATGCTGTAGTTTGAATATTTTGTGTTTCTGACATGGCTCAGGATGCATGAAAAATGCCGTAGTTTGATGATATTGTGTTTCTTACATGGCTCAGGATACAAGAGATTCCCACAATTTGATGATGATGTTTCTTACATGGCCCAGAATACATGAGAACGCGGCAGTTTGATATTTTGTGTTTCCTACACTGCTCGGCATGCGTAATTTTTTTTAAAACGACGAACTTACGCATATTTACAGTTCTCTGCTTTACCAAAAAAAAAAGTTTTGTTCCAAAAATCACCATTTAACACCCATGTTTATTATGTGTCTGAGTAACACGTCCCTCAACTTTCTTAACACGAATGGATACAGAGAGAATGAAATAGAACATTTCTACCTATATATTTCGTTCAAATTTGGAATGCATTCAAGAAAATTCTGTCAGAAATATACACGACACTTAGAATTTGATTGTTTTGCATGAAGAAATAACACCAAATATAGAAAATGATGAAACGTAGATCTGTAAATTCTGGAAAGGAAAACAAATTACAGATTAAGTATTTTATATATAAATACAAGGGAGATTTGTTTGTTTGTTTGTTTTTAGTTTCTTATTCCCCACCCCGAATAGCCATTCTTTTAAATAAAAAATATTTGTTAAAAACAACATGGAGTGTTATCGAGTACACGAACGCGACTGCACAGTCAGTTTCTAAGTCTCCCTTGACTTTTGATTTTACCATTTCAAAAGATCAACCGATTAATTTTTTAAAGAAATATAAAATTATTGACTAAGCAACAATTATACCAAGAAATGAGGGAAAAAATAAATCAGTGGTTTTTAAAATAATTATTCATGTTACAATCTCAGTTCCAATGTACGAACCTTTCGCAACGTTTCGATAAGAGGCAATTTTTAATCATGAAAGGCAACTACTGAGATTTTGAGACTCAAAAACTAATTGTAATTAAAACCTGATCATCTATTTTGCATCAGAAACGTGTTAATATAGATATATCTTCAGTTTGGTGTTTTTTTTATACCATTTTAAAGATTTTCTGACTAAAGGGTACGTAATTATAAGGTCTGCATTGGTCAACTGAATCGACTGTTGTGTTTGCATCGAGGATCGCATCAGTCGCATTTACTTTTTAAATATCTCATACTTAGATGTCCTAATTCGCATGGACATTACTTTTTCCAAAAACTGAGCTGCAATTTTTTTCACAAATTTAATTTATTTTTTAATTTAAAAAAGTCATCTTGAATTTTTTACTGGGACATTTTGTCTGCATCTGCCTACTTATGGAAATATTTTTTTTTAAAAAAACGCAAAACAAATATCACATGACAATTGACTGTGACACATGCGCAGTTGTATTCTCTGTCCATAGATATATGCGTTGTTTGGTGTTGTCGTATCATTGCACGGGAAGAGTCAAAAGCGACTGTAAAGTCACAGGGAGGTTGATTTTTCCGTCTTGCTCGACCATATTTGCAATTAATTCACATTAGCCTTTTTAATGATCAGTAATTTACCATTCTCTCTCTCTCTCTCTCTCTCTCTCTCTCAGCAGATTTATTTCCAAAGACTTCGTCAAGTTTATGATGTTTGATTGGCTAACATCATCATCGTCGTCGTCGTTATTATTATTATTATTATTATTTACAAATTTTATTATTATTATTATTATTGACGATGATGATGATCCTAAAATAATGAAGATATAATAATAATAATAATAATAATTATTATTAATATTATTATTATTATTATTATTCAGCACAATGGCATCAGATAACCTGGCTGAAATGTCCCCATTGAACTCCCTATCAGAGCTTGATTTAGATCCCCGTCTTGAACAGGCTTACAGAGAGGCGGAGGAGAATAAGAATATTATGCCACTTTTAAAGGAGGAACTTCGCCTGCGCATCTTGAGTCGAAGATGCAATGCTGGACTCGGAGAAATTTCTCTGGTTGATACTAAGCCGAATATAAAGAAGGTATTTTGCTATGCATTTTTCTCTCCATCTCTGTCTGTTTCTCTCTCTTTTATACACAAAGAAAAATCAAATTGAACGCTTATGTATCATGGATCAAGCAGAAAAAGCGGTTGACGCCCCTTCTCTGCGTTTCTAAAACTTTCATATTTGAGAGAAAATTTAGAGCTGGCAACCGGTACTGTTAATGTTATTGATATTTAAATATTAACTTTGCAAAAGCAGGATCTCTATCCAGTCATAATTCTTTTTGTTCACCTTCAATCATTCCTCCATAATTACAACTTATCAAGTAATACGTTTGCGATAAACAATAATAATTTTTTCATATAACTTGAAGCATGTACTGTTACTACACGAGAAAATAGTTTATTCAAAGTCTAAAGTTTATTCGCATTTGTTATTAATAGAGGTGTGTAGAATTATATACATTGTGCGTATTTACGTTCAAAGTTACCATAAAATGCTTATTTAATACTCTTTTAAAAAAATATGCTTTATTAAAATTCATTTATTTATTTAAAATACAAATGAAATCAAGCCTCTATTTGTTTAGATACCTACATAAATATACATATATATATGTGTGTGTGTGTGTGTGTGTGTGTGCAGATATCTTATGGATGTATGTATGCGTTTTATATTATCGGCTATTAAAGAGCTGAACGACGTATATACAGAGAGAATTCATGGGGAAAAAAACGTAATATAAATAAAAACGTCTTTGTATGCTGTTTTCTGTTAATTCTGTGTACTCAGGGGTACTCTATTTCTCCAGGAATTGACGCCTGAGGAGCTCAAGAAAAAGCATAGAAGGAGACAGCAGAATAGAGAGGCTGCCCAGCGTTGCAGGAGAAAGAAAAAGATGCAAGAAGGAAGCGTCGTTGAGGTAGGATATCAGAGACAAATTCCGTGGTATATCAAGTATCGTTTGTAAATATGGTCGCTATGTTCCAAATACGATTAATATTTCCATTTCTCACAAAATGGCCTCATCCTTCAAATCGTGTACGTACCACGGTATTTGTGAAAGACTTTCTCATTATTGTATTTACGTGCATATATAAGTTATTCCATAACTTCCATTATTTCCAGGTTCTCCGTTTCACTTCACGGAAGTTAAAACATTAAAATCGTGAACTAATCTGTAATAACAAGGCTAAATAACAGATAAACAAATAATAGGCTTACCTTTATTAAGTTGAATATCCACTACTAAATCCAAAACGAACTTTTCTAAAATACTAACTCGTTGCGCGTTCTCTAGACCAGCCAATCCTCGTGCAATTTGTCTGATAAAAAGGGATGAGATTGAGAAACGCACTAAGTGACTTTAGATCAATCCTTTTCGGCAGTACAATTAACTTCCATTAAATATAACCCCAACATCGTATGATCCAGTGCGGTCGACAATACATGAGGGTCTTGAGTCACGGACTAATTTGTGGCAGCAGTTTAGTGCATGTAAACCCTCAGATGTTTCGCACGTTTTGATACCATGGAAACGTATGTGAGTATCTCTTAAAAAAGTACATCAGCATCTCATGAAATATCATACTGTGGTCATAGAAAATAGTAATTACAATACATGTTCGCATAACTAATTTTTAATTTGGATAATCACCGAAGGAAACCTGTTATGATAAATAGTGAGTAAAATAATCCACACACACACACACACACACGCACACACACACACACACACACACACACACACACACACAGACAGAGAGGAGGAGACACAGAAACAGAGAGATATAAGAGGCCTATAACGAATAAAACGTTTGTAAAAACTTTAATCTGCCTATAATGTTTATATACAGCAGGTTTGCCGTGCAACCATCGTATGAAATTGTTCAGGAATATGTCAAAATAGCTACTAAAACTTCTTGTGTGTGTAGCTTTATGCCTTCACCCCCCCCCCCCGTTCCGCCCATCATTTGCGCCCCTCCCATATATATATATATATATATATATATATATATATATATATATGTATATATATATATATATATATATATATATATATATATATATATATATATTCTGCTTGGAACGAATTATAACTAACCTGTTTTATTATATTTATTATATTGGTGTCATTCTGTGAGATATCCCTCATAAAGCTATTTGTTATTTGTTTTAAAGCCTCACTCGTTCAAAGGTGACCTATCCCTTATTCAGTTCGGAGTTGAGTTTAAAATATTTTTGATTTCGACACGTCAATTGTAATAATGCAATAACGTGTAATTAAAGTTTCTGAATCTAATAAGTTAAGTGAAGTGAGACACATTGCACGCGATGGGCCGACTTCCTAAGGATAGACTGAAAATGATACTTTTCATAATGATTTCCGTTGCTTCATCGCAACGATGAATTGTATTAACTTTTGCCTATTTATTTTTTGTGTGCATCTTTATTAACTTTAAATTGAGTTAGAACCAAATTTGCATCACTAGAATACTGAAGCAGCCATTTGGACTAAAGATCAAATTATGCGGCAACTTTCACTTCTTCTGAATAGTAATCTTGGAGGAGCAGGTTTCCTTACTTACTTGTTTATTTATTTATTTATCGTCGTTTATTCATTCAATTATAGTTGGAATGATGTACGTTTCTTTATTAATTTTAGGAGAACGTTGTTATTATTATTATTATTATTATTATTATTATTATTTACCTTTCATCTACTGCATGAGATCTGCTGATCTTTCATCGGGGCCCCGGGTGGCCGAGTGGTCTAAGGCGCTCGCCTTTACAGATCACTCACATCTCACCTCTGTCCACGTGGGTTTGAGTCTCGGTTCGACCAACGTGGGAATGTGAGAAAGCTTGCTAGAAGATTTCCCGTGGGTAGGTGGTTCTTCTAGGGGTATTCCTGGGCTCTTCGTCCACTAAATATACTGGCCGCCATGTATAGCCTGTCATGTGCTGAAAATCCCCCCCCCCCCAAAAAAATGATCTTTCATCAGCAATCGCTATCTAAACGTGCTCTGATTTTAAATAACAATGCCGGCACCCTTCTATAATGGTGCGATTTACGTACAAGGGCATGTTAAAAACGAGAGAATTCACATTCCCATGATTTGCTCCTTCACTTGAAGTTGAGAAGTACTAGCATCCGTCTAGACATTCATGTACAAAATTCTATCGATTGTCTGTCTGCCAGGCATTGATCTGGGACACTGACATAGTACAGTACTTACTAGTAGTCGATATGTATGTCGTCAAGCCTGGGTACACTTACCTGGAAAAGCATTAGCAGCCAACTAATAGGCCAAAGTGCATTTCCATCATTCCAATCATATAATTATCACACTATTCAATGAATGGATGGACGTGTTCTTGCACATCACATCTGGCACACAATCCAACAATAATGCCCGTGTAACGTTTTGCCCTTATTGACAGAAATTCACATAAGACTAAACGCACTTTTGGTGCATAAAATATTTAACTGGGTCATTGCTCCATTTTGAAAACAGCAGCAGTGGTAAAGGTATGCCATCCAATCGATACCCATTTTCTAGGTCAATGTGAAGCTGTCAGTTGGTCATTATTTACGATGTTTAATACTGGTTTGATTCTTAACTTTCGCAACCTTCATACTTCAGGGATACACCGAAGCGTTGGACGAGCAGAGGAAACTTCAGTTGGAGATCGAGTGCCTAACAAGGGAAAAGAATCAGCTGTTGAATTGTCTTCACAGCCATACGTGTGCGTACACGCCCAGTCTCAGGCAAGAGACAAACCTTATGTCATCCCACCCATCACCAGCTTCAAATGACCCGATATCAACGAACGGCTCCGTGTTTACAAACTCATCTAGTCTGATGGATTCCGAACTGTCCATTTGTCTTGAAGATATCATCGATCAAGCTACCCGGTTTGAAATTGATACATGTAATGCACAGCCTGGAGACTCGTCGTCATACCACCAGCATCTGCAGCCGTATCTAGGTGACTGCCTCAATCATCCGGAAAATGACCCCTCCGACCCGGGGCCATACCAGATTCCGAAATACTCCGACGAGCAGGAAATCGCTTTACTTACGTGCATGGGTATTTTGTCCCCAATGGTACCCATTTCCCCAGACTTTACCCTCGGGAGGCGTTCCATTAGCGACCACCTTGACAACAGCCCGGATAACAACATTTTCCAATTTAATTGACGATAAAGAGAATAGGACATGTAAAAACAAGGTCACAATATAGTCTTCACGTATTTTGCCAATTTGCCCATTTCGAGCGCAAGCCCCCCCCCCCCTCTCTCTCTCTCTCTGACATCAATATTTTACGATGAAAAGATTTACTTGAACATACAGTCTTCGAAATCCAGAGAATATGAAATGTATTCATTATATATTGTAGGACTAAGCATATGGAATGCGTACACCATGTATAATTTGTTAGTTTTTTTTCTCTCTTTTTTTTTTTTTTTACAGGTTTCATTCTTTGCACCTAGTGCGAAAAAATCACCATGACTTTATTGGAGTTTGTACTAAAATGTTGATGGATACAATATTTTAAATCTACATGTTTGACACAGTATAATTTAATTTTTCTAGAAATTAAGTATAGATGGCCTTTACAGACGTCATTATAAATAAATATTGTTTCAGCGAATACATTTCAAAGTGCTCTCCCAAAGCATTTGTAAATGGCTGTTACCTAATACATTTGTCGAGCGTCGTCCGTCAACACTTTTCATCTTCTCCAAACATGCTCAACAGAATTCAACCAAATTTCAAATGTGTCATCCCAGTATTAGTTTCTCTCAAGTTTATTTAAATGACGCTGAACTACCATCAAATATTGCCGCCGATATGGAAAAACTTTTATATGTCTTCTCAAAAATTGCTGAACACAACTGGACCAAATTTGACAGAAAGCATTCTGGTATAAAGACCTTTTAAATTGTAGAAATAATACCGATCCGCTATCAAATATGGTCGTTGTTGCAAAAATAAATGAAACCTTTTAAACAACTTCTCAAAACAGCTGAACAGAATTGACCAAGTTTGAGATAAAGCATCCTGGTTTGGAGACCTTCAGATTTGTGTCAATGATGCCGATCCACCTATCAAATATGGATGTCGTTACTAAAGAGTAGGAAGAAAAAAACACATTTAAACGACTTTTTTTAAAAAAAACAAAAACGGTTGAATAGAATTTGGACCAAATTTAACAGAAGGAATTCTGGCATGAAGGCTTTTGAAATTTTTATAAATGATGCCTATCTACCGTCAGATTTGATCACATTACTAAAAATAATAAAGGACAAAACTTAAAGTGACTTCTGCAGAACTACTCAACAGAATTTGATCAAGTTAGAGAGAAAGCATTATAGCATAAAGGCCTTTCAGTTTTGCACAAATCATACTATCCCCCATTCAGTATGGCCAAAACGCAGTGAAGTTTGCACAAATGATGATCCGCCATCCTATATATGGTTGCCATTACTAAAAATATAAAAAAAATTTAAATGTCTAACAGCATCGTACCTACCTAGATTTCTTGGTAGAATGCCTTTGTGTTTGGCTATTATGTCAGCTAGCTGAGCGATCTCTGGCCAACTCGGGCCACTTGTTAATTCTCTCAGTACAAACGATCGAATATTTGTATCCCAAATCTTAATGCGCGATGTAAGTTGCATGCGGAAATAACACTCTATGCACTTGAAAAGTATTTATTATTATTATTATTATTATTTTGACGTCATATACACCATCTCTCGGATTGCAAATTCTCGTGTATTCCTTCTTTTATATATCGGGTGTAAGTGATCAGAAAAACTCGCAAAAAGTAAATAACCCGCAATGAAAGAAGTTAAAGGTATCATTTAAAAAAAAAAAAAAAAAAAGCAGAGACTAACATATATTTAAGACTTGTTGCGGAACATTTATGCTTTGTTTGTCTGTTAGTGTGTTTGTTGTTTTTGTAAAAGTTCCCGATGTTTGTAGATACTTGTAGCGATCATTATATTTGAGGGATGAGATGGGGTAGGAACATTCCTCACTCACGTATCTCCATAACAGTCTGCAAGATTCACCCCAACCTTGCGCTCATTAACTTCAATGATTCCATTTAATCTTAAATGCATATTTTCTCATATTTCTCATAGTCTGCAATTTGATCTCATCCTACTGTTAGAATTTAGCAAATATTATTTCGATGAAATGCTCAGGAGAAAGCACTAAAATAAGATCTTTCACTATTGTACATAGATCCATGCCCATCCACCCACCCCATCCCGAATTAATCAGTTTCAAATGATCTCGAAATGTGAATAGGTATTGTGTAGTGTTCAGTTTGGTAATTTCAGCTATGTGTTCGAGGAAACGCGACCTATACGTAGGGTTAGCGCTCCATTTTTTTTTTTTTTTTTGTTTTAGCATAGGCGCAATTCAGCATAGGTAGTTGATATTCACAGACTTGCCAAACAAATCAAAAGTTGGTGTTCAAAGCAATGGTCGATAACATTTAATCGCCCTCAACACCATGAAAGTAAGGTACATATTCACTTGCATAGTTTAGCCATTTTCACTTATTTTGACATTGTCAATATTCGTAATATACTATTTGTACATGACAATTTAATGGAGAAAGATTAAAGTGACTCTAAGAATATACTGAGGTTGAATATTTATTTTTTAAATATGTGTATTTTACAAAACCTACATTATATAGGGTTCGCTGAAATTGGTTTAAAAGAAAAAATATGCATATAAGTATGCATTAATTTCGAATCTCCGTAGAGTACGAATTAAAATCTCTAACCTGTATGATAATATTATTTATTCGTATTTATTCTGTTAATATTATCAAGCATTCTATTGTACAATCCAGGGATAGCACTTTCCGCTCTGTTTGGTGTATATTTGTAATTATATATATATATATATATATATATATATATATATATATATATATATATATATATATATATATATATGAGATTTAATCCAACAATTTAAAATTGTATGCAGCAATTCAGGGGCGGATGAGGGGGTGAATAGTAGCACACACACACATACACATTAAAACCCTCTAAAAATGAGTGCGAAACAACCGGAACGTTTCCTAGAGTACGTTTTCTTTATAGTTAGATGGTTAAAATTATGCTCTGGAAAAGCTTAAAATGCAGAAGCTTCCGCCCCCGTCAGGGGTTTCGTCCCACAGACACCTCGTCTACTTGCTTAGGCACCCCCCCCCCCGTTCTCACTCCTAAACTATATTCCTGGATCCGCTACTGCAATTATTCCTTGTTGAAATTTAATTAATTTTTGTGTTTAATCCGTTTCGTATATTGGAACTGGAACTAACTTTCAATAATATATACAGTCGATCCTGTTCTAAAGAAACGGATGCATGTAAATATTGATACATTACATAGGGTGACAGTTTTTAAAGATAACCTATGTTGATTTTGTGTGGACATGTCATCTTCTGTGTTATAAAGTGACGGAATTGCAACTCTGTTAGTCTGATAGGCAATCGAAATTAACTCAAAAATGACGTTATTTCAGTCTCGTTTTCATTATTATACCTTGGCTATATATATATGACCACAATAATAATAAACTGTGGTAATGTAAGAGTAGTTAGTGGCCTAACATTTGTCAGTTTCCAAGTTTCCTGTGTTTTCCGATACGCACAATGTATATTGTCCACGGTTATTCGACGTTGTCTGTAACTACTTTTAAAAAGAGCGAAAGACTGTATTTTGTACACAATAAACCTTTTCATCGGAATTTCAGAAACCCGAGACGTTCTAATGATGGGAGCTTACTTTCCTACCTTAACACACATATATTGTTTGCTTAATCATGTTTACCTTTTAAAGCAGACAAAATACACACCTACATAAGTTTTATTTGTGTCATTTTTTGCTCACAATCTATAAATCTATCTACATATTTGTGTGTGCGTGTGCGTGTGTATGTATGTGTGTGTGTGTGCGAATCTTTAAACCACATTACCCAGCTTTCCATGTTGTCCAGATACCATACAATTTCCTAAGATTCTTTTTCGTTGTTTTATCCATAATTTTACGTCATCATTATATTCAGTCACTATTTGCTTTAGCGTCTTCATTTGAATAGGTTATTTACTCTGTGTTTATCCTTGTAGGTCCTTTGACATTGATTGCAAATAAAATCCTACTACTAATATGTGTCTATTTTTTTTAAATTTTTATTTTTAACAAATATATTTGACACCAGCTTATTAATATTGATTCCTACACCATGTTTTCAAACATTACATTTTATTAAAATACGATCATAACAGTGTTTGAGAACTCTCGTCATGATGGACAACAAAGTTCGAGTAAACGGAATGTTACCACTTACCGGAAACAGGGTTTTAACTTGTATGTAAAATAACGCATTCACTCAAACAGTGGATTTTCAGTATTAAATTAACGGCACTGGTTAAATTATGGTTATTGCCATTTGTACTATCAAAGATTATATTTGCTGCATTCTCATGTGAATGATACCAAAGTGCAATAAGTGAGGCCGTTGTTATTTTAATCTAAATTTGGTCATCGCCGTTTATTTATTAATGTTTTATTGATTGCGAAGTAAGAAAACAAAGATATCAAGTCTTTACATAGAAGAGACAGATACCAAATGTTTCATGTTTGTTTTTTGAAAGGCCACTGAATCTGACTCATTTCCAACTTGCGTTTCATGTGCTATAACCTGTCCAATCAAAGCAACCAAATGGCATCAGTTATGACTCGAGATATTTATTTTCAAAATAACCCCGCTTCTTTCCATTGCTCTAAGTTAGTTGTTTCTTTTGTTTGGATAAAATTGTAATCAGTTTTTTAGATATTCGTTCCCGAAGGTACAAATTAGTTCTCAGTCTCACACCTGAAAGTTGTATGATGTGCACACCTGGTCACCGCTTTCCAAAACAACTCTTTTTCCAGTTCATGACATACCTTGTTTAAAGGTTTACGTTTCTTCGATAAATATTTGTTGAATTCATTGTTTATGAATGGGCAGCCATCCATAAACAATTAATTCAATAAATATTTATCGAAAAAAAATTTAAAACAAGAGAACTTTCCTTGGATGCAGTAGTGGCACGAGGGGGGGGGGGGCAATTGCCCCCAGGCGCCGGGAGCTTCTTTTTTTGCAGTTTAAAAAATTTTGATAGCATTTCACATCACATTAGTGTAACGGGAGCAATTTTTCACAAAACTTATATTTATGGGGAGGGGGGAGGATGGCAACTGACAAAAACTGTTCTCTGTGGCAAAGCAGGGGCGCCACTAAAGAACATTGCCCCCGAGCGCCTCGAACCTTCGCTTGGAGTTCATGTGAATATCCATATCACAAGAAATATTTTAAGAAATGCTGTTGTATGTGTTAAGTGGTCCAAGTACTGTTTTTGTTCTTGTTGTTGTTCACCCCAAGATAATCTATAGCATGTAAGAATCTGATAAAATAAAATAACTATTTTTGTAACTAAATTTATAGATGTCAGAATTTTGCCTCGAACACAAAGTAATATAAATGATATATTTAAAAAAATAAAGATGGACACTATAAAACTGTCGTTGTCTCGTTACTCTGCGATTGGTCTCCAGAAAATGTTACTCTAATATGATATGGCGATGCGAAAATCTACCTTCCAAAGAAGACAATTCATGAATCGTAAGAACATAGGTAACTTGTCCGCTCATTAGCATCGCTTTTTCTATCAGATTTAAGTTTTTTCTTTTGAGTTTTAGGCCACCTTATCAGAGAGAAATTGTCGATTAATTATGAAATGTCATGAGAATAGATAGTGAAGTTTTAACAGTTTGAATTTATGTATGTTATGTAGTAACTGACGGTCAACTAAGTGTCAGAGCATTTGAATGTTCTGACCTGGATGAGCTGTAATTACTCAATTGCCAGCGATAGTTTTGGTTACCTGTCGTCCATCCGTATTGTCATATGTTACAGTTTGATTCAAGTTTGTCTAAAGGTTAATACAATGTTTGTCTACTAAGAAATTTTCATTGTAATATCAATCAGTACAAAAGGGCACACATGGAATGTTACACTACACTATTTCCACCTACTTTGCGTTTCTTGCACTACACTATTTCCATCTACTTTTTCGTTGCTTTATTTGTACTACTGCTATTAAAAACAGGATTTGATCTGACAGCCTTGTGTAATATGGCCCAAAATTCACCAACACAAATCTTAAAATTAAGTTTGGACTTATGATATTTGATTGATCTATCTTTAGCCTATCAGATCGCTGGATTCTGGACTTGAATGTAAGTCCAAACTTAAGTTCTGTTTGGTGAAATACTGGCCCGATTTGAGCAATATGGTACTAAGATAACTGATACACAGACAAGTTGCGAGAGATGCATATGTTTTTCATATGTGATCCACACATGTACAAGTACTAAGATAACTGATACACAGACAAGTTGCGAGACATGCATGTTTGTCATATGTGATCCACGCATACACAAGTACTAAAATAAATGATATACAGACAAGTTGCGAGACATGCATATGTTTGTCATATGTGATCCACACATGTACAAGTACTAAGATAACTGATACACAGACAAGTTGCGAGACATGCATGTTTGTCATATGTGATCCACGCATACACAAGTACTAAGATAAATGATATACAGACAAGTTGCGAGACATGCATATGTTTGTCATATGTGATCCACACATGTACAAGTACTAAGATAAATGACACACAGACAAGTTGCGAGACATGCATATGTTTGTCATGGGTGATCCACACGTGTACAAGTTCCCACACGTGTTAAACTATGTTCATAAAAAATGTACGTTTTGATTTTAATTGCGAAAGCTTAAATATTAAGTATTCTCAAGCACAAATGAAGGTTTTCTTTCAAAAGCTTTATAAAATTACAGGAGAAAATTCATAGGAATACCCTGAATTCATAGGTCGTTTTGATATTACAATTCAACCAATTTAAAAAAATTGCTTATTGTAGTCATATTAAAAATATATTAAGCCTTAGGTTTTCAAAATACGTTATATTCTCTTGGATTTGGACCATGGACCACAACGGTAAGGATTGGAAGTGGAGTAGAGGTGGTGGTGGTGGTGGGGCTCTATGTGTTATACGGAATTTTATTATTATATTTTATTATCTTTATATTATATTTAAATTTCAACCCTCCACTCCACTACCAGCCACCTACCCCCACTCCCACTCCCCCGTTATAGTCTGGATCCCATACTGCATGTACAGCAGATATTTTAATGTTAGTAGAAGAGTGTCTGTGTGTTTTTTAACGATATCACGCGCCCGTGTACCTCTTCTTATCTTCACATTTCAAATTAGAAAATTACAATTGTAATGCTCTAAAGTAAATTTTGTGTTCTTGATCTATTCATATATGAATTGTGCTCCCTTTTGAATATGTGAAAACAATTCTTCTAGGGGAGGTTCGTTGAAAACGTCCATCTACATTTCCTGTATCTTCATCAAGGCAGTAATGTGTCGAAACAATCCGAATACTCAAAGTAAAAAGTCCTGGTATTATACATAAATTTCTAAAACTAGGCCTCACATTTTATTTATCTATTTATTTGCATATTTCGACATATTTTGGGTTGTGATTGCAGGCTAAGCACATAAGCACTCTCTCCACCAGAGCATGACGCTATGGTAACTTATGAATAACATAAATATGTTTTATACATATTTGGCACAGATGACACAACAATAATAATACTAATAATGATAATAATAATAATAACTGTAGTTTTCATTAGATACAACTACCTTGCGTTAATTACTGGTGTTTTGAGTTGTCTTTTTTTTTACCATGTCTATTAGTATTTTTCTTTCCTAAATATATTGGTACTGTTCATCTAAAGTAAAGAAAAGTACCATTATCCAATCCCACTTTTCAAAGAGTGGTATTTCTCCTGCAAGGATGAAAACCTAAAGACCGGCAACGTTTATTAAATTTCAAAGATCAACAACAATAATAATAATAATAATCACAACAACAACAACAGCAACAAGAAGATGCAACATTTTTATATCCGAAGGTAATGTAGGAAGTAAGAAAAGTATATGATTTCATGTTAACATTTCAACTAATGATACAAGTTATCAAATAGCTGTTAGTGACTAACAATTACCAAATTTTTGCATAATGTTGTAGTACTCATCAAAATAGGTTGGTTTGTACGGAGTGTAGAAGGTAAAGTATATATAGGCTGACACTGAATTTAGGTCACAGTCACTTTTACGTTGAGAAAGGAACAAAACAAACTAAGGACTACAACCGATTCTATCCAAAAATGAAAGTAGATGAAGAGATTTAAAAAAAATAATTAAGTATCATATTAAATTAATACCTAATAAGATAAAATAAATAAAGAAATAAATAAATAAATAAATCAAGAAAGGAAGAAAGAAATACATTATTATTATTATTATTATTATTATTATTATTATTATTGTTCTTGTGTAGTGATGATGATGATGGTGATGATGACGACTGTTATTATTATTATTATTCTGTGAACTACATTATTAAACGGAATGCTAAACAGAGTTGAAAAGTTGAAAATTAACAAGAATTATATGTCTTAAGTTCAACTTCTCTAAATATTAAAAGTGTGCCTTTTGATTAGCATGTAAAATTAATCTCTCAAAGAGATGGTCATAATTTAATCTAAGTTTAAAATGTGGATTCAAATATCCATTTATTCCATATATAAGATATGTATTGAGTTTATTTTGGCTGTCTGTGGTGGATATTGTGAACCATCAGTTTCATTTTTAATTGGAAATGAAAATGTAAAGACATTCCTCTGATAGGTCTTGTCAGGAGCTAGTCCATTCTTTGATTGATTCTCTTATGCTGACATTTTTGTGATCGTTTTCTTCTAGTTGTCTACATTTATAAATGAAACAATTGGCATATTAAAGGCATCGGATTCTGGTAAAGATTTTCTAGTTTTGTTTGTTTCTTACTTACTTATTTTGACACATAAGAGATTTTTTTTTCTCTCTTTTTTTTTTTTTTTTCTTTCTAAGGGCAGAAATTTTACTCTTGTGATTCAAAGTGATTGTGGTTTTGCGGGATCGGGAATGTAGAATAGGTCTTATCCGCTCTCTTGCCATGTCGTAAGAGGCTACCAATGGAAGCAGGAGCCACAGTGACTCAGTGTTCGTGTGTCGGACAGTCGACACGAAGTGTACGTGTTCAATCCAGCCATCGAATCACGCCCGAGTCGACTATTGTGGCGTGTCCTTGGTCAAGGCACTTTACTCCATTTGCCTCGGCATTAAATAACCTACTTGCGTTAAATAATGATATTTAGTAATAAAACAATTAGATCTAATTACTTTCCATTATTTAGATAATAGTTTTCTCTTTCGACGCATCAGTATGGCTTCACTCTTTAAATAAAAAAAAGAGGAGCAAACAGCCTAAGTTTTTGTATGGTCAATAGCAAAGAATTGATTGAATATGTGTGCAGATTGAAAAAAAATAACATAGAATACTTATACTAGATATTGACCACATAAAAGATGGGATTTTTAGATCGAAATAACAACACGATTCATCTTTATCATTTTAACTTGATAATGTTACAATTATGAAATTAGCTGAGCCCTATATATACTAATGTGGCGCATGGATTATTAAACTGCGCAGTAAAATTATGCCCATGTACTTTGGTCCATGGAATGCACCTGATGGCTCATGTCAGCAAATGCGTTCATATACTAGTATTTATGTCCTATGCTTTTCGTAAAAATAATGTTTGACTCACGTTATGCCCCAGAAAATGACTCCTTGTTGCCAATGACTACAACAACATGTAGATTTTTAAAAATCTTATGCAACTCTCTTGTATTATTCCATCATCGCCGTCTCTCCCGTTGATTTCCATATTGGCGGGTCGCCAACTCTTACTTCCCTCAGGGTCAATGTAAGTCGCCTCAGAGCAGACGACACAACGAAACAGACACTACCGTATGAACACCTGTTATATCCACGTGACCTTTGCACTTGTTAAAGTTAACTAGGTACAAAACCGTTTTCAGCCGCAATCATATCTGGAGTTCACTAGCTCATCTAGTTTCATAAAACTTAATAATACTAATACAAATAATACTAATAATGGGGCGAAAGCAAGATTTCAGTAAGCACGTCTTTCTCTGATTTCTTCGACAGATTTCATCATAATACTTGGGGACCACATCCTTCTTCCAAACAATGTGAACAAATGCCACACAAACATTACTAGAGTTGCTGCTATTAATACTAACATTGCTTTTATAATAATAATAATAATAATAATAATAATAATAATAATAATAATAATAATAATGATAATCATATTCATCGTCGTCGTCGTTGCGTCATCATCTTTGTCGTCGTCGTCGTTGTAGTAGTAGTAGTATAGAGTCAAATTAATGACCAATTTAACATTTTTTCAGATACTGTCAACATTAGTTCTTTATTCGTTCTCGTTTTTTCGCTATGATTGTGCTTTAGTAAGAGTTAGTGAACCCAAGGATAATCTTGATGAGTGATCTTAATAAAACAGAAAACCAGTGTAAAGTGTTCTCTAAAAAGTTTTTTTTTTGTTGTTTTGAATTGTGATAAGACATATCTTACTTCACACATTGTCAAGATAGTAATATAGACAGCAACAATTATTTACTTAACGGAAAGAAAAAAATTACATGTGCTGAAATCCAAAGCTCATTTAAGACATTGAGACAAATATCGAGGCACTAGATATTGAATGTATTCTTAAATAAATACACTATGCAAAATTGATCGACTCTCTTTTCATCAAGCTACATGAGAAATTCTGTATCCCAATACTTAATAAGTAGTATAGTCTTGGAGAGCATGAGCACGCTAGAGTAAATTTTGAAATCCCCGAAAATTACACATATCAGCAAGTCTGCTTTCGCAAATTTGTTGCATTAGGAGAGTTGCTTCTATCTCTTTAACTGATTTTTCCACATATTTTTTCATCCCAAAAACTTCAGCGAGACAGACACACTCACAGTCTATACCGCACAATCTATACTGCCTCAATGAGCAAAACAGATATAATCTACTGAAAATTTGTAGACAGAAAGACAGTTTATTAAGCATGTACAAAATTTTCATCTATTTTATAGCAATTTGTTTTCTTGTATGTGTTCTCTCACGTATCCTATCAACGTTTCGTGTCATCTAGTATTATCTGGTTCTTTTGGTTTTGCTAATCTGTTAAATGATTAGCCTTCCCTTTAAACAATGTTGGCGTCGAATGATTTGATTATTTATATTTGCTGTCTTTTTAACTCTTATTCATCTTCGAGATTTTCTACTTCATTCATTGATTTTAGCAATGCCTCACCTTAAACATTTTACCTACGTTTGTAGAACGAAGTTTGGTAAGCCATCAATGGATAGGGTTTGAGTTTTGTATACCAGGTGTTGATGTGATGTATTCACAAGACTCTGGCCTTTTCCTTCAAAATTTGCAGTAAATCAGTATTTGGCTAATATTTGACATTGTTACGCATTTCTTGTTCTCGATTTCAGTCAATGCTTAAGTAATTTCCTTCAATTTCATTAAATATTTTGTCAAGATTTGGTTTTCATAGACAGTCGTGGATATTCCCTGATCCATTTTTTAAATATTCACTCGTACACTACTGCTGCATTATTTGTTTTAAACTTTCATTTTATTCCTTGTCATTTGTATGGATGTTTCTCTCCTTCGGTGACAAGTTGTCCATGCCGAACAGCATACTTGTTATTTTATTTTACTTTTTTTTTCGGGTGTCCAAAATAGAGATGGTATTCCAAGCTACCTCATGATTTTGTAATTTATACTCCTTAGCAGACCATCATATTTGCATGCTCTCCGCATCTTCTTGCTTTTCTCTAACGCAGACAATAAGTCCAAAATTTATGACAGTTTATTGTTATTTGTGATGTCTTTCGTATTTCTTTTACTGAAGTTATCCCATTCTAAGACAATTCTTTGACATTCGAAATATTTATATCTTGTGATATTTGTATCTATTATGTTAAAATTTAATTGATTGTTAAAATGTATCCCTTTAAATAACCGTAAGGTAATGTGTTTACGTTCTCGACTTGAAGTCTTTTATCATTATGGGCTGAGAGAGCTATTTTTTTCTCTAATTTTGATGGTATACATCTCATGATGATAAGACCTGAGCAAGTTCATTTCCTGGTAATTTTATCCGTAATTGAATAAATAATTCTTGTACAAACAAACAGACAAACAAACAAATTATTATATTTATTCCGTTGAATACCTTTTTTTTTCTTCGCGATTAATCCTAAACGAATAAAATTCTGACCTTAACCCTAAACTCTTTTATTGGTGTGCCGATTAGTTCGTCGCTGAAAAGTCCAGGAATCGTTTTGTTTACTAGTGCTGTATTGAACACGTTGTATTTCGAGCAATCACTTGTGTCATAAAGTTTAATGCTTTCTTTCAAGCTATTGTAAAAGTTTTCAGTTTCAACTGAAATGCACAATGAATCTGTCTGTATCAAGCTCTATAGCTTTATTCTATCATCGGACTTTTTTTTAAAATTCAATTATTTTGTAGTAGAATTCATACATTAACCACTTCGATATCTCCAATATTGTTAAAACACCGTAAATTCGTTTCGCTAATTGTTTTCTTTTCCGATTTTTTCATTACTAACATATCTTTGTCAATAATTATTCCCCTGGCAAATGACATCTTTTTGTCATTTCGAAAATTTGCTTTCGTTCGGACATATGTTAACAGGTCTTTTTCTTCCCTTCATATTATTTCTTCATCTGTTTACCAAGCACAGTATTGTTTATCAATTTGAGAAAACAAAATAAAAAATTACTTTAATTCAGTTGTCGCTTTTTGTTTCAAACTATAGTAAAAGTTATATAGGTCATGTAGGCGTTCGGATCCGACTATTTCAGGAATCGGTGTCATTTATTAGAATTTGACTTAACGTACTGTTAAATAGCAGATTATTCACTTTATTTGGATCTTCATATGTCTATATTCCTTTGAAAGGTCATTATTATACGCCCTGAGAAACACAAATGGCAAAATCAATGTTAAATTACGTGATCCAGTACACACCGGATTGAATATCGCGCGCTGTGATGTCACACCATGAAAGCAGCGCATGTTGAAAACAAATTCGTACTTCCCTGTTAGTTATTATGATAGACCGTCGTACTCTTTTATTGACCCATTTAGTACTTGGCCACCATTGTGAAAATCAACAGAGATCAATAATTTCGTCTGGAAGTGTTTTGATGACATTTAAGGTGCCGAGCATTCAACAATCAGGATTGAAGAGACTTTGGTTAAACTATTTTAGTATTAAATTTAAAAAAGACAATTAATATTTAGTTTAAATTGAGTAAATGCGCCTACATGATCACATTGACATACACTTTAGTATTGATTCTGATGAAGGATTTCAGTCACGATTGTTGAGAAAACAAGACAACTCCATGAATTTTTTTCAGTTGTAAACCTTACTCTATGTAAAGCTTTAGATTTATGTAGTGAATGGCGTATTTCTCTTTGTTTTTGAACGTTTATAACAATTGATTTCGTTTCTTTTTTCCATGCAATGAACTGCTTTTGAAGTTTGAATAAGTCATCCATGCTAGGTTCAAGTTTTTCAGGTGGAAGAGGATAGTCCTTGAAGTAGTCGTGAAACTATTTTGGTATCTCAAAAACAACATCTCTCATTGTTTTCTGGAATATTTTTATCCATTTAATTTATTCGGTAGTTGCCCATTTAAAATTGTTAACTGACATGCCTTAGCCATAAAGATTGTTATTATTTAGGTATATGATGAAGGATCTTAATTAGACATGTATTCACCATATTTAAAATTTTCCTATCATCAGCTGCATAGTATTCATGCTTGGCTTCAGCATAGATATGTGGTATCATGAGAAATCATCATTATATTCCAAAATTTGAACAAACCTAAAAGCCCTACATGCCGGGATTCTTGAACAAAACTAAAAGCCCTACATGCCGGGATTCATTTTGTAAAATTTAGTAAAATTTAGTTGATTAGCCATAGTCTGTTAACAGTTCTAATTCAACACCCTTGTACTTCAAAGTCGCATCATGAGTTAATCTGGGAGAACAGTAATAGTCGGCGGTATAAAGTTTCTCGATTTTCATGCAAACATTTAAATCGATTCAAAATGTCGCACAGGATTAGAATGTCTTTTCCTACATAATAGTCTTAAAGATCACCTAAAGTTGTAAGTTTGAAGTGTTATGTGACATCCTGTACATGCCAATAATTTATCATTTGATATGTTCGAATTGAATAGTGACGTATAAAACTTAAATTTAACTCTTTCACAGCTTTAATAATCTATGATGCCACTATTATGTACCTGAAACAATTGCAATTTCGTTCACATTTGTAAATAATGTATATTGCTTTGTGAAACACACACACACACACACACACACACACACACACATATATATATATATATATATATATATATATATATATATATATATATATATATATATATATATTGTAGTCATGGTACCTTCTCAATCTGAATGCTCATTTTTTACATCTCTGATATTTTGTGAACATCTCTTCTCCATTTAATCTGTTCACCACAATCACATTGGACTATTTATTATCATAGATTCTGCTTAAAATAGTACCAATAACACGTAATCTAAATTGATATAGAATTTTTGTCTTCTTGTTTTGTTGTCTTTAAATAGTATGGAGTAGATAGATAGCAGCTATACCAATGAAGCAAGCCGTTAGAGTATTTAAAGCATGTTGGCTTTGGTTTAGGGGGTTCATTGGTCCCTCAAAGTATATCGTATCTAACAGAATGGCATATAAATAGTTCAAAGTGCTGAAATCAGATAAACTAAATCGCATACAGTTACATATTAGCTTGCTTTGGATGAAGAGAAGTACATCTCTGATACTTAGTGTTTCGCTTTTCCATCTCTACCTTTTTCTTCGTTTCACCACAACTGTTCCATTTCATTTTAATTCCATCTGATTATTTACAAAAGTCATAAGTGTTTTACAGATTTGTATGCAAAACAGGTATACCACATGATTATTTTGATAGTGATGAATATTGCATCGTGTCAGACCGCGAAACGGACTTCGCCCCTTTACGCGTTGCATAATCACAGATCGATAAACCTGATTTGCCAGTAGCCATAAAGGGTGAATTGGTATACCTGTTTTCCATACTAATAATATATTCTAAATACTGGAATACTCCTATCGAAGCAAGGCATATTTTTGCTCTGATACGTCCAAATTAGCAACAATGGAATGACTTTTACTGAAGTCCGAATAATAATAATTTATTGGGTAGGCTGTATCACCTTTGTTCTAACACCTCTCTTATATATAGATTTATGGATACCATTCAAGCAACAAGCTTTACAGAATAAAACACGTACATGTTTTAAGTAGTATGTACTGCTAACTTTCTGGCGCATTGTCACACTTATTTCAATTTTTTTTAAAACGGTACATTTATTAGCAATTTTTTAACTGATTCTCTCAAATTTTTCTAACCAAAATCTCCAGCACGCCAGAAAGCCTCAAGAAATATACTTTACAATCTACACTACTTATTATAACTGAATTAAATGATCATGATATGCCGGATCTACTGAAAATTTGTAGGGAGAATGACTGATTGTTAAGCAAATATTTTCCTCCATTTGATAGCAACCTGGTTTCTTCTATATATTTTTTTACATTGCTTATGAGTCTTTTTTATTTCTCTTATTAGCTGACTCTTTCGGCTTTGCTCTTTTGATAAACACATACAAATTAAAATAAAAAGCACGCACAATAGAGTAATCAAAAAGCTACAAAGTATATAAAAATAGAACTATATTTACGCATAATAAATATCAATAATGACACTTATATATGCAATCTCGCTTACATATATGTATATATAATGATTAATGGTGATACTTCCAAATGTAAATGTAAAAAAAGTTCTATTCAGCACATATTATGAGCATCGTAAATTTAAAGTTTATATGAATTATGCCAAACTTAGCCCAGTGGACAAATTGAACTCAGAGAAGTTAAACAATGGGTTAAGGTAGACAAACGAGGTTAAGAGAGGATCGCTGTCTTCATGACTGACAAACTAGGTCTTGTAGATGGACCTTTTAAAATTGTTGAAATAGAATGAAGGCATGAAAGTTATTTCCATTTTTAAGCAAAATTAATAACCTTAAATTGGTAACTTTAACGTTTATAAATGTATATCATTTTTTTCAACCTAGAAAACTTGACAAAGCATAAATGGTTATAAGATATCTTTCATTTAATATTGAAATAGCTGGCATTTCTAAAACAGAGTATTCAGATGAAATTACATGTTATATACATTAAGACTTAAGCGCTTTTAACGGAACAATTATTGGCCTCAACATAAATTGGTCCATGTTAATATAGTACTCAGATTGTTTGATGGAATTATGGACGAATAGATAACTAAAGAGCGAAACATTAGAAAAACAGATATCAGGAAAGTTAAAAGGGACATAGATGAGTTAGAGACTGATATTGGAACTTTAAGTAGGATGATGAGTCCGAAGAAAAAACATCACAGGATAAATATTATAGGCGTTTTAGAACTGCAAAGCTATGAAAATTCTTTATATCCTATACTTATTGTTGAGGTGTTGAACTGACGTGGTTGAGGGGATGTATTATATTACTTAATCCTCTTATATAACTGGAATATCCTTTTTATCCCTCTGACTTATGCAGTCTTTGTTACTCTGACAATACTCTTTATAGCGCTGATTTATGTACTCTTTATTACCCTGACGATACTCTTTATCCCGCTGACTTATTTAGTCTTTATTACTCTGAAAATACTCTTTATCCCGCTGACTTATGTAGTCTTTATTACTCTGACGATACTCTTTATCTCGCTGACTTATGTAGTCTTTATTACTCTGAAAATACTCTTTATCCCGCTGACTTATGTAGTCTTTATTACTCTGAAAATACTCTTTATCCCGCTGACTTATGTAGTCTTTATTACTTTGACGATACTCTTTATCCAGCTGACTTATGTAGTATTTATTACTCTGACAATACTCTTTTTCCAGCTGAGTTATGTAGTCTTTATTACTTTTGACGATACTCTTTATCGCGCTGACTTATTTGTTTTTCTGACGATACTCCTTATTATACTGACATTTACTGACATTTACAATCCTTGCATTGATTTATACCGTTTTCAAAATCATTGACAAACTTTGAAATGTTAAACATACTGCACATTTTCACAGGATTAGACATTTATTAACCTGTTTGTCTTTCAAATGAGATATATCGTCAGAGAATCTCAAAATACATAGCGGGATAAAGAACATAAATACCATACCAAAGACAATTTGAGAATTTTGAGAATATGTATTGAAAGAATCCTGGATCTCCTTATTGTTCACTCTATTCAATTCCTGAAAAAAATAATTGTTAGAATTTTAAAAAGGAGCGGGTATAAAGACACTCCCTCCATAGTAATCATTTAATACACTGTTCATCGTTCAATCTAACTAATCTTATTTATTGCTATTTTGCTTCAATTGGAGAAATCTTTGTTTGCTTGAGGAAAAGGATAATTTGTCTAAAGGCGGTAAGATACCAAGTGATATTGACATAAAACTACAATTCATATTAGCAGAAGAGTTTGACGAAATCTGGAAGAAAAAATGTGAGTAAACTTAGGGTAAATATTTTAACAAGCATACTCATCTTCCTCTCTTTTATAGACTAGGATGACACACATACTTCGTCATCAAGAGAGGGTAGTATTCCTCTTCAGCAACGATAGCATTGGATATTTTGATTTGAAGCAAATGAATTGACATATTTCCTATCGAAATTATCAAGTTATACCGCCTTGTTTGAATGAAACTTTGCATCAAATGATTGATATCGTCATGCTTCTTTTCTTTAGATTTGGGTGGCATATCTGTTGATTATTCTTTCACTCGTTGAAGATTTAATTTGTTTGCTGTTCTTGAAAGAGAATAATTCATAAAACTGCGATATTTATCATATTTTGCATCATCATCTGATCAGATTTTGTAGATTTTTCGGAAGAAGAATAATTAGGAGAAGTAGTTCTAGGAGAATGAGATTTAAAAGGTGAATGTTTACAAGTAGGTTTTAAAAAATAATCTTTGGAGCAGTATAATCATCATATGAATCAGATTCAGGTTTTGAAGAGGAGGAAGACGAAACTTTTGAAGACGAATCACAATTGCTCTTTAATTTAAAAACTTTCATATGTTTTCATCTGCTTGTAATGGAAATCTCTTTACTACAATTATATTTAATCTTTCTATATCGATCTTTTTCTCCTTGGGTGAAGTATTAGATGAAGTATTGATTGATTCCTGAGATAACGTCTGGACATGAGTAAGGATTGAGAAGCATTGACAGTTTTGCTTCCATCTTTTTGTTCTTCCTCTTAAATTTGTTGAACATTAGATAATAGATTCTACATTTTCATAACGTTTTAAGTTTTCAAAGAAGCCATGGCAGTATTGGCGTCAAAATCATATACATCATCTGTGCCTAAGTAAGTACACCATTTACGCCATTAAATACGTCTAAAGACATGCTTAAAAGTTGGTGACAAGTAGTCTTGTAAGATTTAAAAGATTAAGTCGGTATCAAGTTAAGTTAGTAAGATATCTCAAGCAGAAATCAAGTTAATTTCAAATCTACTTGGAAGATAACTTGCAAGTATACTTCCAAGATCTTGAACTTAACTTGACTATTAGTTTAGTCATCTTGCAAATCTACGCCTAAAAGATGACGCAGATAGTATCTTATTGTTAATCTTGTGTGGTATTAAAATGGAGGTATCAGTAGTTTTTAATGACTTGAAGAAGAGACAAATTATGTTTGAGAAAAGAAATGAAGAATCAATTTAGCACAATCCTTACCTATGTTCAGACACTAGCTCAGACATTATCTTAGAAATCAATTAATAGTTCATCTAATACTTCACCCGAAGAGAGAAAAGATCGGTATAGAAAGGTAAAATGTGAATATGGTAAACATATTTCCATTACAAATAGATGAAACATATCAAAGTTTACACATTAAAGGGTAATTTTGATTCCTCTCCAAAATCTTCGTCTTCCTGTTCTTCAAGACCTGAATCTGATTCAGATGATGACTATACATATGCTTCTAAACCTTCATCTTCTAAAACTACTTCTAAACCTTCATTTCTAAACCTACTTCTAAACCTTCATTTTTTAAACCTTCATTTTTTAAACCTACTTCTAAACCTTCATTTTCTAAACCTACTTCTAAACCTTCATTATTTTAACACTTCTTCTCCTAATTAGTCTTCTTCTGAAAAGCCTGACGAGTCTGATTCAGATGATGATGAAAAATATCCAGAATATCGAATATTTTATGAATTCTCTCTTTCAAAAACACTCAGGATATTAAATCTTCAGGAAGGAAAAATCAATAGAAACGCCATATCTATCTATCTAATGTCTATTAATCCTTGTTGTCATTGTCATAGATTTGTTTTACCACCGTCATTCCACACTTACATTTAAAAGTGTCTTCATCAATTACTGAGTCAATGTAGCCACACGCTAGACTATACCCATTCTCTTTCTTTGGCATCTTGAACAGGAAGTACATCTCTGATACTTAGTGTTACTTTTTTCCATCTCCCTCTTGTTCATTTCACCACAACTGTTGCATTCCGTCTTAATTCCATCTGATTATTTACAATAGCCATACGTGCTATAGGATTCAGTATCGAAAACATGTATATCACATGACTCTTTTGATAGTGGCGATAAAGGAAGTGGTGTAAGGTGTCAGTCTGCGTAGCCAGTTTTGCCTCGCTACGTATAGCACGATCACAGTTGGATAAATCCAATTTGCCAGTACCCATAATGGGTGAATTTGTATATCTGTTCTCCATACTACTTATATTTTGTTGTATGCGCTTTGGTAGGCCTCATTAGGTCTATATATTTGTTGTACTTTTATGGATTCGTTCAATAACATATTGAAAAGTTTTGGCGGGCTTGGAGTA
Source organism: Margaritifera margaritifera (assembly GCA_029931535.1). NCBI lineage: Eukaryota > Metazoa > Mollusca > Bivalvia > Unionida > Margaritiferidae > Margaritifera > Margaritifera margaritifera. Next base: position 2,062,778 of record JAQPZY010001653.1, on the reverse strand, counting down.
TGGAGCAAATTGGTATGAAATAGAAAAGAATAGATCAGGTGGAAAATCTATAAGATTTATATATGAAATGTATATAACTTGATAAAACTGGAGGTACCAATTAATGCAAATATATCAAGCCGTTGACTCTCATTATTACTATTTTATGACCTTGAAAAGTTTCTTAAAGAAAGACAGTGTTATGAAATTTAATTCATTTTTTATATATCATAATTGTTGCAGACTCAAATTTTATTCAGATAATAAAGGCATACCAGTTTAAATTTTCAAAAAGCTCTCCAGATTATACTGTAACATTAACGGCTTTACAGCAATGACATGATGTCTCATGGCATATTGTACTCTAAAAGTACAAATACATGCGAATAAAGCGAAGACTGGTAATCAAAAGTTGAAATATTTTAATTTACATTTAACGAAACATCCTTTGAACATAGCTATTACTATTTGTTATTATCTCCTAACCAACGAAGTTGGAGGGGATATATCATTTTGACCGTTTGTTTGCGTGTACGTTCGTTTGTTCGTTCCCTCAATGTTTCGTTACACCTCAGTATTTCAGACTCTATTTCACCTACACTTATGAAAATTGGTACGTTGATATATCTCAGGTAGAGTAACTTAGCCATACAAAAACTAGGTCACTGTACCCTAATTTGCACGCTAGAATGACTTCGCTCATGACAATTTATATGAAGATGCATCTGAAGAAAGTAACTCAACCATACCCAAACTAGGTCACTGTGATCTAATTTACACGCTTGAGTGACATTGTATTTTCAGCTGTTCGTTACACCCTCAATATTTTGGATCCCATTTGACTTTCACTCATGAAAATTAGTATGTGGATGCATCCGGACGAAAGTAACTCAGTCAAGTTTTGGTATGGCTGAGTTACTTTCATCAGATGTATCTACATATCACTTGTCAAGAGTGTAGGTGAAGTCACTATGTACAAAGATGTCAGAATTTGGTGTGTAATCTAAGTATATATATATATATATATATATATATATATATATATATATATATATATATATATATATATATATATATATATAACGGTTTAAGTCTTTTATACTACACTTGATATTGTGTAGGTATTTTAATTTTCATCAGCTACAAGAAGCTTTTTTATTTGTGCATTGTTTTTTTTTTGTTTTTTTTTCTCACGCAGACACTGCAGTGTTCTAAATGTTCTCCGCGTATAAAAAAAAAGAAAAAAGAAAGAACTTTCCTTTAGATGATCAATAACCATTAATCGAATTTAAGTGAATTGAATTCGAAGGCAATGGATACACTTTTGTTTCTGATGTCGACTACGGTTGAAATGGACTGAATAACTTGTTCCGTTCTATGTCGCAATCAATGCTCTCTCTCTCTCTCTCTCAGTCGTCCGCATGTGTTTATTTGCAGGTGTTTTCATCTCATTTAAGTCCACGGGTCGAAGGACATCGACTCTTTTGATTCATGTATTTAGATTTAAAAGGTCAGATTTCTGTTTACCTGTTGAATACGCAAGACGGCTAGCATTAAATAGTTATTTATGTTTTCTTTGTTCAGATGAACTATATGACCAAATGCAATTTTTACATGTATTTCTTTGTCCGACTTTTCATTACATTAATAGGCAAAAAGTACATGTTTATACCACCATATTTTATTGACAGCTTATCTAAATATTTGTAAGTTTCTGGTTCTTTTTTGCGTGTTTTCGATTACTATAATTACTTTTATGTCATCTTCCTCAATATTTTTTTGAGATCTGATCTGCAGTGTACATGTGTTGTGATAAGTGTCGATCTCCTTTTCTGTACAAATATAAATGTTTTTGCTGAATTGTTTGTTCAATCCGCCTTTTCTAACGATAATTACTGCCAATCTTTTCTGCATTATGTGCATAATAAGCTATAACCTTTCCACTGTCATTACAAGGACTGTATTTAGTGTACTACCACTGTCATTACAAGGACTGTATTTAGTGAACTACCACTGTCATTACAAGGACTGTATTTAGTGAACTACCACTGTCATTACAAGGACACTATTTAGTGTACTACCACTGTCATTACAAGGACTGTATTTAGTGTACTACCACAGTCATTACTAGGACTGTATTTAGTGAACTACCACTGTCATTACAAGGACTGTATTTAGTGCACTACCGCTGTCATTACAAGGACTGTATTTAGTGTACTACCGCTGTCATTACAAGGACTGTATTTAGTGAACTACCGCTGTCATTACAAGGACTGTATTTAGTGTACTACCACTGTCATTACAAGGACTGTATTTAGTGTACTACCACTGTCATTACAAGGACTGTATTTAGTGAACTACCACTGTCATTACAAGGACTGTATTTAGTGAACTACCACTGTCATTACAAGGACTGTATTTAGTGAACTACCACTGTCATTACAAGGACTGTATTTAGTGTACTACCACTGTCATTACAAGGACTGTATTTATTGTACCACCACTGTCATTACAAGGACTGTATTTATTGTACTACCACTGTCATTACAAGGACTGTATTTAGATTACTACTACTGTCATTACAAGGACTGTATTTAGTGTACTACCACTGTCATTACATGGACTGTATTTAGTGAACTATCACTGTCATTACAAGGACTGTATTTAGTGAACTACCACTGTCATTACAAGGACTGTATTTAGTGTACTACCACTGTCATTACAAGGACTGTATTTAGTGTACTACCATTGTCATTACAAGGACTGTATTTAGTGAACTACCACTGTCATTACAAGGACTGAATTTAGATTACTACTACTGTCGTTACAAGGACTGTATTTAGTGAACTACCACTGTCATTACAAGGACTGTATTTAGATTACTACCACTGTCATTACAAGGACTGTATTTATTGTACTACCACTGTCATTACAAGGACTGTATTTAGTGAACTACCACTGTCATTACAAGGACTGTATTTAGATTACTACTACTGTCATTACAAGGACTTATTTAGTGTACTACCACTGTCATTACAAGGACTGTATTTAGTGTACTACCACTGTCATTACAAGGACTGTATTTAGTGAACTACCACTGTCATTACAAGGACTGTATTTAGTGTATTACCACTGTCATTACAAGGACTGTATTTAGTGTACTACCACTGTCATTACAAGGACTGTATTTAGTGAACTACCACTGTCATTACAAGGACTGTATTTAGTGAACTACCACTGTCATTACAAGGACACTATTTAGTGTACTACCACTGTCATTACAAGGACTGTATTTAGTGTACTACCACAGTCATTACTAGGACTGTATTTAGTGAACTACCGCTGTCATTACAAGGACTGTATTTAGTGCACTACCGCTGTCATTACAAGGACTGTATTTAGTGTACTACCGCTGTCATTACAAGGACTGTATTTAGTGAACTACCGCTGTCATTACAAGGACTGTATTTAGTGTACTACCACTGTCATTACAAGGACTGTATTTAGTGTACTACCACTGTCATTACAAGGACTGTATTTAGTGAACTACCACTGTCATTACAAGGACTGTATTTAGTGAACTACCACTGTCATTACAAGGACTGTATTTAGTGAACTACCACTGTCATTACAAGGACTGTATTTAGTGTACTACCACTGTCATTACAAGGACTGTATTTATTGTACCACCACTGTCATTACAAGGACTGTATTTATTGTACTACCACTGTCATTACAAGGACTGTATTTAGATTACTACTACTGTCATTACAAGGACTGTATTTAGTGTACTACCACTGTCATTACATGGACTGTATTTAGTGAACTATCACTGTCATTACAAGGACTGTATTTAGTGAACTACCACTGTCATTACAAGGACTGTATTTAGTGTACTACCACTGTCATTACAAGGACTGTATTTAGTGTACTACCATTGTCATTACAAGGACTGTATTTAGTGAACTACCACTGTCATTACAAGGACTGTATTTAGATTACTACTACTGTCGTTACAAGGACTGTATTTAGTGAACTACCACTGTCATTACAAGGACTGTATTTAGATTACTACCACTGTCATTACAAGGACTGTATTTATTGTACTACCACTGTCATTACAAGGACTGTATTTAGTGAACTACCACTGTCATTACAAGGACTGTATTTAGTGTACTACCACTGTCATTACAAGGACTGTATTTAGTGTACTACCACTGTCATTACAAGGACTGTATTTAGTGAACTACCACTGTCATTACAAGGACTGTATTTAGATTACTACTACTGTCATTACAAGGACTGTATTTAGTGTACTACCACTGTCATTACAAGGACTGTATTTAGTGTACTACCACTGTCATTACAAGGACTGTATTTAGTGAACTACCACTGTCATTACAAGGACTGTATTTAGTGTATTACCACTGTCATTACAAGGACTGTATTTAGTGTACTACCACTGTCATTACAAGGACTGTATTTAGTGAACTACCACTGTCATTACAAGGACTGTATTTAGTGAACTACCACTGTCCTTACAAGGACTGAATTTAGTGAACGACCACTGTCATTACAAGGACTGTATTTAGTGTACTACCACTGTCATTACAAGGACTGTATTTAGTGAACGACCACTGTCATTACAAGGACTGTATTTAGTGTACTACCACTGTCATTACAAGGACTGTATTTAGTGTATTACCACTGTCATTACAATGACAAGGACTGTATTTAGTGTATTACCACTGTCATTACAATGACTGTATTTAGTGTATTACCACTGTTCTGTTCTTTGTATGTATCGCGTTGTACTATATCAATAATCTGAGTGAGGTCTTGCTGCAGTTTTTTGACTCATAAGTGTCCAAAGGTCGGATAACAGCGCCTCTTTTGATTCATGTATATCATTATGGCAAATACCGGTGATTTTAACATGCCATTTCAACGTATTTGACGTACTAAAGATTCGGATTGAGGCTGTCTGCCGTATCGAGGCGAAACTATTTTTTTTTACAGCTTTAAAAATGTGTTAGTATGCTATTGTAAACCAGCTAAAATACATTCTGTGAATTTAGAGTCGCCTACCAGATTGCAAGAAAGACCTTTGTACCGTCCCTGATTGCAAGAAAGACCTTTGTACCGTCCCTGATTGCAAGAAAGGCCTTTGTACCGTCACTGATTGCAAGAAAGGCCTTTGTACCGTCACTGATTATTGCACTCAAACTCTAATCGTAAAGAAGAAATCATAAATAAAACCATCATCACCACCACCATCACTAACACAGTCACCACCACTACGACTATCACTAATACTACTATTACTACTATTCATTTTAGAGGAATACTGGCAATATTAATTGCTTAAAGTATGTCCTGCATTATCCTGTGAACCTTCGAGGAAAGTAAACCAAATAGTTCATGTAGCAAGATTTACAAACCCTTTGCTTTACCGCAAGTAGAGACCTAACTGCTACATTACCTCGTATCGCTCGCTTAGGCCTGTAGTAATATGGAATACTGAGCACACAATATTTAACTTAGACAAAAAATTCGAACTTTTGATTGTAGATAACTTTACATAGAATAGACATTCATTTTTCCAAATTTCAAACGTGGCTTAATTTTGTGACAGTTGTCAAAGGACTTAAGTCATGATTTCAAATTTTAGCGTCTTAAGTCTGTGTTTAGACAACATGTGACGACGGGGATTGCCTTATATCTTCACCTCAGCCAAATAAAAGAAAAACTTAATTAAAAACAAAAACAAACATCAACAACCTGGTACATGGATATTACTAATGTTTCCCTACAACCCGTAAACTATTTCAGACCAAAGAAAGAACTAAAGCGACGATTTGTTTTTTCCTTTCATAGAAATCGTCCAGCAAATTGTTAAACAACGAGCGAATTCGGGGTATTAACGTCTCCCGCTTTTTGTTGGAGGTAGGGAAGTGTACTGTTTTACAGGAAGGGGTTAGATAACGATGGTGATAAAGTCAATGAGTTAAGATGCAAGAATAATCAATAAAGGGCAAATGTGGTTGTTGCTTGGTGTTTAGTTTTGTTCATTCATTGAATTTATATGAGTATTATTAGTAAATGGTGTCATACCTCAAGAGGATAGTGAGTGGTGTATTAGCACACCTGTCCAAACAACATGGCAATTTGTGCAGAGAGTCGAAATCTTGTTGACATGACATCTTACTATGAAAGAAAGCATGGCTCTTCACTACGTCGAAGGAGTAGCATGTGAGAAGAGATGCAAGCTGGTGTCCATGCTGAAGCCTCCAAGAATGATTTCATTGTCGAATATTGAACAGAGCTGCTGTATCGCTGTTTCAAGGAACAGTTGCATACCAATCTGATAGAAATCCAGTACGAATAAAGACGATATTGTGGGAAAGGAAAGTGAGTCTGACAATCAGGGTTATAACTCCTCTAAAAAATGACGTTGCATGCAGATAATATAACTCAGCAACACTTACTATCAAAACTCAGCCGATGTCTCATCAATATCAAGCTGCCTACTAAATTTGTTTAAAATCCAATAATAAGTAAAGGAGTTATATTATTAAAAACAAAAGTGGGTGGGTCAGACAGTCAGGGGCAGTAACTCTATTAAATGACGACATGGAATGCTTACAATAGAACTCAGATGAGTTCACATCAATATCTAGATTTAGTTAAAATCCAGCAAGAATTAAGAGAGTGATTGTCAGACATGAAACCAAATGCCACAGACTAACAGGGACTATAACTCCGCTAAATAATAATGTAGAGTACTGATAATCGAACTCTGTTAAGATCTCGTTAATAACAGTTGTCCACCAAATGTGTTTAAAATTGAATGATAAAGGATTTATTGTGTGGAAAGAAAAGTGTGTGTGTATGTTGGGGGGGGGGGGCATAATCAGGGGCTATAACTCCGATAAATGATGACATAAAACAGTGACAATCTAACTCAGCCGAGGCCTTTATAATATCAATCCGTATGCATAATTGTATTGAAATCCAATAATTATTAAGGCAGTTAATGTGCGAAAGGTAAAGTGTGCGGGTATGAAAATCAGTACCTCTAAGCGGTCACGTGGAACATTGACAATCGAACTCATCCAACGTCTCATCAATAAAAAGCTGAATACCAGATTTGGTTGAAATGCAATAATAAATAATGGAGTTATTGTGCGAAAATTCAAGTTGGTCAGACAGACAGACTGACGGAAGGACGGAACGAAGGACAAACCGAAAGGACCAATTTAATATCCCTTTTTCTATACGAAAAGCGGGGAACAAAATTGTCGTTGAAAGGGGTCTTCTCATAATGCTTCTAGAATATGTCTTATTTTATCTTTATATGTACAATATAATGGAATGCACAAAGTATAAACCTTATGTATGAAAAATTCCTTTCTTCGTTGGGTACGATTTCATGTTGTTCTCGCAGACTGGTTCCATGACATCAGTACCGCTGTAGGAGCAGAGAAAGGAAAGAGTATATTCAAGTTTATAGTCTCGAATTCACAACAGCAAAAACAAATTCATAATAGAACACCAAATTCATATTGAGGAAGATTAATGGAGAAACATTTGTGAACAATTCCAAACAAACCTATTGAATTTCCTTAACTTATACTTAAATCGTAAAAAATTATCACAGCTGAATTCCATGACTAAAACACCATTACGTTACGAAAATTCTAAAATTCATAACATTAGTATTATTGTCAGTGGAAAATAAATTGTGATCGTCTTTCTGAAGGCACCCATTTATAAAAGTTGTTTTTAATTGATTATTCTAGCGGCTTTCTTTCTTTTCGTATAAAATTAGCCAAAATTAAAAATAATAGTTCTCTTTCTCTTTATTTTTCTCTCTCTCTCTCTCTCTCTCTCTCTCTCTCTCTCTCTCTCTCTCTATATATATATATATATATATATATATATATATATATATATATATATATATATATATATATATATATATATATATATGGGCTGCTGCATGAGAGCTAAACAACAGGTGCTATTTATGGCAAGCCATGAAGGCTGTAAGGTGGAGACGCCTCACGATCTCGAGGCTCGATTACGCAATCTCGAGAGAGCTATTAAACGACATTCTTCAATCAAATGATCTCTGTAACGTACGTTTAAGCTTTTGAATTCTCCTCTTCGCGAAATCGAAACTCTCAGTTCGCGTAATCGAACTACACTGCGGGCCAACAGGGCCATAACTAGAATACATTTCGCGTTCTAGACAACAGTAATGCATGCTCTGGAAGCTCGAATACGCGATCTCGAGGCAGCATATTACAAAGTTAATTTTAATCACATGATCTCTCTTTAGATGGCATATTCAAGACTCGAAAATGTGAATCGCTCTTGAAATACACGATCCAGAGAGAACATCATATGATAAAAGTAGTTCTCTGATTGGCTAGCTCGTGAGAGCGAGATAGCGTATTCAAGTTTCGAGAAGTCATATTCATGCGTGATCGTGTGATTAAAATGACTTTTCCCATTTGTTCTCTCGAGATCGCATATTTAAGCTTCGAATATGCGCATTCCAGCTTCGAAAATGCGAAATGTTTTCCAGTTACGGCCCTATTGCCTTGATTACACGAAGTGGAAGTTTCGGTTTCGCGTAATGGAGAGCTCGATTTCGCAAATTACAGAGAGTATGTGATAAAATAAAAAGAAAGGATTTTTGATTAGCTCTCTCACGAGTTTGTGTAATCGAGTCCCGAGATCGCGAAGTGTTTTTTCCACCTTTCCACGATATGGCCCGTATGGTTTGCCATAGCCGTTACAGGCGGCAATGATTCGATTCGTGCGTATATATAACCTCATACTTCGTCGCTTTAAAAAAAAGTATGTCTGCTATCTCTGGCGTACTGCTGCAATGTTTACAAAAATGTCTAAACATGTACACGGTTTACAGCAATCGAAACGATGCTGTTTAATTGAAACGATTAGAAAATTCACTTTTCCCCCTATCTACCCGCTAGACTTACTGAACTGCAGACATCTGTTATAACGTGCATGTCTTACCTCGCTGAACTTGTGGTTGTTTCTTATGCTGTGTCTTTTACCTCTTATTATCAGTTTGTAAGACATGTCTTTGTTGAATATATCTCACAGGTTCAGTACAACATCCCTATGTCTGTAGTGATATTTTTATTCATAGTTACGCTTATGTACATGATGAAAAGCCGATAATGGAACCAGACAAACTGCTTTTGTAGGATCTATAGTGACTGTGAAACTGTGCAGTGGTTTACAAACTTGAAACAGTGTTTCTTCAAAATAAAATGCTACTAATCAAAGGGTCTGTTAGCAGACATGCTGTTTAAAGATACATTCTCTAGTTTAAAGAAATATTTATCAGTAAATTAAGCTCATGTGTAATGTAGTGTAATGTTGTGCTATAACCGATTCTCGTCAGCTTCTGCTTTTTTCATAGCGATGCCATACTCAATGAGTGAAAATCATAGATACATACTTTAAGAAAAGAATTAACATACAAATCATACTAAACAATCCTTTTAAGTAAAGATGTGTAAATATATCATTTAACTGGAACGGGTAGTTCCTGCGTCAGTCACAACCACATGCATGTTAATTTATACGTTTACCGACTTTGTAAACGTTCAAAATCAGTTAGCCTGAGCACTGTCGTCGATATATGCTTGCTTTGCCAATATATTCTTTTCTTTTTATTCCCCCGCTGATAATCCGTCGAAAATAGATTATTATTAATTAATGGCACCCTATTGAGATCGTGGCGATATCGACGCCTGGGGACATGCGATGTGTTTTCCGTCATGAGTAATCCTATTAATAGCCAATTTGCACAAGACTTTGACCTTATCCAAAACGAGGCAATGATGCGGTCTTTTTCTCGACAACTTGATCGAACGTGAAATTAACCCATTGAATCCAAGGGGGAAAACAGAGGGCGCTGCTCTGAATTTTCGCAGGTCAACATGCCGTCATTCTCGAGAACTAAAACGGACTGTAACACAGGCTAATAGGCAGTAATCTAAAATAAGCCGTTTACACGTGTAAATGTTGCAGCTTTACTCTGGGGTTTACTTTCTGAATCTCAGCACCCTCTCGAGTTGATCTGGAATTTGATTGTGCGTAAAACGAATATTTGATTGTACATAAAACGAATATACGTATCAATTTGGCCTTGAATCAATGTAGTCGATCTGACATTACACGTACAATATAATAACAACATTCAATAAAGTCTTTATCTTTTCAGAATATTTGGTAATTTCCATGAGATTGTCCCAGTAGATAATTTAGTAGGTCAGAACATTTGGTACTTTCGCAGAGATTGTCCCAGCACATCCTTTAGTAGGTCAGAACATTTGATACTTTCGCAGAGAATGTTCCAGTACATAATTCAGAAGGTCATATTTCCTCCTCTGAAACCTTATACACCTGTCTTTTATGAAGTTCACCATATCCTTTATCCTTGTGGCAAATATATGCAATCATAAACAATTTTTATCTCAAGTGTTCATGAACTTTTTTGTTCGTTCTTTTAGCTAATGTGTACCCACCGTATGTTTTTCTGCATGACCCTGATCGTTCAACAGATATATGCAAGTACTGCAGTTTTCTACTGTAAAGCATTGGAACTGGTCTTGTTTTCTTAACACTTCCATTTATTCACTAAAAAAACAAAAAAACAACATGCTAGATAGATCCGATATTGACTTTTGTGTCTTGAATACTTGCCAAGGGGGATATATCAATTATCTATTACTTGGGCATTAGAGCTAATACCTACGGCTATTTCAGGCCACCACTGTGACTGAAAGAAAAGTAATGCCATAAAGATACCGCTTATCCCAAATGTGTATACATTTTGTGTGAAATACCCAACAGATTTATATCCTCACTTCAAGTTTAGAGTTGGGCGTATTGATTTGCTTCTGTCCATTCGTAGTATCTTCCCGGACTTGCTAGTAAGCACGATTATGTAAAACCCGCTTGACGCAGGCAAACGAAATTTGGCAGGCATGTTCCCATGCATACGTAGCTGACCTGGTCAGAATACCGTACCATTTAAGTGTTTTTTTTTTTTTTAAGAGACTTTTGCAATTTTGGAATTGGACTTTACTGGGATTAAAATCTTGTTAGCTCGATTACGCAGAGGCATCTGACCTAGAAAAATAAAATGTGTAGGCTTCTTGGCATATGTAGATGAACTGATTGGATTTTTACGTCGTTAAAGCGATTTTATTTTTTGTGTTATATAAATCTAGCTAAAATTATTTTAGACGTGACTAAATTAAAGCTACAGATATGTGCAACCACGGCATGCACCAGTGAAAACTAAATTCCGAACGGTTTAAGTACAACGTATATTTTATAGTGTAAAGAATATCATATATTAAAAAAGAATAAATATTTTCATTATCTATTTCTTGAGAGAGAGACAGACAGACAGAGAGACAGACAGACAGAGATTCGTGCTATATCTATATCAAATTAAATTTGTTTAAATTCTTAAGTAGTTCACAATGAGTATCAGAACAGTTGAAACCTATTCAAAACGGTATAATTATATTCTAATTTTCGTTCATGTCCCAGAATCTGCGGGACCTATAGGTCATGATATGGATTTTTATATAATCCTATTTACATTAAAGATATCACGCACGGTTTGTAGGATTGACATTCAATTCATATTTTTGATCTTGGATTGAAAATTTATCAAACAAAGAACTACCCTTTCAAAAGCAAAATGTATACTTTAAACGACTCTGCGTTTGAGGCCACCCATATAGAGTCCTGAGGGTAAATGACACTGATCCCGACTGAATTATGTGACAGTGTCAATACCGAGAAAGGAAAATAATAACACGCTTTTCCATTTATTTATTGTGATTTTATATGGTTGACTTCTCTCTTCCGTACATTTTCAGATAAATGTCACTTACTTCCATTTAATCGTCGTTATTTAATATGAATCCTGTATACTTAAGATGATCATATGGACCATCCGCACGTGCACCCACGCTCAATATAGATTGATACCTATCATTTGCGCGTGCATTTATTCGCAGAGTATTAGTAATGTATCTATTTTACCCTTTCTTGTCTCGCCCGCGTATGCGAGACATTAGTATCACTTTTCCGGAGCTGACGGCGGCGTCAACAGTGTTATGATGGAATATCTTTATAATAAATAAATTTGTGTCCCAAGAAATAGGAGGTTTATTCATCGAAAATTGGTGTTGCTAAAGTTAAAGGTATTTGGTGACATCAATACTTGTCTTTCAGATATCCAAATCAAATGGCATAGTTACTATTTAGAGAACCAAATAACAGACATGAAAAATCCTCATCCATCCTTGTATTTAGAAATCGCCTGTGGCACATGATTGAAGCGCACAATGTATATCTTCTTCATACTGTACAATGAAATAAGAAACGAAATGGGGACGAGATCATGTATACTGTACAATGAAATAAGAAACGAAATGGGGAAGAGATCATGTATACTGTACAATGAAATAAGAAACGAAATGGGGAAGAGATCATGTATACTGTACAATGAAATAAGAAACGAAATGGGGACGAGATCATGTATACTGTACAATGAAATAAGAAACGAAATGGGGACGAGATCATGTATACTGTACAATGAAATAAGAAACGAAATGGGGACGAGATCATGTATACTTGTACAATGAAATAAGAAACGAAATGGGGACGAGATCATGTATACTGTACAATGAAATAAGAAACGAAATGGGGACGAGATCATGTATACTGTACAATGAAATAAGAAACGAAATGGGGACGAGATCATGTATACTGTACAATGAAATAAGAAACGAAATGGGGACGAGATCATGTATACTGTACAATGAAATAAGAAACGAAATGGGGACGAGGTCATGTATACTGTACAATGAAATAAGAAACGAAATGGGGACGAGATCATGTATACTGTACAATGAAATAAGAAACGAAATGGGGACGAGATCATGTATACTGTACAATGAAATAAGAAACGAAATGGGGACGAGATCATGTATACTGTACAATGAAATAAGAAACGAAATGGGGACGAGATCATGTATACTGTACAATGAAATAAGAAACGAAATGGGGAAGAGATCATGTATACTGTACAATGAAATAAGAAACGAAATGGGGACGAGATCATGTATACTTCTTTTAAAAGATTGGTTCGAGTTACTCAAATAATCCACGTTGCAACAATAATCACGACCGCAGTTCATTTGCAGTTGGGGAAAAAAAATGTTGTTCATTTAAGTTGTCACAAATTATACATTTTTGTCTCCAGAGTGAGAGCAAAAATATTGTTTTGTTTGTTCGTTTTTAAAGAATGAAGCGTTTAAAATATTGTTTACCTCCCAAAAACGTTTAACCATACTGTGATAGTGATAGTGATATTATCTGACAGATGCACCCAATTTTAACGATTTGCATTTATATATGTTCTACACATTAGCCTTCCGGGAGTTAAACGTCCTGTCATATCGATTGTCTACCTAAACAAGCCCTTCATATGGCATATCACGACTTGGGATATTTTGGAACTAAATTCGTGGGGTAGGATTTTGCGTAATAGAAATCAACAGTAACTTCAGTTGCCCGCATATCAATAATCGCACTGAAAAAATTTTTAGAAGATAAAGGAAGATATTTTTTCTGTGTCACTGTCATCTATGAACCTATTGACGTAGTCAAATGGATTTACTTTACAGCACGAAAAACCTATCGGGTATTTGCTTTCTTATGGGCATTATAGGTAGGTGTAAAATCTACATGAGTGGCGAAATTACACATATTATTTTCATATAACTAAATTTTCTTTAACTTTCCTTTTTCCACTGGAATATTTATAGACAGGTCCTGATGCATGCCAGGATAATAGGAACATCACACCAATCCCGGTTTTAGGCCTTAATCCCAATACCATTCTCTGTGCGTGCGTGCGTGCGTGCTTATACAGGTCAAGAGTTGATGCTCTGCAGCCAAGCCTAAACACTGGACTTTCTCCTCCACCATAATATCATCTCAAAACAGAACATACATCTGATGCTTCCTCCAACCCTTTGAACACATGTCTTCCTCCTAACCTTTGAACACATGTCTCCCTCCAAACCTTTGAACACATGTCTTCCTCCAGTGGTGTACTGGCCATTGGGCATACCTGGACAAATCCCGGTGGGCCGCCGCAAAAAAATCCGTTTTTACCGGTGTTTTACTGGTGTGAGCAAAACCCCGGGTCTGTCCCGGCAGATAAGTCCAGGGCCGAGTTGCTTACCCAGTACACTCCTGTCTTCCTCCAAACCTTTGAACACATGTCTCCCTACTTTCCCCTTTCATTTTGATATCATTGCATAAAAACCTATCCGAAGACCAAAAACTAGATGAAAACGATAAGGAAAACTCAGCAAACTTGGTTGTAGCCAGGTTTCCTTGTATTGTTTCTGAAGTTTAAAGATACGGAAATGATACTTTCAAGACACTTTGGAGTTATCCAGTTCCAGTTCACGTAAACTGCTTAGACTAGTTGTGATATAGTTTTCATAGTGCCAGATCATACAAGTTTCTGTGGGGTTTTGCTTAATTCAGGCAACAACTGTTGTGTTTCTGCTTAGCTTCAACGATTTTGGAACCTACTGGCTTTCGTGTGGTTCGTATTACATCCGATACATGAATTCAGAAACCATTCAAATGTCTTCCCTTTGGTTTCAGTGAAATGGAAACAGTAGCTTCATGTATTTTTATAATGACAGAAATTACAAGTTTTCTGATAGTTTCAGCAACAAAAGAAACCAGAGCAGTTGTTTCCGTTAATTCATTAATCTGAAAATAACGGAAACAACGACAGCTGTTTTTCTTTTAAAATGATGAGCTGTACAGTTAAACTGCATGAAAATTGGAGTATTTGGCAAGCGGAAACTTGTGGAAATAGTGCAAACTTGATTTAAAGGCGGTTTCTATTTGATGGAAATATCCTTATGCGATTTCCAAATATGGAAAGTATTTTAGCATGTTTGAAGAAATATGGATCCTTCAGCCTTTGGTTCCATGGAGGTCGAATAGAAACCCCGGCTGACACTACAAGTTCCTATCCTTTTTTCGTCCATTTTGATCCATATTCCTAGACATCTCAAAAGTATTCCCCCCCCCCCCCCAAAAAAAAAAAAAAAAAAAAAAAAACTAAACAAAACAAACAAACCACTGTTGTTGTTTCAGGCTGGTTTCACCAGTCCTTAAAAACTTCTGCTGGTTTATGTCTGGTCTGAGTTTCATTTGAAATTAGTAGTTTCATGTAACTTGTATAGGTATTGAAATTACAGCAATATATTCTAGTTATTTCTAGATTTTCATTATCTTGCAAAAACGTGAAATATTATTTTCTGTTCAGTTGCTGTTTGGTTTCTGTCAAAGCTGACGCAATAAATTTGTCGTGATTTTCAGATGTAATATATCTTTAATAGTGTCAGTTCTGGAGCGCGTAAAAAAGACACATTGTCTGCATCGACCGTACAGTTGAACTAGACCTGGAGCAGATTTTGAGGTCTAACCCAAACCTCGATAAAGGACGCCGGAGCGACCTATTTATTATATTAGATTTTGTGTATACCCTTTTTTTTTGGGGGGGGGGGGGCTTATTTATTTCCTGGAGTAAAGAGTACTTCCTTATTGGATTGTTTTTCTCATGTTCATAAAACAAAGGCTGACTTACACGTCTTTATGAGATCATGGAAACTATTTATAAACAGCCTGAATCCATTGCTATAGCTTCGGTACCTATAAAAAAGTTACATGAAGATTCTAATTTCAGATAAAACGCAAAACAGATAATAACCAGCAAAAGTTTCAAGGACCGATGAAACCAGCCTGCAATAACAAAGGTGTTTTTTTTTTTTAAATGAATGTCTTGGGATTCAATGTAGCGGTCTAAGACAATGATGAGAATGAGAATGGTATAGTCAGCACATATTATGTAAAGATAACAGTGTACCCGACATGAACATACTTTTATCGATGGTATGATATCATGTACCCTTTCAGCTTCCTGTGCATGTGTAGTTACGGAGGGTAGGGGTGCAATCGAATCGCGCAAAAAAGCGGTTTTAAAATGAAGTGCATGATCTAAAATGAAAATAACTACTTTTCTTCAAATAATTGATCTTATCCGCTCATCGGACAACCACCTCAAATTAGACATAGATCGGAGAAACTTTAAATTACAGGCTTCGCGAGAAGGGGGTGGGGGTGGGAGGGAGGGCAATCAAAAGCTGATAGAAGTTTTTATTTTAGCAACTAAAATTAGAGGCGATACGTGAGGAACGAGAGTTTTAAAATGTATTGAAGTTCGATTTAGAAAACGTTGTCAAAGTATGCCAGAAACTATTTGGTACGCCTATGCATCGGACTGCACTTCAGTAGTGTATCGCATGTGTGAAATTCGAATTGACAGCTGACCAGTCTTATCGAGTTATCGCTAAACGATACGTTCACCTAGGAATGTACTGCAAACCGTGACCTGTCATGAAACTCAACGTATATATTTATTATTCTTGGAGGGTGCTTAGTATCCCTACCACAGTCAAAAATTGGTCATAGTGACCTGCATTCCACGATCAGTGATTACGTTAAGTTCTTGCAATTAGCTCACTTTCTCTGGCACCGACATATGTACAGTGCTGAAACATGATGGTTATATTCATCTTGGAAGATGCTACTTATTAAACGGAAAGATAGGTCACAGTTACTTGCTTTTCATGCTCCAGTGATTAGTGAGCTACACCCCCTGAATCCAATAGGTAGAGCCTATATAAAACCAGGTCCAACAAACAAAGAAAAGAATCTCGTGTCACTGCTTTAGTTACTTTTTCCCTTCCGACACAATCTATAATAACACCTTATGTTTATAAAATATATTTTATTAGAACATGAAGTATATTTAAAATTTATTTATTTGTTTTTAAGTTTCATATATTACTAAAAATGAGACGGGTTTTACACAAGTCCAATGGTGCATTCTGTCTTTCTTTTTATGAAATTTCATTTAAATGATTTAACAGGAAAACTCCCCTAGAATACATATATAATTTATTAACTAAAGATTTAATTCTTTCCTTCTTTCTTGCTTTTTTCTTTCTTTCTTGATAAATTTCTTGCTTTGAGTTGTCTTTAATTCTTTGATAATCAGCCGGAAAAATAAGAAACGTTTTGATTTTTAAAAAATATCGAAAATTCATTTATAGAAATTAGTGCGAATTTTGAAACCATAATATCAATTTATAAAGTAGCATGGACCGTGAGATTTCTGAAGTATTACATCTTTTAAATTAAAAGCAAAAAGAATTAATAGATATTTTCAAAAAGGTTTTAAACCCAAAACACCAGTGCTCCATAAACGCGCACAGTCTATTTTCCACTATCTATATACCACTTAAATGACTGAATTAAATGATGAAAACATATAGGATATACTGAATATTTGTAGAGAGACAGATAGATTGATACGCATACACACATTTTACATCTGTTGAATAGCAATCTATTTTCTTCTATGTGTTGTTTTACATAGCTTTCGTGTTTTTTATTCCGTCTATTGTTAGCCGGCTCATATAACTTTGCTAATGTTATTCAAGAATGTTTGTTCGATTGATTTAATTATTTCCAGCTGTTGTTTGTTAAACTCTCCTTGATCTTAGAGATTTTCTACTTGATTCATTTAGACATTGCCAATGTTTCACCCAAAACATTACACCAAAATTTATAAAATGAAGCTTGGTAAGTTATCGAGGGATATATTTTCTAACTGTGTATCTTGTGTAGATGTGATGCATTTTGCAGAATAAATTCTAAAACTTTCTTTCAAAATTTGCATTAAATCAGAATCAGATAAATATTGTACAATTTCTCTTATTTACTAGGCAATTTTAAAAGCATTTCCTCCAAGCTCATGACATATTTTTCGAGATTTTGTTTTTTAACATAAAGGCCGTGGATAACCCGCTCTCTGATTTTGCGATATTTGTAATGTCCTCTTGACCGTTACGTACAACCTTTTCAGTTGTTTCAATTAGTCTTTTGTTATTTATTTATTTTTTTCTTTGATTGTTTTTTGACTTTAGTTATAAGTTTTCCCTCCTAAGAAATGTCAACGTGTACTTGGAAGAAAAACAACCTATGCTTTGCAGAACAGTAGAATTGTTAATTGTAACTTTTTTTCTGATATCTAAATGGAGATGGTGTTACAGACTAATTTGTGGTTTTGTAGCAAGTGTTCCTTGGCATGGCAACATGTTTACACGCCTTCTCAAGTTATAGTTTTTCCAAATGTATTTTATGTTTTGGATTGATGCGATCCCTTGATAACAGAAATATTTATTTCTCATGACATTGTATTTATTGCTTTGTAATTTAATTGACTATTAAAATGTCTCATTTCAAATAGTCGTAAGGCAACGTATTTATGCTGTCAACCAAACGTCTTTTGTCATCATTAACTGATACAGTTTCTTTTTCCATTTTACTGTTATATTATACATTTCATGATGATAAGATCTAAGCCCGCTGATTTATTGAACGTTTTCTTCATAATTGAATGAACAATCATTGTACACAGTGGCGATGCGAGGGTTCGAGGCGCCCGGGGGCAATGTTCTTTAGTGGCGCATCTACTTTGCCACAAAAAATAAAAACTTTTTATTGCAGTTTCTAGCCTCCCTCCTTGAACCCCCCCCCCCTCTTCGCTAAATACAAGTTTTGTGAAAAATTGCCCCCGTTACACTAAGGTGAGGTGAAATACTATGAAAATTGCAGCTAAAAAAAAGCTCCCGACGGCGTCCCCCTTTGCCTGGCACCCGGGGGCAGTTGCCCCCTGCACCCACCCCACCTTCGCGCCGCCACTGATTGTACATACAAAAATGAAGATTATTTTTGATCATGCGTTTAAAAACAAAAATTCCTTTACAAACATTCTTTTCTCGTGATCAGTCCTAATCGAATAGAATTTTGATCTACTCCTGTATTTGTGTGCAATTTAGCTCCTATTTGAAAATGCACGTTTTTGATTTCCTTGTGGCATGTTGAACGGGTTAGTCTTCGTGTAATCACTAGTGTCGTGTAAATTTAATAAAAAAAATTTTGTTGGTAGATATAAGGAAATATTTCACGAGTGAAGTGGAGACATTCTATTATCAGAGAGTGTAACAGGTATACGATACTCTGTGGGTGACTCAATATATCGAGTAGACCATATGTCTGAAATGATATTGAAAACTAATTATAAAAAAGTTAATACTTGAAGCCTATTTTTGGTTGTTTGGAGTTCGTTTTTAGGCATTTTTTGATGGCACCTCCTCATTGATGACATACATGTATACTTGAGGGTCTACGGTCTTGACACATTTTAAGATTTTGTTCAGTCTGATGAGAGAGAGAGAGTGTGTGTGTGTGTGAGAGAGAGAGAGAGAGAGAGAGAGAGAGAGAGAGAGAGAGAGAGAGAGAGAGAGAGAGAGAGAGAGAGAGAGAGAGAAATTGTTATATATGTATGTATTTTGATGTCTTATAAAATGTAATATTTGCAACTAAGCTATTACCGATTTGTGCCCACTGTGAGAGGATTCATACTAACAATCTTAAATTACTAGAATTCACTGTAATAACTCAGCAATCTACCCATCCTCAGGTAAGTTCGAAATCGGATTTATGCTACACTATCGCAAGCAAAGATATTTTATCGCAAAGAACAATATTTATTTGTTAAGGTTTTTATATTTATTTATTTTTTACAGGGTACATTCTTAGTCTCTTATTCGATGGACTTTTTTTGGTTTTGATCTCACACGGGAGAAAAGTACTTGGCAGTATTATCTCTCTCTTGAAAATCAGATTTATAAATTACTGTTACTAGAACGCTGACATATAAACAGTTCCAAGATTTTGTTGTTGTAGCTTTTTGTTATATTTACAAAAAGCGTATATTCATAAGAGTAAGGAATCAAAGCTGTTGTTTTTCATAATAGGTAATGCTGTTACTAATAATTTTTCTTCGTCACACTGCTGGAAGTCACTTCTAAATGTTTAGCGTTTTTCAAGCAAACTGTGTGAAAATTACCGAGATCCTTCAAAAATTGGGACTGACGACTAAAAGGGTGCGGGTTCTAATCAGATCAGCCTGTGTCAGCTATCGTGATATGTCCCTGGGCAAATGTACTTTAATCCAATTGCCGTAGCACTAACTAACTTTCATGTGCTGCTGTGCCGTAAAACACAAAGCAAAAACGAGACTGTAGTTGAAACATCTTTAAATAATAAATCAGACGGGCCTCGGTTTAAAAATGTTAGCGAAAGGTGTTCTTATCTCATCAGGTCTGCTTTTATACAATATGTATTGGAAAACCGGGCCGAGTAATTTTGAAGGGCCATGAAATAATAATCAGGCATAGAGTTGGGTTTTCTGATTAGCCTTAAATCTCTTTTATTATTTTGTGACAATAAATTTATTATTACATTTTTCAAGATATGTAATCACTTATTATTACATTTTGCATAGCGGATGACTACTACAAAAAATACAACTAGAAAGATGCCAAAACAGCAGTTTCGTCACAAGAACTGTGCTCTCATTTACGAGACCTCTTTCGACCACATGTCCAACACTCGCAGAAGAGTCATCTTCAGAGGAAGTCTGTGATGACTTTAAGTCATCTCTCTCTCTCTCTCTCTCTCTCTCTCTCTCTCTCTCTCTCTCTCTCTCTCACACACACACACACACACACACACACACACACAACAGCAGGAGTAGAAGTAGTAACTTTGTCAATTTTGGTGTAGTTTTTGCAGTGGCACCGCGTGGAGAGTTGGGGATGGGAGTGTGCAATTGCCCCCGGGAGCCAGTCTTGAGGGGGGGGGGGGGGGGCGCCGTCAGGATTTTTTTTTTTTTTTTTTTGCAGCTGAAATTTTCATATTATTTCACCTTCACCTTAGTGTAACGGGGGCATTTCTTCACGAAATTTATATTTAGGTGGGGGGTGCAATGGAGGAAGGAAGTTGGCAACCGACATAAAAACTGTTCTCTGTAGCAAAGTAGGGGCGCCACGAAAGAGCATTACCCCCGGGCTCCTCGAACCCTTGCACCGCCACTGGATTTTGGAGCAGCATAGAAAACGCTTGAAATCACTATTTTTTTCATCTCAAAATAAATATACAGTCTGGTATGGCAAGCCATCAGTGTCAGTATTGATGGTTATATGCAACGGTATATAGTATTTAATATTGCGATATTAAATGATTTTTACCACAGTATCTATCATTTAATACCTTGGTATTGGGTAATATATCATGATAATTTAGGTATATCTAGCAATCTGTGTCAGTATCACTTATTAACACTGCTGTATTAATTAATATGCATCGTCGTATTAAATATAATATATCATGTCATTAAATAATACATGTCTAGGTATAAAATAATATATACCGATGTATTTAATTATATATACCAAGTTACTACCAATTAATACCTCGATCTTAAATAATATATACCATAGTATTTAATTATATATACCAAGCTACTACCAATTAATACCTCGATCTTAAATAATATATACCGTAGTATTTAATTATATATACCAAGGCAATACCAATTAATACCTCGACCATAAATAATTTATACTACAGTATTGAATACCACGGTATTAAATAATAAAATTAATTATTATAATGTATTTAAATAATACAAATTTCTTAGCCTCTTATTCATTGGTAACAATTCTTTCTCCTATAGTTCAATGCGTGTACATTTTTCCTGATTATTACCACGGTATAAATTATTTATACTGTGGAGTTCATTTATTAGTACCATGGTATTTATCAATAATCGAGGCATAAATACCTACAATATTGTCATAATTGGTCTTATCACTTCATACTATGGTATCCATTTCTTGCAAGCACCGTACTTATTATTAATACCACGGTGTATATTATCAGCATATTATCAGTATCGCGGAATATATTAATTCATACAGAGTTATAAATAATTTAATACCATGGTATGTATTAATAATTAACACCGCAGTATCAAATTAACACATACCGCGGTACATAATCCCGGATACTGACATGACAGTCTGGCAACAATAGTCAGTCGCTACTGCATTCTGCACAACTGTCGCAGAATTGTGCGCACAAAGCTGACATTAAAATGTATCATAATGTAAAGATAGTACGGGTCCCGTTGCCGCCCACAGCATTACCCATGGTGTATGTTTTAATTCTGTCGACATTGGCAAGTGCAAAGTGCCGGCGGTATGTGCTCACTTACCTCATGCTTTCCATATGTCGTCCCGCCACGTATAATTATACAGAGTGTTAATATTTATGTATAGTTGTATTGCCTGGATACCTTATATAATTATACAGAGTGTTAATATTTATGTATAGTTGCATTGCCTGGATACCTTATATAATTATACAGAGTGTTAATATTTATGTATAGTTGTATTGCCTGGATACCTTATATAATTATACAGAGTGTTAATATTTATGTATAGTTGTATTGCCTGGATACCTTATATAATTATACAGAGTGTTAATATTTATGTATAGTTGTATTGCCTGGATACCTTATATAATTATACAGAGTGTTAATATTTATGTATAGTTGTATTGCCTGGATACCTTATATAATTATACAGAGTGTTAATATTTATGTATAGTTGCATTGCCTGGATACCTTATATAATTATACAGAGTGTTAATATTTATGTATAGTTGCATTGCCTGGATACCTTATATAATTATACAGAGTGTTAATATTTATGTATAGTTGCATTGCCTGGATACCTTATATAATTATACAGAGTGTTAATATTTATGTATAGTTGTATTGCCTGGATACCTTATATAATTATACAGAGTGTTAATATTTATGTATAGTTTGTATTGCCTGGATACCTTATATAATTATACAGAGTGTTAATATTTATGTATAGTTGCATTGCCTGGATACCTTATATAATTATACAGAGTGTTAATATTTATGTATAGTTGTATTGCCTGGATACCTTATATAATTATACAGAGTGTTAATATTTATGTATAGTTGCATTGCCTGGATACCTTATATAATTATACAGAGTGTTAATATTTATGTATAGTTGTATTGCCTGGATACCTTATATAATTATACAGAGTGTTAATATTTATGTATAGTTGTATTGCCTGGATACCTTATATAATTATACAGAGTGTTAATATTTATGTATAGTTGTATTGCCTGGATACCTTATATAATTATACAGAGTGTTAATATTTATGTATAGTTGTATTGCCTGGATACCTTATATAATTATACAGAGTGTTAATATTTATGTATAGTTGTATTGCCTGTATACCTTATATAATTATACAGAGTGTTAATATTTATGTATAGTTGTATTGCCTGGATACCTTATATAATTATACAGAGTGTTAATATTTATGTATAGTTGCATTGCCTGGATACCTTATATAATTATACAGAGTGTTAATATTTATGTATAGTTGCATTGCCTGGATACCTTATATAATTATACAGAGTGTTAATATTTATGTATAGTTGTATTGCCTGGATACCTTATATAATTATACAGAGTGTTAATATTTATGTATAGTTGCATTGCCTGGATACCTTATATAATTATACAGAGTGTTAATATTTATGTATAGTTGTATTGCCTGGATACCTTATATAATTATACAGAGTGTTAATATTTATGTATAGTTGCATTGCCTGGATACCTCTTCAGGAAACTGTCTTCTTTACGATTGTATACGTTCTTCTTTTCTTTCCGTCATCTGTGTTTGATAGACAGAGTAGTTTGTTACATTAAAGGTTTCGGAATGTATCATAAATTTTCCATTAGGTCAGACAAATTTCACAGAAGACAAAGTTATCAGATTCAATATAGTCTGTTTCAGGTTGCAATCCTATTTGCATCTGAAGTGACAAGTTTGGCTGAATTATGCATGTTATATAATAGTAAACGTTGAGAAGGGCCCTAGCTTTTTATAATCTTGTGTGATTGTTCTTGTTTTAGATATATTCATGTAATTCGATATATTCATTATTAACGTAGAAACAATATTAATGTTTCACCAGGTGTTATATACTCATATATAATATGTATATTGGTGTTTGTACTAAACACGCTAGAAGTTTCTGGCTCATGTATTACATGGTTCAGTTGTGTGTATTTACAGCTGAATTCCAATGATATACGTTATAACCAGTGGTGTGGGCTGTATATGAAGTCATGGTTGACCTGGCTCAGTGTCTGAGTTGTCAAAGGATCATGCTCTGGCCACTGTCTGGGTAAATTAAAGGTTATGGCATGATCTTCGACAGACAGGAAGAAATATCATATATGGGATCATTCCTTGTATCATAAAGTTCATATCCGTTAGAAGAACGATGTAGAATCATAAAGTTCATGTTCGTTAGATAAACAACGTAGTATCATGCAGTTCATATCCGTTAGAAGAACGATGTAGAATCACACAGTTCATATCCGTTAGATGAACGATGTAGTATCATAAAGTTCATATCCTTTAGATGAACGATGTAGTATCACACAGTTCATATCGTTGGATGAACGATATAGTATCATACAGTTCAGATCGTTGGATGAACGATGTAGTATCATACAGTTCATATAGTTGGATGAACGATGTAGTATCATACAGTTCATATAGTTGGATGAACGATGTAGTATCATACAGTTCATATCCGTTGGTTGAACGATGTAGTATCATACAATTCATATCCGTTGGATGAACGATGTAGTATCATACAGTTCATGTCCGTTAGATGAACGATGTAGTATCATAAAGTTCATGTTCGTTAAATGAATGATACAGTATCACACAGTTCATGTCCGTTGGATGAACGATGTAGTATCACACAGTTCATGTCGTTGGATGAACGATGTAGTATCATAAAGTTCATGTTCGTTAAATGAACGATGCAGTATCATACAGTTCATATCTGTTGGTTGAACGATGTCATATCATACAGTTCATGTCCGTTAGATGAACGATGTAGTATCACAAAGTTCATGTTCCTTAAATGAACGAGCCAGTATCACGCAGTTCATATCTGTTAGATGAACGATGTAGTTTCATAAAGTTCATGTCGTTGGATGAACGATCTAGTATCATACAGTTCATGTCTGTTAGATGAACGGTGTAGTATCATACAGTTCATGTCCGTTAGATGAACGATGTAGTATCAAAAAGTTCATGTTCGTTAAATGAACGATGTAGTTTCATAAAGGTTTCATGTCTGTTAAATGAACGATGTAGTATCATAAAGTTCATGTTCGTTAGACATAGTATCATAAAGTTTATGTCCATGCGATGAACTTAGTATCATAACTTCATGTCCGTTATTGAATGGTGTATTTTCATATATTCATGTTTGAACATTATAGACTGGCACTTTCATTAAATGAACGGAACAGTTTCATATCTGTCAAAGTGAACAGAACAACTTCATATCTATCAAAGTGAACATATTGGTTTGGTTTGGTTTTGTGCCGTTTAACGCCATTTTCAACACATGTTAGGCTATATAACCCGGGAAGAACCACCGACACACGGGAACCTACTGACAAGCTTTCTCACATACCCACGTTGGTCGAGCCAAGACTCGAACTCACGTGAAGTGTTCGAGTGATCTGTAAAGGCGAGCGCCTTAGACCGCTCGACCACTAATAATTGATAAATTAAACTAGACTTACCAAGTCGACGTTTGATTGTAATTTCATGAACCACATAAGTGCCTTAGTGATCACATGAGATGACATTGGTCACGTGACTGATCAGTATTTAGAGCATAAGAAGTGGAAGCCTCAATGTCTTATCGGGTGGGAAATACCAAGGGTGGGCATGTGATCACTAAGGCACGTATGGGGTTCATAAATCTAGTTTAATTTATCAATTTCACTTCCCCCATAAGTGCCTCGTGATCCCATGAGATTTTAGAGAGAGGCTTCCATCCATGGAATAGATTAACAACAACTAGAAGAAAAAAGGAAGAAACCTTTTTATGTGTTGTTAGTAAATCAGATAACCCATAAACATAGTTCATTACACCAGCATTATGAAATTCCGGATGAAATTCCGGATGCCGACAAGACCTTTCTACTGAATTCAGTCTTGTCTGTAATGGGTTTGTCATGGCATTTCCTGAAAATACAGGCACTAGCCTAACCAACTGTCTTCAAAATTGTACCCAATTGTGTGTCTTTAGCACAGGCTGCAGAAACAGATGCAGCCCTTGTGCAAGGAGCCTGAAAAATGGATGTATCAATACCAGACTTTCTCATAACAGTGTTTATCCAGTTTGATACTGTGCCTTTAGCAACTTTTTTATATGGGGATTGTGTGCTGATGAATAATTGTTTTTCGGACTTTCGCAAAACTTGAGTCCATTGCAAATAACAATGTAAACAATCTACAACATACAATTTTTTGTCATGTGGATAGGATTGAAAAACAAAGGGCTCCACATGGTGCCCTGGTTTCGATTGTTTCAGCAATGAAGGCATGTGAATTTGTACACTGTTAACAGCAAAATAAATGCTATTTGTTTGCATTAGGTGTAGTGTCTGACACCTTTGTCCTGTCAACAAAGCAAGCAGCATGGCTAACTTCATAGTAAGTTCCTGCAAGGACAACTGGTCATTGAATTGTAAAGATTGGAAATATTTAAACACCACACACACACGAGTACTTTGGAAATGAAGGCTTGGCAATGAACACTCCTCTCATAAATCTCTTAAGTAAAACATTATTGCTTAGAGTAGTTTGAGAAGTAAGACTAACTAATGATGAAATTGCAGATCTAGCTGTATTTACAGAACTATAACCTAAACCTCTATCTACTAATTCAGTTAAACATTCTATAACTAAAGTGACAGGTGGGTCAAGTGGATTAATCTGTCTTTTATTTGAAAATAACATCCACTTTTGGAGATGACCCCAATACTATTCTTTAGTTGATGTTCTCCATGAATTGATGATGATGATGGCAGCCCTGTCTGATAATTTTTGACTTTTGATTGCTGTCCTGATAAATGAAAAACACCCATCTTCAATTTGTGGAGGGGGTGTCGTCGTTGCGGGTTGTGTGCCAAATGCAGAATCTCTTGTGGGCGGGGCAGCAGAAAGCAAGGACCGACTACAGCATGCAGGAGGCTGGGAAACCAAGGTTGTGTTGGCCATAGTGGTGCCATCACAATTAGATCTGCTTCGTCTTGGGCCATTTTGTGCAGTACTGCTCCCAACAGACTGAAAGGTGGAAAGCAAGAATGACCAATGTAATTCCATTTTAATGAAAAAGCATCAACCGCTATAGCTTTCGGGTCAGGTCTATATGAAACATAAGTTGGTGATTTAGCCTCGAAGCAAATAAATCCACATCTATATGTCCGTAGACTTTAATTATAGTATTAAAGACTGTAGAGCTTAACTTCCATTCAGAATCCTCATTTATGTTTCTAGACAATCTATCTGCATCACAATTCAGTGTTCCAGGCAAATGAGAAGCACTTAACCAGATATTCCTAATTGAACACCACAGCCAGATATCACGTGATAATTTATGCAAGATAGGAATGCGGCCACCCATTTTGTTGACATAAGAAACTGCTACAGAGTTATCCATATAGATGCGCACATGAGCGTGTTTCAACTCAGAACAAAGCGATTGTAATGTCAAAAAACAGGCTATCAGTTCCAAGAAGTTAATATGATACAGTTTTCCTCTTGATCACAGTGACCACCTGTTTCAGCTTTGGTTGTATGATTTACCCACCCCCCCCCCCCCCCCCCCCCCAAACCAACAAGTGAGCTGTCACCGGTCAAAACAACCTGTGGTTCACCATGTGAGACTACTTTACCAGAATGCATCCACCAAGATATATGATATACACTGTCTTGTCTCGGCCGAAAGTGATAAATAAGCATAAAAATCACCTTTGTGTATCTCTAAGTGTTTATCTTTCTCGTGTTCTAAATCTTTAGAATATAAAGGTGCATACTCTACACCTTGTTCACTAGCAACTAACTTTCCCACAACTTTAGCCAATTCGATGTTCTGTTTCCGCAGTATATCATAACACATAGCAACTATACTGTCTGCTTTATCTGGAGTCAATCTGACAGTCATTGTGACAGAGTCCAGCAAAAATCCCACAAAAGTTATTTTTTGGGTGGGTTCAAACACAGATTTTTCAGGGTGAATAGTTAATCCCAATCCATCAAGTGTACGAACTGTTTCCTGAACATTTTCCCTACACTGGTCATAAGAATTCCCTAACAAACAACTATCGTCAATGTATGCCACATTTGTGAAACCCTTTTGTCCCAATGATGCAAAAGCCGGCTTCAACAGCTTGGTGAAAACGCGTGGTGCAGATGCTAAACCATTCGGCAAGCAGGTAAATTCATACATATCCCCAAACCACATAAAACGCAAATACTTTCTATACTTCTGAGCCACAGGAACAGAGTAGTAGGCAACCTTTAAATCAACCAATGCAAGGAAACAATTTTGTGCGCATGGCACTAACAGTTGTTTTTAAAGTTTCCATTTTGAAATGTATCTTCTCGACATTTGTATTGAAATGTTTTAAATTCAGGATAAGTCTCACAGACCCATCTCTTTTAGGTCGAATGAAAATGTTTGAAAAATATTCTCCAAGCATGGAATTAACTGTGATTTTCAGCATTTATTTGTCTTTCTTCATAAATAGAGAAATTAATTTGGTTTGGTAAATATGTCTGTACAGGTCGTTGTTCTAACTCAATTTCATAACCCTGAACAGTATTCAGAATCCAAACATCCG
This sequence comes from Margaritifera margaritifera, assembly GCA_029931535.1. Classification (NCBI taxonomy): domain Eukaryota; kingdom Metazoa; phylum Mollusca; class Bivalvia; order Unionida; family Margaritiferidae; genus Margaritifera; species Margaritifera margaritifera. Next base: position 2,033,877 of record JAQPZY010001653.1, on the reverse strand, counting down.
AAGTAATATTCTGCCAACCGTCAAAAAATGCAGAAATGTTCCCAGCAACAAAATTGTCTGGTGTGTTGTTCATACAAGAAACATCATATGTACTTAAATTATGCTGCATACTATTGGCCTGGGAAGATCTTACTGATCCTTCCGATGTTTGGGAAACCCTGTTCCTTGTTTCTGAACTTTTTTGTAGCCTTGCCTCGAGCGGTGACTGGCCTGCTACTGAAAATTCTGGTTCCGGGAGTGTCCGCCGCGTGAATAGGGTCGTCCTAAAAAAGGTACACTGCTTCTTGACATTGAGCCCACTTTTCGTTTAGCTGCATCCTGTTGTTTCTTACCAAGCAGCTGAGTCCCAGCCTTCTGAGATTCGTTAAGCTTCGTAATCTGCCTATTTAGGTTGTCACCAAAAAGCCAGTCGGTGACAGGGTTTGCGGCAGCACAGATGGGCTGATACACATAAGTTAGCTCTGGCTTTTTGAACTCGTGGCGCTTGACGCTGAAATCGCTGAACAGAAAAGACGACAATTTGAATATGTCCATGACAAAATCCCGGACTGAATCCAACGGTAAATCCCGTAGGTTGTTCCTATGCTTTTTAAACAGTTCAATAGCCCTTAAAGTTGGGACCAACATTTGTCCCAACTGAGTTTGCAGCTTTTGCAATAAAATATCTGCATTCTTCGCCTGTTTGGACATGGCATTCCAGACCTCGATATTCACTCTAGGCACCTTTAAATTGTCACAATTTCCTGGTCGGAGATACTTCTCCTGTAAAGGTTTAACCTTGTCGGGAGTTAAAACGGAACGCAGGCCTTTATTGACAACTTCAGCCAGCTTTTCGTCTACATTTGTTGCTCCAACAAAAAACTTTCAACCTCTGCAAACAATTCATCATCGTCGTTCGCAGCGACCTTTTCAGAGTCTGTGTCTGGCATAATTAGCCCGGAGACATCTCCAATATCGACATCCTAGTCTACCTCCCCGTCTTCGTGCTGCAAGTCCACCGCAAACTGACCAATGTGTGACGTACCTGCAGAATCCGCAGCTGATGTAGTCGGCATTTGCGTCTTACTAGCAACGCTGGCCATTATTTCTTCCATTTTTGTCAAGCGTGCATGCATTTTTGACACCACATCTGCATTTTGCGCCCACAGCTGACATTGCATTGCCAATTCTTTATCTAGAGCAGCCATATTGGTACTTTGGGCGGAAGTCACGTGACTTCTGCTAGCAGACCCAGACAATGATGTCACGTCTGCTTCTAGTTGTAATGGCCGCCTTAAGCTAGCCTGTCCAAGCAGGCCAATATGTGCCTCGCTAGGCTGCACACCTATGGATGCATTTGCCAATGGCACACGCGCTCGTTTCCCCATCAAAACTGTAGTAGAAGACGTGCCGAGATCATCTGAGCCGTTTTCCTTTCGTTTACTAGTTTTTTAGTATTTCACTCATTAAGTCCCTCCCCTCTGGGATCTGTCTTGGGTCGTTTTTGCACACTCCATTGTCTGAAAACTTGGCAGTCAAGTGAAAACTCGCAAAATTTGGGAAATGGATTGCAACACTTTGCCTCCGCAAATGTGCACCCCAATCTGCGAAAATTATTGCTCACGAATGGAAAGAGAACGATAACTGCAAAACATTTATGCAGAAAATCGTAAATTATGCTGTATATTTGTGTTTTCTTCTTTAACATTTCATTCCCAAACTGATCACATCAATGTAACCGTGGTTCTGATCAGTCACGTGACCAATGTCATCTCATGGGATCACGAGGCACTTGTGGGGGAAGTGAAATTGAATCCATATGTGTTATGTGCACAAGTTAATGTGTGTTATTGAATAGGCAACGTGTGGAAAACTTCTCAATACTTCATTTGGAATTCAGTGTGTCTTTCGGATAGTAGTATTTAGTGCATGCGTACACTATTTGGAATTCTGCGTGTCTTTCGGATAGTAGTATTTGGTGCATGTGTACACCATTTTTAATTCTGCGTGTCTTTCGGATAGTAGTATTTAGTGCATGTGTACACCATTTGGAATTCTGCGTGTCTTTCGGATAGTAGTATTTAGTGCATGTGTACACCATTTGGAATTCAGTGTGTCTTTCGGATAGTAGTATTTAGTGCATGTGTACACCATTTGGAATTCAGTGTGTCTTTCGGATAGTAGTATTTAGTGCATGTGTACACCATTTGCAGAGAGTATTTGTTTAATCTTAATTGTGTGCTAGATCCAAATTTGATCGTTCAAAATTACGCACGTTAGAATAGGTCCGAATTGATTGTCATACATTGGAAATAAATTTTATTTTGATAACTTGTCTTTGTCTCTTCACTGATCCACAACCCAATGGGTCTATCCTTGTGACACTAGCATGTGTTTCATGATATATTTATACACGCCGTAATTCACGCATCCAACCGAGGACAGTGACGTAGATAGTGATAAGCGTGATTATCATTGTCATGGTGATACCGTATAACGGGGTCTTTTACAGCTTAACGTTAGTATAACACGTAACAGTGTGACTGGGCACAATATGATATGGCATTTGTACCTAATGATTCGATTTCAATATCAAGATTATTATTATTATTATTGTTATTATTATTATTATTTAGAATAGGGAGATCAAGAAAAAAACCCACAAAAAAAGCAACAAAAAAAAAAACGGAGACATACAAACTGACACATGCATATACATAAAAGAAAAGAATCAATCCAGTATGTGTAAAGTTGTTTGATATTGTTGACAAGGATTGTCTTAGTCGTTCAACCAGACCTATCACGTGGCACCATCAAATTTTCTCCAAACGAGGGTGTGGTTAAAAAAAAAATACTTTTCCTTGTAACGCTAGAAGGAGGGCTTTCACAGAATTTGGAAACGTGATTTGATTGGCTGATAAGATGAGTTGACATAATACCTCTTTGTCATGATTAGGTGACCAAATGTTTCGAGTATGGAGTTTCATTTACTGATTGAGACACGCCTCCTGCATCGTTTAAGCTTACAAAAGTATTTGGCTTGAACGATTGTAGAAAGTACGTCTGGGTAATTTTTGAGACAGCGAGAAATTACTTTGTAGTTTCGCTTCTACGAATTTGATTGAAGCGCCATCTATCGTTAGCATCGATTAATCAAACATTTTACTAGACATTAGTATTGCGGAGATCTCACAGAGTCACACGAGAGTCTGGTTGAACAAGACTAAGATTGTATTTATTTTATCATCCTGGTTCCTATTATCATACCGGTGTTGAAATATACCCTAAGGCAAATTGACCTTATGACACGTCAGCCACGTCATTATTCTTTGTAAATTTTACAGCACATTAAATGGCTATATTATGCAACGTTTCACGACACAACCAATTCGACAAATGCCACATTTTTACGGTATATCAACCTCTTTTATACGTCTATGAAAACTAACATGAATAATGAAATGCTTCTTTATATCTCTCTGATTAAAATAAAAAAAAAATAAAAAAATAAAAAAAATTGATAACCTGTCACCGTCTGCAATTGTGTTTCTGCGTGTGAAATTAGAAGGATATATACGTCACATGCAAAAATATACGAATGAAAGAAATGTCAAAAATATTTCGCCAATGATTTTCAATATTTCACTTTATATATATATATATATATATATATATATATATATATATATATATATATATATATATATATATATATATATATTGGAGACCGGAGACAGCATCTGACGTTGACATTGTTTCTTATACCGATCATGCATTGTGCGCCGTGATATTATTCCCTGGTTGAGCGCATGTCTGTACAAGATTACAAAAAAGTAAATTTATCAGTAAAACGAATAGGAATTAATGTACCTACAATTTCCTTTGCTAACTATTCAATGAGAAAAATACAGAAAACAAAAAGAGGATAAGAAGACAAATTAACTGAGCAATTAACAGACTTGATTTGAAGAGTTAATGATGACCACGGTACGCAGCGTTTTCTCTACCTTTTTTTTTTTATAAAACAAATAGTTTTAAAGTCGCCCAAGAGCAGTGGCGGCGCGAGGGGGGTGGTCGGGAGTGGGGGGTGGAGTCAATTGCCCCTGAACGCCGGGCGAAGGGGGGGTGGTGCCATAGAGAGCTTTTTGTTTGTTTGTTTGTTTATTTTTTTTATTTTTATTTTTTTTGCAGCAACCGGGGCGTAGATGGGGGTGGGGAGGTGGCAGCTGACATAAAAACTGTTCTCTCTGGCAAAGTACGGGCACCACAAAACACTAAAGAACATTGTCCCGGGCCGCCACTGCGCAAGAGTCAAAGTTTGCTTGATCTACATATCTGAGTTCGTGAACAAATAACCTGATACAAACTACTGCATTTTAAAGAAGATATCTGACAAGACACTTTCATGGATTATTGTAATTTTCAACATTTAATAGAAGACATATTATAAAAAGGCTGGCATTGTATTGGGGTTATGTGTAAAGCACTTGAAACAGCTTCGTGGGATTGCACGTTATGTGTGTGTGTGTGTGTGTGTGTGTGTGTGTGTGAGAGAGAGAGAGAGAGAGAGAGAGAGAGAGAGAGAGAGAGAGAGAGAGAGAGAGAGAGAGAGAGAGAGAGAGAGAGATGTCTGATTATAAGAATAGCATACAGACATAAACCAAAACATGCATAGCGAGGGATGGATGGATACAGAATGGATGGATTGATGGGTGGGTGGTTACTGATACTGAATAAGTGGGTGGGTATAAGCATTTTTGGAAACCTAAGTTTAATCACATCTTAACTACAGATGATTCTCAGAACATAATCAACAAGTTTCTTTCAGTTTCTTTATGGAAGTAGACTAGTCTAGAGTTGTTTTATTATTTGTTATATACAAAACTGTTTCGATACGCTTTACTAATACGGCTAACCTTTACCGTTCATGTTTTGTTTTGAATATTTTAAACATAAAATAAGCTTTATGGGATATAAGAAAATGCTGGTGTTTATTTGCCAGACTGGCACATTAGTCGGACACTTTGAAGAGAGAGAAAAGTAAAAGGTCCCACAGTTGTTTCCCCTGAATGACTCAGTGTCGACATATTTCGTCAAGCACCGAAATAGCACAAGGAAGGTAGATAGTCTATGATATTATTATTCCGCATCTTTGGGAACTAATTTTTATGACTGTAGGCTTTTCTTTATATTGGTTCAGATAGTTTCTGCTGGAAAGGTTTCTAAATGGAAATTCAGGGAGAAACCCACAGTAGATTGGTGATAGATTTGAGGGTTGATACGGACGACAAAGGGAGTCGAAATAGGGACCTATCAGTGAAAGAAGAATTGAGACTTGCTATTCTTGAGCGGCGAAAAGCTGAGGGAAAAGAAGAGCTACTACTGAGCATTGATTCAGTTTCAACGAGTTCAAGTAAGAGCGAGGTAATAATACCCTCTTAAACTGATGAAATAGTTCGTAAAACTGTACAATGATTTCCCGCAAATATTTGTAATGAGTGCTCCCAGTGTATTTTATGAGGTCACTCTTGTGCTGGCCGATTAGGCCTAAATTGCATTAGTATTTTTATAATTAGTTCTTTTCGCTTCGTTTATTCCTACTAACTGTTATATATCTATCGCCTTTCTGTTTGTCTTGACACCAGTTAGGTGTGCTGTTTTATACCCTAACAAAAAAAAAAAAAAAAAACAACAAAAAAAAAAAAGAAAAAAAAAAAGAGAAATATGTCATGAATCCAATTTAAAACTTAAGATATTCAAATTTATTCATTGACCTAAGCTAAAATTTTTATTGTTTCCAAGGCAAGTAAACTGAAGTGTGCATTCCACTTCAACTACGAGACTGTAGCTCCCTTATACACTGCTTCTTGTACACTGCTACACATTTGACCTACTTTCGATTTGATCTGGTAAACATCAGCTTGATTTGATCACAGCAACATGGGTGGTTATTGATTATAACGAACTAAGAACGAATCAATTTAACAACTTTAACTGCAGACGGGTGTACATAAAAGAAATACTCATTCTCCATACATGTATATCTATTGACCACTCTCTTCATGAGAACTGTATTGTCCCTATTCCTCCTGAATGGATAGTCATATCAAAATGGGATTTTTAATAAAAGACTTCTTACGATGTCTGGTTGGTTCTAAATTAAATTGGTGACGATCTGATGTCCAATTTGGCTGCCACAGTGGTCATCTTGAAAATGTTATTATTGCTACTCCTTCTAAATGGATAGTCATATCAGCATGTGGTATTCATTAAGAGACTTCTTATGATGCGTCAGCGGCCGTATTGAAAATATTTGTTATAGCTGCTCCTCCTGAACTAAAAGTCATATTGCCATAGGGTTTTCACTAGAAGACAATATTTACTTGGTTCTAAATTAAAATGGTGCTGAACTGTCATCCAATATGGTCGTCATAGCAGCCATCTTGAAAATCTTGTCTCAATTCCTCCTGAATGGAAGGTCATATTGACATTGGGTTTTCACCAGAAGACTTCTTATGATGTCTAGTTGGTCCTGATGCCGATCTGACGTCCAATATGGCCGTCACAGCATCTTGATAATCTTGTTGTCGCTACTCCTCCTGAATGGAAATTCATATTCACACGGGGTATTCACCGGAGGAATTCTTTTGTCTGGCTGGTCCTAAATGAAATTTGTGTTGATCTGATGTCCAGTATGGCCCCTACACTTGAAAAGCTTGTTATCGCTACTTCTTCTGAGTGGATGGTCATATCAGCATGGGGTTTTTAATAAAAAGACATGATGTCTAGTTTGTCCTAAATGAAAATAATTACGATCTGTCATCCAACGTGACCATCTTGAAATGTTATTATCACTACTCCTCCTGAACGAAAAGTCATATTGCCATGGGTTTTCACCAGAAGACTTCTTATGATGTCTAGTTGGTCCTAAATTAAAATGGTGCCGCTTGTACTTCCAATATGGCCGCGACAGTGGCCATCTTGAAAATCTAGTTATCGCTACACATCCTGAATGGATGGTCATATCAACATGGGGTTTTTACTAAAAGTCTCCTGATAATGTATAGTTGGTCCTAATGAAAATGGTGCCGCTCAGACATCTAGTATTGCCACCCAAAGGACATCCAAATATAGCCACCATAGTGGCCATCTTAAAAAGCTTGTTAACGCTTCTTCTCCTCAACAGATGATCATATTACCACGGGGTTTCCACTAACAGACTTCGTATGCTGTCTAGTTTGTCCTAAATCAAAACGGTGCAGATCTGGTTTCGATCTTGAAAATCTTATTATCGCTACTTCTTCTGGATAGATGGTCGTATCGACATGGGTTTTTCACCAAAACACTTCTTATGGTGTCTTGTTGGTCCTCAATGAAAAGGGTGCCTATCTGATATCCAATATGGCTGCCACAGTATCCATCATGAAAATCTTGTTATCACTATTCCTGCTAAACGGAAAGTCACATTGACATGGGGATTTCAGCAAAAGACTTATAGTGTCTAGTTGGTTCTAAATGAAATGGTGTCGATTTAACTTCTTAGATGGCTGCCATCTTGTTATCGCTACTCCTCCTGGTTGGATGGTCATATCGACATGTAATTTTCACCAAAAGACTTGTGTTATCTAGTTGTCGCTATTAAACGGAAAGTCACATTGACATTGGATTTTCACCAAAAGACTTTTTATGGTGTCTTCTTGGTCCTAAATGAAAATGGTTCCAATCTGACATCCAATATTTTCACTACAGCAGCCGCCTTGAAAATCTTGTTGCTGCTACCCCTCCTGATTGGACTGTCACATCGACATGGGGTTTTCACCAAACGACTTCTTATAATATCTAGATTGTCCTAAATGAAAATGGTGCCGATATTACATCCAATATAGCCGCTATAGTGGCCATCTTGACAATCTTGTTATTGCTACTCCTCTTGAATGGATGGTCATATCGGCATAGGCAATCCAAGAATGTCGATGGGTTCAAACTCAGCAGTTAAAAAGAAGAAACAGTCTTATCTTGGATTCCTGGAAATTATTTTCGGCCAGTGGAGTGTCAGTCCCTGCGAGTGACTCGTGTTTTTTTATGAAGTCCTTGTTTGACATAATTCCCAATGAGACTGTAACGGAGTAAACAAAGATTTCTTACAATACTGTGTCCGAACTTTTGGCACGTTTAAATCATTGTTTTCACTCGACCGTGTACTCCTTGTTCCTTACAAACTTAAAAACATTAAGATGCTCGGGTGCTAAATTATTTAAAACCTTGAACGTAAGAAAGGCCATTCAGAAAATAATATAATCTTTAATTAGCATCCTTATAAGAGTGTTGAAAAGAAAATGATTTTGATGTTAAAGTATCTTTAACATTTAAAATCACACTGGTTCATTTTTTGTGAGTTGTATAAGTCGCTAGATGTAAGAAGAATTACGAGGCTGTCTCCACACAGTTTAGCAGTAGATAAAATGTGGAATAACTGATCCCATATAAACTGTCTAACCCTTTTCATAATTCCGGTTTTCTTAGATACTTTTATAAAAAGATTTTCAAAGGGTTTGGACCAGGATATGATATCTATAAGTTTGGTACATTTAACAGCTTCAATTTATGTACCACTTACTTCTAAGTACAATTCTCAATATTTGGCTGCCCGTTGTAATTCGGTACTTGAGGTCAGTATATGGAATCTTCCATTCGGAAACGGGTGAATGCAGTGCAGCTTTGGCTGCTTTATCTGCCCTTTCATAACCCTTAATACCAATGTGACTGGGCAGCCAATAGTACAGAATACTTTTCACAGACTGTATGAGCACATCGTGTTTCTGTAATATCTGAATATCTGCGATATTAACGGGTTGTCAGATTTAAGGTTTTGCAAGGCTTTCAGTCTGAAAAGGGAACTTGAAAAGATGATGAAATTTCTTGTTTGAGAAGTTTCAGTGTAGTTCAGAGCTTTCAGTATGACAGTAATGTCTGCAGTGAAAATCGAGGCTTTATCCGGTAACCGAATTTCACTCAAAGTAAATTAATGAAGTCTTCAGTTGAATACAAATTAATGTCTGGTTTATAATATTTATTTACGATTAATAAAATGACTTTATTTGAAACGAAGGCTTTAGAATGGCCTTATAGGAACATTTGCATCCATAGGATTGACGACTTTCGAAAACTAGAATGGGGGGGGGGGTATAGCAACGATGGGTTAATGTTCGTGCTAATAACCAGGCTTTATCATCCCAAGTGTTGACATATAGGAAAGTATTAACACGCGAAATTAACTTTATCAGTTTTTCTTATTGTGCTGATATGACTTGATTTATCCACTTGTTCACAAGATAATTGTAGGGGTTGTTCAGTCAGATGATATTTCTAAAGATAACACTGGTTTACAGCCAAAATCCTTCCGCAATAAATGTTGTCAAACTTTACTAATTCTGGGTCACTGAGAACGAAAATGATGCTTAAAATTGTTGATTGGCTCTAGTTTTAAAGATATGATACTGGGTCAGTATATACGTCCCTTGACTTGGGAATGGCGGACGATAAGTGAGTTATAAAGGGAAGGGATCTCAATTTCAACCAGAAATGACATCTTTGACTGGATCTATGAATAAATCTATGACTGGGTTTGGGCAGTACTTGCTTTTTAGGCAAAACAATGAATGATGCAATCTGAAGCTGGTATTGCATCATAAATGATATGAATTGCATCATGTTATTCCTAGAAGTCATGGCTGATGAAATCATAACTAAGCTTACATCACTCTGCTGAAGAAATTGCCCTATATCAGCTCTACAAATCATACAGTGTCAGGCTCTCTTATTTGTCGGTGTTTGATTTTGCAAAGGGACACATTTCTGTTTAGCCAAAGTGAGCAGAGATGCCTCGTACTTGTGTGAACAATGCAGATAACTTCTGCTATGTTTGTGGTGAAGTGACTTTTGCATCACACAAGCGCAGTATAACCACTATGGTTAAGAAAGCCTATCACCTTTATTTTGGCTGCAAAATTGGAGATCAGGACAAGAGGTGGGCCCCACACATATGCTGCAACACTTGTGCAACAAATCTTCGCCAGTGGTTGAACAGGAAAAGGAAATCTATGCCTTTTGCAGTGCCAATGATTTGGAGAGAGCCAACAGAGCATATCAGCGATTGTTACTTCTGCATGGTGCCTCCAGTTGGGAAAGGTGTGTCAAAGAAGAAAAAGTGGACTGCGCATTATCCAAACATTCCATCAGCTATAAGTTCAGTACCCCACGGAGAACAACTGCCGGTTCCTGATGCACCAGAATCATTCTCACTTGAGTCAGACGAGGAAGAGGAAGAGGATGAAACTTCTAGTCCTGAACCATCAATGTCAACTGACCCATATTTTCTCCCATCCTCCTCTGAACCACATCTCATAACACAGAGTAAGGCAGAGCTGTTGGGGTCCAGAATACAGCAGTGGAATCTCCTGGCAGGTGATGTTAGGGTTTCCATGTTCCGTGATCTTCAAAAGGATCTTGTCCCATTCTTCTTCATGGAAGGTGATGTTGTAGCCTACAACATCGATGGTGTGATGGCAGCCCTCAACATCGTTCATGATCCAGATGAGTGGAGACTGTTCATTGATTCATCGAAGACGAGTCTTAAAACTGTTTTGCTGCATAATGGCAGTGATTTGCCATTAATTCCAGTTGGTCATGCAGTCCATATGAAGTAAACCTATGAAAACATGAAACAACTTTTGAGGTGCATAAACTATGACCAACATCAGTGGCAGCTTTGTGGCGATTTCAAGGTTCTTGCTCTCTTGCTTGGTCTGCAGACTGGATACATAAGGTACTGTTGTGTTCTCTGCGAATTGGATAGTCGTGCGAGAGATTCCCACTTCATCAAGAGAGATTGGCCACTCACACAGTCATTGGAACCTGGGATGAAAAGTGTTCAGCATCCACCACTTGTTGAATCAAAGAAGATTTTGTTACCTCCCTTGCACATCAAGCTGGGTCTGATGAAGAACTTTGTCAAGGCCATGGACAAAACAAAAGCAGCTTTCAAGTACCTCCGTGGAAAATTTCCAAGGTTAAGTGAAGCTAAGATAAAGGAAGGTGTCTTTGTTGGTCCTTAGATTCGTGAACTTCTTCGAGATGATTCATTTCACCCTGCACTGTGCGGCAAGGAAAAGACGGCATGGAAATCCTTCCAGTTAGTGGCAACAAATTTTCTCGTAAACAACAAGGCAGGCAACTACAGGGAGTTGGTGGAAAACCTCCTCAAGGCATACAAAAGCCTTGGTTGCAACATGTCACTAATGATATTGTTTTTGCACTCTCATCTAGATTTTTTCCACCGAACAGCGGAGCAGTGAGCGACGAGCACGGCGAGCGATTTCACCAGGACATTGCAACAATGGAGAAATGCTATCAGGGCAAATGGATCCCATCAATGCTTGCAGACTATTGCTGGACAGTGACAAGAGATGCCCCATTTAACGAATACAAGAGACAAGCCAACGAACGCCGAGTAGACACTGAATAAGGACAAAACTATGTACTTATATATACATAATAGTTTTTTGACTTTTGTTTAAATATATTTTTTATTTATATAACCCTTTCGCTGTTTTTTAAAGTGTTACATAAACAGGACAAATGGAATATTATAATGTAAAGCAACCATAAACACATGAAAAGACCTAGGTTTACAATTTATGATTAAAACTCTACTACGTACACAATATACTTAGACGTAAAATTTAAAAACTTAAATATCTTGGAAACATTAGCCAATCAGTTTTTTTAATTGTCATATTTGAATTCAGCACATCAAAATTCCTAATAAATAGCATATTTTATCTCTGAAGCAGACGACTTCGAAAAAATTGTAGACCAGTGTAATCAGCCTTTCTATAGCTGCACCAGCATTAGTTTATCCATGATTGATATGTTCCAATGTTGCATTTATTTGGTATGGCCTGATCTTTGTTTTTTTTTTCGTAATTAGTTTTATTCTAATATAATATCATTTCAACTTTAAAGTCCACGATGGTTCTGAACTCCGAATAGTGCAAAGTCCACGATGGCTCTGTACTCCGAATAATGCGAAATCCACGATGGTTCTGAACTCCGAATAGTGCAAAGTTCACGATGGTTCTGAACTCCGAATAATGCAATGTCGTTGCATTTTATTTTCTAATATCAGAGTGCAAAAGAAACTTTCATACATTCAGAACACAATGTAAGGTACAAAATATGAATGTTAAAGAAATGACATGAAAACGTGATATACAGTTGCATAAGGGGGTTTGTTACGAATAAAATAAGCGTGATATACAGCTGTATTGGGTGGTTTCTTATGAATAACATAGGTGCGATATACAGCTCTATTATGTGGTTTCTTACGAATAACAAAAGTGTTTTTCTAGTCCAGGGAGAATGTTACGTTGACTGTAAAGTCTTGAAATTATTCAAATTTCTGATCGGAATAGGGTTTGCTTCTTGCTTTGTATTAAAAAATGAACGGTATCTGATATATATATATATATATATATATATATATATATATATATATATATATATATATATATATATATATATATATATATATATATATATATATATATATATATATTAATCGATCTCGTACACCCAAAAATGTAGATAATTTTCCTATATCATGAAGCTTTGATGTATATGTATTTACAAGGCAAGACAAATGTGACATGTTTTCTATTTTAAGCTTTTCATAGTCCTATCTCTGTATATTTTCATTTCATTGCATGGTAGTAATTTCAGGAATCTTCGTAAAAAATTTTTTTAATCCATTCGTCACGGACAAGCAATACTTGCAATGTGGTAACGTGCAGAATCGTGCCTGAGAAACTCGATTAATCTTTTGACTTTCATCACATTGCCTTCTGTTTGCCCGTATTTTTAATTCTAACGTAATTCATATTATGCTTAGCAGGATATGTGAAAGTTCAAACACATTGCACTCCGATAAAATAAAGATTGCCCTTTGGACCTAATGGACACAGTATTACGACAAATAAGTAATTCGTCACATAAACACAAGTTGATTTGCGCATTAGGCACTGACGCTTTGTTTGGTCTTTGGATTACGAAATAACCGGACCACGAGCCGGAATTGTTCCGAGCCCATGCTACTAATTTGAGAATAACGTGCCGTTTGTCGTCAGGCATGAGCTATTTGTAACTTAGTACTGCACGGAATTTATCGATTGTGAAACTAGTTATTTCGCAGACGTCTAATGAATCGGCTAGTAGCAGCTTCGCGGTATCATTGGCTGTTTGCATGAACATTGAGCGGTGGGTCCGTCGTTTAGTGTGTCTGGTTCAAGTTGAGACACATTTGAAAGAGTTGAAAAATAGCTTATAGGTATGCCAACATATTTGGTACATTATTATCATAAAATAATTGCAGATGTATCGACAAACTTATAAAAGCATTCCGTGAATGATTTTTGAAGGATCGTTCATATGAAATTTAAAAATATTTAAACATTTTATCTAAGACTATTAAATAATGTAAATTAAATTTTCTTGATTGTTTAACATTATGTTCAATATAATTAGCAAGTTAACAAAAGCATTTAAAGATATAAAGCAATAATTCCTTATGTATAATTTCTAAGAGACAAAAATTAAACAATAAAATATAATCATGTACATCAGCCTGTTTGCAGTACACAAGGTAAAGGACTACTTAATTTACATTTAGACATGTACATCAGCCTGTTTGCAGTACACAAGGTAAAGGACTACTTAATTTACATTTAGACATCTTTTGTATTTCATATAGTTGTGGAGTCTGCAGAGGATTAAAAATAAAGAAAGCAGTGGTCGTCACAATTTTTAACAAATTTTTTTTTGTATTAATTTTTTTATCTCACTACTGTGATCATATAAATAGGTTCATTTCAACAGAATTATAGTATTAGCTTTTTAGAACCTTTAAATAACATTTTAGAAATTTCTTACGTAGATTTTTCAAATAATTTGCACAGATATATACATGAAATTCTCTCCCAGAAACAGTGAGAAATATGTAATTAACTGTGCGTAAAAAGGATATACGGCAGTTTTTTAATGAACATTTAGTTGGTTATACATTCAAGGCGGCAGAGCTACATATAGATTTCAAGCGATAGATTGGTACCAATGACATTTATTTTATTTGAATAAAATAAATCAGAACAGTAATGAAATTCACAAATTGTCTCAGTATAAGTAAATAACGATAACTTTTTGTTCATAAAAAATAGTACACAAAGCAGCAACTCTTAATGTAGAACATTTTGTGGTAGTTCTTAAAATTTGGCACAGAATGCATTGAGAGATTCTAACAAAAAATTTGGCTCAGCCGGCCTTTTGGAGACGTGAGCTTTTTTTTCCCCCACTGCGTCTGTCGTGTGTCGTCTGCCGTACGTCGTCCGTCATGCGGCAGTCAACAATTGACCCTTGAGCAAACATGATCTAACCACGGCCGTTCGATTCGTGTGATCTTTTTACCCCACTTGGATTCACCTTTGGTGGGTATAGAGAACATATGACTGTACACTATACTTTTTGTATTTTCTGTGCTTTGCCAATAAATGCAAGACATACTTTTATGCTAGTACTTTCGTATATGGTAGGGAAAGGTATTTATTTTGGTTACAATTAAATTTATCATGAAAATTCTCATGTAAAAAGCACGTTTTCTACAATACACGTTAACTTAGAATTTAGAATGCTTGGCAGTTTATATGGCTTATTATTACTCTGAGAAAGCTTATACAATAATAATTTAATTAGATTTGTTTTTATTATATATGTATGCCCTATTGCAGACCAAAAAGCATTAATCAAAAATGTTCATACATGTGAAAAAGTTTGTAAAATTGTTGTAATGGTTACATATGAATACAGATATGCCTTTAAAATTTAATGTGTCAGCCTCAAGTGGTTTTTGCATAATCGTGATAACAAGGTTTCGTGGACAAACAATGCGTAAATGACATTAATATCTGACGCTGTTATCATGGATTCATAATGCATTTTACTACGTCGCTTTCATGTACCATTAATTTATCTCCTAATATAGACAGCCACACGAGAATGTCCAAATTACAACTTAGCTTTGCAAACATCGCTCATGGAACTCAAATTTCATTGTAGATACTCTCATATGCCGTTTAGCAGGAGAAAAAAATACACGTGTTTCTTATTGCTTTGTATACCTTGCTATTTGATTTATAATAGTTAATATATATATATAGTTGTCTTAAAAAGTGTGAAAGACATTAAATTTCACAAGTAGACAACACCTTGGAAGTCGGATGTTTTATTGACTCCGGTTTCTCTTCGTTATATTAGATTAGAAGAATCACAGATTGATCTTTAAAAAATGTCAAATTTCATGGGTGTTACTGTTGTGACACATAGTAAAGAATACTTTACTGAAGTCTGTGTAAATTACTGCGGTTGTTACAGAGTGAAAGGGAAAGCATGAAACGTTGTATTTATACATAATTAAATGCGTGAAATAATAACTTTGAGAATCTGAGTTTCCTAAAAGTATATTTGCATTTGAAAATAGAAAGGCTTATACACGACCAAAAAAAAAAAATACTTTTTGGGAAAAATTAGCATCTTTAGTCATTTTTAAATATAATAAAACCATTGTGTGGCTTTCTATGCAACGCAGTCTATATACTGACTTTCTCAAAATAAATTGATTTATTATTTACTTGAAATATAGAAACTTATTGGCGAAATAATTTTCATATTATTTTCAATGCTATATTTTCACATGTGAAAATAAAAGATTTCCCATAATGCCGTGCGACGCTTGATTGTGTGTGCCTACATAAGTTCTACCTGCAGCAACAAAAACGAGCACTTTGTGAGATAGAACAAATAAATAGAAACTGCATTACATTTCAGACATGGAAATAGATTTTTGCTGAAGAAATTTGACTCGACGCCGTTCGCGTCTCTATGAAGTTATTTCCCCTTATTTCCTTGACAATGGTGATAAACCTGCTGTGATGCATCGCTGACTCTTACTTGCTTTGTGGTCAGATATGATGAAATAGTTTACAAAATGTCAAAAATGTAATTTACTTAGACAGATTAGGTCAACCCAATCCTTCCGCTCTCTTCGGTCACTAATATTTATATGATCAGCCAATCCAAGTGATGTGACTTTACGAAAAGGGGGGTGGGATGTTGTGCTGAAGAGTGAGTATAATCTTCTAAGCTTCGATTCTGGAACAAGTTCGGTACATAAGTCGCCACTCGTTAAAATATCACGTTTTTTGTACCACACGATAAAATATATCCAGTATTACCGTAGAAAAAGAAAATATCCTCTTTAAATTTAAAAAAAAAAAAAAAAATGAATTAAGTGACTGCTTTTTTGAGTATCTCTGGACAACAGAAAATCTTAGTTTGGGTTCCTTAATTAATCCTGAAACAAACTTTTGTCGTTCTTCTATTGCGATTCTCAATAGGTGCAGATGTCCGAATCACCACATGTTATTTATATTACATTCCACGTGGCCTAGATGTACTCCACTCTGATTGGTCAATCGCCTGGTCAATCGCTAGCGGAGCTTCATTGAGATCGGTTAAATATGAGATAGGCACGCCCTGATCGCTTCACATGACCATTTCCTGGATGCCATGCCCCCACTCGAACATTCACTTGCGCTTGGAGAAAATTCTAACGTTGCGCTAGACTTTAATGTTTTTGTGATTTACGGTAGTTTACCAATCAATGCAAGGCATACTATTTACGCTATTACTTTCATCTTTGGGATGGGGATGTGGATTTGGGATGCCCTTGCTGCCTACTGCTTGCGGCGGGGGCAGCTTGATTTGGTTCTGTAAGTCCGTCCGTTCCGAGAAGTTTGTTGCTGCAGTTTTTCCCATTTTCCATTGTTTACACATTTAAAAAAAAAAACAACCTCTTTTGGACTTCGCTTTTTTGACAAAAGCCTTGTTACCACTATTAATTCTACAAACATGGATGCAATGTTTTGGGAGAAGCATTGTAAACTAAATGAATTATGTGGTAATTAGCGACGTCGAATTTGAATCAAGTAAACGCCAATTTGAAATTATAAAATCATTCGACCATAAAATCGTTGAAAAGGCAAACGAGTAGTTTAATACAATGTCAAAGCCTAAACAACCGACCAATAAGAGGCGGCATTAAAAAAATGATTGTATAACAAAAAAATATATTTCTCATTTTGTCTTTCACTATTGAAACTTTTATAAGATCACGATGTTATTATCATTCAGGCTAGGATTGATTTTCATTTATATACTTCAGATGGTGAAAGTTTCTGGCACGCTGAAGTTTTAGTTTGAAATGAATTTTAGAAGATAATAGCAACTCCAGTTCCCGAACTCTCACTCTTAACTACAAGTATAGTTGCCATTACTAAAGATAGAACAACCTTTAAACTACTTCTTCTAAAAACCGCTCAACAAAATTTGACCAAATTTGACGGAAAGCATCCTGCATAGAGCATAGAAGACTTTAAAGTTTCAACTAATGATACCAATCCGCCTTGAAAAATGTGGCTGCTGTTACTAAAAATAGAAGAAACAAAACTTTAAACGACTTCTTCTCAAACACCGCTCAACAGAATTTGATCAAATTAGGGAGAAATCATTCTGGTTTTAAGGCCTTTCAGATTTATGCAAACGATGCCTATCTGCGTTAGAATATGGCGCCGTTACTAAAAAATTGAGAGAAAAAAACTTTAAACGAACTCATCTCAGAAACTGCTCGGCACAATTTAATGACATTCAATTTTATGCAAATGATGCTGATCCGATCTGAAATGTGGCTGCCGTGACTAAAAATAGAAATTCATTTAAATAACTTCTCAAAAACCACTCAACATTATTTGACCAAATTTCACAGAAAGAGTTTTACCTTGAAGGTGTTTTAATTGTTTTAAAAATAATGTCAACGCGCCATCTAATGTAGCTGCTGTTACTACAAATAGAAAAGCATTTACCCAACTTTAGTTTTAAAAACTGTTGAGCAGCATTTAATCAACTTTGAAGGAAAGCATCCCGGCATAAAGGCCTTTCAGTATTGGACAAATGATGCTGAAGTGCCATTAAATATGGATGAAGATACTAAAACTATGGACTCCTTAAAACAGTTGTTTTCATAACATATGCATGCAACAGCATTGGAAGAAATTTCGTCAGAAAACATTTGCCTGACCCAGATTTTTTGGACAACTGCTCTTGCATTTGGCTACTAGGCAGCTGTCAATCAGGTGAGTAATGTCATGCCCACTTGCGACTCTTATCTACCTTGTATTCTTCAAGTTCTGTGGAGCCGCAATACCTTCGCTGTCGCCGCCGTTAATGAGCAGTTTAAAAAAAATCGATGCAGTTTCCCCGTCTGCTTGTCAGTCTATCATGTATTGCACTCACAGACAAAAACGATAGTTACTCAAAACTCATTACAAATATCAAACAAGACGAGCATTGGTATTTTTGAATAGTACCAACGATCATGTAGTTTGTTTCTCTGTGTGTGTGTGTGTGTGTGTGTGTGTGTGTGTGTGTGTGTGTGTGTGTGTGTGTGTGTGTGTGTGTGAAGTGTAAGTGGTCTTCGAAACAGAATAGCAATGTCATGAGGCCTGTCCGTAATTCAGTCCGTTTCAGAAAAATCGTCTTGTCCATGTAAAACATATGTGAGAAAAGTAACATTTCTTCTTCTTTTGCTGCGAGAGATGAACCGTATATTTGTTTCGTTGAAATTTGGAAATGAGTTCCAAAGAGTGTGTTTACATATTTGAGAATGTCAAAATATTTGGCCATATCAATTAAAAAAAAAATGACTTCAATATGTATATACGTATCTATGCACGTACTTACGTATGTCTGTATTAATCTAAGTAGTGTGGGAATGGTAGGATCTGGACCACTCTCGTAAATCTAAATAAAAAGACCCCCAGATCTTTGCACTTTTCTGGATAACAGCGAAATTAAAAATTAGCTAATTTTGGGAAACCGAATTGATCCATAATTTTATTTTACACAGCGACAAAAAGGTGCTAAGTGTATAAAGATCGCAGTGCTGTGGACAAAATTAGCTAAAATCGATATCACAAAACGAGTAAACTCAAAAGATGAACAAATAATAGCTAATGAGTGATTACAAAAAAAAAACAACTTTTAAAGATATAAATTATAGATATTTGCAACTCACAAAACTCAGAGAATCATAATCGATTTGTACAAAATTTGTTTCAAGAAAGACAAAACAATTTAAATAGAGTAGCATCTAAAAATTGCACGATTCTAATGTATATAATTGACAGTTTTCACAAAGCAATTTCCATTATCTACACAACTTTAGACAGAATTGTAATTGTTTCAGGAACAGTAATGTGACATCATACACTATCAAAATTGTGAGAGAATTAAATTCAATCAGTAGGTAGATTGAAACATGAAATACATCATGGACTTTACGCAAGGCATCAGATACTGTATACAGTAATGCAAAGCCTACAGGAGATTACCCCCCCCCCACACACACACACACATACACACGAGAATATGTGCCTATGGAACTATTCCACCAGGTATTAAACCATTCGTTAACAAATAATCAATAGAGATATCGCCTATAGCGGTTGGTAGAAGTGATTTGAGTATTTCCTTCAGCAGACATTTTAGATGGTGGACCTATCTTGTAACTGAATAAATTTTCAAGCAACATGTTTTTGCTAACTATCAATCCTACTTTTAAAAGTGCTGTATAGATTATGTTAATGGTGTTCTTTGTCTCAGATATAATTTATTTGTTAAAAGAAAATACAACATTTCAGGGATATGATAGTTGCAGATATTGCACACTGTAGGCTGTTCAGATTTACTTTGTACATATGGGTTTTGTTCTTATCAACGTGCTCTAGTTGAGAGCTTCAACTTTGCCCATGCCTGAAGTTTGTAAATGATGTAAACGACACAAGCGCTCAACATAAAATTTGAGATGTGAAGCGATCCAATTAAAACCTTTTATCTTTTGTCTTCTTCTTTGAAGCTGGTCAATTCATTTTCGATTTGCTTGTTGTCTTCTTTTATTTTTTCCATGTTCTTTTCGAATTTCTTTTGCTCTGTATCTTCTAACATAATCAATCTGTTTGAATTTCCTTCTATTTGACTTAGATTGATAAACAAACTCTCGTTTTTGTTCTCTTGAATCTTTATCTTTCATTCAATTCATAGTAAATTTTAGGTCTCCTCCGTTTTAATTTTTTTTCGGTTTTGGCAGCTTTTTGTGTGATTGCAGGCTTTAATGTTTATGAGTTGAAAATGGTGCCGATTTCACATACAACATGGCCATCACAGCGGCCATCTTGAAAATCATGTTATTAACACTCTTCCTGAACGGATGGTCATATCGTCATAGGGTTTTCACTGAAAGATTTATGATTAATTGGTTCAAAATGAAAATGGTGCGCATCTGACCACCAACATGGTATCCATGGCGGCCGTCATGAAAAGTTTGTTATCGCTACTTCTACTAAAGTGATGGCTGTAACCGCAAGAGTCTTTCACCTTTTACTGAAAGACTTCTTATGAAGTCTGGTTGCTCCTAAATTAAAATGGCGCCGACCTAACATCCAGTATGGCCGCTATGGTGGTTATCTTGAAAATCTTGCAATTGCTACCTCTCTTGACCGTATGGTCGTATTGATATTGGGCTTGAACTTAACAACTTCTTATGATATGTAGTTGATCACTAATGAAAATGGTACCGATCAGACATTCAACATGATCGCAATGGAAGCCATCTCGAAAATCTTGTTTATTGCTACTTCTCCTCGGCAGATGGAGGCACTCGACAAATGGTTATATAGGCACGGGGTCTCCACAGAAAGAATTCTTATGGTATATAGTTCATCCTAAATAACATTGTCGCTGATCATACCTCCAATTTGATGGCCATGATGTCCATTTCGAAAATCTTGTTATCGCTACAGCTCCTGATTGGATATGCCGAGCGACACGAGGATGTCACTACAAGACTTCCTGGGATATGTAGCTGGTCCTAAATGAAAATGGTGCCGATCAACCTCCAATATAGCCACCATGGTAGCCATCTTGAAGATCTTGTTATATGTACTTTTCCTGAACAGACGGTCATATAGACATTGGGACGTCATATGATATGTAGTTGGTCGTAAGTAAAAATTGTGCCAATCAGGCTTTCAGTATGGCCGCCATTGTTGCCATCTTGAAATCATCCTATAGCTACTTTTTATGAACAGAAAGTCATATAGACATTAAGACTCGGCATGATATAGCCATTAATGTGTTAAAAGTGCCGTTAAATCCAGCAAAAACGAACAAACAAAGCCTAAATAATATTGGTACTGATCAGACCTGCAACATGATGGCCTTGGTGGTCATCTTTAAAATCTTATTACTACTCATTTTGAAGGGATGGTCATATCCAGATGGGGTTTTCATTTAAACACCTCTCATTATAAAACTGATGACCATATGATCCCCCAAAAGTTCAAAAATCTCGTAACAGCTTCTGATGAAGAGATGGACCAACCTATATATATATATATACACTAAAACACTATAGTATTATGCAGCTGGTCCTGAATGAAAATGGTGTTCATCTGATCTTGGAACATGGCACCATAGATAGTGGCCCTCTCGAAAATCTTGCTTTCATTACATCTTTTGCATAAATGGTGGCATTGACATGGTCTTTTCAGAGAAAGACTTACTGCAATATTTAATTGGTTATGACTGAAAATTATGCAGGTCTGACCACCATTAAATCTGCATTTTTGTACTTTTGTGAAGGAATTTTGAAAATCAGACATAATTGACCTGGGGATCAATGAGATTATTGCTTGTATTTTTGTACTTCATTGAGCTTATGAACATAGTGACTTGTACATATATATACAAGTGAATTTTGACTAGATTTTGTAATTATTTTCGTTCAAATGAACAATTAATAATCAGCACACTTACACTGACTTGAAGGTCAGTGGTCTTGACTCACGCTTTTATCTGTACTGCCTTCTGAGCATGATAATATAAACAAGTGTGAATGGACCCAGTTTGTGGATATATCTGAAGATTGTATAGCATGATACTACGTCATTAGCTTTGTTTTATTGCTAGAAATATTAATTATAGCTTTAATCCAACTTAGCATGTGGGTATATCTTGACATTGTCTGAGGCAAGTTTAATAAATAATATATCCGTGATACCGGGATCAAGGTCAAAGGCCATGACAAAGTATTTTGTGCTTTACCTAGATATATTTTGTGAATATGTTAACACAAACATATAAGAAAATATGATGACACCTGTTATTATTACACTGTACCATGAAATGCGTATGATGACACCAGCTATTGTTATACTGTAACATGATTGGCGTATGATGACACCTGCTATTGTTATATTGTAACATGATAGGCGTATGATGACACCTGCTATGTTTATACTGTACAATGATAGGCGTATGATGACACCTGCTATTGTTATACTGTAACATGATAGGCATATGATGACACCTGCTATGGTTATACAGTAACATGATAGGCGTATGATGACACCTGCTATTGTTATACTGTACCATGATAGGCGTATGATGACCCCTGCTATTATTACACTGTACCATGATAGGCGTGTGATGGTTGTCTGATAATGACTAACATAGAGTTAGAGGCAATACACGACAGAGGCATATACCTGAATGGATAGTCATATCAACATGGATGTTTCACTAAAAGACTTTCCATGAAGCCTAGTTGGTCCTAAATGAAAATGGTGCAGATCTGACGTCCAATATGACCGCCACGGCAGCCATCTTGAAAATATTGTTATCGATGCTCCTCCTGAATGCATGGTTTATGAAGATGGGCTTTTACTAAAAGACCTCTTACGATGTTTACTTGGTCCTAAATGAAAATGGTGCCAATATGAAATCCAATATGGCTGCCGTGGGAGCCATCTTGAAAATCTTGTTATTGCTACTTCTACTGAATGGATGGTCATATCAACATGGGGTTTTCACTAAAAGACTTCTTATAGTGTCTACTTGGTCCTAAATGAGAATGGGGAAAATCTGACGTCCAATATGGCCACCATGGCAGCCATCTTGAAAATCTTGTTATCGCTACTCCTCTTGAATGGATGGGCATATCAACATTAGGTTTTCACTAAAAGACTCCTTGTCAGTTCTCCTTAGACCTAAATGAAAATGGTGCTGATCTGTCGTCCGATGTCCGTCCGTCAGTTAGCACAAGTTTGTTATCGCTACTCCTCCTAAACTATTTTCAGGATTGCCTTGAAACTCTATGTGTGTGTGTTTATTTATATATATATATATATATATATATATATATATATATATATATATACATATGCATATATTATGCATGTATATACATACACATGCAGATATAGATTAAAATCCCTGATCATAACTATCAAGTCACTTAGAAAATAATTTTCGATGGCACTTTGAACTGTGACTTGCATTATGTTTGAAAGAAGTCTCATCATGATTAGTTTCATTATCATCTTCACTTTGATGAAGTATATCTAGGTCTACCTGGACTTGAAGCGTTGAGATGTTAGAGGTGTTATATATTTAGGCACTATGTGGCTTGTGCCTTCCTGTACTTTGATTTTCATTATTGGTTATTGGCATTGTCTTCTACAATTTGATGAAGTGTATCTGGGTCTACAAGGGCTAGAGGAAGAGCGGTCACGTGTTAAGTAATCAGGCCCTATGTAGCTTGTGCCTACTTAATCGAGAGAGTTTGTTTTTATGACTTTGCTTGACAGGCACAGATAAGAGTGGATGTTATGGGCCAAGTTGACGATGGCTCTGGTGACACAATGCTGGTGTTAGATCTATTGTTTATGTCTTAACACAGTTGAAGAAATCCACTATAAGTCCAAGCCAAGCATCCACTGTCCTGAAAGAAAATGGTATTTGTTAATGGGAATACAGTACATTTAACTTTATTTTTATGTGAAGTAGTGATTTTGGACACATGCTATGAGTATTTGTTGAGCTGGAAATTAGTCCAAGGTTTATTCATCTGCTTCAGTGATGAGTTGTTCCTGACATGGATAGGGATACTGTCTTGATTTTCTTTGATGTGGATAAAATCTGTGATTACCTTTCTGTATGAATTTACTTCCACATCATGAATATCCTATTGAGTGAATCCAAAAAACTCAAATAGACTGGATCCATTAAAAATTTTCTGCAGTATTGACATTATTGGATTTACTACCATTTTATTTGTATGCAGAACTCTGGTAAGTATTTTTTTTAAATATTACACTTTTTAACAGCATCAGTCACAATGAGGATTTATCAAAAGTATTTAAGGACTTAGATGAACAATATCCATGATTTCAAAAATACAAGATGAATGAATAATCATATGATATTCGCTAATTTTGGCAAAGTACTTCTAAGCAATTCTTTTACTGGACAACATCTTGCAGCATGAATGAAATGACGCGAAAGCTCGTGTTTTCATCATTCTAAATGGTATACATTGTTAAAAGGAAGAAATGGTCTTTTCTTGATTTCCTGTAAATACTTTTCACCGAGTAGAGCATCAGTCCCTTCTAGCAACTCTTGTTTTTTTTTTAGGGGGTCCCATGGGTATTCGGTTTTGAGGGGTTTCACTATGTATGTATATATATATATATATATATATATATATATATATATATATATATATATATATATATATATATATATATATATCTGTGTGTGTGTGGTTTATGTTTACTACATTGGAAGTAATCAAGCTTCTAACACTGATACTGTTTCGCGTGTTTTGCATGTAGAAACAAAATATTTTTTATTAGGATGAGAATGATAAATCATTTCGATACATCCGACTAGCCTAAAGATAATAAGCATTGACCAGCCCTTAGTATACAAGAAAGTGATATTCCAAGTTCAGTGATGCAGTAAACGGTGAAACTATCGATGAATTTATAGCTCTTGGAAGTAAGATGTATTCCTTGAAGATAGGAGAAACGGTAAAGTAAAAGTACACAGGTGTTAAAAAGGTAGCAGTGAACAATTTATAGTTTCATGACTATATAAAAAAAAAATTTAATTGTGAAGAAATGTATGCTATTTTTTAAATCATCAGATCTTATAAACACGAGATTTTCAATGTTGAGATAAATAAGTCAGCAACGTGTTCATTTGACGACAAGAACTATTTAGTAAACAAAATTAAAACATTACCTTACGGATATGTTAAACCAGGGGTGTCAAACATACGGCCAGCGGACCGGATGCGGTCCGCCAGACTCATTATTTATTATTATTACTTATTATTATTTATTATTATTTATATCAAATCCGGCCCGCCATAGCAAATGAGTTTGACACCCCTGTGTTAAACAGTAAAAAATATTTTGCTAAATTTATAGCAAATAAATATTTATTTAATATGGCGGTATTGAGTGAAAAATGTAACAATTGAATTAAAATGATGAAAAATATTAACTTGTCCAAGGCATACAAACTATTAGTATTAATCGATGTGTCCAATGCATACAAACTATTAGTATTAATGGATGTGTCCAAGGCATACAAACTATTAGTATTAATGGATGTGTCCAAGGCATACAAACTATTAGTATTAATCGATGTGTCCAATGCATACAAACTATTACTATTATTGGATGTGTCCAAGGCATACAAACTATTAGTATTAATGGATGTGTCCAATGCATACAAACTATTACTATTATTGGATGTGTCCAAGGCATACAAACTATTAATATTAATGGATGTGTCCAATGCATACAAACTATTAGTATTAATCGATGTGTCCAATGCATACAAACTATTAGTATTATTGGATGTGTCCAAGGCATACAAACTATTAGTATTAATCGATGTGTCCAATGCATACAAACTATTAGTATTAATCGATGTGTCCAAGGCATACAGACTATTAGTATTAATGGATGTGTCCAATGCATACAAACTATTAGTATTAATCGATGTGTCCAATGCATACAAACTATTAGTATTATTCGATGTGTCCAAGGCATACAGACTATTAGTATTAATGGATGTGTCCAATGCATAAAAACTATTAGTATTAATCGATCTGTCCAATGCATACAAACTATTATTATTAATGGATGTGTCCAATGCATACAAACTATTAGTATTAATGGATGTGTCCAAGGCATACAGAATATTAGTATTAATGGATGTGTCCAATGCATACAAACTATTAGTATTAATCGATGTGTCCAAGGCATACAAACTATTAGTATTAATGGATGTGTCCAATGCATACAAACTATTACTATTATTCGATGTGTCCAAGGCATACAGACTATTAGTATTAATGGATGTGTCCAAGGCATACAAACTATTAGTATTATTCGATGTGTCCAAGGCATACAGACTATTAGTATTAATCGATGTGTCCAATGCATACAAACTATTAGTATTAATCGATGTGTCCAATGCATACAAACTATTAGTATTAATCGATGTGTCCAATGCATACAAACTATTAGTATTATTTGATGTGTCCAAGGCATACAGACTATTAGTATTAATCGATGTGTCCAATGCATACAAACTATTAGTATTAATCGATGTGTCCAATGTATACAAACTATTAGTATTAATCGATGTGTCCAATGCATACAGACTATTAGTATTATTCGATATGTCCAATGCATACAGACTATTAGTATTATTCGATGTGTCCAAGGCATACAGACTATTAGTATTAATGGATGTGTCCAATGCATACAAACTATTAGTATTAATCGATGTGTCCAATGCATACAAACTATTAATATTATTCGATGTGTCCAATGCATACAAACTATTAGTATTATTCGATGTGTCCAAGGCATACAGACTATTAGTATTAATCGATGTGTCCAATGCATACAGACTATTAGTATTATTGGATGTGTCCAATGCATACAAACTATTAGTATTAATCGATGTGTCCAAGGCATACAGACTATTAGTATTAATCGATGTGTCCAATACATACAAACTATTAGTATTATTCGATGTGTCCAAGGCATACAGACTATTAGTATTAATCGATGTGTCCAATGCATACAAACTATTAGTATTAATCGATGTGTCCAATGCATACAAACTATTAGTATTAATCGATGTGTCCAAGGCGTACAGACTATTAGTATTAATGGATGTGTCCAAGGCATACAGACTATTAGTATTAATCGATGTGTCCAATGCATACAAACTATTAGTATTAATCGATGTGTCCAATGCATACAAACTATTAGTATTATTCGATGTGTCCAGGCATACAGACTATTAGTATTAATCGATGTGTCCAAGGCATACAAACTATTAGTATTAATGGGTGTGTTTGAAGAACTGAGAGAAAAAAAACCAAGTATTAAGCAGGGCTGTCAAAAACCAAATGTTTCGAGAACAACGTATTACAAAATAATGAAAGAATACAACATCAAATCCCCACCAAATGTTTCGAGCAACGTATTACAAAATAATGAAAGAATACAACATCAAAAATCCCCACTTATTCAAACAACAAAAAGTTATAAATCAACAGACACCGAAACAAAATATCGACGCCAGTGCAAAGCACAATTGCATAGCATCTGCAGAGTAGAATGGCGAAGCCAGTGCAAAGCACAATTGCATAGCATCTGCAGAGTAGAATGGCGAAGCCAGTGCAAAAGCACAATGTGCATCATCTGCAGGGAACAACATAGAAATCCAGCAGAAGAAAAAAAAAATCAAATTAAAACAGTTAAAAGCGAAGATATATATATACACACACACACACACACACACACACACACACACAAATACTAACGAAAATGTCGAAGACAGAGGTCCTTTAATTAATACTTAGGTTAACACATAAGCTGCACCAACTGTAAACTACGATAAATGCG
Organism: Margaritifera margaritifera; assembly: GCA_029931535.1. Lineage (NCBI taxonomy): Eukaryota > Metazoa > Mollusca > Bivalvia > Unionida > Margaritiferidae > Margaritifera > Margaritifera margaritifera. Next base: position 2,005,900 of record JAQPZY010001653.1, on the reverse strand, counting down.
AATGGACAAATAATGTTGAAGATTAACAAAGTCAGTACATTCTACCAGAGGTGTATGATGAAAGAGAACATGGGTTATCTACATCCTTTTACGATGAAATAAATATATACCAAACATAAATAACAGTTTACAATCTATGTAGCAAAAAGAAGCAAATACAATCTATGCAACAAAAATGGCAAGTCAATACAAAAAAGAAATCTTGAAGAAATCGAACTAGAAACAGTTAAAGAATTTTAAAAGACATATTAAACTGATTAGAAATTTATATACTCAATTATTAATTCTTTTTTCGTAGCAAATTTTGTACAAATCAAGTATGACCCTTGTAGTCTCCCGTGTAACAAATATCTCAAAATTATTAATTTAAAAGGTTTTGTAATTACTCATTATTTATTATTTGTTTATCGTTTGAAATCGATGAACTATTTTGTAATTTCAGTTTTGTATAGGTGATATCGATTTTTTCCACTTAGCACTTTTCTATGTAGAATAAAAAACAATTTTTTTTACAGATTTTGTACTATGATCCAAAAAGGTTTAAAGACTAAGGGGTCTTTATATTTTGATTCGTGAGTGTGGTCCAGAATTATCCATTCTCATACTGCTTATCTATCTATCTATCTATCTATCTATCTATCTATCTATCTATCTATCTATCTATCTATCTATCTATCTATCTATCTACCTACCTACCTACCTACCTACCTACCTACCTACCTTTCTTTTCCGCCTGATTACCGATTGCTTTATTCATTTATGCACCTGTTCTACTCGTAATTTCATTCATTCTTTTGTTTGTTCATTCATTCAGTCGTAAGCTGAGGCGCGATGGTTTAGTTGAAAGAGCGTCCGGCTCGTAATCCAAGGGTCGCGAGTTTGATACCCGCCCAGGCCAGCCCTGGTGGCCTTGGGAAAAGCACTTGACTCCCATTTCCTCGACATGGTATAACTAATAATGTGTTAAAAATGCCGTTCCACATACACTCACATATTAAACAGTCATTTTAAAAAGATAAATTGTTATAATAGTTTCTTCTCAGATTACGTTCATCGCGTAGCATACGTCAACTCCAGTAGGCGAGAATCGTGCTGGCAAACAACTGTATCGGCTTTTAGAGCGATGGGCTAATTTACGGCGATGTATGGCGAATTATGCAAATAACTACCAAACGCTTGCCACTGTGCTAGTGTGACCAAGTGACCAATAAAATGTACCCGGACAAATTTAATCCTCTTGTGTTGGCTGTAGAAGATAACGAAAAAAAGCAGCGCAGTATAAAATGGTATTGTATTTGTTTCTTGAGATATTAAGTTGCTTTTAAGTTTTTTAAAATGTTTTTGATTTTGTTTTTTATTTTAGGAACACCTAATTTCGGTGTAGTTTTATTTAATATAAGTAGTCCAATATATTTTGTGCGTAATTGCGTGACGATAAAATATGACAGCCTTCTTGCTAGTAAAGGTCAAACTTAGTGACGGCGCGACGGGGGTGGGGGTGGGTGGGTGGGGGGGTGTGCAATTGCCCGCGGTGTGCCGGTCTCGGGGTGTGCAATTGCCCGCGGTGTGCCGGTCTCGGGGGGGGAGGGGATGTCGTCCGAGCTTTTTTTTTTTTTTTTTTACCTGTAACCGGGGCGTAGATATCCAAAATAAGTATTGCTATTTCTCACAGGTTTATCTCATTTTCTTAACAGTTAAGATAAAAGGTATATTTATGATTTCTCCAATTTGGAAATCAGTCTTTAAAACGTTTCTCAGTAAATCAGTTCAAAATAACAAGTTTCGCCAGATTTTTAGATTAAATTTGATGACCATTTGATGGGTAAACTTTCCCGATTTTAGTAATGCTATCAAATTCACCAGCATGTGAGACTGATGAACTGTAAAGTGACGGAAATAAGAAGCTAGTATATAGATAACTTTGTAAACAAGAGGGGCATGTCTGGCAAATGTTTTGCGTTTCTTAATAAATTACTCAACTTTATTGAAAGTGTTTCCATTATATCCGTAGCATTTGCCTTTCTTCCTTTAGAGGGGCATGTCTGGCAAATGTTTATATGACAGGTGTGAGTGTAAAAGTTGATTTGTGCATTTAAGTTACATTTGTGAAGGTCGAGAATACATTTGTGTGCAGGAATTTATGACATATTTTAGGATTAAGTGTTATTAACAGCGCTGATGACAAACTGCAATACACAGCATTTCATTAGGTTATTCTAGGATATCTGTGTGTGTGTGTGTATATATATATATATATATATTAAGTCCACCGTGACAAAAAACTGGTGATAAAAGTATCAGTATCTGAAACTTAAACAATAGACAACTTTTTGAAACACTAACAACAAATTCAAGTCATCCTAAATGACCGATAAAACGGTTGGGCATATTTTATCAGGATCCATTTCCGCTGAGTGTATTTGTTGCTATAGGGCACAGACAACTAATTCAGTTCCCATGGACCGAAATGTTAATATTAAGATCGGCAAATTACACCTATATTCTATAAATTATCTATCCAAGAGTAAACTTTTAAAACGATGAAAATGATACGCTACGCAGCTCATTTGTTTTAGAAGAATTCCCTTGCAGGTGCGAACTATCAAAATTCGGCTCGTTTCGAGTTCTCCCCATTTGCATCCGGTAGCACCCGTGCAGTGATAGCGTGAAAATGAAAATGGTTATGGGTTCAAGCCTTCTATCGCGTACAATTTACCCATACATAGGCTTCTTGACCTTCATTATTTTAAATACGGTATTTAATATTCCACCACACATAGGCTGGTTCTGTAGCATGTAAAATAATTAGTTGCCTTGGTGGCCCCGGGGGTTAAGTGGTCTAAGGCGCTCGCCTTTACAGATCACACATCTCACCTGTCCGCGTGAGTTCGAGTCTCGACTCGACTAACGTGGGTATGAGAGAAAGCCACCTCCACCAAATATACGTGCCGCCATGTATAACCTATCATGTGCTGAACAATGGCGTTAAACCCAACAAAAACAAAACCAATTAGCCATTTATTGCTTAATCACAGTAAACATTTTATTAATTAAGCGCATCTTTTGTTTCTCTGTGTGTAGCTGAGGGAGTTTGGGGGTATGGTCAGATTTCACATGGATTACACAAGTGACCATTACTGACCATATTGGAGCGCTGCCCTTAACTCCAACTAGTCTTAATTGACCATCATCATATATATCTAACTTTCTGGATTTCAGCCTTTAAAGACAGAGGTCCCAGTTTGCAAGGAGCGGGTTACTCCTTTCCTTCAGTCTGAAACTGGCCGTCATCGAGAAAACTTGATTTTATTGTGATCTGTTTGGCTGTTTGGTATTAGAAACTACCTGACACATGGATTGACAGATAAGCTTGAGCACCTGTATATTTTTCGTTCAGTCTGAAATTGGCTGTCATCAAGACAACGTGCACTTGTCGTGATCTGATTGGCTTTGAGGCATTGAAACTACTTAACACAGAGATTACCTGGTGAAGCTAAAACACTTAATCGACCACCTGTCATTGTTCCTTGGCTGCATAGTGAGGCTAATTAGCCTACTATTAAATACACTACGAAATTGATCAATAGGTGTTTTCTTATTTACACCTTGTTTCGTAAAGTTAAGTAACTAAATTCTACCTACCTGACTAATCATAATTCATATGTAGCTTATGCTTCCTAGCCCTTAGGGACCGACAATATAATTTTCTGGGGTGAGGGTGGGGGGAGTGCTATTTTTTTTTCTTCAAGCCGGGATATTGTTTTTTTCTTTTCTTATACTTTAAGATAATTCATTTTTAGCCCTACTGGCCACAGACCAGAAGAGCTTATGGGATGGTCTGTTGTTCGTCGTCCGCTCGTCTATTAGAAAAAGGTTTGTTATCGCTATTCTTCCTAAACTACTTCGAGAATTACCATGAAACTTTACACACACATTCAATTCAGTGGTTCCAAATCCCGGGTCCAAATCCCCCTCGCGACCCTATACTGGTACTGCATTTTGGGTCTCAAAAGATGGTATATAGGGCGCGATCAAAAAAATTTGGTAACCACTGGTCTAATTGGTCCTAAATGAAAATGGTGCCGTTCCGACATCCAATATAGCTGCCACATCAGCCAGCTTGAAAATCTTGTTATCGCTACTCTTCCTGAACGGGTGGTCAAACCAGCATGGGCTTTTCATTAAAAGACTTCTTATGACATCTAGTTGGTTCTAAATGAAAATGGTGCTGATCTGACGTATGGCTACCACAGAGGCCATCTTGAACATTTTTGCTATAGCTACTCCTCCTGAATGGTTGGTCATATTAACATGGGGTTTTCACTAAAAGACTTTTTATGATGTCTAGTTGGTCCTGAATGAAAATAGTGCCGATCTGATGTATAATATGGACACCATAGCGACGATCTTGAAATTATTTTTATCACTACTCCTCCTGAACGAAAAGTAATATTGTCATGGGGTTTTCACCAGAAGACTTTGTATGGTGTCTAGTTGATCCTAAATGAAAACGATGTCGCTTGCACATCCAATATAGCCACCACAGCGGCCGTCTTGAAAATCTTGTTGTCACTACTCCTGAATGAATGGTCATATCAGCATGGGGTTTTCATTAAAAGACTTCTTATGGTGTCTAGTTAGTCGTAAATGAAAACAGTGTCGATCTAACTTCCTATATGGCCACCATAATGGTCATCTTGAAAATCTTGTTATGGCTACTTCTCCTAGATGTCTGGTGATATCGATATTGTGCTTTCACCAAAACACTTTTTATGATTTCTTGTTTGTCCTAAATTGGAATGGTGCCAACCTGAAATCCAATATGGCCACCATGGCAGCCATCTTGAAAATCGTGTTGTTTTTACTTCTCCAAAACGGAAAGTCATATCAACATGGAGTTACCACCAGAAGAATTTGTATGATGTCTTGTTGGTCCTAAATGAAAATGTTGGCAATCTGACATCCACATCAGCTAGTTTGAAAATCTTGTTATTGCTGAAGAATATAATAGATGGTTTAAATACTCATCAGTTACAAGGAAGAAATGGTCATATTTTTAATTCCTGAAAATTCTTTTCGGCCAGTAGAGCGTCAGTCCCTTTGAGGGACTCTTGCTTTGAACTAATATAATGAATATAATAGTTTTTTTTTCTATAAATCAGAGCAGGATTTTTTTTTCAAGCTTTTTGGGGAACAGACATTGTCCCCTCCTCTCCCTTCCACGAAAATGAAATGGTCAGTCCCTTACTAGCGAACGACCGGTTTCGCACTTTGGCCTTTAAGGCATAGCATATAGCCAACAAATTCCAGTGTAAGCTTTGCCAAACTTTAGTTTTGGTGATATTTTGTCAGGATAAAATAATTCGAAACAAAGGAACGATATTTACAGTAAAATCACGGATTAGGGGATAAAGATAATTTGATTCTTCGCCAGAGCAGATATATATCTGCCTACTCAGTACCGCCTACTCAGTAACATAACAGTTTATATAAAATTAAGTTCGAAAATTGCCCACTGATGGACAGTAACCTCATGGAAAGTAAGATTCACGTATGTACCACCAAAGCTTAGATAACCAAGTGTACTAATTAGCATGACATTTTCTGTAAAACTTAGATAACCAAGCGTACTAATTAGCATGACATTTTCTGTAAAACTTAGATAACCATGTGTACTAATTAGCATGACATTTTCTGTAAAACTTAGATAACCAAGTGTACTAATTAGCATGACATTTTCTGTAAAACTTAGATAACCATGTGTACTAATTAGCATTACATTTTCTGTAAAACTTAGATAACCATGTATACTAATTAGCATTACATTTTCTGTAAAACTTAGATAACCAAGTGTACTAATTAGCATGACATTTTCTGTAAAACTTCGATAACCAAGTGTACTAATTAGCATGACATTTTCTGTAAAACTTAGATAACCATGTGTACTAATTAGCATGACATTTTCTGTAAAACTTAGATAACCAAGTGTACTAATTAGCATGATATTTTCTGTAAAACTTCGATAACCAAGTGTACTAATTAGAATGACATTTTCTGTAAAACTTCGATAACCATGTGTACTAATTAGCATGACATTTTCTGTCAAACTTAGATAACCAAGCGTACTAATTAGCATGACATTTTCTGTAAAACTTAGATAACCAAGTGTACTAATTAGCATGACATTTTCTGTAAAACTTCGATAACCATGTGTACTAATTAGCATGACATTTTCTGTAAAAAGTCAGCTTTGTTTTCCTCTGAGAAAAGAAACACTTTATTAGAGAGATATTGTTTGATAGACTGTGAAAACTTAAAAATTGTCACTATTTCCAGCAAGCAACCTCGGCCCCAATATTTGTATCAGAAACTCTTAACTAATTACACAATTTTTTTTATTTTATATTTTAGTCTTATTGATGTATATATAAATAAGGCATTTTCCAAATTTGACCTAAGTCAATGCTTTTTTAATTAAAAAAGTCATCCAAAATAAAAGTTACTGTGTATTCTGTATATTTTGGTCCTCTTTATTAGACCTGTCTTTTTATCACACCCCCAATCTAACATGTATTATGTAACACTTCAATCTCACACGTCAGACTGTTGGTCAAAAGTTAATATGTAAGGAGATACAAAGCAAGTTTGATTGACTTTGTTCAACTATTATTGGGATGAAAGATGACTTTATGACGATTTGAATTTGTCCAAGTTATATAGTTATAGTAATGTAAATGTCTGTCGGAGCATCAAACCTAATTTGAATATGTATAAGTTACTTTGCGACAATCGCCTAGATATCACAGTGTTAGACCAAGATTTAGACAAACCTTCAATAATTAAGTATAATATAAGTATAATTACATAATGATTCACACCTAGCCGGCATTAGCACTGGTCAGTGGGCCTTTGGTTTTGGAGGAATAGGCAGTCGGTCAGTGTGAAAGGGGGCGCTGTTAAATTAGTTGAATGTAATAATTTTTACATTAAACCTTGCAAATGCTACGCGTAATGTTTGTTATACGGTGGAATCGACTGTTTTTATCGCTACGCTTGATGGAATGAGTATTATATTTAAGCAAGCAACTGCACATCATCCAAGTCTTTTTTTATAGATATACCATTTTTTTATTTTGTTAAATGAAATACATGTAATGTGTTTAATTCTACAACCCCCACCAATATTTTTTTTTTTTGTTTTTGTTTTTTGTTGAGATTTCTAGGTTTTATTATGTGTTTACCATACAATCAACACTGAATAATATACATTCACGTGTACTCAGCTCTATCTAATTTCATCCCCTTTATCCACCGAGGCGATATGGAGATGTAAGTCACAGCTTCCCCTCTCTCCACACGATGCACAAGCCCAAATCGCCCCAACCTCTGCCCGAAACCCTTTTCCAAAAAAGTTGTATTTAAATATATTTTATTTTATCTATGTTTTAAAATTATTTGGATAAGATTCCTAAAAATACGTTCTCTCCATGAATGAAAACAAGTTGAATCTCATAAAAAGTCACGCCCCCCCCCCCCTTCTCCTGACCGTTTTACTCTCTTAACATTGATAGCGTTTTAATTTCGGTGATGTGTTTTCATTTCATATCACAGCTTGATACTTTGATTACACATGCTGAATATCAGATTCACAGGCGGATAGATATATTAAGATTCTTTCAGAACACCATGGTAAGAACAGTATTGAATTGTAAGTATAATCTTAATGCAATGCTTAATGTAATAAACTTGAGTCATTATATTAAACGTGGTGATTGCAAGGCTTAATATGAAATTAAGATATAATGACAATTCTTAATTTAAATATAAAAATCAGAAGGGTCCGTTTTAAACTTATTTTCACCCTCAGTATTTGTAAACTCGCTCTTTGTCTTGTATGACTAATTTTGCCTCATATCGGCTAGACAACAACGTCATTCACACTCTTTGTCTTGTATGACGACTTCGTCATTCACATATTAAACTAAACGTTGTATTAGTTAGGAGAATATTCGCGCCATGTTTGATATTATATATATATATATATATATATATATATATATATATATATATATATATATATATATATATATATATATATATATATATATATATATATATATATATATATATATTGTAACACGCACAGGGGTTCCTCTACCGAGCGAATCAAACACCTGCGTGAGGTCGGGCTCGAAGTCCCTTGTTTTCCTCTATTTCCAAGGACTTCCCGACAACATTCCGACAACGCGCCCAGACTATGATAGATACAATTTTTCTCTAATCAATCAATAAATGGCCACAATATCACAACTACAATTTCACATTTGCATGGCTTTTCCTTGTTAGCATGCCGTGGCATGAAGCACACATAACACAATTCAAACACCCAATGCAGGAAAATACTAAAACTGCATCAATAGAATCTTGTCTCTATTTTCTTTAGGTACAGACAGGACAAGCTCTCAAAATAATTTTGTTACTAACATTTCACTTTTCATTATTAACCAATTATGGACCACCAAACCCGTATATACTCTATTGTATCTTATCCATTTATAGACTGGTTCACAGTTGTTCTTATGCTAGTCTGACCCCATCTCAAACTACGAAACCAGTCCATGCCACTGCAAAGTCTTTTAAAAACTCTAAGTATGACGTCTGTTCCTAGAAATTGGCTAATTACTCGGGCTGGGAAATATTTTCCCAACACCGACTTCCCATAATCAAACAACTAATCACTCAAATCTAACGAACCTATAAATGGAGACGTAAATACAAATGGAACATACCCAAATTTATTACAATATATATATATATATATATATATATATATATATATATATATATATATATATATATATATATATATATATATATATATTTGTTTTGGTTTCATGCTTTACGACACAGCAACACAAGTAGGTTATTTAGTGCCGAGGCAATTGGAGTAAAGTGCCTTGCCCAAGGACACACCACTGTAGCTGACACAGGCTGATCCAATGGTAGGATTCGAACCCGCACCCTATCAGCCACCGCGGCTCCTTGTTTGATATTATCTGTATCGATTAATAATTGTTTGAAAAACCTTAAATCCTAAGATAACCTGTTTAACTAGCTTGCCCAGTAAGTTGCTAGATTATATGACTTTCATCCAAGTATAGTATAAAAATTATTTGGCCGTTGCCATTAACTTAGACTAATCTAGTAGTCAAGCTCATTTATGACTTGCCGTAAAAAATATCAAGTCGCTCGTCCTCATTAAGGAATAGGGATATGCTGAGGTAGCTCTAAAAAGTTGTCGGCAACGGGCGGGGTCCAGTATGTACCCTCTCACTTTTAAGCCACCCGATGTAAAATAAAGCTCCATAACCATCTGTGTGTATGCATTTTCAAACTCATTAGAGAATGGAGAAACCGATACAGTAAAAAAGATAGGCATGGCACAGCCGATCCTTTTATGATTTAGAGTCACACCAACCACCTCACCGCAACGCTTGATCCCCCCCCCCCCAAAAAAATAAAATAACAAAACAAACAAAAATAAACTCGCACTTTTAACCCTATAAGAACCTATACAGAACAAAATCAGAGATATTACTTTAATAAAGAAGGAAGTGGATCGTGAACAGGCCGATTCATACAATATCACTCATTATGAAAATTTCAGTGCACGCATTAAAACAGAGCTAGGAGAAAATGAACAGCCGCTCATGCACATTGCAGGCCAAAACTTTATCTCGAATCTAGCTAGCACAAATGTGTTTCTGCTTTAGAATCGTACACTTGTATATACAACACGAAATCATGCATTCTTGACACCACTGCAAATAACGATGGAGACACATGGAGATAATGAATGGATATCTCTTCAGTCAAATATGTTCCCCATTGTCAGTCATAAGAAACATTTTATAGTGCTACCGTAAGGAAAATTATGAAGTTTGTCAAATCCTCCCTCTCCATACTACGTGATAATATTTATTCTTCATTATGAATAATACGGTACCTGTTTTTTTCTTACTGCGTGCAAACAAAAAAGTAACAACAAAACAAAACTACATATGGACACATCTGTAGCGTCATTTAAGAGTATTTCGTTGCATTTGTATTACCCACGTATGGGAAACCATAGAAGCATATTACCCCGGAAATCTGAGGGGGAAAAAAAAAAAAAGGATAAATCGACAGTAAAGACCATAAAAATAGTCAAGTGTATACAAAGATTCTTATTTCAACATACAAAATAGAAGAAAAAAGTCATTATGTGTCATTATGTACAGGAATAGCGTTATTCTAAGCTGGTATGCCTCAGATTTTGATTTTTAGCTCAACTGGTCATAGATCCGACAAACTTATGGGATGGCCTGTTGTCCGTCGTCTGATGTCCGTTGTCCGTCCATCCGTTAGCTCAAATTTGTTATCACTGCTTCTCCTAAACTTCTTAGAGGATTGCCATGAAACCTTACACACACATTAGTCCCAATGTCAAGTTGGTCATAAGTGAAAATGGTGCTGCTCAGACATCCGATATGGCCGCCACAGTACCCATATAGAAAATCTTGTTATTGCTCGTCCTCCTAAATGGACGATCATATTATCTACATGGAGTTTTCACTGAAATACTTCTTATGATGTCTGGTTGGTCCTAGATGAAAATGGTGTCGATGTGACGTCAATATGGCCTCCATCATTAAAATCTTGTTATGACTCCTCTTGAACGAAAATCTTATCGACATGGGGTTTTCACCAGAAGACTTCTAATGATGTCCAGCTGGTCCTAAATGAAAATGGCTCCGCTCGGACATCCACAGTGGCCGCCACAGCGACCATTTTGAAAATCTTGTTGTCGCTACTCCTTCTGAATGGAAGATCATATCATCGTGGGGGTTTGACTAAATGACTTCTTATGATGTATACTTGGACCTAAATGAAAATGGTGCCGATTTGACATCTTGAAATCTTGTTATCGCTTCTCCTCCTAAACGGAAAGTCATATTGGCACGGGGGTTTAGCCAGAAGACTTCTTATGACGTCTAGTTGGTCCTGAATGAAAATGGTTCTGCTCGGACATCCAATATGGATACCATAGCGGCCATCTTGAAAATCTTTTTTTTTTTTGCTAAACCATCTGAATGGTCATATCAACATGGAGTTGTCACTAAATGACTTCTTATGATGTCTCGTTGGTCCTAAAAAAAATGGTGCCAACCTGACATCCAGTATGGCCATCACATAAGACATCTTAAAAATCTTGTCATTGCTACTTCTCCTGAACGGAAAGTCATATCAGCAAGGAGTTTTTATCAGAAGACTTCTTCTGGTCACAGTTGGCATCTAAAAAAATCTTATCGCTACTCCTCCTAAATGGAAAGGCATATCAGCATTATTTTTTCACCAGAAGACTTCTTATGATGTCTGGTTGTCACTAAATGATAATGGTGCCCATTTGACATCTAGTGTAGCTGCCATGGCAGCTGTATTGAAAATCTCGTTGATGCTACTCCTAGTAAATGAAAAGTCATATCGACATGGTGTTTTCGACAGAAGACTAATTATGATATCTAGTTGGTCCTAATGAAGATAGTGCCGATCTGACCTCAAATATGGCTGTCACAATAAACATATTGAAAATCTTGTCTCTAATTATTCTGAATGGATGGTCATATCAACATGGGGTTTTCATCAAAAGTTTTCTCATGGTGTCTAGTTTGTCCTAAATGAAAAAGTTTCTGATCTTACATCCGATATGGCTACCACAGTGGCTAATTTAAAATCTTATCGCTCAAAAATATCAGAGATGATTTTAACACTCGGCAGTTGAAAAGAAGAAATGGTTTTATCTTGAATTCCTGGAAATTCTTTTCGGACAGTGGAGCGTCAGTCACTTCAAGGAACTCTTGTTTCCCCATTGCAGTACAAACCCAAATTCAATTGATTTTCAGCTCTTTGCTCGATATGTAATTTTGGAACCGGACATATCATGCCTATGAAATGGGCGCTCAGTGCCTTTCCCAAAGACACGTTGAGGCAGCCGGATCGGACTGGCCTGGGCGGGTATCGAACCGACCACCCTTGGATTTCGATTCCTGCGCTCTACCAACTGAACTACCGCAGCTTCCTTCAAAACAAAACATGATAGCCTAGGGCTAAATCACCACTGGTAATACGTACATTTATTAATGGGAATACATTTTCCCTATGGAATGTTGGTCAGAAGCCAACATTGAATAATTTTATAGCAGTAAACGATTGAAGCAATGAAGACTGAAGTTTGACAGAATTTGATATTGAGAATCAAACTGGCAAGATGTACAACCCCAAATTCACAGTCAGAAGTCCCAATATGTCTAACCTACTCTTATTCTTGTCTTTTCAAACTACATGCATGTTTATCACGAGTGCTTTTTGGTTTAAACCAAGTTCGTCAAGTTCTAACAACTAACATTGTGCGTACTTTACTCGTGGATAAAAGTGTCGGCCTAAACCTTGCTGTTATAGAGGATATTTCAGTTTGATTGCAGCTTTCAGATCTGGTAAGAATAGTTACATTGGATGTATAATTTTCAAGTTACAGAGATATCATATTGACTTGAAATGAAAGAAATCTTGTTAAATTTGACTACTTACCTCCCCTTGGGGGAGAAAAAGCACAACATTGTTCTTGGGATGCAGAGTTAAACTATTTTGGTTTACAGAGTTTTCCTAATTTTAGCATCAATTATAACAGGTAAATGTTAGCTTGCTATTGATTTTTTCTTACGCCAGTCACAATGCAGAGCGTATTATGTTATGATGTCAGTCCGTCTGTCTGTTATTAATTTAGTTTTCGCACAATAACTCGAGTTGTTCACCATCTACAGTTACCAAGCTCTGTGGATGGCTTGCACTCGGCGTACGGATGAATCCTATTGATTTAGAGCTCAAAAGGTCAAAGGTCAAAGTTATTGTAACTTAAAAAAGAAAAATGGTTTCGACACAATATCTCGAGTCCTCCTCCATCAATAGTTATCAAACTTTGTGAATAGCATGCACTTGGGATAAAGAAAACCCATGTCGATTTCGGGATCAAAAGTCAGTGATTAAGGTCACTGATTGAAAGAAGAAAAATGGCTTCCTCACATTTGTTCTGCATCACAGACCTAGACCAAACTTTGTGGATGACTTGCATTTGGGCATCGTTGCAAGCTACGGTCGAAAATCCGCTACGCTCCTTTTTCACCCGTTGCTGCCTGCGGTAAGATTTTCTCGTTTTGGTCTTGCCACATGGGCGGGTTAATGTTGCCTCTGGGTCATAACTTGGAAACTGAGATTCCCACCCTATAACCACATATAGGTTTGAAGAACACAAGGAGACGAAATCAGATATATATATTCAATATAACCCTGGGTCATGTCCCCTGGGGCAGGGGACTTGCACTGGATCATAACTTGGAAACTGTTGAGATCCCTAAGCTATAGCCATATATAAGCTTGAAGGACATGAGGAGATGAAATCAGACATATATCCAATACAGACTCTGGGCCATGTACCTGTGGTAGAGGACTTGCCCATGGATTATAACTTGGAAACTATAACCATATATATGTTTGCAAGACATGAGGAGACGAAATCAGACATATCGAATACAGACACATAGTCATGCTCCTGGGGTATAACTTGGAAATTGTTACGTTTCCGAACATATAACCATGTGCACCTGTGCCGCCTCTGGAGTAGGGGACTTGCACTTGGAATATAACTTGGAACCTGTCAAGAGCCCTCCCCCCCCCCATTATAACCCCCTTAAAACCGTATATACACGAACTGAACATAAAGAGACAAAAATAATTACATCCTTGCAATAATGACCTCTAAGTCAGGCCATGCCCCTGGTGACATAGTTTGGAAGCTTGGAAGCGCGGGGATATGCAATTGGCAATTGGGGTACCATTGACGTAATTCTAGTAAAATTATTGATTTTTCAATGAAATTGGGGAATCGACAAAAGATTGTCAGTCTTTGTTTTCTCATTCGATAAGGATTAATATTGGTACAGATCAACTGAGTGCATTGCTAGAATTGCTTATTAATATAATGAGTTGTATTGGACATTATAAAATGCTAAAAATTGCTTGATGAGGGGTGCAGTGTGAAACAGTAGATTTATTCAATTTTCCTGGCAAAAGAAAGGTATTGCGAAGAATGTACGGTGTCTGAGTGAGCTGTGAAATAAGTTTAAAAGCTTACGTTTATTTCTGAAATATCCAGTTACGAGATCTTGAAAGTGAAATTATAACAGATTAGTTGAATGCCGTCACATCACCACAAACCTGGAACCAAGAGATTTATATCACCGGGAGAGTTTTATGACTTACCAATGGCTAGTATCTAACTGATAGTCTCTAATAGAACACTTACTGGGCCTATTATAACATTTACCGGGCCTATTGTTTACACTCTTGATGGATACACATATGAAGTGTGTTACGACTAGGGGTAATGTAACAAAATGAAAGACTCAAACAAGCTTTCAAGATTTAAATACAAATGTTTAATTTCCTAAAATATTGAATTATTTCAACAAACAATCAAAGTGAAAGAATTAAAATAACGTACAGTATAGAATATCCTTAATAGTCCTAACTTGTTCTAAAGTTCACTGATCCGGAAGCTAATCCAAATATTCCGAATGAAGTATGTTCCGAATGAAGTAACCTTCACTGTACTAATGTGCTAATAAGAATCAAATATATCCAAGTGTTATAAATTCCAAATAGTCCTTGCGAATATAGAATATCACAAGTTCTAGAAATATTTCCGATAATTCCACGGAACTGTATAATTAATAAAGTTTCAAGACACAGTACTGAATCCTAAATGCACTGTATTAAAATAAATATATATCTCTGAAGTAGAATATCCACACACAAAAAGAACCAAATTCGTTTATGACCTCTCAATCCAGTGTAGCTATGGAGAATGGCAGAATACTGCTATAAATCCTCTATACATAGCCTTTCTACACAGAATCGAATTAAAAACCCATACTACGTCTTCTGTAAACAACTGGGTATTTCGAAATAATTTCCTTCTAATAAACGCGATTCATTCTTCGGATGCGACCTTAAACTATAATTCCTGGTCAATACAATGTTTACTTTTAAAAGTACGAGAACTAGGTCAAAAGTTCAAACCTCACGCGATGAAACACGTGACATGACTAAAGCGTCAGTGAAATATCGATCGAAATACCGTATGTGTACTCACGGCAAGACGACAGCTGTTAGACTAAAAACAGAGATCATAAAGTAATAAACTATACCATTATTAAAAGAAAAATTATATATAATTCCGTAACATCCTCACCCTTTTGGGAAAAGAAACGTTTTATGCAATAAAAAATTAATACATGATACAGTCATGTATTCAGAACAGTATAACTGTAGTATTATACACGTGAAAGTGCATCAGCAATTAAATTTTACTTGGAAATAGCCGTAACCTTATCTTCTATTGGTTTTATTTGTCCATGTCCCACAACATACCCTAAAAAGGTAACACAGGCACGACAAAAGGCACGACAAAAGTCACTTCTATTCAAATTGATGGTCAAGTTCGCTTCGCTGAGTTTTGAAGAATTGCTTTATTATGTGATCTTGCCACGTGTCGTTGCAGATGATGACATCATCGATGTAAGTAAGCATCGCAATTTCTTATTCCAGATGTTATCATTTTCATCAAACGTTGGAAAGAACTTGGGGAACCCTTCATCCCAAATGGCATGACTTTGTATTGGTAAAGTTCATCTGGAGTCATGAATGCAGAAATTTCTTTTGCTCTCTCCGTAAGTGGAATTTGTTAGAATCCCTTGAATAGGTCAAATTTTGTGACGTATTTGGCATTTCCAATCCTGTCTAGGATTTGGAAATGAATCTGTCCTGGTGACACTGTTTACTTTTCTGTACTCAGTACACATACGGAAAGTATTATCTGGTTTCGGTACTAAAATACATGGTGAACTACAGTCACTTTTACTTTGTTCAATAAAGTCATTTTCCAGTAAATTCTGAATCTCTTTCTTCAGATAGTCTTGTTTGAGAGGCGACATCATGGAAACTTTTGTTGGTTCGTGTGGGAATGTCTGGAAATAAATGTTCATTTTCTTTTATCAACTGCTTCAGTTCGTTAATCTCAGGCGGCAGTATATGCACACGTAGCGAGATGTAGGCACACATTTGTGAGGACTGTTTAGCAGATTGGACTAAAAGTCTTGATGGAAGATTACAATTGTTTTTAGCACCGGCAATGTAAAGGAGGTAAAATACACACGCCATTTTAAAAATGTTGATTCCTAGAATAGACAAACGTCGGCATGTAGCAGTCTGTACGTGCAATGGCAAGCAGCTTAGGACTGAATCAAATTATTCTTTTGTTTTTCGTTTTGATCTTCTCCAATTACTTGTGATATTTTATATTTATGCCTGGCTAGTCGCCAGCTAAAGATCTAATGAATTTTGATCGCTGTTGGACACATACAGATCGCCTGTTTTCATTCTAGGGTATCCAACTGTCTCTGCTTCTTGACCATGACACTTTGATAGTATGAAAAGACTAGTGAAGATTCTATTTAAGTTTGGTTTGGTTTTGTATTGTTTAATGCCATTTTTTATAACATGATAGGCTATTCATGGCGACCAGTATATTTGGTGGAGGAAGAACCTGGGAAGAACAACCGACCCACTGGAAGCTACTGGCAAGCTTTCTCACATACCCTCGTTGGTCGAGCTGGAACTCAAACTCATACTGAGATGTGTTAGTGATCAGTAAAGGCGATCGCCTTAGACCACTGGTCCACCCGGGGCCCCTGAAGATTCCATTTAAATTTTATCAGTCCATGTTTACCCTTTTCACGATATAGCGCATGTCTAAATAGACGGTATAATAAGTATAGTGTTACGGTTATAGGTTGAAGTTCTTTTTTTATTATTTGTAGATATGATAGTGGGATACAGTTTGTCATATTTTGTGTCATAAATTACAATATATTTGTTTATTGATTCATTAATTTTGTGATTGTTCAGAGATCGCTAATTTTAGGGGAACAAATTGGATATTTGAAGCATAAAAATATAAGAGAAAGCAGGTACTATCGGGTGGTAATTGTATTTGAGACCTTTATTTCCAACACAGACACGCTATATACTTGATGGGAAATTGTTTGGTCAATGCCCTTTCTACAACTGAAAGAAACACGGTAAGGTAGCAGAGGATACGATGTTTTTTTCCCTCGCCATTTCTCCTTCTTTGTTCGAGCTGGTGACCCCAAGGTTACCAAAGTATTTATTTGTATGATACTTTCAAATATTGGCTTATTAGCGACAATGCGTGATAAGAGATCTATATCAGTACAAGTTGGTCGTTGACGCCATAGTTTGGTAATATTTGTACAAAAGGGAATCTAGATATTCATATCTGTCGTGCGTAGACCGTTCATAATTTTTATTTACAACTTCTAAAAAAAACTGCTTAATCAATATGTACATAATTTTACAGGGAGCATTCTGGCATCAAGGCCTTTTATATCTGTTTAATTAGTGTTGATCTATCGTACAATACAACTGCTGTTATTAAAAATCGAATACATGTTTAAACGACTTCTTGTAAAAAATATAAAAAAAACACTTAAAAACTTACCAAATTTGATAGAAAGTATAATAATAGGACGTCCTCTCATTTGATGTAAATGATGCTGATCCATCATCAAGTATGGCTGCTGTGAGTAAAAATTAAAAAACTTCTCAAAAACCGCCTAACAGACTTTGACCAAATGTAACAAAAAGGATCCTGGCATAGGTCTAAAGGTCTTAAAAATGTGTTAAAATGATGCCGATCCACCATCAAGTATGGCTGCTGAGTAAAAATTAAAAAACTTCTCATAAACCGCCTAACAGACTTTGACCAAATGTAACAAAAAGGATCCTGGCATAGGTCTAAAGGTCTTAAAAATGTGTTAAAATGATGCCGATCCACCATCAAATATAACTACCTTTGCTAAGAATAGAAAAATAGTGAAGTGACTTCTCCAAAACAATTGAGAAGAATTTGACCAAATTTTACAGAAAGCACCGTAGCATGAGTGCCTTTCAATTTTTACAAATGATATCAGTCCGCCACCAAATACGGCCGCCATTACCTGAATAGACTACAAATGTAAACGACTTCTTCTTAGAAACCGCTCAACAGAATTTTAATAGTGTTGACAACAAGCATTATGGCATAAAGGGATTTGAAATTTATACAAATGCTGCTAACCCACCATCAGATATGACCGCCGGTATTAAAAACAGAAAAAAATCAAACGACTACTTCTCAAAAACCGCTTGTAATAGAGAATTTGATCAGGTTCAAACGACGACTTCTCAAAAACCGCTGCGCAGAATATGATCAAATATTTTGACAGACAGCATCATGGCCTAAAGGGGTTTCAAATGTATACAAATAATACCAATCCACTTTCAAATATGGCCGCCGTTACTAGAACTAGAAAAACCTTTAAACGACTTATTCTTAAAAATCGCCGAACAGAAGTTGACAAAATTCAATAGAAAGCATCCTTGGAAGAAAAGGGCTTTCAGCTTTATACAAATTATGCCGATCCAACATCAAATATGGTCACTGTTAGTAAAGATAGAAAAATATTGAAACGATTCATTCTGTTAAAAACAAGACAAAACGACGACAACAACAACAACAACCAAAAACAAAAAACAACATAATTTTAACAAATTTGACAGATAGAACCCTGACATAAAGGACTTTTAGATTTGTACAAGTGATGCCGATCCCAAAAAAAGTATGGTTGCCATTACTAATATTAGAAAGAGGGGAAAAAGAAAAGAAAAAAAAAAAACCCTTTTAACAACTTTATCGAAAAAAAGCCGCGCAACCGAAGTTGACCAACTTTGACAGAAAGCATATTGGTATCAATGCCTTTCAGTATTTTACAAATTATGTTGATGCGATATCAGATATGGACGAATATACGAAAAACAGAGAAACTTTTAGCAAATGTTTTTTTTTTATAACATTATTCGATTATCAGTATTGTAAGAAATTTCACGGACTGCAACCTTCTGACGCAGATTACTTGGATATCTGCTCTCGCATTTAGCAATTAGGCAGATATTACCGAGTGAGCGCAGTCAAGCCCACTTGAGCCTCTTGTTCATGAAAGTTTTCGAATGTAGAGGAGTTGATTATGTCAAATTTATTCCTGTTCATATCTGCACTTTTGAGTTACTTCCTTTGACACGCGGTGTTTAAACTTGATAGTTGCAAGTTGTGTGACATGTTGAATGCAACGAGTCTTTATAGATTCCTCATTATAGGAAATATAAATCAGAAATAGTATTTTGGCTTTGAAGATTGCGCAATCAGGGCTTCTTGACAGTTGGTGTGACTCTGATCAGAGTTGGTGGCTTCTTTGCCAGTGATTCACAAAGTTTGTGGATGAGATAACATTGGGTACTGTGGTACTAAAACGATACTGTAAATATCCTCTCCAGTATGCCCTGCAGGCAGTATACTCAGGCAAAAAAGCATTCACACCACTTTCATATTTCGTTGTCTCCGTAAAAAGGAAATTACTTTTTCATAACTGTGTAAGTAAATTTGTTAAATAATGCCAGAGAGAGAGAGAGAGAGAGAGAGAGAGGAGTTGCCGACTGTCAACTGCCGGTTTATCAGACTCCAAGTTAGCGCCTTGATAGATCAGGCCACAATTGCCCTTTAATTGGACATAAAACCCGTCTGTTGCATGTGTTTGTCGGTATTTGTATTGTCTGTCATAATCTCACTCATTAACCGTACATTGGTCTCCATTTCAGAGCAAGTTCATTCGAGTCTGCATCGATTGCCTGTAAGAGATTAAATCAAATGAAGTCGTTTGTTTGCTACAGTTCAGATTGGACTGACAGTCCTTTGATGTAAAATTGACATGCACGACATGGTTATTCTTTGCAGCTGCCATATGTTACAAGGCGTGATTCGTGTCATTAGTGATTTTATAAATACAACGTTCCAACTATTTACCTACATTAGGGATCCTGGCATTGATTATGATTGATCCACTTTTTGCTCTAAGTCCCACCCCCACTCATTTTCTAACGGTAAGAAGAGTGGACAGTTTGGTGAAATATATCGATTTTTATTTATTTAACACAAAGATTGGAGTATGCTCTTTCGATCCCCACAAATTTGACTTCAATTGAGCCAATAGTTTTCAGGATAGGAAAGATTGAACTAAGTGACCGACCATTTCATTTAATATTTAATAAGGGGGGGAGTCATATATATATATATATATATATATATATATATATATATATATATATATATATATATATATATCTTTTACCTCAAGATATTTTTTCAGCTATTACAATGGATATAAAATAGGTTCTTTTTTGTATATATCAGAGTAAGAATTTTTTTTCCATTTGAGGGCCAGAATTTAAAAAAAAAAATCCCAGCTGCACCCCCGAAAATTAAATGGTAACGAGAAACAATAAATTCTCATATAGTTCACCGCCACGTGATTGCGATTGGAAGCTACAGGTGAGGCCATTGCACTCGGAGGGGGGCAACATATCGTGGTAGTGTTGCCGAACAACTCATTCCCCTGTTAGTCCATTAGCCCAGACCGAAAAATTGACATATTGGTATCACTTCAACGGGCAAAGTCTATCGTCTACTTTTAATTAGTACATGTCCCTAAATTAAATTTCTGTCTGATATCTACGTCGGGTAGCTCTGTGGGTAAATCTCTGATTAATATTTTCAGCAACTTCCTGAAACCCCCATCTGTTTCATAATACATGTATGTTTTATGCTCCTTTTAGCCCAATAGGTTAGATTCTCATCAGAAATCCAGTTGTCAATTCATGTAGAATTGATAACATATTTCATTTTCTTTACTATTTAAAACAACAGCTGAACAGCATCGTCAGGCGCAGGTTGTATATCAACCTGGTCTATGGCAAGGTACTCATCTTCATTTTGTGTAACTTTGCAAACAGAAGATGGAACTTTAGGGCCGTTATCCAAGTAGTATTTTAAAAAGTACAACTTGATAACTGGCTGCACCAGAAGGCAAGTGCCACAAGTCTTTTTCACATTGGCACAATACAGTGGTTTAGAGTTCATTTACATCACTGGTGGAAACCTTGAACTTTTTGAATTCTTGCTGGAATTAGATTTTATTGCGTTCCTGGTTTTTTGAGAACTTCTTAGGTATTACTGCACCAATTTTGTTCCTTATATATTTCCTTCTTTTTTCTATATTTTCGACAAAACCCGCTGCCTTAGTTATACGTTCAGTTGCGCCAAGACTATCCCACTTATTTTAGGCACTAACTTGGACATAATATATCCAAAAATCAGCATAAGTTATGTTGCATTTGCTGAAAATAGCTGCATTTGAATGAAATAACTGGAAATTTTAGTGCAAATGACTTTTCCGAAACCGACAGAATCACACCTATTTGCTTGGTCATCCTAGGCAAAAGCCAAGAGGTTGAACTCAATAAACATGTTATTTTCTGTTATGCTTTAATGTCGCTTTTTATTGAATGCAAGTAACATTATTCCCTTCTTGGCAAATCTCCAGGAACAATCAGGGAACAAATATTAACGATTTTCTTCGGCACTATAATAGGGTGCAATAACAGCTGATTGGCTGTTTGTATAGTGATACCTAGTATGGAAAATGAGAGAGAGAGAGAGAGAGAGAGAGCTGGCGCTGTCATATTTTTGTGTATATCCTGCTCGTATCTCTACATGACAACACTTAAAATTTAAATTAAAAATTAAAATATCACTTACATAATATGATAGTCTTATTCACACAACACGTTCGTACCCCAATACGACCACTCTAATATGAACAAATCAATATTTACTAGCGCAGTATAATATTTTCACACTAACACACTCGTATAGTGTACAAGAATGCTAAACATTAAAAAAAATATCAATATTCACTGGTGCAGTTAGACTATTAAAACGTTAAGCGAAGCAGATATTAATTTCATTTTTTTTATTTTGATATCTTAAATAATGGCACTTGAAACATTGTATAGTATTCAGCAGTTTTTGGAGTTTAACATGAAAGCATCAGTGTCGTATCTAGAGGTAATATATATTTACTTTACAAGTTTGGACGTGGTTACATTGTGGTCAAAGGTGGTTGAGTTAAAGAATAACATTAAAAAGAATAAACGTGTTCATTTGTTGATTTCGGATATAAAAAGATGAACTTCAGTGTTTCAGAAAAGTTGCAGATTTACAGATCACATTAAATGATGACAGCATTGAAATATAGTAAAGATACAAGGAAATATTTCAGTCGTGAAGTGGAAACATTGTACTGTCACAAGTGGCGAAGCCACAAATGACAATACAAAATGTTTACACTTCGCGACTGAAATATTTCCTTATATCTATTAAAAAAACGTAGATTTTCTTTTATGATGTATTTTTTAAAGGCAAAAATAGTCAATTTGCATGGATTTTATTCTCCCTTCTGTGCCAAAGCGATTAACGGCTGCATCACTACATCGATAAGAACAAGTTTCGAAATTTTATTTAAAAAAATTCGGACGGTTATTTTTAAAAAATACATATTTAGCTTCTACATATAATTCTTTACATTGCGTATTTTCTCCAATTATTGACTTTTTATACGAAATTGAAGAGATTTGTATTTTCGTTGACACATTTCTTGCGCTGATTGAACCAGTAAACATCGCAGAGTGGTCGTATCCGACAGACTTCATAAACAAAAGATTTTAGTGATTATGACTTGATTTGTGAGGATTGTTGTTCTTAATTATGTTTTTTTTCTGCATTCAAATGTGAATTTTTGTGTGGCACTGACAAGCTTGCAGTCTAGTTCGGTAACATACGCTGCACCCAAATTTCAATTGTCACTTAATCTTGGTTTGCAATCAACTCTCATCAATGCCAGATTTCTCCATCCTTTTCAAACATGATTATGATTGTGATGAGAGTTAAAATCGCTACTTAAACAATTTTATTACTATATTTAATCAAGAGGCTTTTTTTTTTCTTTTTTCTAAAAATGTGTACCGTTTGTCGTAGAGTGTAACAGGTATACGATACTCTATAAGTGACCCAGAATATCGAGTAGCAGCAGGTCATGTAAGTTCAGTCATTGACAATTTGCTTGATTCATGTGGAAAACTTATTATACAAAATTTAATACTTGAAGCCTACTGTTTGCTATTTGGGGTTCGTTTTTAGACATTTCTTGATGGCGCCTCCTCATTGATTACATACATGTCTACTAGAGGGGGGTCTACGGTCTTGACACATTATATATATATATATATATATATATATATATATATATATATATATATATATATATGTAGAGAGAGAGAGAGAGAGAGAGAGAGAGAGAGAGAGAGAAAGAGAGAGAGAGAGAGAGAGAGAGAGAAAAAGAAAAATGAAATAGGCCTAAGTATGGAAATACAAGTTTGAATAACATATATAAGGGCAGATATATGTCCTTAATAGGAAATGAAAGTAGTACCAAAAGTGACTGAGAAAATATTAAAATCGGACAATAACATTTTAGGTGATAAATTCATTTACAAACTGGAAGCTTTGTAGGGAACGATATAGAGGGTATGTTTTAAGGACACAAACGAGCTATCTTTGTATCACAAACAAGATAACATATACAAAATTGAAAAGTTCTGGAAAACCATAAGACTGAAAGGTAAAAAGTATGTACTTGTGAAATTGAAACAATTTATAAAACCAATAGAATGAACGGTAAGAAGCATGTACTTGTGAAATGGAAAAGATATGATGAATCGCTTAACAGTTGGGAACCGGTTGAAAACTTTATGCCAGTAAATACATTATGTGCAATAAGCACACCTCTCTATCGGAGACGACACCTCCGTGGGAGATGACTAAAGAAGAGTGCATAAATAGCAGTATTACGGAGGATAAAAACTCAGAGAATCTCAAAGATAACGAGATTCTTGAATCTTACAGATGTGTTAGAGCACGAAGGAGTTGAAACATACACGGCATGCGGATTTGTGTTGGTAAAAAAACCAAGGGGGGGAAAAGAAAGTACATCCAAAAACCATCACCGATAAACAGCAAAATCGTATGCATGAAAAGCAAGATAAGGCAATTACAATATAGACAGTGACTTAACTGGGTAATAAATGACATTAATGAAGGAATGAAAAGATATAACATTCAAAAATATGAAATCGATTGTAAGTACATCTCTAAAAGCTGAAAGACCGATACAAAGTGAAAGATTAAAAGCTTGTCTATAAATCTTAAAACAAATTAAAGGTGATGAAAATGACATAAATGTTCATGTAATCATCTGTGCATTTAAACTTTTATAGAATTTTATACATGGAAAACATAACAATCGTATCAACTGCACATTCAATTATGTATTTTTTTCTGGACAAAACGTTTACAGTGTACGATTTTAACACATGCAAAACCTTATGTTACAAAGAAGTACCAGAGAAGTAGCCAAAATCAATTGATTTTGGAATAGTTTCTACACCGCATGTATGAAGTAAAATCCAGTACATCTTTCACAGAAAGTAGATATACAAATTTTGAAGATGCAATTTTCTTAGAACTCTCAGAACTTTCATTTGATATTTAATAGTAATTTATATTAAATTACACAAATAAATGATTCACTCAGCATTATATGTTGTGGACGAAGTCCAGTCAAGTCAGAGACAACGTGTACTTGAGGTAGAATCAGTTGTAAAATATTATAAATGTAACAATGAAAAACTGATACAGGAAATAGAAAAACGAAATACAAAGTATCGGAAATGTAAGAAGTGTGTAAAATCAGCGTGATGAAAATTGTATTGCAGTGGAAAAATGAAAATTTGAGAGAGAGAGAGAGAGAGAGAGAGAGAGAGAGAGAGAGAGAGAGAGAGAGAGAGAGAGAGAGAGAGAGAGAACAACAAAGAATAATGCGTGAAATAGAGGCCCAACATATTTCCACAAGAAAAAAACAATTTCAGATATGTTTGTTATAAACTTAAATAACGAACTTAAACTTTTTTTTTAATGACAACTTCAGCACCTTACCCTTGTTTTGAAACTGTTTAACGCTCCAGTTAACACGTGCATTGCACAAATATTTGACGATATACAAATTCGCTACACTGGAACTGAGTTTGTCATATACAAACCATTAAATATATTTGATAAATACACTTCAAAATTTGATAGTGAAGATACTCCTAATAGATTAAGTGCACAGTGCAACGTGTTATTTTTTAAGAATGAATTAAACAGGACAGTGTGGATGGCCACAGCTGCTTGGGGGATTTCCAACCCATATTTGATGGACACAAATGTACTAGAATTAGACAAATCGATGTACAAATTTCATGTTTACTTTCAAACAAGAAAACTGTTATCTGAATGTAAAGTACCTTTACCTGACGATGAAATTTTTTTGAACACTATATAACAAATTCAGTAGTGAAATTAGACTATGCTTTTTTGTGGTGAAGGGTGTATTTTGGTTCATATTGTCATGGTCATGAAACTGGATAATATCACTGGATACAACAACAATTTATAAAAATCTAATGACTCATTTATTGTCATGATTGTATCTGAACAATTTTTCATATCGTTCGATGTAAAGTTGTAAGGAGATGCTAATAATTCAGTGGTAAACTCAGAATTTTTATGAAAGGCATAACCATTTATTATGGTATTGACGATCTTGTCAAGTTGAATGACAACAACATTTTCATGACATTCAAATATTTGTGGTTACCAACGTCTGTGAAAGTCAACAAAATCGATTAAGGTATCATACATGATAAATTGAGAACGTAAAAATCACTAGCTGGTAATGTACACAACACTTGTAAAGAAGCTGTTCAGTTTGCAGTATACGAAAAACATTTTGAAATACCACTTCAGTCTACTGGCACATCACTGTTGACGGCATCCAGTTGAGTGTTGACAACTTATAGACTAATCTTTTTTAGTATCAGGCTGGTTTTGAAACGTTCGCATGATAATAGATTGCATAGTACAGATCATAAATTATATAAAGCTCAACAAGGTATATACCTGCAAATAAACAGAAAATACAACGTAGATGTACACAAAATGTATATTTATTTTGTGTCTGGTGCTCTGTTAAACATAGAAACAATGTGTTTTACAATATACTGGTTTTAAAATTTCCTTTCGAATAAATAGATGAATTATATTTTGAAGTTTTAGATGGAGGTATGTTTTGGTGAGTGTTTTCAGATGTAATGTGAATGGTGCAGTTCAGCAAGAGGGTATAAAAACGTGTGTGACATGTGACTTTGAACCAACACTGTTTTGACACCCACATACAGCATTTAACTGACATTTCAAAAGTGTAAGCGCTAAAATGATTTATTGAAAGAACCTCAAAATATGATTATATGTGGTAGTACAAATTGTAAAAGACAAAGTTTTGCACTAGACTTGATTGAATAAAAATACAGGACCTTCTTTGACTTTGTTGTCGTCATCTGTCCAACCCTTATGTACAACAAGACCTACAGCAGGAGATTGCTTTTTAGAAGTGATAATATAATTGTGATAGATCCTGATGACAAATTTGACAACTGGTTATAATTACTCATTAATGTTTACCATGGTACTAATACTTGTGCCAACATTAAAGATATAAATAAAAAAGTAGTCAGCCATCCTTTCCAAGTTGACATTTAGTTGTAATCATTACGGAATATCTGTTTCGGTGATAGTACATAAATACAGCTATGTTATAAAGGACCTGTGGGAGAATGTTAGGTCATAGCGGTTGTTAACTTGAAAGATAAGAAGTTGATGGAAAAGGTGTTTGAGGAAAACAATGTAGCACCGGTGGTTACGAGAGAATAAATGGTTTTAAAGCTGAAACAAAACAGAAGAAATTATTACGCGTTTAGTGTACCCGTTTGATTACAAGGTTGTAGAAAAACCATTTTTAAGTTTATGTTATTAAATTAAACAGGTTTGTCATAATAACAATTTAATATAACCTTATATAACGTAATATTGTATAACACATGATGGTGCGATCTAATTCAATTCATCTCTTGGTGATTTACATTTTGGTTTAAATAGACAGTTTTTACACATGTTAAATGTGAGATTTGTTTAAAAACGAATTTATTTGTCCCTTTAAAGACCTTTTTCATCTTTGTCAGTTCTAAAATAATAAAACTTACTTCTAACAGCATAAAGTTCTTGTATAGGAGCATCACATAATTAATCTTTGAAAAGTCCTGGTATCTTTGTATTCATGTAAGGAATACCTTATATATTATTTTTCTTGTAATCAATTGTGTCATAAAACTGAATGTTATCCTCTGTGTCATTGTAAAAGTTTATCTTCCTCAACATGAATACATAACGGATTTATACCCGTCATTAACAGCTTAACTGTATCACCATATAACGGCTTTAGCTTGTTGTAATAAAATTCATAAATCAACCACTTAGTTTTAACACAGTTAAGCCACCGCACATGGGTTTGATTAATTTGATCTTCTTTGTTTTTAAAGCTACTTATCTGTGATCGTTCTCCTTGCTAACGGTAAACTTTTCTTGTATCTGTTAAATTTCTTCTCATTGGCACATTTAACCTTCGTTCTATTGCGTAGATTTTCTGTCGGTACCCAACACAAAATTATTCAAGAGTTTGAAAAAAACTTTTTTAAAGTCCTTGTTTGCTGTTATAATATAGTGGTATTTAATTAAATGCACGATTATAACCATCGTTCTTGGTCGAATAACACGACTCCGTGTGTGTTTTTGGGTTTCAAACCTAACTGAACATACGACTTCAAATATTATAGTGGATAACGTATCCCTATTTGTTTTTCAACGTGCACATTAACTTTGGTACTTAATTTTTTTTTTTATCCTTTCTGTTCTCTACCAATTTCTTTTGTAATGGTGATAAATCACATTCCTATAGAATTTTTTTTCATGCACTGATGAATGGTCTTTGAAATCTACTTCTAAAATGCCACAAAACTTCTATTATCATTGCAAAACATTAGATTATATTTGATGACTTTGATTTGTTGCTTGGTTGTCCATTTAAAATTCTTGACGGGCATGAATTCAACCAATCATACAAATTGTTAGGGATCTAGGTAGATAATGAATAATCGTGACCTATTGTATTTTCCACCATCTCGCGTTTTACCTTCGCAATTGACATATTACTTGTGATTTCCTTAAGCATATCTATTTTATTTCATGCTAATTCCTCCTCTAATACCTGATTCTGTGATCCGGAAACATCTCATAATCTGTGAGCAATTCTAATTCTTCTTTACTTATTTTCAAACTTGCATCTTGAGCTAGTCCCGGTGCACTTTAATGATGTGCTGGGTCTAGTTTGTAATTATTCATACAGATATCCATGAACTCTTCAAAATTGTCACACAACATTAAAGTACCTTTCTTGATGTAGTAGTCATGTAAGTCACCAAAAGAGACTTAAATTTGAAATGGTTCATAACCTCTTTTAAAACTGGTAATCCTACGCTGTTATCACTGATCCCGAGAGACTGGAATAATTTTTCTCTGTTGGTGGTAATTTAGTTTTCTTAAACCTTTTTAAAATCAGACCTATATACTAGTATGGGCAAATGTTTTTTCTCAAATATGTTTAGTCCATGTTTTTAAAATGTATCATGGTGAATTTTTCGTCGTTTAGATTATTTGCAAGTTGTTCTAAGTATTGTCCCTTGAACAACAAAATTATCTAGGAATATAGATGCCTCTTTATTACGACTTCCTTGCCAACCTTTAAAATATATCGACTACGAAATCTTTACAACATGAAATGTATTTTTCATCAATATTGGTATTATCGTAACTTCTTGATCCGGATCGTTTTTCACCAACGCCTTAATAAACAGACGAGAATCATATGCTGATAAATTATGTATAAAGAGTGGTATATACTCGGGATGTCTGTAATTAAATTTACACTCGTTATGTGGAGGAGCTCTGTAATTACCAGTTAAATGATCACGATCTCTTACTTTGTTGATTTCGATTTCCTTCTCACAACTATGACATATGTAGGTGGAATTAAAATGTTTATCTTCTTTTGTAAATATCTTTTCAGCAGCGTTTGGTGGTCCAAGTTCTTTGTACACCGTTTCTGGAATTTTTTGCACATGCTCGTAAAACTTTTTATGCAATCTATTTCTCTGTACACTAAAGGTCATAGTCTTTGTGTACTGATTTAATGTGAAAACAAAATCCCGACTGTATATGTTTAGCTTTTTCTTTATTTGTTGGTCTCCATGATACTTTCAAACTCATTAGAGTTTTTGTTTTAGTTCCACAACAGAATTTTCGTCATGCATTGGGTTTTTGCGTTATCTACTTGATTATACAATATGTTAAAATGATGTAAGCACTTCTTGTAAAATCACATTTTATTGGGGTGTTTGTTTATCTGAGATGGCACCAATCTTAATAAATCTTTTATTCCCCAAAAATTATATTTGTTTCCATTAAACATAATTGACATGTATATGTGACTGCCTCGTATCCTTTCTGTCACTCTATATGGTCGTATGAGTCTGTCTACGATTTCCCATACATGCACAGATATGTTGAATTCATTTTTTTCGATATCATCATTGTCGTCTTTTTGATCGGGTATCTATGAAGCCAAAGTTTATAATTGTCTCGGTTCTATTTGCGGGGTTTGTACGGATGATCTCTGTATGGGTTTCTCATATATTCTTCGGTATAACAGAAAAACAATAGTATCTTTATTTTGAATTTTAATGCATAATATTTGTCTTTCACTTATTTTGGCAATTCCATGTTTGATCTTCCTCTCATTAGCTGTTATCTATCTACGTGTAACGTTAAATATTCTCTCCTACCATAAGACCAATTTTTATATGTCCTTTTTTCCTGAGTAAATTTTGTGAGTAGTATTTCAAATAGCCCATCAATTACCCTTTGCATTTCATTTATGTTTAGGCTGTTTAAAGCCTTTGTTCTGTGATATCATTCACTAAATTTCGTGTACTTTTGTTCTCATTACAAGTACAATCACTAAATCTGTCTTTTAAAGAACAACCTCTAAATTTCGTACTTATTATCCTCTTCAAGTATTGTCCAACATCGTTAAAAAACGAATACAAATCCTGATCATTTCCACCAAGAAATCTGTTCACTTTTACAGCTCTATTAAACGCGTCCTGGAGCCGTCTGGTGATAATTCTATTTTTATTTTATCCGTTAATTCTATTTAATTTTCTCTTCTTATATACCTGGGTATTGGAGAATTAATAATTGCAGGAATTTATTATATTCTTCTTTATTCAATACAAAATTAATTATGAAATTTACTTATCTTGTGACAGTACAACGATTCTCTTGTTAAAGTTTTTCCACTCTTGCAAGTAGTTCTTTTCTGATTGTTTTCTCTGATCAGAGCTTTGAATCCATTACGATACTGATTAGATTTCTTTACATCTTTGGTGTTGTGTCTTGCGCTATTCTATTTTGTCCACTGAAGTTTCTTCACTGCATTTTTAGGAGAAAATGGCGCTAGTTTATTTACTACCTGTATTGTTTATATATGAGTCTAACGTTGTTATTTATCTCCATAATTATAGTGCGATTTCCACCTATTAAAGTGTTAAAGTTACCAACTATTTGATTTCTTTTAGTCTGTTGAGATTTGTTCAAGAATTAAAATCGAAAGATAAAAATTAATCAGTTTTCTTCTGCAGTATGTATAACGTTCTTTCCCAAACCTATCATTATCTGCTTGCAACTGTCTCATCAGAAAATCAAACCTTTCCATTATTGGTGATGATGGGAATATTATCCTCATTCAAAATTCTGTTCCAATACCATCCTGTGACTTTTTGGGTGTGATTAATTCATCACAAAATATCTGTACTTCATTATTATTGATTTTATTATATTTTCTGGTATTCCTTTTTATTTAAGTGACACAGTATATTCAGCGGGTTTCTAACTGTTACTAGAATCATTATATCCTTTAATTTCAAAAATATATATTTATTACGGTTCATATTTTTGGTCTTCACAATCTTTCCAACCCTGTACACGTCGTCTTGTTTGTCGAGTAGAAATAATACGTGTTGGGGAAAATATCCCCTCAGTATTCTTTCCCTTTTAATTTTCCAATTTGTAAACGACTGGATCATCTAAAATTACTTGCCTGATTTTCAAAATTTCTTCTGTACAAATAGGCAGATAGCCTTTTGCAAAAATAGATAGAAATTATGAAATCCTAACTATCTGACCGGTATTATATTTATGTGTTCCACAGATATCTATTGTTAGGTAACCAAATATGTTGATCCATACATTACATCTCTTGCTTGGGTCGCTAGCTTGAATCGGAGTCGTGTATATTGACCTATTTTGTTTTTGTTGGCTTTAACAGCACCTTTAACACATTAGTAACTGTATCATGCTGACGAAATGGGAGCTAAATGCCCTTCACAAAAACCCACTGACGCAGCCGACCCGGGCTGTCCTGGGCGGATATTAAACCAGCGACCCTTGATTTACGAGCCAGACGCTCTACCAACTGAGCCATAACTGTTATTTTATCCATTGATAAGATTAGGCAATACATCAATCCTTTTTCTTGTTTTGTTTTGTGTAAGATATTTTTACATTCTAGTTTTCACTTTTCCATAAAACATTTTGATTACCGAGGCGTTCTTGTCTGAGAACGTACGTAGAAAAATATTCAATATTTTCTTTATACAATTCTTTACTTTATCATCGTCAAATTCTTTCCCTGTATCGACCTGTATCTTTCCCGCTGAGACTAAACTTTCTTAGCCCATGCATATTTGAAGAAAATATCCATCACAGTTAAAATGCATTTATATCCGTTATTATCCTTCTCGTATGATTGCATGTGAATAATATTTGCTGGAAATTGATCGTCTGCTTGTATCATCTGTAGGTAGACTGTTCAGTTAAGCATTCTTTTATTTCAGCATATTTTATTGTATTCTTGTCCCGTTTAATTTCTTCCAACAGTTGACCAATATTTGAGTAAGCAACTGGACTTTCGAGGTTAAAGTACAGATACTTCAAATACTCTTCTTTATCAGTACTAAAGCAGTGATGTCGATATCTGAGAGAAATGTTTATTTATTTTTTAGTCTGGAGGGGATAGACGTGTTGTCTAACATAGATGTTTTGAAGAAAGAAAAAGTACAGGATAATAAAAACATTCGTCTGTCCATCTATAGCATCATAAAAGATATTACTTTTTTTTAAACCGGAGAACAGGAGAATTACAGATAACGTTCAGTGATAATGGCACGGAAATCATTATCTCTTTTAATATATCCAGTGGACAAAGCAAAATTTCAAACATTTTGAGGTACGTACCAGGTATTAATCGCACGTTCGACACTATTAAATTTCTAGATTATTTTTAAGCTATCTTTATATTACAGTTTTATGACCGTTAAATTTTGCCAGATCTCTCTATAACGAAAAAATAAAATAAGAAACAATTGTAGTTGTATGGCAAAAACATCATTTGAATTTACCAAAAGCACACTTGGATTTAAAACGGTCTCAGAAACATCAGTGTATGAATTGCCACTAATACAATCGGGGTTAGAAAAGACAAAACTCAGTTTATGTATGAAATCATTTATTGCACTTAGAGGATTAAAGAGATGGTGTTAGCTATTACATGTTACATTTCCAGTTTTAAAACTTATGCGGTTGGTCTGTTATTATCGCTCGAAGATTTCATTTCATTATTTAGTCCGTTTAATTGAATCTAAGTTTTATCATTCCCGCTGTTTTATGACTTCTGACATTTTAACATTTGACTCTTTGGTTTCATTGTTGTTTGTTTTTGGTGTTTTGTTGTCTTTTTTGCCTTTTGCTCCAATTCTTTGCTCTATGATTGTCTTCAGCGAAGCGGAGGATTATGTCATAATCCTGAGCACCCATAAGTACCCATATAATACATAATTTGTGCTCACTTGTGACAGGAGTCGAACCTACACTGTTAGGGTATATTGAATCTAAAGTCCATACGTTTCTGTACTGTGCCACGGACGCAGTTTAAACTAAAAATAAAAAAGTATTAAAACAAATCTTTCCATTAGAAGCTTATGGCTGAGGTATTTAATTTAATTTATTTGTATGTCTCAAACATAATGTCATAAAGTATTTAATTTGTTTATTTCAGTTTTTAAAAAATTTAAATATCTCAGTCGAAAAACTGCTGATAAACATAGCGTAGCATGTACTTTCGTTGATTAATTTTAATGTATTCAGTCATATTAAATGCATATGAGTCACAGTACAGAACACTAATTTCTGTATATTTTTAAAGCTATTCAGTCTTAAAATAATGATCACCTTTCATAAATGATTCAAATGTAATTACTCTTTCACTGTGTATGGCATAAAAACAACCATACAACCATTGTTTAAGTTTCCATATAACACGTGTACAAACGGCAGCTATCGCTTAAAATAGATTTCCTCGGAATTTGAAACAAAGTCCGTACTTACATTATTGATTTCACATTCGCTTAAACATTCTATGGAACACTAATGAAATACACTAGCAAACATACATCGACGAAAAATAACAAATTACAAGAAAAATGTAAGTTTGATGAATATGTATCTATAATGTATGGAAATCGAAAGAGAAAGTTTATCTCCATTTACTTAAACTAGATCATAAACTAGACCAGACTTACTCTTATGATTATTTTCCTCTTTTAATTGTTTGCGTAATTCCTCTCTAGCTTTTTTAACTCTTAAGTTTTATATATATAAATTATTGTGATTCTCAATTGCCTCAGTTAACTTGCACATACTTTTGGTGTACTTTTGTTTTACAATGTTTGTCAAACGAGATATATTACTGTTCTTCCATACTCACATTTAAACCTTTCACCATCAATGATTTCCGATATGTAATAATTTACTATCGAATATCCACGATCACTTTTATGTTGATATGCGCATTGCCCACTTTTTTGATACCTTGTTGATCATTTTTCATTTTCTCTTCTAATTTCTTCCCTTTTTTGGCAACTGTCACATTTTACAGTCTCAGTTTATTTGCCGAAACACATTTACTTTAGTTGATGTAGCTGAAACAGGTAGTAGTTAACAAAATTAATAAGATGGGTGATGAGTACAAGTCAATTTCTTCCTTCTGACATGCTTTTATATTTATCGAGGACGATGCCTTGTTATTACGCAGTAGCAAAAGAAAGGTGCTAATAATCATCGCCCATTTTACTACTGTAGTAGACCACGTATTGTACAATTCTATGAGATTAAATTACACCTGCCAAATATTTTTCTTTGAGTTGTAAATAACGACAGTCGGTAAGGTTTCAAACTTGTTCATACGAAAGCTGGGAGATACAGTTACACTATCTACCGAACAAGGAAATGAAGGAGATTGGGACAATGCATCGACAAGATGAGATGAATTAAACACAAATAAATTCAGATTTCGGTCAGTGATTACATTTAACCGTTTAAAACATATCGTGATCTGGTTAATCGTTGAGGTTAGGTTTCGCCTCAAATTTCCTAATAGGAGAAGATCATGTGTATGATTCCAGTTACAGTTGAGTAATTACTGTGCTTAAAAGAACAATGTCAGTAGAATAGACACCATATGGTTAAAATTAAAATCTTCATGATGTAATGAAAACAAAATTCTAGTAGTACTTAATTGTAACGGTATTAAGTCAACAATGTTTTCAAGTATAGATTGACATGCAACAAATATTTGTATGCATCCTCAGCAGATTTAGTGCAAAAAATTAGTTCTCTCTCTCTCTCTCTCTCTCTCTCTCTCTCAAACTGCTGGGCTGTTATTGAATGCGTCTGAGTGTTAAAGCTAATAGTGTTTAATAATGATGATGAATGTATTTATTTTTGGCACACTTGATGTTAGGCACATATTGGCAAGTGTCATGGGGCTTTGGCAAATAGAACGTATTTAAAAATATTTGTAAATATACACGTGTTATATAATATATAAATGACTGAAAATTGATAATGTATGTATGTATGTATGTATGTATGTATGTATGTATGTATGTATGTATGTATGTATGTATGCATACATGAATGTATAATGCGCCGGCAGATCTGGGTCTATGTTGTTGGCAGTTGTACCCGTCTTATACGCGAGAATAACGGTAGTTTTTTATATGAATTTTCCATATCAGCCTGATACCTTGGGCTACAATGGATGTAAGCACTGAATATTTATTTGCAAACTTAAGTATTTCACACGTGCATCGTTTCTTAAGTTACCCGCAACTGATACACCAACTGCAGTAATATACAGAGTACATTTCTTCTTCATTATAATCCTTAATAACAGTTGTTTTTCCCTTCCAACCCACCCCTCCTTTTAGCGAAAGCAGTCGACATATTATTCACGTTTCCGTCCGTCCGTCACAGTTTCATTTCCACTCTGTAATTTTCATGCCGTTTAAGATTAAGGGATGAAACATGGCATGTTGTTACATTATTAGAAGCTGTGTCGCATAGCACATTGGGATGAAACATGGCATGTTGATACATTATTAGAAGGTGTGTCGCGTACCACATTGGGCAACCCATCTTTAAGGTTAAGGACACAGCTCAATATTTTAAGTTTTCCGTCACACTGTTAAAATTATGTTATCGCTACTCCTATTGCATGACTGGTGACATTGACATGAGGTTTCACTAAAATACATCTTTCAGTATTTATTTGGTTCTCAATGAAAATCTTTCAGATCTGACTACCGACATAAACGCACATTTGTCAAGGAAGTCTGAAGACCAGACCTAACTGACTTTAGGATCAAGTCATAGGGCATTGCTTGCATTTTGTACTTCGTTGATCTTATGAACATATTAACTTGTACAGTGAATTTTCACCAGACTTTGTATTCATCTGCACTGGCTTGTGAGCATTATAACACAAACAAGTGTGAATGGATTTTTATCAAACTCAGTTTGTGTGTATATCTGAAGAATACCTTGAATGATACCACTTCAGTAACTATTTAAAAAATAATAATATTACTTTGAGATTTATCCAAACTTAGCATGTGGGTATATCTTGACTGTCTGCCTGATTTCAATACTCAGCAGTTAAAAGAGAATAAAACGATTCTCTTGGATTCATGGAAATTGTTTTCAGCCAATACAGCACCAGTCTCTTCGAGAAACTCATCTTTACGTTATTCACAACACGTTCATTGCCGCTCTATAAAAACGTACAGACGTTTGAGAATAGGGACGTATACATCATCATTAGCCAATGTGTTGCATATCACATTAGGGGTCCTTTCTTCAATGTCAGTGCCACGGCTCATTATTTTTAAAGTTTTCCGTCACACTTTCCTTTCCACTCTATATCTTTAAAATCATTTGAAATTAAGGGGTGAAAGTAGGTACACTTACGTATCATTATTACAAAGTGTGTCGCATACCACATTGGGAGTCCTGTTTTTAAGGCTAATGTCCCAGGTCAATATTTTAAGTTTTCTTTCACATTTTCATTTCCGCTCTTTATCTTTAGAGCTGTTTGACATCTGCTTTATACATTATACATCATCATTGACAGGTTTGTCGCGTACTGCGTTGGGGGTCTATATTCAAGTTAAATGTCAAGGCTCACTATGTTAAGTTTTCCATCACTTATTTTCCACTCAATAACTTTAGAACCGTTTTAGTTTAAAGGATGAAACTTGGTATACCTAAACAATAGTAGAAGGTGTGCTACATACCAAAATAATGCTAACATCTTCGAGGTCAAGGTAACAGGTCATTTTTATACGTTTCAGCCTTTTTTTCCCCATTCCAATGTATAGCTTAAGAGCTGTTTAAGATTAATGGATGAAACATGGTATACTTATATATTGTCATTAGAGGATGTTGCTTTCCACATTTCGAGGTCGTATCTTCAAGGTCAAGGTCAAATATACATACTTTCATTTTTTTCTACTCTGTTTCTCAATTTGATAGCATCGCACGCATCTTCAAAGTCAAGGTCAGGGTAAAAATGTCCCTATTTCTGCTTTTGTACTCTAATGTCCGTTGAGATAGAGCCATGAAAGTTGGTTGCCGTTTATTGGATACGTAAACTCTCTCTTTCCAGGATTGTGCTGATGTAACGTTAAACCCAGTGCATGCATACTTTTATGTATGTCCAGTAAACTCTACAGCTCTGACAAAGGTTACAGTCAGATCTCATCATTGTATAATTGTGGTGACTTTATCACTGTAGGTGGAGGACACAAATTTACTAAATTTGCTTGTTTGTAATGTTGTGATTCGTATCATTCACGTTTATTCTTGATACAGATTAGAGTGATATAGATAACCCTAATTATCTTGTTTGTTTCTATTATTATTATTATTATTTTTACTACCAGCTGACAGACGAGGAAATACAGCGGCAGGAAGACAGAAGAAGAAAGAACCGCCTCGCTGCTAAGAAATGTCGCACGAAGAAAAAGAATTGGATGGATGACCTTACCAATGTAAATTGGATTTTTTACCTGGCTTTTATTTTGTAGCTCACCTGGTCATAAGGCTAAGTGAACTTAATGCATGGTATTGCTGCATTTAGAACATCGAGGTGAATCGTACAGATCATATCTCGAATGTATGCCTATAGCTGCCATTATCTGCCGTTCAGACCAACTTGGTTATTTACGAAACAAGGATTGAACGAGAAGCTGTGAATGTAACAAACTGTTGTTTTCATTCGCAACTTCTCAGTCAATCCTACTATCAATCTAATCGTAGAAATAAGCAGGGTGGTCCGAATAGATTGCGGTTCGATTTTGCAAAGAAATTTCTGGCGAACAAAATTTATGATTTTTCTGTAAATTACTACGCCGATACATCCGATGGACATTTTTGTCTCGCAGATATTGTTGAGGTGGTCCAAATGGGTATTGCTACTGTGGTACGTATATCATCCCCGTAGTCCATCCACATTTGCTATTTTCAACTTTTTTCTTTTCTTCTCAGAACCAAATAGAAAAAATTCAGCCAAATTTGACAAAGGGCATCCTCGCATAAAAGTCTTTCAATTTTGTACAAATAACGCCGATCTGCCATCCAATAAAGCCTTACTTAGAAATAGACCCCCCAAAATAAATATAAAAAATAAAAATAAATAAATAAATAAAATAAAAAAATGAAAATAACAAAATAATTTATTTTCAACAGCTGCTCAACAGAATTCGACCGAACTTAAAAGAAAACATCCTGGCATGAAGACTTTCTAAATTTTTATAAATGATTCCGATCTGCAATCCAATATTGCAGTGACTAATAGTAGAAAAACTTCGAAATGCCTTCCCAAAAACTCTGAACAGAATTTAGCCAAATCTGACAGAAACCATACCTTTTATAAACGCCTTTAAAATCTGTACAAATGATGCAAATCAATCATCCGCTATGGGCCTTATACATAAAAAAAACAACTTTTTTAAACAAAACAATCTTCTCAAAATGCACTCAACAGAACTGGAGCAGGTTTGACAAAAAGCATCCTAGCATGAAGGCTTTCTAAATTTGTATATCCAATATTGCAGTGACTACAAGTAGAAAAACTTTCGAAATACCTTCTCAAAACTCTGAACAGAATTTGACCAAATTTGTTGGATAGTATCCTTTTTAAAGGCCTGTAAAATGTACAGAAATGATGCAGATCTGCCATCCCATTATATGACCACTATTGCAAAAAATACAAATAAAAACATTTAAATCGCTTCTTAAAGATACGTGTAGCAGAATTTGACCTAGTTTGACTGAGAGCGAGATGGTTTGGAGGCCTTTGAGCAGAATTTGACCTAGTTTGACTGAGAGCGAGATGGTTTGGAGGCCTTTGACCTCGTACAAATAACGCTGATCCACAATCAAATATAACTGTAGGTACCAAATATAGACAGACCTTCAAATAACTTTTTTTATTGCCGATTAGCATAAAATTTAAAGATATTTTTACAGAAAGCATCCTACTGACGCAGATTTCTTGGTCAACTGCACTTGTATTTGGCTGTGAGGTATATCTCAGACACTTGAGCTATATCATGTCTCCTTGGATCTCTTGTTTTTCCACAGCTCATGTCGTATAGCAGCATCAAAGTTGCATTCCTTTGCAATAAAAGTTGTTATTTGAGATAAAGGCTTGTATAGTCATGTGTCTCACATAATGGAGAATAATGAACACAATTTTGCACAAATGTATACCAGAAGCAGTATATTGAACCCATGAGAAACTAGAAATCTACAACAAAGCAGTATACTGATCCTTTCCTAACTTTGCTTTAAGTACCGCCTACCCTCATTTACACAAGAAAATCAATCTTAATAAATCAAAAAAGTATTCAATTCTATAGACTCATTATCTGAACTAAAAGAAAGACAAGTTCAAAATTGTAAAAATCAAAGCAGTCGTTTCTGACATATTCTGGGCTCAGAGTTACTCTATATTTTCTATATTTTAGGCCAGGTTGTGGGAACATTTCCCACATGTCCAACATTATGTAACATAATATAGCTACTCACACCAGAACAATACCACGAGTTTTGTCAGGAAGCTGTCCGCTTTACGGATGGATTCCTGGTGGATGATTCTCATCTGGAAGTCACTCAGAATTCTTGATTTCTGATTCCATCTCAATAAGTAGGTGGACTC
The DNA here is from genome assembly GCA_029931535.1 of Margaritifera margaritifera. Classification (NCBI taxonomy): domain Eukaryota; kingdom Metazoa; phylum Mollusca; class Bivalvia; order Unionida; family Margaritiferidae; genus Margaritifera; species Margaritifera margaritifera. The sequence continues at coordinate 1,966,070 of JAQPZY010001653.1, read as the reverse complement.
TTGTATTAGAGATTATTGCGTAGAAATAAAATGAATAACTTACATCGGGCTCTGCCCAATCAAAACAAGGTTTTTTGACCATGAATCTGAAAAGATGCTCACAGATAACCACACCAGAACAATACAACGAGTTTTGTCAGGAAGCTGTTACTTTACGGTTTTCTATATTTTAGGCCAGGTTGTGGGAACATTTTCCACATGTTGTCCAACATTATGTTACATAATATAACTACTCACACCAGGACACTACAACGAGTTTTGTCAGGAAGCTGTCCACCAAACGGAACGCTTCCTGATGAGGGTTGTCCGGAGGCCTCTCAGAATTCTTCATATCTCGGTCCATCTCAGTAAGAAAGGTGGACTCCGGTGTTGGGGACTTTGGGAAAATTAAAAACTTCAGAATTTACATCGCGCTGTGCCCGACCAAAACAAAGTGTTGACTGTGTATCTGAAAAGATCCACACCAATAAACACCATGGCCAAGCCATAGTTAATTTGATAAGCAACGTTGACTAACATGTTGGGAAGGTCTGTTCCCAATAGTTTCTCGATTATACACCGACCCCCCCCCCCACCCCCACCCCCTCGTAGAAGACTTGGGATTTTCACATTGTCGGTAGATCTGTTTGAAAGACGGGTAAAAATCAACGACAAGATCTCGCTATTGTTTTATTTATGTCATCCTGGGTTTGTCCACAATTCTCTAGTGTAGCTCCAAAACGTAGACTTGCTTGGATTCTCGTGGTAAAGGTCTTGTGCTTTAGGTACACGTACTTACATAGACATGGATTCTCGTGGTAAAGGTCTTTTGCTTTAGGTACACGTACTTACATAGACAATTTTTCCTATTCTGAAATTGCGCGTGCTGAGTTAAGACTCTTAGTATTAACATTTCTTTTAGGAACGTAAATAAAAAGTAAGTCTGAAAAAAATGCACAGTAACATTTTGTTTGAGTAGAAACTAACCTTCTAGACTTGTTTCTGCTTGAAGCGCACAGTTCGCCCAAGCTAGTATTCAACCAGCTAGATACGGTGTTTATACGGGGAATCGTGAATTTTACATATATTCTTCTGAAGAACAACGAATTGCCCATCCACATCATACTCATTGTACACAGAATTCCTCAAACATTTTTTTTTATGAAAAAAGACGTTTGCAAAACTTTTAATGCAGACGACTTCTGTAGTACATGATATTTTAAGGAGGTTTGCCTCGTAAGGGTTATACCAACTTCAACTTCTCTTCTTGCGCCGCAAATATACATTATGAACGCCGATTTACCCTCGAAAATGAATTGAATGTTCATTGTGAACGTCGACAGAGAAAGAAATTGTTGAAATATTGAAACACGACTGAAAGGAAGTCTTATATCCATTTTTAAACTAGTTGCATGAATACATTTTAGATAGGTGCAGCATCTGGTACAAATTGCAACGCCGGTTGAATGTTACTTTAGTTGCTATATAAAAAGAAATTTAGATAATCATTTGAGATCTTTTTGAATGATCACTTCTAAATGTATCTGTCGTCTTTTTTTTAAATGGCACGTTATTGCACACCGTTCCAGCATAGGTTGTGCTGTAGTGGAATTTTTTTTATTTTCGTTTCAGGTTTACAAGCAGCTTAAGGGAAGAAGGAGAGAACTGTTGTCACAGATCGCAGAAATAGAAAGAGAAAAGGCTAACCTCAGAGAAAGAGTGCTTGCACAATCTGCTGGACAGGACCAACAGTCATCTGCGAATGTTTGCGCTCATAGGACTCCGTGTTATTTGATTCCTAATGTTTCTCTCTTATGGGACAATAATCGCTTTACCTACATTAAAGCAGAACAAAGAGACAATGAACCGATCACTTTCCACACAAAGGTCAAAACGGAAGTCATATGTCAATAATCTCTCTCTCTCTCTCTCTCTCTCTCTCTCTCTCACACACACACACACACACACACACACACACACGGGGAGGGGGGTTAGTTGGTCGAACTTCTCCGCATAACCTGTAGTGCAGTATCCGCGGTCCATTGTCGTCCGTTCATTAGTACATGACTGTGAGCATGAATGCTCTAATAGGAATGTATTTTCGTAACATATATTTTTCTATCTCAAGCGAGCCCTTCTTTGTTTCAAGGCCAGAAATCAAAATATAGATGGTTTCATTATAAAATTCATGTAAACAGGTGAAATCAAATACCGAATGTCGGCGCATCTCGATCTTTGATGATGATCCTTGGCCTAAAGGTCAAAGAGCACAATTTGGACGTTTTGCGTTACAACGGGCTTATAAACTGGATTAGAGTTAGGTAAATAAAATGGGATCAATCACATTTTGTATGAGGCAGTTGGTATAAAGACTCCATCCTGACTGTAAGACAAGCTGAGTGCACTTCTTTGAGGGACTCGTGTTTATGAATGCACTACATAAAGATTGTGCTGTTCAATCCTTTTCATTGGTATTTTTTTATGATTTAATTTATTTGATTAATTTACTTTGCAAATATATATATATATATATATATATATATATATATATATATATATATATATATATATATATATATATATATATATAATTTTCGCAAACTCCAATCGGATTATCCTTGGCCTTGTGTCCCATGCTAGGAGTGTATCGAGAACAAGGCTAAAGGCGTAAAGCCACTGTAAACTGGTATCCGGCCGTCTGCTACGCTTCCTCGCTACACAAATAACCGGTAAGTGTTAATAAAAGTGGTCAACGTTCTGTCCACAACACTTGCCGAGAAGTCAAGCTAGAGTTCAGTTCAAAACAAACAAACAAAGGAAAATTTTGCCTAATGTATATATCCTGGCTGTTGTGATTGAGATAGCTTTGAAAAATGTGAACACCACGTAAGCTTAAGAATGTGATGTGTGAAATAGTGGCAGCACTCTCACAAATCTATAGAAGTTTAAATTCATCTAAGCAGTGGCGTACTAACGGTATATGGCGCCCGGAACGACGATGATGGCCCAAAGGGCCAGAATACGAGGCCCGAATTTTAATCAGCTGTTTTGGCGCCCCAAGACTTCTAGCGCCCTGGGCAACCGCCCCGTCCACCCCCTTCCCTCCTCCCCCTTCCCCCCGTTAATACGCTACAGCATCTAAGGGACAAAAGAAATATGTCAGATTTACATATGATTCGATGCGTTTGATTGGTTGAGATGGCCACCAGTGTAAGCCGTCGTTGCATCAGCCGTCATCGGTTGTTTGTGTAGCAAGTGAGCGAGCGCAGCAGATGGCTGGGTACCAGTTTAAGCCACTGCCAGACAACAGTGCGACGCAAATAACAAGGTCAGGCATTACAAGTTGCTCGGATACTTGAGTGGATTAAACTTGAAATGATCATCAGTTTTTCTAATATATTTTCCTTTTTTTAATAAACGTGTTTGTTGACAAACTTGTTCTATATATACACCAAGCGATTTGCCTCTTTCCCCCCCCCCCCCGGGCTCGGAAGTCATTGTATCGTATAGGATATTTTTTCAGAGTGAGATTTTGTATTTAAATTATGGATATTCAGTTAGTGTATAAACCGCATACTTTGTATAGCGTCGGACTCTTAGTCCAAGGATTGCGGGTTTGATACCCACCCAGGTCAGCTGCATCGGCGTGTCCTTAGAAAAGGCACTTAGCTCCCATTTCATCGGCATGATATAGCCAATAATCCCCCCCCCCCAAGAAAAAAAAAATTATAATAAATAAATAAAAAACATACAAATCGTTTATTAATATGCATATGATTATTTTGTACGAAAGTCAATCAAGGGGGAGAGGTGCGTCCACACCCAGGTCCATACAAAAGGATTGCCAGTCGCTCTTATCTTTCATGTTTCTTGAGGCAATCACTTTTCCTTTAAAAGTATTATTTTCTTATCCCTTCTTTATTCCACATTAGTTGATGTATATTCTTTCTTACAAAATTAATAGAAAATAACTTTTTCGCTGTCAACACCGTTCATTTTTTGTCATGTCCTTACTACTAGTAAATCAAACAGCTGATGAAAGTTACATTGAAGATATAATTTACGGTGATTAGTTAATGTAATTATCAACCTTGAAAGGTCATTACAGGTAATTTAATTTTGTAAAAGACAACTGACTAGAGTGTTTTGATCATGCATGTACCACTCGCTCGAAAGTTGTTGGCCTCGGGGATGGGATCATACGTATACCATCTAGCTATTAGAATGTATATATGTTTATTTTTCATTCAATTTTGAAGGCTTTCGCTCAGACTAGGAACGTTAATGTCCAATAACCGAGGTAAGGCTGTTTGGCTATAATAGTCTACGATTTTTTAGTACACATGCATGAGACATACACCCAAAACCTCGCTTTCGATCAGTGGGATAATACGATAACACACGTTACCTTTAAGTAGCGGCCATTGTGAAAATCGTCAATTGATTTTAACTTTTTTTCAAATTTACAATGTTGACAATGTCGGTATTGAGCAGCAAGCAAAGCAAAGGCCTACATTTATTAATTTTCGTCGTTACAGGTTTATATATCTTAAAGATATAAAAAAAAAAATTTTTTAAAAATAAAAATAAAAAAATCCAGCATTATTCGATCACTAGACCGTTTCCTGTCTTGAGAATCGTTTTATTTTTTGGCTATTACTGTCCATTGCAAAGACAGGGCGTAATACACGGAAATCATGTACGGAGAAGGAAAAAACAAAGCAAAAGCCATTTCCAGCATTTTTTTTTTATGGCAGATTTTTTCAAGATCTTACCTTCATTTAGGAAGCAAAATATTAAATAAGTAGGTAGCCTGTTCATCTTCACTTGCGGACAGCTATCGGTCCGATTCGGACATCTATCGGTCCAATACAGATAGGTATCGGTCCAACACCGACAGCTATCGGTCCAATACGGATAGGCATCGGTCCAATTCAGACAGCCATCGGTCCAATACAGAGAGCTATCGGTCCAATTCGAACAGCTATCGGTCCAATTCATGGTGAATTTAGATTTTATTTATGCCAAATACAAATACACGATGGGCCCCGGGTGGCCAAGTGGTCTAAGGCGCTCGTCTTTACAGATCACTCGCATCTCTCCTCTGTCCGCGTGGGTTCGGAACAAGGCTCGACCAACGTGTGCATGTGAGAAAGCTTTCCAGTCGGTCGGTGGTTCTTCCCGGGTTCTTTCTCCACCAAAAATATACTGGCCGCCGTATATAGCTACCATGTGCTGAAAAATGGCGTTAAACCCCATAAAACCAAACCAAAACAAATACACGAACTTAAGATTGACGTATTAAAGAAGGTATGTTCAATACAAAATGTACAATCTTGTTGGAAACCGTTAATTTGCTTCTTTTTATGAGCTTTTATTTTCATTCATAAGGATTAAATAAACAAAGGAGACGCTTGAGATTCAAACGGGAAAATTGGTTTAAATAAAGAACGTACAAATATCGTCTGGCTACAGTTGCGTCCCTAACGGCGATAGCGCGAGTATGTCGAACCGAGTGCGGAATAGGCAAATGATTTCTCCGCACATGTGCATCATACTCCGTCTTGTAAATTCACAGTATTAGCCAATTTCCAATTAATAAGACAGAGGAATCTAAGTCTATTCAAGCACAAAGCGGGGTAAAAAGTCACATAGTAAATTCTGTTTTGCAGATTTAGGAACATGTATATTTTATTAAGTTACGGTTTAGATTTAGGTTTTATTAATCTGGATCTTCAACTGCGACTAGAAATAATAAACTAACCACGCAGCACTACTTTTTTTTTATAGGTTACAATGCATTTTATGTTTAAACTTCAAGAGGATCAACCACTATGCACACCTTACCACTGTAAATATATCTACGTAACCTTCCATCAGTGGTGGCACGAGAGGGGGGGGGGGGGCAATTGCCCCCGGGCATCGGGCAAGTAGGGGCGCCGTCGGGAGCTTTTTTTGTCAGTCTCTACCCCACCCACACCCCCATATAAGCCCCGGTTTCAGGATTTAGATTGGGGGGGGGGGGGCGGGGGTTGGCAACTGACATAGAAATTGGTCTCTGTTGCAAAGTAGCGGCGCCACTAAAGAACATTGCCCCCGGGCGCCTCAGTAGGGGCGCCACTAATGAACATTGTCCCGGGCGCCTCAAACCTCGCGTTTCCACTGCCTTCCATCATCGTTTTGAAACGGCAAAGGTATATAGATGTATTGTGCAGTTATATATTTCACACTATTTGATAATGCTTTGTGGGATGCTTATTGAAGGAAATATCTTTTATTAGTACATCCGGTAGATTTGAAATGGCACGGCCCACAACAAACTTGAAGGATAGGCCACAACTAACATAATAAATATAGCAGATGGCGTAGTGTTTCTTCACGCGTCTAAAAAGAACTGCACGAAAATGGAAAACTACAGGGACCATAACGTATAAATTTTGAACATTCTTGCGGTTCGAATGTGCGGTATAGAGAGAGTAATGTAGGTTATGTATCGAAATCGCATGTTCTCTAAAGCACGTATGGTTAAGTATCCGATACATGTACGTGTATTAGAACTACTCAATCCTACAAGACAACATAACCCAAGGTTCAAATACGCGTTCTTGAAAGAACTAATCAGAAAATGCATTTGAATCACACGATCTTTCTCAAGTTTGCGTATAAAGGGAAGAAATTATACATATGTAATGATACATATATTAAGATCACCAGTGTGATAACAGTGTATCAATAACACGTAATTCTAAATTTTATTTAACTTAGATTCCCCTGTATAAACACATTTTTTTCGTACACGTTGTTTTTGTTAAAAATATGAATTAATATATTTTTTGTTGAATCGAAATATCTCCTCCAACTTCCCAAAGAGTGTTTATAATTTATTTTAACAATGTCCCCCATGTAGGAGATTAAAAAATGAAAAGTAAAACAGCTATGTTTATTTGTGATGATTTTGTACAAGTCATCATTTTTCAACATCAGTTATGTTAAAATTATTATTTATTTTTATTTTTGTTTATATTTAAGAATCTGATCAGTTTATATAATGTTATGTAAAAAAAAAAAAGTGTCCTTCGGTTTGAAACTTTCATAAACAGAGCTTGCGAAAACAGTATTTGTGTTGATGCTTCAAGTATGCATTGTAATATTTCTTGCATCAATGATAAAATGTATGCGTATACACTTTTTTATTTCATTGAATTTTGAAGTGGAACAAAACTGGGAGGCTTTGTCTTTCAAAATTTTCGTCGGTATGATAACACTGTTCTGAACATGAATTGTGATTACATTGGGTGTTTCTTTCATTGTGATTATATTGGGTGTTTCTTTCATTGTGATTAAACTGGGCGTTTCTTTCATTGGACATGAAAGAATATAGCTATCTATCGTTAACTTTGTAATTTTTATCTGAAAAAGATCGTTGTAACGAGTTAAATCTTTTGTGACACTGTGATTATTTTGAATTTCATTTCATTTTTATTTTCTCTTTTTTGTACCAAATAGATTTAAATAAAAAATAATTTAAATAAAAACGTGTTAGCGGTTTTACTTATATTGACTTTTTTTTATAATAGATCATGGAATAACCTACATAGATAATTTTCTTCATCTACTTGAACCTGTCGATTGTACCTGTAAATCAAGATATGTACCATTAATCAATCAGACATTTGCCTGACGCAATTTTAGTATCGAATCAAAGTGCAGGCAGACATGCAATTGACATCCATAAAAAAATGCTTTTTATCGCTTTATATCAAACTTTTACTGTGATTAACTGAACTCTCATATCAGTAAACATATGGAAATATAATAAATAATCCTCCAACAATTTAATCAATCGATCTCAAACACAGAAATCAGAGCGCGTCTTGTCACAGACCTGCAGTCGTTCTTTGGCAGCTCCACAGTACCTCGACTTGGTCAATTTAGGTTCTGAAAGGTAAGAAAGAAAGAAGTAAATGTTTTTTTTTAGAATGTATTTCATGCGAAGAAACTCCCAGATTTCCAGCGAGAACAAATAGTTCGAGAGAAAAACTACTTCACAGCACCAGCTTTGACATCGCGTGTCCTACTCTTGTATAGGCTATGTCCCGTACATGTTCAACGTGTTTTTGTCGCCTGACTAATATCAACCGGTTATGAAGATTTTCGACCGGGATCTTCTCTTTAAAATAAACTATTTACGTGTTATTCTCTCCTGTTTAAAACTCTTTGACGATTTATTGTAGGATTCCCTTGGTCGATGACTTCATATTTTTCGCTTGCTTCGCCTGATTAATCATTTATATAGTTACAAGTTTGTGACTTTAATTAAAATTCAGCAACTTTAATTTCTCCTAATGAGCAAGGTTAATGCATCTTGGGTGTTTAACCGTTTTACTGCGTGAATTGCCACAAAAGTTTTCCATTTTGTTTAGTAATTACCGCCGCGGGTTACGTGTTTACTGTCTGCTTTCCTCCCGTTAACGTCGGGCACCTGTCAAACATGTTGAAACATGCTAATGAGTTTGTTAGGCCCAAATGTACTTTTAACATTTTGAATACAAAAGCACCTGGAAATCTGCGTAAATTAATCTATTCGGATCTATTGTTGTGTATTTCAATATAAAGACGATCGGATATCTCCTTTTAGAGGTGAATTCATTGTTTGATGGTAGTGTTCTTGAGCTTCAAACTTGCAATTGTATCATTTTCCCCTTGTTGCTTGCTCATGTGTGTCCGTGCACCAACAAAAATAACATCTAATACAATACAATTTGCTTAAGGGTTTAGGAGGTCAGGAGAACAACAATCGTTTGGAAACTATTATCTCCTTCAGCATGAAGAGTTCATTATCATGGTTGAAATTGGTAGATAAAAAAGAAGAAACATACGTCTAAACACACAGGGATTGAATATCCTCGCGTGTATCCATCTAAACAATTAGTCACGCTTGTAGACAGTAGTAAAACCTATGTGTATAGGTCCCATTTTGGGTGGTGTTTAATTTCATGCCTATGTATGCTTACTCTTTTCACACCATAGATAAGATCATATATGATTGAATTTATCACTACAAGCAGACGACAAAAACCAGTAAACACAACTCATTACGTGTTGTTAATAATACATTTATTACCCCCTCTATTATGAGTAATAAAAGTAAACCACCTTATCCCGCAGATTGGCCACCAGCATGATGTAAGCACAATTTTGGAACATATGAGTATTTTTACAGTGTTACCGTTTTGACAGTAACATGTATTATTTACGTAGTTTCTATAACAAGTTATCCAGGGTGGCCCAACTAAACAAGAAACAAAGTAAACTTTACTCATCTCCGAATCATTAATAATGCTTATTATATTTTAATTTTCAATTGGATCGTAGCCACAAATGTCTTCTATTCTATAATAATATAGATATATAGATGAAAGAAAACGCTGGAAAATAAGACTATAACATGCACAAAGATGCTTTGTCATCGTGAAAATCTACTTAAGGTTGAGACGTTGTTGTGTATTCTATATGAAACTGTGCAAGTTATTGACAAACACGTGACTAATTTCAGCGCATTAGCGATTGTTAGTTTTACACCTTTGAATGGCTTAAAAAGAAACCAACCGCAACTTAAATAGATAATGATTAATATTTTATCTTTACCATTTCTTTTGGAATAGGCCAGAAAAAAGAGGACAAAAAGGGCCTTTTTACCACTTTCAGTTGACTGATCTTCGTGATAGATGACTATAATTTATTTGCAACTCTTATGGACTTATGGATTTCTGTTTCACGAGCTTTAGAAATATTTACAAGATTTTGATATTGCAGATTTATAAAGTTTGGTACAGAAAACAAAATTCAGTTTTAGCTCTGCAACGTCACAAACGACCAAGAAAGAAAAATGCAACACGTGTATCTCATTGTGTTGTTTTGAGTAAGATGCACTCTTATTTTCAAAATAGGCTCAACAGCTTTGATTTAACTCAGTGGTTCCCAAACCCTGGGTCGCGACCCAAATGAGGGTCGCGCGGACCCTCGCGACCCTGTACTGGTACTGCATTTTGGGTCGAAAAAGATTGTATTTAGGGTCGCGATCAAAACAGTTTTAGAACCACTGATTTAACTGAAGATAAAAAAAAAAACAATCTTGTTTCCGCTCTTTTCATGTTGATATTTTAGTTTTTTAAAAACTATACACAGTGGCTTGTTTAATCAGTGTTTACACTAACTTACACTGAATGAACAATGGAAATTTCAGTATAAATGACAATCAACTGTTGTTCTTGCTGTTATTATTAATGGTGGTAATAGTGTTGTTTGTGATAGTGGTGATAGTGTGGTGGTGATTGTGGCGATCGTGTGGTGGCGATGATGATTATTTTTCGATGTAAAAATGTCTTCTCAAATGTCTCTATAAAACTATTAATATATAACTTGTGTACGAGTAAATGCGTGCATGATTTGAAAAAGAACTTTCTGTATTTCTGTATGTCTATATGTATGCATGGCTGTATGTGTTTGTGTATGTATATATGCATGTACACGTGTGTTTATGTGTGTATTAACCGAAAACAAACCTAGCAAGTTTTGCTTCCAAACAAATCAACAGTTCGCTGTCATGGTCTTACGCTAGATGTGCCAGAGAAGGGATTTTCTCTCAAGTCCTATAAACATTTTCAGATCCCCAGATTGTGTGTGCATGTGTGTGTGTGTTGTTTTTATTGTATGTGTTTAAACATTTTTGTGTCCAAAATCTCTCATTTACAACAATCAATCTGTAAGCTTGAATGGAACACACTTTCAAACAAGGGCACTTATTTCGCAAAAATTCAGTGGCGGATCCAGGAATATCTTTTTTTTTCTTTCTTTTGGGGGGAGGGGGTGTTAAGAAGTAGACAAGGGGTCTGTAGGATGGAACCCCTAGATGGGGACCCAGGGGGCGAACCCCAGGAAGCTCATGCACTTTAAGCGTTTCCAGGGTATAGTTTTAACCATCAAACTGTAAAAAAAAAAAGAAAAAAAAAAATTACTCTAGGAAACGTTTCGGTTGTTTCGCTTTACATTTTTTTTTTGGTGTGGGGGAGGGAGGGCGCGCCATCTACGCCCCTCTCTCCATCCTCCCCTGAAATTGACAATAAAAAGCATGACACTGGCAGTAGTTCACAAATGTATTTACATTAATCAGAAGCTAGGTGGGGGTGGGGAGACACAGGTGGGAAACGCATAAAATCTCAGATAATATACATAAATTGGGGAAGATACCAGCGACATATATATTTCTTTCTTGTTCCTCGCTGTCTTGGTAGTATAAAGCATCCAGAATTGTTGATACCTTGAGGAAGACAACAAAAACAACAACAACAACAAAAACAAAACTCAACAAAAAACAAAAGAAAAGGACAAGTTCCAGAAGTTATGAATTCAGCACGACTCTAGCTTGTTAAATTTTATACATGAATACCAAAAAACAGTCTGAATTGTCAGATGGCCAAAATCTAGAAACTCTGCTAAAAATTGCCTGTATGCATTGACCTTATCTCTGAAGTACCACTATTGGTAAAAACGAAGGGACTCGCACAGCTAAGGTAGCATCAGCTAAGCGCGAGTCGACCAACTCTGAATTAGTTCGTAGTCCATAGTTTTCCGATAAGACGAAAACCGGATAAAGTTTGCCAATAAGTTTGAAAGTCTGCATAAAAAATAAATAAACTTTACGTTTCTTGGAGCACTTTGTCATTCATTTGTGCTTTTAGTATATTCTAATTCCAGATAATGCGGTATTACAAATACAAATTAATTCGTAACTTCGAGGTCGATTCTACTGATCATACCTCGAATACATGCCGATAGCCGCCATTTCAGGCCATCTCTGCTATTTACCAAACAAGGATTGACTGAGAAGTTGGGAATGCATCGAACTATTTTGTCATTCGTAACTTCTCGATCAATCTTACGGTCAACCCAATTGTAGAAATAGCCGAAGTGATCCGAATAAATTGTGGTTTATTTTTGCGAAAAAATTTCCGGTGAAAAAATGTATGATTTTTTTTGTAAATTACTGCGCCGACATACATTTGAGTCATATTTTGTCTCTAAGAAATAGCCGAAGTGGTCCGAATGATACAAATTTAGACTATACATGAGGACAAAAGTTGAAAGTATGTACTATCAAAGAAAACATTTTGATTAGTGAAAACAAATTTGGTTGCTGGGCCTGTCCACAGGTATTTATACTTTTGTCAAGTGAATGAAATAAAATAATATGTCCACGGGTATTTATACTTTTGTCAAAGTGAATTAAATAAAATAATATGTCCCTAGGGCCAGCAACTCAAGTGACAGTTGGAATAGCAGAAGTTTTCACCATTTTTTTTATCATTGTTGGCAAAGTTAGGATGAGACTATGCCAAACTTCAGCTAATCTATGGTATATAAAGCGTTAGTATAGATGCCTCTGTTTACACACACACACGCCAAAAATAAAAATGTTTGCACATATTTTTGAAAATATGGACGTCTAAAATAATGCTATAAATACCGACATATTCCCTGTTATATGATGGGTACTTTGGTCATAGTCGGTCATAGTCTAAAATGAAGGGAGCTGCGGTGGCTCAGTTAGAAGAGCGTCGGACTCGCAGTCCAAGGGTCAGGGATTAGATACTTGCCCGGGCCAGCTCGGAGACCTCGGTGTGTCCTTGGGAAATGTACTGTTACACCGTAAATCGCTCTCAGTGGAGCGTTTTACGCTGAACTCCAACGCAAAACGTTGCCATGACGGTGTGTAGCTTTCTGCGTGGCGAGGTACACAAGCTCCGGAAAATACTCCTAAAAGTTACCAGTGAGGATATATGTAAATAATGGTCAAATGCCTAATGAAACACAATCGCATAACTTTATGACGAAAGATATTCACTGAAATCGATATTACATTTTTGTTGATTTTATACCCCCCGCGAAGGAGAGAGGGTGCTAATTAGGAATCACGTAACATCGCGAGCATGACAAGACGATGCGACGGTGGCCTTAACCGGATTCCATACCTCCCGCATCATTGGGCTTAATTGTAATGAAATTTTATGAAATTCGCAACCACTAATTTAAGATACACGTATTCTGTTGAATTTGGGATGACTCCTTTAGACTGAGTTATGTGCTGCAGAACATAGATTTCTTCACAGAAAAGCTTGTCAACTCAGCTTCTATAGATCCATTCTTACTAGTTATTCAAATGATAGCTGCTGACGCAGTTATGTATGCAATAACTGAAGCCTGAAATGTGTTGATATTGCTCATGCATAATACGAACTTTATTAGACAGTGTTATGTATGCTTGTAAACGCAATAGCTTCATACAATGCTTTCAACTTGGTTCTCACAAAATAAAGTCAGCTTACGAGCGTCGTCCAAGAATTAGAGAGACTTTGAATCTGTACCAGATATATCTGGTTTAGAACTAATGTTTTATAGAAGTATTGATAAATCTATTACAAGCAACATTTGAATGAGATAACTTGAAACGGCTTAAAGTGAGCATCCGGCCCACTGGAAATTTGTAACATTCTGTTATTGCTAGGCAACATGTTTCCTAAAAACTTATAACCAAAGTCAGTTTTTGTTTCGAGTTCCTTAAAATGATATCGTGGAAAAATATCAAAATTATGATATACATATGTATCGTTTATACTCGAGTATAAGCGCATACCAACTGCAGACTGCATAGACCCAGATCTGCCGTCGTATAATGAGCCGGCAGATCTGTGTCTATGCAGTTTATAAGTACTAATCAGTAGAACAAACAACATAGACTCTGATCTGCCGGCGCATTATGCAACGGCAGATCAGGGTCTATGTTGTTTGCATTTGGACTCGCTATATACGCAAGTATAAACGGTATGCTTCTACAATGTTAGACTCACTAGTTATTGGATGATCCTCGCATTTGGGTTATATTCCCCTCGATCGTACACAATTTCTGGTAAAGAAATGCCCGTCAAATTAGTAGTGAACACATATTTTCCGATTGTTGTTTTTATTTTTGTTTCTCTCACGTTAGCGAAAAGCGAGATATAGCAGTCACTTTATTCATGTTTCTCGCGTGATCAGTATTTTATTCCTTGTCGAGTTTAATTATGGTGCTTCATTTTCCATTTGTAAATTACAGGTAAAAATCAATTATAATGTTTCATTTTCCAGTTGTAAATTATAGGTACAAACCTTACAGCCGTTCAGTTCTCAGACTAGGAACATGAACCCATAATTTTAATAATTACAAGCACTACCATGACCACTCTCTTTTTCTATTTAAGAGATCGCGTATCTATGGAACAAGGATGACATATTAATCACCAGCATTGAATCCAATCCAGACCACTTTCCACCATCACTAGTTTTATATACGATTTTGGCTGAATTTCTCATAATAATCATGACTGTGAATTTAATTTTTTTAAGTACCATGATTGTAATGTGTTGAGAAAAAAAAGCCGCAAAAGAGCAAAAGTCTTCAAATGATCCTGAAATAATCCATACCAAAGTAGTTTATAGACATCTTTTTAATTTATAAAAAAGTAATGACTGACTAATGATGAAAATATAGTACAACAAATAAATGATACAAACTCAGTATGGTTACTTACAGAGTATAAATTTAACGACATTCGGATAAAATATTTCAAAATGTGAATTTGTTAGGTAAAGTTTTCGGATATAAAAAATGAAATAAATTACTATAGATAAAAGAAGTGTAATTTAAAATAGGATCTTTACTTTTTCAACATAACAGACTTCTTTAAAGTAACTTTTGTACGTAATGCTTTTTATGTAAAAAGCATACAAATTGTAAAAAAAAATAGTTTGTAAATACTTTTAATTTTAAACAAGAACTTTAAACCAAAACGATGAAACAACTATTGAGCACAACATCTTTATGTGTTGAACAAGTAAGTAACAGTTTGTCATAGCCACTTTAATATCTAGTTATGTACAATACGGTAATAATCTCAATCCCTGCAGTTCAATTTGCCGCAGAAAAATTTATCCAGCAAGGTTGTCTAATAATATTTCGGATAGCTAGCATTACACCACTCTGAGGCCCCATTGTCATGGTAAGGAATCTAACGCTTACTGAAATAGAAACATTTTCCATGTATTTTTGCGCTATGTACACGCGCAGAACTGGAATTTGAATGGATTTTATCATCTGGCGGAAAAGAAGAATTTACATTTTCAAGAGTATATTTCAAAGATGGATTCAACTATATACATTTTTCAATGATAAAAGACTTTCGTTTTATCGACAATAACTGGAAATTGCATTGTCTACGAATTTTTCGTTCTCTGCGCATATTTATGATCAAGTTGCGAAGGTTATTCAGCTTAGCATTCTCTTCATCAAGTAGTTGTCTTTTACTTCGCTTCATGATTATCTGTGTGCATTTCGTCGACATTGCGATGACCTTGGTCCTTTGCATGACTGGTATTTTCATGCACGGAACCGATATTTATTTCAGCTTCATGTGTGATTATTTCTGGTAGATACCGGTTGATGTCACTATTATCAACATGGATACAAACGTAGTACATTCTCATATCTTCTAGAAAATGACCCAAACAAACAGTTGGCAATCGCTGGTCAAATACTCTATTGTTTGACACGAGAGCTGAATGTTCGGGTCCATTTGCAGACACCACTAAGCACTGTTAATTGTACTCTCTCATTATAGTCACAAGAGTTAGGTGATCTCCATATGTGCCGTCTTTCTACCTAGTATCAATGCATTCGAAAAAGTTTATCAGAATAAAAGCTTTATAGGAGTTCCTGTTCACTTTGAGTTATTTGACAGCCTCCTGTCGCAGAGAATTTGGGTCTCGATATATTCCCATTAGACCAAACTGATAAGCTGAAGCTGAAAACTGTAAATTTTCATCAGGAGAAGGATCAAAAAGAACTGTTGCACGATTCTGTCCACAGATATTTTGCCAAGAGAGTTTTTCCCGATGTTATAATACAATGCAATATTTTTTCGGTGATTTTTTTTTACAATAGCTACATGGAATCCATTTAGTGTACGGCTTTTCATCTTGATTTTTCCATGGCAATTGCTAGACTAGTTATATTTTCCACGCTTACCCATTCGCTGGCCTGTTTTCCACCAGGTCGCCTAAACTAGACGAAATATCTGCGCTGTATTTATTTTAAGAATTTTACTAATTTTTGGGGACCCTAGATTTCCTAAATGGATCATTTCACCTATATCGTAGATGCTAGGTAAACGCGAAACTTTGTGCAGTTTTCTGTTTGCAGGGTTTGCAGCTGTCCAAAGTTTGCATTTCAGTTTCTCAGTCTTCCGAGATTTTCCTTCTGGACCAGCATGACTACGTCCGTTATAAATTTGAAATGGTGCTTGGAACCTAGGAATAAAGAATGGTTAAGATGCAGTGAGGATCAACATATGCATATGCTTTTATATGTGCAGACACCTATGCAGGCAGTAGCAATACATATGCATATGCTTTTATATGTGCAGACACCTATGCAGGCAGTAGCACTACATACGCATATGCTTTTATATGTGCAGACACATGTGCAGGAAGTAGCACTACATATGCATATGCTTTTATATGTGTAGACATCGATGCAGGCAGTCGCACTACATATGCATATGCTTTTATATGTGCAGACACCTGTGCAGGCAGTAGCACTACATATGCATATGCTTTTATATGTGCAGACACCTATGCAGGATGTAGCAATACATATGCATATGCTTTTATATGTGCAGACACCTATGCAGGCAGTAGCACTACATATGCATATGCTTTTATATGTGCAGACACCTGTGCAGGATGTAGCAATACATATGCATATGCTTTTATATGTGCAGACACCTATGCAGGCAGTAACACAATAGCTTTCATCTCTTTGACAGAGGTGAGGTAATACCTGATGAACAAAACTTTAATCAAAATATGTCCCCATTATTGACCCAAAGACAGGAGTGATACTGAAAAAAGGGGAGTATGTAATTATATTCCAAATATGAAGTGGATCAGGTAAGGGATTAATAAGCTACAAGTGCTGCAATTTTTTTAAAAATATTAACCAAAATGCATCCCTAATATAATTCTAGACCCCATGACACCACTCAGGAATGGAACCCAAGTGCAGCATTGAGAGAATAGGTGCATCTGATGATATTATATTTCCAGGCATGAAATGAACTGGTAAAGCAGTCATGGAAATATAAACAAGAGTACAGTGAACAGTACACTAGGGACCAATCATTGAATTTGCAAGGGGGGGGGGGATTTGTTGAAAAACAATTGTTTCTTAAATAGCTTGAACAAATTTTTTATTGCTTTAATTTATAGTACAAAAATATATCCATTTGATTAGTCGGAAAAAATAAATTATCTTGAGGTAAATGAAAAAATATTCCAGCTGGAAAGAAAATCACAGCCCCCTAAAAAAAAATGAAATGGTAAGTCCCTTATATGTCCATTCCTCTGGAGATAACAGACCAATACATTTTAATGACCTGAACCTTGATCAAGGTATGCCATTCTGAACTAAACTTAATGTGCAGAATCCATTTTTTTCTTAATGTACTTGCCATGACCTCTGACCTTTAGACCCCAGAATCTGTTGGTTTCTTTATTATCCTAAGTGCAAGCCATCCACAAAGATTGGTCAAGGAACTTCTAGGGTACAAGTTATTCCGCAAAACCGATTTTTCTTTTAGCCACAATGACCAGAGGGCTATTAAACACAGGAAGGGACATATAAGGGACCCTTGACCCCAAATCAGCTATATAGTGTTTTAGTGCAAACTCTTGTAGACATATAAAGATTTTCAATATGGCTTTCAAGGCAGCCATTATGGACAATTTTATTACATCATTTTAATATACTGTATATACTCGCGTATAATCTGGGTCCAACTGCAAACAACATAGACTCTGATCTGCCATCGCATAATGCTCCAGCAGATCAGGGTCAATGTTGTTTGTTCAACTGATTAGTCCTTACAAACTGCATTCTGCAATGGCAGATCTGGGTCTTTGCAGTTTGCAGATGGTATCGGATTATTCGCGAGTACATGTATATACAGTAGGAATAATTATATGTTGCAAGAAAGGAGTCGGTTTTCTTGTTGTTATTTTTTAAAATGTCAATATGGTCATCTGTTTAGGAGAATTAGCTGTTATGTGATTTGTCAAATCTTTGAAGGTTACACTGGCATCATTTTCATTTAGAATGAACTATATATCGTGAGTAAATACGACCATCCCTTCAAGATATCATAAGAAGTTTCTCAGTGAAAACTCCATGTCATGTACAGGACCAACTCTTTTGATGAAGTACCTATAACAAGCTTTTCAATATAGCTATCATGATGGCCATATTGTATGTCTGATGGGCACCATTTT
Organism: Margaritifera margaritifera; assembly: GCA_029931535.1. Lineage (NCBI taxonomy): Eukaryota > Metazoa > Mollusca > Bivalvia > Unionida > Margaritiferidae > Margaritifera > Margaritifera margaritifera. The sequence continues at coordinate 1,947,671 of JAQPZY010001653.1, read as the reverse complement.
CATTTAGAACCAGCTAGCAAATAAGTTTTTTAGTGAAAACACCATTTTGGTAAAACTATTAATTCTGGAGAAGCGCTTATAAGATTTAAAAGATGGATATGAAACTGGAGGTTTGATTATCACCATTTTCATCTAGAAACAACTAGATATTATAAAAAATCTTACTGGGTATCCTAGGTGCAACATCTTAATTTAGGACCAACTAGATATCATAATCAGTCTTTTAGTGAAAACCTCATGTAATATGATCATTCATTCAGGAGGATAGTGATAACATGATTTTCAAAGTGGCTGCCATGACACCATAAGACATCGTTTCGTGCAACCCCATTTCGATATGACCATCAAGGAGAAGTAGCAATAATAAAAGTTTCAATATGGCCATCATGGCAGCCATACTGAATTGTCAGATCAGTACCATTTTTATTTAAGCTTGTGATATTGTCGGTTTAATGCCATTTTTTGGGATATGAATATACATGGTGGCTAGTATATTTGGTGGACGAAGAACCTGGGACAAAGGTGAGATGTCAGTGATTGGTAAAGGTGAGTATCTTAGACCACTTGGTCGCCCTGTGGTCCCTTTTTATTTAGGACCAACTTGACAGCATAAGAAGTATTTTTATGAAAACCAAATGTTGATATGACGAGCAATTCTGGAGAAGTAGCAGTAACAAGATTTTCAGGATGGCCACCATGGTCGTCATATTGATCTAAGGTGGGGTCCATTTTTATTGAAGACATCATTAGAAGTATTTTAGTGAAAACCATGTCAATATGACCATCCATTATGGGTGAGCAGCAATAACATGGTTTTCAAGATGGCCTCCATGGTGGCCACACAGGATGTCAGATCAGCACCATTTTTATTAGGACCAACTAGATATCGAAAGAAGTCTTTTTGTGACAACCCCATGTTGCTATTACCATCCATTAAGGAATAGAGATGAAAAGATTTTAAAGATGGCCACCATGGCAGTCATACTGATTGTCAAATAGCAGCATTTTCATTTCAGACCAAACTGGAGAGCATAAAAAAGTCATTTGGTGAAAACCGCCATGTTGATATGACCATCTGTTCAGGAGGAGTAGTAATAACAAGATTTCAAAGATGGCCACCATGGTTAATATGGTTACTATACTGAATGTCAGGTGGGCACCATTTTCATTTAATGCAAACTAGACATAACAAGTAGTCTTATAATGAAAACCCCATGTCAATATGAGTATCCATTAATTAGGTGTAGTGATAACAAGATTTTCAAGATGGCCACCATGGTAGCCATACTGGATGTCAGATCATCACCATTTTCATCTAGTACCAACTAGATATCATAAGAAGTCTTTTGGTGAAAACCCCATGTCAATATGACCATCCATGCAAAAGTAGCAGCACTAACAAGATTTTCAAGATAGCCACTGTGACAGCCATCTTGGATGTCAGATCAGTATTATTTTCATATAGGGCCTACTAGACATTATAAGAAGTCTTTTATTGAAAACCCCATGTCCATATTACCATCTGTTCAGAAGAAAGTAGCAATAACAAGATATTACAGATGGTCAACATGGCAGCCATATTGGATGTTCAAGCAACAGTATTTTCATCTAGGACCAACTAGAACCTGGGATGAATGGGTGTGTAAAGTATCATGGCAATCCTCCAAGTAGTTTAGGAGGTGTATCAATAACAAACCTGTGCTAATGGCTGGACAATGGATGAAGACAATAGGTCATAGGATAAGCTCTTCTGGTCTATGACCAGTGGAGCAACAAAAGAAAACCCTAATACTACATCAATCAAGGCTGTTGGGTCATAAGTGTACTTGTCCTTGTATTTAATATACCGGTACTCTGTACTGTGAGCACATGGTAAAAATTTTTAAGGTGAAAATACTTTACTCCCATGTGTCCTCATGTGGAAAGTTACAGCTTCACTTTCTGCAAATAGAGGATATGAATATTCAAAAGGAGACTGTAGAAAGAAAAATCGAAATGGCAATTGCAAAAATAAAATGAGAGGAAATCAAAGATTTTGATGCAAATATTGGGAACTGGTATATTTCATTTTAAAAAATCCCAAACTCTGGCAAATTGCTTCAAGATCTATCATCCACTACTTGCAGATGGGATGGATACCCAAACATACCACCAGATAGTAATAACAGCCATGACAGACAGAATGACTGACCTAATTATTTCTGACATAACAAGCACATGCAGCAAAATGATAATGTAAAACTATACCAAGTTTCATCCCATAATCTCAAATGGCTTTAAACTTTCAGAGCAGAAATGAACGTGTGATGGATATAGACATGGAAATGTGGATACTATGCTCCTCATCTTTTTGTGAAAAGATGGGGACAATTATTTTGCATTCTGAAATTTCTGATGATGAAAATTTAGTGCTTACTCGATTGTTCAGCCATATTTTTAAGCCTGCTTAGAGAATTCACAGATGTGCCACTGCCTAAATTAAAAAATAAAAAATGAAAAATAGCATACACTCTGCCCAAATTGCATATATATATGAAAATCATCTTTATCTCAGTTCAAATCCACCAAAGTTTTAGCTTCAAGAAAAACGGATTTGTTTATGTATTTACTGATGTTGCAATTTCTGGGTATGTGGAGAGATGCAAACTCCTATCAACACGAAATAGGAATGTATGCGTTAAAAAAAATAGAAGCAGAACATAACAAAAGTCCCTCGAAGGGACTGATACTCTCCTGGGTGAAATGAATCTCCAGGAATTCAAGATAAGACCATTTCTTCCTTTTAACTGTTGAGTGTTGAAACCATCTCTGATATTCTTCAGCGATAAGAAGATTTCAAATTAGCTGCTGTGGTACACATTGGATGTCAGCATGGCACCATTTTCATATAGGACAAAGTATACATCATTAGGAGTCTTTTGGTGAAAACCCTATGTCATAATGATCATCCATTCAGGGGGAGTAGTGACAACAAGATTTTTAAGACAGTCATCATGGCAGCCATATTGGATGTACGACTGGCACCATTTTCATTTAGGACCAACTAGGTATCATAAGAAGTCTATTGGTGAAAAACCCATGTTGATATAGCCGTCCATTTGGAGAGGAGTAGAGGTAACAATATTTTCAAGATATGACTTTCCATTCAGGAGGTGTAGCAATAACAAAGTTTTCAAGATGGCTGCTGTGGTGGTCATATAAGATGTCAGATCGGCACCATTTTCATTTAAGACCAACTGGACATCAGAAGAAGTCTTCTGGTGAAAACCCCACATCAATATGACTTTCTGTTCAAGCAGAGTCATGATAACAAGATTTTTAAGATGGTTGCCATTGTGGTCATATTGGATCTCAGATTGGCACCATTTTATTTAGCACCAACTAGACATCATAAGAAGTCTTTTAGTGAAAACCCCATGTTGATATGACCATCCATTCAAGAGGAGTAGTGATAACAAGATTTTCAAGATGGCCACTGTGGTGGCCATATTGGACATCAGATCAGCACCATTTTCATTGAGGACCAACTAGACATCATAAGAAGTCTTTTGGTGAAAACCTCATGTTGATATGACCATCCATTCAGGAGCAGTAGTGAAAACAAGATTTTCAAGATGGCTGCCATGGTGACCATATTAGAAGTTCACATTGATACCATTTTCATTTATGACCAACTACACATCATAAGAAGTCTTTTAGTGAAAACTCCATGCTGACAGGCTCATCCAGTCAGGAGGAGTAGCAATAACAAGATTTTCAAGATGTCCACTGTGGTGGCTGTATTAGATGTACAAGCAGCACCATTTTCATTTACAACTAGACCATGCGATGAATGTGTGTGTAAAGTTTCAATGCAATCCTCCATGTAGTTTAGGAGGTGTAGCAAAAACAAACTTGTGCTAAAAGATGGATGGACGACGGACAACAGACCATCCCATAAGCTCGTCTGGTCTATGACCAGTAGATTTAAAATAGGATCGGAATATTTCAAATTGCTACCGAACAATTTATTTTAAGAAGTAAATGTTACTGATTCAGAGTGATTTATGGTTTAAACTTGTTTCCTACATTCTCCTTTCTTGCTATGTGTCACACTAAAGTCTACTGAGAAATGACTGCAAAGGCATGGTATTCCAACCGTGTTGATGCCTTGCATATACCATATTTTGAAATGCTGTAGACCTTTTTTTTGTTGGCAAAGTATAATCCTGATCACTTCCTGTTTGTTTTAAGATATTTAAAAAACTTTCTCAGGTGAATTGGAGCACTTAGCTGGATTTTTGATTGGTCAATATTCAACTGCTTTTATGACACAAGTGCCTAGGCGCACTTTCACAATTGAATTACAGACATGTACAAGCATTTCAGTGATCTAGATATGTGGTTTGGGTATATACAATTTTATTGAACCAGAAAATTGGAATCTGACAAAAGTGATCATAATGACGTAATCTGATATTAGAAAAAGGAATGATTCTGCCAAAATCGGAATGGTTGAAATCTTTGCTCATGTAAAACCTGGAATGGGTATTCCTTCTGACTAAGCATAGAAACAAGTCTCTGATGTTTTTCTCTGGAAACCGTTAGTTTTCCTTAGAATCAATGAGACTAAGTATAACTTTTCCACTTGATGTAAAATGTACAAGAACTTATATTGGTGTTATGTGCTTTTTGAAGTGAAAGAACATGGGAAAAACCAGAGGAAACAATTGATCTTGGATTGGTGACCACCTACTTGTGTATATGTCCATGTGATTGAACCTGGGACAACACAGGGGGCAAAGCAAGCATATTTCTGCCATACTATTCATCCCCCACCCCACCCATATGATACCAACATTTGGAATGTTTTGATACCATGAGACTACACAGATAGTTTTGCAATAACTCCGTATCAACCACATAAACTATTCATCAAACTTGATCCTATCTTGTGTACTTCTAGGTCAATTTTATTTGTCTCCAACTTATTCTTTTTTTTTCACTCATTCATAGTAGTATTTTTTTACAGACACACAAGACTTGACTATCTGTATTTAAAGATTAATGAAATTACTGTGAAATTGACAACTGTATCATACATCAGTAGCTGTGGATACTATAAAAAGATAATGCATCAGTTGGATTCTTTATGTAAATGCTTTTATTTGTTACAATAGTTGGTAGGAATTTTACATGTACATCCAATACAAAACAATACAAATCAACCACAACAAAAAATTAAATACTCTTTTTCATGTGCAAAAAGTTAACTTAATAACAGTGAATAATTTTCAGATTCATCTATAAATATAAAAATGCTATTCATTAAGTACAAAACTGTAAAAATAAGTAATAAATAAACATCAAACTGAAGTAAATAAAACTCAGGTAGTTTGTTGTCAGAAATACTAGCAAATTAACATGGCATTGCACAACAGCAGACTTTTTCTCCATGAGCTAAACACTTACTTGGACTCCAGGAATGGTTGAAATGACTTTGTATAGCTTTCCCTTCAGAGATAATTATATTTCTTGATAACTTAGATCAATGATATATACCATGCTACCATGAATAGAAGTAATATCAATTAACCATTTGATTCTAGCATACTCGTTACCATGTATACTGCATATAAGCCGGGTCCAAATGCAAAGAACATAGACCCTGATCTGCTGTTGCATAATGCGGTGACAAATCAGGGTCTATGTTGTTTCTTCTACTAATTAGTCCTTACAAACTGCATAGACCCAGATCTGTTGGTGCATTATGCGACGGCAGATCTGGGTCTATGCAGTTTGCAGTTGGTATCAGCTTATACGTGAGTATATACGATAATTGGAGGAGGTACTGTAGCATGATACAAATAGTCATAAAGGATGGTGATGCAGTAGGAAAGGTGTAAGTGAATGGATTGATGAATGTCCATAGTAACAAATATATGAAATGCGCTCGATTTTAATAAGAAAGATTTTAATTCATGGTAATTAGGTCACAGTGATCTACTTTTGGTTTGCTGATGTGCGAATCGCAAAGATGCATCGACCTATAAAAACCTGACATGTCTATTTCATAGTGTCAGTTATACTGATCAATGATCACTGTATGTCCAAAGCAACACTAATCATTTGTGTTGAAAGTACCAGCTGTATTCACTTACAAGTCGAGTCCAACTGCAAACTGCACAGATCCAGATAAGCCATCACATAATGCACTGGCAGATCTGGGTCTATGCAGTTTGTTAGTAGTAATTAGTAGAACAACATAGGCCCTGATCTGCCGGCGCATTATGTGATGGCAGATCAGGGTCTATATTGTTTGCAGTTGGACTTGACTTGTAAGCGAGTATAAATGGTAGGACAAAGTGAAGTAGTATTGTAGGACAGTATGAGACTCCTAGACATGGAGGAGTCTGATGAATGTGGGACATGTCCAAAATATAGAATGCAATATATTACACTGAGAAAGTTACTAACTCTTAGTTGGCTGGTTAGATTTCCAATGGCGCTTTCAACAAATTGTTGGCTTTATCATACCAAGGAAATAGGAGCTGTGTCAAGGACACACCAAGGCAGCTGACCCAGGCAGACCCATGATCCTTGGATTACAATAATGCCAACTGAACTACTGCAACTTCCTACAAATTCATGCAAAGAAGCTTGTACTAATTAATGGAAAGTAGAGTACAGTAACCTCCTTTTGAGTTGGTCTTGTGGGACTTGCAATGATACACATACATGTAATGTTTTACTAGTGTAAATGCTAAAGTGTCAAAGATATGGACTGATGTCTGTTGGAACAAAGAAAGACACAAACATGAAAAAGTGAACAAAATTAACATTTTCTCAGTAAATTAAGTCACACTGACCTACTTTTGGTTCAATATCTAAAGTTCATGAAGATACATTCATGTGTCTAGACTGGAGGGTACAGGACTTGTAGTATCTCAAAGATATGGATAATGTGTATGTCAGAAGGGAAATTTTTAAGACAAAATATATGTTTTCCTTCAAATTAGGTTACAGTGACCTGGTTTTGGTACAGCATGTAAGATGTCTGAAGCTCCATGCACAATTTAGTTTGAAAGCTGTAATCTAACCACAGACACCAATACATACATGTATATATGGAGGAAGAGGATTATCATACAAATCCACTACTTGGAATTTAACTTGGGTCTGCAAGTTACAGCACCCATTGCATTGCTTGCATGCACCAATCCCTATATCTGTTTGACTAAACACACATTTCCACACCCCACCAAGATGGAACTTGTCATACATATAGGCATTCAAGCATTACATACAAATGCCCAAACTAAAAAATCCTAGAACATACCATAAACATAAAAAATGCAAATTTTCGTCAACCATGTAAGCAAAGGAATAAAAACTATATGTTTTGTCATGTGGCCTCAAGTATTCTTCTTCAGCCTTTTTTTTTGTTTGTGTTTTGTTCTTTGCATGTTAGTACTCTGATTACTGTTCACAACAGACTAGATACTGGGTAAGTAAATGAATGAACCTAGTAAAATAAACCAAATAGTCAGGTATGAAATTTAATTTTAAAGAAGTTCTGAACATAGATGAGTATGGCAGTCATTGCACAATACTTGTCCAAAGTAATAAACCAAAAAACAATACAGCTCTCCCACGTTATAATGCAGTAGTTGGGGTCGAGAACTGCAGACCCCATTATGTACCAAACTGCGTTATATTGAGAACCATGATATGTATGGAAATGTGATATATTGAGAACATCATAATATACACAACCATGGTATAGCAGGTACTATTAAAATTTGTTCAATGACAGTTTTTTAAAAAGGAAATGAATAAATAAGACTAAGTTTCATTTTGTTTTCTTTCAACCCATATTGTTATGATTTTTGTCATGGGGTCCATAGTACTATCGTGTTATATCCAGAATCATGGTATAATGAGATGCATTATAGTGGGGGAGAGCTGTCTCGCACAGATCAATGAATACAATACAAAATTTACATGGAGGAATTGACAACAAAATAACTACTGTATGCATAGCATTTTTGACAAAAGTTTCAATTCACTTGTATATGGTCCCAAGTTAAAAACATGTATGTCTATATATTAATTTTCTGAGAAAAAATATTGCACTATATTAAAACAACCTTGCAATCCAAACTATACTTTACAGTTCAGAGTTCCTACACGAATCTGATTTTTTCCCCCCTGTGACTTTTCCACGAATTCTCCATGACAAATTTCTGATTTTCCATGACTAAATTCTTTAATGTTTATGACGAAAAGGCCGGAAAGTTGGATCTGAGCACAGGAAATAATGATAATAGTGATCAACATGATAGGAAAGATAATCACATAATCAGCTTTTTGCCAAGATGGCCTCCTCCTCCCCTTACAACCATCTGATCCACCCACTTTAACACCACAGACAGACAAGTAAAAGGAGATTTTAAATTTATGGCCATTTTCCATGACTTTTGCATGACCAATTTTTTTTCCATGACTTTTTATTACTTTCCATGGCATTTTATTCCAGGATTTTCCATAACTGTGGGAATCCTGTTTACTTAATCTACAGTACAGACATGTTTGCAAATTACATTTTCTTTGGAAAAAAATCATCGTTAACATTATACAGAAACTGTAATTGCTGTACAGTTGCAATGCTTCATTTCTTTTATATTTAACTTATTACAACACTAACTGTAAAGATGGGAAGCCTTCCTGAGATTCTACAATGTTCCCAAGAGAGGCCCAAGTAGGCCAGATTTCACTCACTTTGTGAATGAACATGTTCAAAATTACAAGAAAAGTTATTGCAGTTAATCAGCATAATTTCACCTGAATGATAAAAGAGACTTTTAGAAGTTAATACATCCTTCACATCAAGCTCGAACCAAAAAGATTTTTTCTATCAGGTGGCAAACTCAGCTAAAAAGGAAAAATGGACCTTACAAAATTGAGTTTTCTTCACTTTAGACTTATGGTCTGGTATGTTGTTTTTAACAGAACTTTTAACATATTATTGGCTATATCAAGCTAAGGAAATGGGACCCAAATGATTTTTGCAAAGGACACACTAAAGCAGCCGACCCAGGCTGACATGGTTTGGTATGTAGCCTGCAACTCTTGGATTACGAGTCCAATGCTCTACCAATTGAGCTACTGCAGCTCCCCTACACTTCTGATGTTACTAGAGAGAAATTACATGGTTACGACCCAATGTATGAAGAAAGTTGTAAATATTATATTTGTCCACATTTTAATACTGTGAAGATCAGATCTAGATCTGCTGGCATATTATATGATGGCAGACCTGGGCCCATCTAGATCTGCTGGCATATTTCGTGATGGCAGACCTTGGCCCATCTAGATTTGCTTGGCACATTATGTGATGGCACACCTGGGTCTATCTAGAACTGCTGGCACATTATGTAAAGGCAGACCTGGGTCTGTCTAAATCTGCTAGCACATTATGTGATGGCAAACCTGGGTTTATTTAGAACTGCTGACATGGGCCCATCTAAATCTGCTAGCACATTATATCATAGCAGACCTGGATCCCTCAAGAACTGCTGGCACATTATGTGATGGCAGACCTGAGCCTATCGAGAACTGCTGACCTGGGTCTGTCTAGAATTGCTAGCACATTATGTGAAGGCAGACCTGGGTCTATCTAGAACTAGTAGCACATTATGTGATGACAGACATGGATCTCTCTAGAACTGCTGGCACATTATGTGATGGCAGAGATGGGTCGATCTAGCTCTACTGGCACATTATGTGATGTGACGACAGTCCCGAGTCAATCTAGAACTGCTGGCACATTATGAGATGGCAGATTTGGGTCTATATAGAACTGCTGACCTGTGCCCATCTGGATCTGCTAGCACATTATGTGAAGGCAGACCTGGGTCTATCTAAAACTGCTGGCACATTATAAGATGGCAGACCTGGATCTATCTAGAACTAGTAGCACATTATGTGATGACAGACTTGGATCTCTCTAGAACTGCTGGCACATTATGTGATGGCAGAGATGGGTCGATCTAGCTCTACTGGCACATTATGTGATGTGACGACAGTCCCGAGTCAATCTAGAACTGCTGGCACATTATGTGATGGCAGATTTGGGTCTATATAGAATTGCTGACCTGTGCCCATCTGGATCTGCTAGCACATTATTTGATGGCAGACCTGGGTCTATCAAGATCTGCTCACACATTATGTGATTCTGCTTGTTGTCAATCATAAATATATATGCAAGCTTGTTATAAAAGGGAAGGTCAGACAAGAAATTTGTACAGGCAAGATCTTCAAGACTGAGCTCTTATCAACCTATTAGTGATTTTCAATACATATGGTTATTCTTGATGAAAAGAAATTTTTTTTAGGACACTAAGTATAACTCAATAAATGAAGTTTAAATGAATGACAACTGAAGTAAATATAATCTTCTCTGTAAGAAAATCCAAAAAAAAAATATAATTGAACACAATTACACATACTACAAAATTAAGTTGATGGTGTGGGAGGCGGGGGCGAGGGGAATGGACTTCTGAAAAGAGGCAATTCTGAAGAAAAAAAGTGTTGATTCCAGTAGACATTTGCTTTCATAAAACTTTTAGAAAACTCACTGGGTAAAAATAAGAGTTGAACTATCAAGTTCTGGTTTGTATTTTTTTAAATGTTTAAAGGTCAGTTGTGGAGGTTTCAACTAATTTTTTAATCTCCCATACATGAAAACTCTATACTTGTTGTTATTATAAATTTCTATTGCGTTGCTGATGAATAATTGCATTTAAAAGTATGACTCTCAAAAAAAGCTGGTGCAGGTATTACCTGCCCCTGATATGTGGAAGTGACATATTACTAGAACAAAGACCATGCCAATGTAGGGATTTTAGTATAGGAATTTATTATAGGTTATAAAATGAACAGAGATCCTGTTGAAATCAAAGAAATTGAAACAACTGATGCTATACCTATGATCAATATGGTACTTGATCGACTGAGTGCAAAAAAGGAAATTAAAATGAGGATATTTATTGGAAAGAATTACAATAATACTGTGCATTCAAATGCAGAAGTGTGATCTCTGATTATTTTCTAATTTTTGTACTATATAAGTCAAATTAGGAAAATAAATACATCAGATTACTATTTTTACTCAAAATTATTAGCAATAACTCTTTGAAAATAAACTGCAGTTCTTTAAAATGGTACATGGGGACCCCCCCCCCCTTAAATGTAATAATCCCTTCTCTCCAAAGACAATACAACTTTGCCATGTTCTAAATGATATTTACTGTGCTCTTGTTTCTCCATCATAAATCTATAAAGCAAAGTTTTATTGACGATACATGTTTGGAATTCAAATTTTTTTACCATATGGAAGGGGATAACTTATTTTTCAATATTCTTCATCTTCACTGTCACCCTCTTAATTGCTGTCTCTATTTTCCCTGATGACTGCCTAAATGATATGTCTAAATCCTTTTTTGATCATTCAGAAGGATGTGCAATTTGATATGGCATACTCAAAAAGTTCTTCATAATATTTCCTGGTTTAACAGAACATAATCTGAAGAGCTCTTATCTTTCTGGGTCTTTCTTCATGTTGGAATTTAAAAACGAAAACAATCACCCTTTTTCCTTCCTTTTATCATAAAATTTGTGAACGTGTACAGAACAAAATCTGTAATTTTTACTCGATATGACCATGCAATCAATAAACTTCAACATTAGTGGCTGGTTGGTTTGTTCTAAAAAGATGTTACACACAACAGCAAAACTGAGCCTTACTCAAGGGAGGTAATACAGTCTGTGATTTTGGACAAGTCTTAATTAATTTTAACTGTAAATTATTGGAATTCTGTTAGAATAAACTTTAATGGAGAAAAGGACTTTTAATCTGCACATAATGTTTGACTAAAAGCATAAAAAAATGAACATTTAAAAAAATTTCTCCATAATTGACCTTTAATGTAGTAATTTCTTGTCAAATAAATTTCAAGTATTTATATTCAAAGCATCAATGATTATACATACTACATACATTTAGAAAACTGTAATTACTTTTACAGAGTACAAAAGAAATAACACCTGTAAATTTACATGTAAAAATTAATATAAATGTATACAACTGTGTATATTGTATATTCCACATGATGCTGATTATAGTCAATAAGATGACTGTGTGTGTGTGTGTGTGTGTGTGTGTGCATGTGCATGTGTGTGCATGTATAGATTCAATGACTTTGGTATAACCAATAAATGGATACAATTATCACTTTTAGCACTATATGCATATGTAATCCTGAAGGATCCTTGCTGGTATCAGCAGAGATCTGTATCTTCTTTGAAGAAAATAGATACACATCCAATACAGTTCACAAAGTCACACATTATATCAAGAAAAACCTGAAAAAAATCAGAACCTTTAAATTCATAGTTTTACACAACACACAAAATTTTAAAAGGAAGAATTATAAGAATGACTTGGTATAATGGTAGTCATATGTAAGAAATGTCACACATTGTCCATGTGCGATAACCCATTCTATAGCCACTTTTTCTACCAAACAGAAAACATGTATTGTGGCAACTTTAGCATGTCATATTTTGAGAAAGAACATTATTCATATGTTCTCTCCAGCATAAAATTTACATTAAAAAATGTTAAATGTAAGAGAAAAGATGAATCAAAGTATGATTACAAAATAAAATTGCTTATAAAGTCTCTTTTTAGTTTTAGCAACAAATACAATCAAGAGTTCTTAGGCATAAATTCTTTTCTGCACAACTTCCAACATAATTGTTTAAAATTATTATATCCTCTAGCTCTACCGCAGTTTATACAACACTGTAGACAGGTATTCAATGAGTCATAACATCATCATCATGTTTCTGACATCAGGTTGGGATGCTATTTATGCAAGCTTTGTAAACAATATTAGCAATATGTATGCAGACTTGGTAACTTAAACTAGTGTTCATTTGTATCATGACTTTTCTCTCTGCAATGACAAAATTGAGCATGCACAGTAAAACATCCATAAACCACACAAAATGTTAGGACCATGGCTGTTGTATAGAGGTGGCCTGTATACAGAGGTTTGATTAGTATTACAATGGACTTATTGGGACCAAATATGTGGCCAACCTGCACACTGAGGAGGCTGGGTTACAGAGTGTGTGGCCAACCTGCAGACTGAGGAGGCTGTATTACAGAGTGTGTGGCCAATCTGCAGACTGAGGAGGCTGGGTTAAAGAGTGTGGCCAACCTGCAGATTGAGGAGGCTGGGTTACAAAGTGTGTGGCCAACTGGCAGACTGAGGTAACTGGATTACAGAGTGTGTGGCCAACCTGCAGACTGAGGAGGCTAGGTTACAGAGTGTGTGGCCAACCCGCAGAATGAGGAGGCTGGGTTACAGAGTGTGGTTATTTAGAGACGTTTGATTGAGTAAACAACTTACTGCAAATGCTGACATCTCAGTAGGGTTCATTGTTCTGGCAAGCAAGCTGTCACCACCACAACAACTCATCCATGACATTATAAACCAATACACATTCAACAACTTATAATCACAGTTTGTCTTCTTGATTATTCAGTACCAACTATACACCATAAAAAGTCTTTTGGTGAACACCCCATGTTGATGACTTTCTGTTTAGGAGCAGCAACAAGATTTTCAAGATGGCTGCCATATCTGAGGTCAGATCGGCACCATTTTCATTTAGGACCAACTAGATATCATAAATAGTCTTCTGGTGAAATCCCCATGCTGATATGACTTTTCATTTAAGAGTAGTAGTGATAACAAGATTTTCAAGATGACTGCCAGATAGGCATCATTTTCATTTAGGACCAACCAGATAGCAGAAGAAGTCTTTTAGTTAAAACCCCATGCTGATATGACCATACACTCAGGTATGGTACTGATAATGTGGTGGCTATATTGGATGTCCAGGCAGCACCATTTTCATTTAGGTTCAACCAGACATCATAAGAAGTCTTCTGGTGGAAATGCCATGCCAATATCAGTTTCCATTCAGAAGGAGTAGCAATAACAAGATTTTCAAGATGGATGCCCTGTTGGCAATAGTGGATGTCAGATCAGCACCAATTTCATTTAGGACCAACTACACACTATAAGAAGTCTTTCAGTGAAAACCCTATGTTGAAATGACAATCCATTCAGGAGAAGCAGTGATAACAAGATATTCAAGATTGCCACTGTGGCAGCCATATTGGATGTCTGAGCAGCACATTTTCATTTATGATTAACCGGACATCATAAGAAGTCTTCTGGTAAAATCTCAAATCAATTTGCAGTTACAAAGATCTCACAAGCCTTTGATCAATTTAATGCCGCTGTCAATATAGCTTAGTGACATCCTATTACTGGACCTTTTGGCACCTGCTCTTCGGCTCCAGGGATTAGTGAGAGGATTAAAATCCATTTCAGGCATAAATACTGTCAAACACCTCTGACTTGACACCAATGATGACGTGTTAGTGATGTAATATTTTTTGACGCCAATGACCCCACCCCACTTCTGAAAGTAAGTTAAGAACTGTGTACCAAAATGAAAGTGAAAGCAAAATGAAAAAAAAGTGCATTCTATGTATTTTGTACATTTGTCCCTGGTCAGGTCCCTGGGGTTGCAGAGAAATTATAAAACCTTATTGCAAATCTACACCCTATTGGGTCACCTGCCAAGTTTGACTGATACAAAGAGTAAAAATGTTTTTGCATTTATAAGAAGCATGACAGATGTACAGACATACATATGCATGGACACTGAGATGAAACTAATATACACACTTTTTTCCCAAAATGCAATCCTAGCAGACTTGTTAATAAAGTGGCTTTAGAGAGTACTCAGGCATTTAAACCAATCTCACATTCTTCTACAAAACATATATCTATGGTATTTTTGTAATACTTGAACACTGAGGTTATTGTTTTGTTTCTGAAACTTCTTTGAAAAGCATCATGTAATGATACTGGGCCCGAGTCTTTCTCTAGAGGAATTTTCTAATTTTCCCCCAAGTCTCTTGCGATTTCTCTTCATTTTGGCCATGTCATCTCCAAACACGTCCCCTGTCCTAAGAGCTGAGATCAGATCATCAAACTCCCCTGCAAGACAAAGTGGAGAATATGAAACCTCAAAATCTACATGAGCTCAGTTAAATGTTAAGATGGAACATGCTTGATGTATGATTAAATATACACATTAATATATATATCACATAAGAATGGTTAAATATGTCATACTGTCACTTTGAAGTTATTGGAAATGGTAGACAAATTTCTTGAGATTGAATGTACAGAATAGCTAAACATAAGTCTTAAATCTGAAATACCTTTAGGATCTCCATTTGCAACATTTCCATGTTGATCTGCTGCAGCAAATGAGCTAGCTCCTCTCTTCAGCCTCTGTTTCTCCCTCTCTGCCCTCAGCTGAAATGGAAACCACACAGCATAAGTTTCATGATGCACAAAAGATTGAATTCCTCATGAACTTATCAAAGATACAAGAGTCACATGTACAAATAATGATGATTTTACTGATAAATATTCAGCAGAAAACAGAAATTTAAGATATTCTGTATGGAATAAAGATGTGAGTATTGCTGGGAAGTGAAACATCAAATTAAATGAACAAGCAGTAGATAAAAATAATAATGATAACAGAGGTCAAAATACAGCATGAAAAGCTACACAAATACTATAAAAATGTTAATGAAAGCCCTGAAGATTATATTGTAACTTTCAGTAAAAATCTATGATAAATCTATGTAGAAAAATGGTCATAACCTAGTCATATATAACTGGGAAATGTCATCAAGTGGCTTAGGTGGGCCTGATATTATCACGTCTCGCATAACTTACCAGTTGGCCAATTCACTAAGCAGGCTTCTACAGTATTTAAAGAACACAACATACGTAAACTATTTTCTAAATTTTATATCATGTTGATTTCCCCATGTTTAATTATAATCTAATAAAAATAATTTCCAAAGACAAAGGCATAATTAATAAATTAATATGCACAGTCTCTTGCTCATAAATGACATCATCCAAGATCATCAAAAGTTGTTTACAGACAAAACTTTAATTTGTGGCATACAGAGTCACATGTCTTTCACACATACTTAAATTATAATTCACGGTTTTATTATTTATTTTTTTTATTATAAGGCCATTGACTTCTCTATTCTTGGTAATTAAATCTGGAAGTGCTTCAGGAGAAAAGCATAATGGGGTACTTATTTTTTATTAAAAGCTAAAAATAAAATATATAAAATTTCAAATAATTTGTGAGTACTAGCATTGAATATACGAAAAACAATAATGCACAATACATGTGATAACATACAGATGACAAATATTCCAGGCATTTTAACATGGCAATACTAGCAAATGTCAAACTCTATTTCACCAAACACATTGAACTTGCTTCCAAATATTAAGAATTTCAAATGTGGCCAAGTATTTAGAAATAATTCTCTGCAAATAAATTTATAAAAGTAGACATGGTGTTTACAAGAAATATGTTCTTACTTGAGAAAAATAAATATTAGAAAAAACATAATTACTTGCAAACAAATATCTATAATTGTGTAAAGAAATTTTTAGATTCTTAATTACAACACTGCATATAGTTTATGCTAGCCTGCAATTGTGCATTTTTACTAACAATATTTCTATTTTTGAAGAAAAAAAAGCACCCATAAATGACAAAATTATTCATTTGAATCCCCAAGGTGTATTATTTTGCTAATTTTATAAACTTTTCAATTAAGGGCTGTGATTCTCATTAGTCAATATCATGGGTTACTTCCCTTGCTTTACTTTAGATTAAGAGAAGACTTACGGCCTTATGGCCAGGTGAGCTTATATAAGTTCTTGATACATCTAACTACTTAAGTTCCTTGTAATTCTGTACTTAATCTACGCTACCTGCTCCTCCAGTCGCACTCTCTTCTCCTCTTCCTCTTTCTGTCTATGCTGCTTTTCATTATCCTGTACAGCATCTTTCATTGACAACAGAAAGGTAACAAAAGGCCCAAAAAATTCATCTGGGTGTTGAATTTTACTGGGGTCTTCTCCAAATGCCTTCAAGGTGAATTCAAACTGAAACAGATCGGTCAAACAGTATGTGATTCAGAAACTCGACAGTCACAAATAATTCACCTTGATATCTGCAACTATGCTTGATAAGCTTTCACTTCATTTTATTTTCATTACAAGAGACTGAGTGGAGTATTGTGACATGGAGATTCATCCAGCATACATGATATATACTTCTGTGTGGACAAAATTGAAATTGCTAATGCCAAATAGTTTGGTTTAGTTTGGTGTTTTACAGTACAGTAACAGAAGTAGGTTATTTAGTGCCAAGACAATTGGAGTAAAGTGCCTTGCCCAGGACATACCACAGTAGCTGACCTGGGCTGATCCAATGGTAAGATTTAAACCTGCACCCTTACAGATGCTGGTCCCACATGTTAACCACTGAGTCACCACAGCTCCTGCCTCCATTAGTTGTCTCTTACGACATGCAGGAGGGTGTACTGAGGGTATTCTACATCCCTGAGCCGGAGGGGTGCTAATGCAAACAAACAGGATATGTTTTTGAGACACAAATTCTAAAACCATATCCGAGTTTTTGTCAAGACTATATAACAAGTGAAAAGAACCCAAACATATAAAGTTTTAACTTCTGAACTTGTATTTCCTTTACTTTTTCTTGAATGACTATTCCAATCACAGTCAAATTAAGGAATAAAGTCCCTCTGTCCCTCAAATTCAATCCAAATTTACAGTCTTGAAGTACCTGTGTCTGCAATTTGATTCCTGAAGAATTTTCTTGGATTCATTATAGTGTCAGACATGATCTGATAAACAATTTTAAAAAAAACCTGAATATATCCAGTGTACACATCTTTTTCAACACTTCGTGCCCTGATAACTCGCGAATGCACTTATAACACAGGGTCAGACAGGATCCCATTTTTTTTCTTCCAAAAGATATGGCCCCTATTAACTTAACATAAAGAAAATCACAATCAAAACTGGTAAATGAAACCATGATATATCGTTCATTTTATTGTCAAAAATAGCGATTAGTGACCAGAAATTTGATTCAAAATTTTCAAATTCACAACTTTTAATAAAAACACTTCTCAGTACACTGTAAATAACAATATATGATGAAATATCAATCCATGAAAATGTCAGTAATGCCTACTGGTGGCAATACTTTAAGAAATAAATACCAATTAAATAAGTCTTGTCAAGTGAAACTCATGTTTCAGTTTTATCTGTTAATTCAGTTTCAGTGTAAAGATCATAAATGTGATGTGCCCTCTTGTATTCAAATGTGAAAAGTGTCAATTGACCATCACAGCGATGCCCACAAGTGTTTCTGTGAGAACCTAATTACGTACGGACTGTTTTGATTTCCGATTTGCATAAGTGTTGGTTGCATTGTTACAATCAATTAAAAGTTGACCTGCATTGTATTATCACATTAATTAGTCTTTTGTATCAAATCAAGTAAAGGCGGTAGAATAAAAAAGTTACAAGGCATTCAAATCCTACCTATGTAAGAGCTAGAGGTCACGGTAGTCTGTTAAGTCAACTCATTTCAATAGACTAATTGAACCCTGAGAACACTCTAAGTACATGTAACATAATTAAAGAATCTAACATTAATCAGTAGTTTATGATACTCATTTGTATATGTGATCAATGACTGCAAAAGAAACCAAGCAAAAGGCATACTAGGTGCATGAAAAGCTTAGTTTCACAGAAAGGGTTCATTATGGAGAAGTGAGTTTCAAAGTTTAGTGAACTTAAAAATTCCCAAATTGGCACTCAGAGGTTTGCTCAAAGATGAGCATACATTTTACTATATCTTGCAAAGAAATCACAGCATCAGTATTTTACTAATATAAAATTTAAATAAAAATCAAGTTTAAACATTGTTTCTCTAAATAAATGTCACTATTATTTTAAATAAAGAATCTTGTTTTATTCTGAATCTACAGTAACTAGAATGTATCCTCATTCACATGCATAAAGCAGTGACGTAATAAACAATGTTTTCGCTGGTACACATGTGATATGTGTTGAACTCACTTGGAGAAAGGTTTTAAGTGATGTTTCAGTGATTTGATATATTGAAAATAAAGGTAATTTATACAGAAAAGTGAGGAACTTCATTAGAAAAAGCTAAAAAAGCTATTTATTGACAATTATTCCCAACATGATTATTAAACAAGTATTCAACCCAACCCCCCCATGTCAATGTCTTACCCTTTCTTAATTTTTCTGAGGTTCCTCAATAACTTGCACTCTTGCTTATGCCATGGTCTATGTTTTTTGGACCGCACTGTGCATGAGTTATCGAGGGAGAGGTGTATTACCAACAAAATAAAATTAAAAATTTTGCCTATATTCAAGAAAATTACTTTCAAAGGCATGTTATCTGCAAGAAACAACAAAAATAACAACAAACTATAATGCAAAGACGTTTTCACTGTATACTGGATTGCATGTTCAACTCTCTTTTTAAGCTGTTGGCTCAAATTCACATAACTCGGACTAGAATTTGCCGTAAGCATGAGTTGACTTGAGATAGTTTGTTTTATGATTCGTAAATAACTACTCATATGGGTATCACTCAAGTTGGGGTTGAGCATAAATTATGGTAAATAAGCAGTATGGGTAGATATACTTCATGATAAAAAGAGTTGTTGTTGATTTGTTATTTTAGGGCACAGCAACACAAGTAGGTTATTTAGTGCCATGGCAACTGAAGTAAAGTGCCTTACCCAAGGACATGCAATGGTAGCCGACCCAGGCTGAACTCATGGTGGGATTCAAACCCACATTCTTTTGGTTGCAACTCCAGAATGCTAATCAATGAGCCACCATGCCTCTGATAAAAACAGACTGCCGCATATTTAAGTCTTGTAGAACGATGCACCTGAGATTGCTGAGACTTAGCAAAAGATATTTAAAATAAATAGAAATATGTGTCATGGAGACTCAGAGGTCCTGTTCCTGAATCAAGAAGCAGCTTGGTGGAACCTTTCCAACTGAAGAAGTGTAACAATGTAATGATTATAGGTTACTGCATTTGTATGGGAAAATATGAACGAGTTTTTTGAGCTATACTGCACGATGTCAGGAGTGCAGTATAGCTCAGAAAAAACTCGTTCATATTTTCCCATACAAATGCAGTAACCTTTTTATTATATACTCATTTTGCTTTTCTACCTAAGGCTGAATGAAAAAAAGAACACACTATAAGAAACAAAGTAACTGAATTTCTGCTATATTCTAAAGTAAATATACAACCGAAGTTAAACCAATACACAGTAACAGTATTCATGCGCACATGGCACCGCCCAGTGACCTTTGAACTTGGTTGAGTAGCGCGCACTCTCTGTGATTTGTTTCAAAAAGAAATCTCATTTTGGTCTACTTAAAATTGAAATTTTGAGTCATATTGTGAATGACTGCGCCTTGGAACAACTTTCCCAGTTGATCTGGAATGGAGGGATTTTGTTTTTATGTCGATTCAGCTAAATTCTGCTCTTTAAGTTTTTAGCTGGTTCTATTACGTACGATGTTCATGTAGCTAGAGGGACTGGCCTCGACAGCAAGCTAGCTTACACATGTGTTACTGTCCTGTCATTGATAGTTTGGAATCATAAGGTGGACAAAATATGAAATTCTTTTAAGTGAAATTCTCAAGAAGATGCAGGATTAAATATTTTTTTAGGGAATATTAAATTCATTTTGTTTTGGAGTGCAGTAAATTCTCCTTTGGAATGTGATTTCTGTTGGAAATGTAGTCTAGATTGCAGTGCAATTTCGCGCCATGGATCAGAAAGTACATTTTGAAGAAATTCAGGATGCAGAAAAGTAAGTACATTTATTGTCATTCTTATTACCAGCTATAGATGACATATTTATATGTACTGTCATAATAAATCCAAACAATTTCTCCAAAAAAAAAAAAAAGGCAAAATTGCAAAGCGGCTGGGGTGTGAGAGCCCATTTCGTCAGCGGAAAATAAGGCTTCTTCGTTATCGTGGCTTCTTGGCTCTGAGGCACTTGCTTTTATACCAAAACCCGCCTTCTTTAGTTGTATTTTTTCGAATTTAGTGCTTGGACTGACTTGTAAAATTAGCGGTCTCTGGAATATCATTTGGTCATAAAATGCCTTTTTATGCTATTTTTTTTATAGACTATAGAGAGCACGGTTCATAGTCTGAACCATCGGCTAAATAAGTGTTTAAATGATCAGAATGATATTTTCAATACTGCATGCCTCATGTTTGTTGTCCTAAAGCCACCACTGTACATTGTGAATATCACGTTCAGTCACTTGCTTGGTTGAAAGATTCTTTTGTGACTCAATGAATTCATCCACATCGTCAGCTTTATCATCTCTATTCTCAAACAGCTTGTTTAGTTCATCCACAGACAAATCTAATAAAGCAAAAGCTCCGGTGTCTGCTACATTTGCGTACATTGTTTGTTTACAATAAAAAGTAGTTCCTAACACGCGATACTATTTTTAGACACACGTGTCGTGCAGTATGAAGCCGTGCAGTATGGAGAAATACTGCACGATTCTGACAATGCAAAGTTAATGGAGAAAAAAATGAGTATATAATAATGGCTGTTCCTGAATCAAGAAGCAACCTTTCCAACTGAAGAAGTCTAACAATGTAATGATGGCTGTTCCTGAATCAAGAAGCAGCTTGGTGGAACCTTTCCAACTGAAGAAGTGTAACAATGTAATGATGGAATGTATGTGCTTAAAAAAAAATTATTTTATTTTTATCTTATTTACTTATTTATAAAAGAAACAGCAAAAACAGAAATCACAGCAATAGAGAAATAATGGGATAAAGAGTGCTTCACAACAATTTTTTACTTTTCAATAAACACATTGATTCCAGTGCAGGAAAACATTTTTATTGTTTAATGTTTTAAATGTGAAATTCAAAGAAATTTTTCATAGTAATGCTCATGGATTATATTTAAAGTATGCCTTTTATATCAGGAAAAAATAGAAGGTCTTCAAATTATTTTTTAAAAATGAGCTGCTGGTTTTCTTCATGCAAATGGAATATCTCTCCCTCTCTCATAGCAAAGAATATAATAATAATGATGATAATGATGAAGATTAAATTCATCACCATAATCATTGTCTTTGTCACTGTCATCATCTCCTTCATTTGTAAGAGAAGGGCATATAAAAAGCATTTTTCTTCAGCTTCACATCAATAAAATATGTTACTGAATGTATGGCTTTTTCAGCTCAATAATAAATTACCTCGAAAAAATATGTTTAGCTAAAAATATCATCATTTTCTTCATCTGTGAGAGAAGGGGATACAAAAAAGAACTTTTTTCATTATTTTCTCATCAATAAAAATATATAGATAACAGTAGAGTATTTACAGCTCAACAATAAATTACATTTAAATAATATTAGCACAACATAACAATGTCTACAATGTTAAAATGTAATTTTCAATGGACTACCTAAAAAATATGAAACATAAAACAAGAGTACATGTACCATGAACAGCACATGATATGCTTACCCCTTGTTAAATACTCATCTATGTAGATGAAATTGTTGTGCATAAACCACTTTTCTTATTTCAGTCAGTGACCTTGACCATTTGATTCCACTATCAACAGGGTTCTTCCTTATCCCATGTGCAAGTCATCCAAAAATTTTGGTAACTGCAGATAATGGAAAACTCAAGTTATTGTGTGGAAATAAGTTTTATTCTTTAAGTCCCAGTGACCTTGACCTTAGACCTTTTTGACCTCCAAATCAATAGGGTTCTTCATTAACCCATGTGCAAGTCATCCACAAAAAATTTGGTTACCACTGATGGTGCAGAACTCGAACCGTTTCTCTTCTTCTAGTCAATAACCTTGACCTTTAAGCTTTTGACCCTGAAATCAATAGGGTTCTTCCTTACCCCAAGTGCAAGCCATCCACAAGGTTTGATAACTGTCAGAGGTGGACAATTTGAGTTATTGTGCAGAAATGAAACTGGTAACAGACAGACAGATGGATGGACTGACAAACAGACAGACAACATGGTAACATAACATGCTCCTCCTTATGGCGGGTGTCTAAAAATGTTAAAGTATTGTGAATTTTAAGATGCTTAAATATTTGGATTGTTACATCAACCTGCTATGTACCAGGTTTGTATGAGAAGGGTCTTATGACCCCTACTCACACACAAGTTGCATATGATAAAGCCATCTGTCCCAACCTGAGGTGTGAGCAATGGTTTTGTCCAGATGCACGCGAGAAAGCTGACAATCTGCAGATCAGTTTTAACAATTGCTTAAGTCATTTTTATCATGATGTAAAAGCAGGTATGAGACTGTAAAGTAAAAACAGTCAAATTGAGACACATGGACTGACAGGCAGACAAAGGGAGGTAACTCACCTTCTGTTTCATATCAGCATAAGATTCCTCCACCTCTGAGAAATTGTATGAAGCTACAGTGGCAAACTCGGTCATTACTGTTACAAACCTGTCCCCAGAAGTCACAAGTTTATCCTTAAAATATTCCAGTTCCTGAAAAAAAGTTTAATCTCATTACAAACCCTGTCCCCAGGAGACAATAGTTTATCCTTAAAATATTCCTGTTCCTGAAATAAGGTTCACATGCATGTACAATACAGCTAAGCAGCGGTAGCTAAACTTTGGCTTCAGATTGTTTTTCCTCCATGTCTGTTTCTGTCTTGATATTGTGACTCTGGACATTATGCCCAGAACTAATCTTAACAGACATTCTGGCATTCAGAAGGTAGAATACTTTTATCAGAACAATGTTGCTGTTGTTGATTGGTTTTTGATGGCACTTTTGACACTTTGTCTGGCCATATTATGATGAGGAAATGGGAGCTAATTGTCTTTCCCAGGGACACACTGAGGCAGCTGACCTGGGCTAGCCTGGGTATGTATCAAACCCATGACCACTTGATTATGAATTCCTCACTCTACAAACTGAGCTACCATGGATCACTTATCAAATTTCACTGTAATGATTTAGTAACAATGGCCATATTGAATAGTGGATCTTTTGCATAAAATTGAAAGGTCTTCATGCCAGGGTGCTTTCTGTCTAATTTGGTCCAATTCTGATGAGTAAAAGTCATTTTAAGTTGTTTTTTTAAAAATATTTTTAGTAATGTGACCAAATTTGATGTCCGATTCAAAAGAGTTTTTTTGGTCAAATTTGGTCATATTCTTTTCAGCAGTTTTTGAGAAGTTGTTTCAAAGTTTTTCAAATTTTAATAACAGCAGCCATATTTGATGGTGGATCAGCATCATTTGTACAGATTTAAAAGGCTTCATGCCAGAATGCTTTCTGTCAATTTTGTGTATGGATGCTTTTGGCCAAAAACTTCTATTTGTAATAACAGTGGCCACATTTAATGGGAAATCGCCACCATATATAAAACTTAAAAGGCCTTTATGCCAAGATACTTTCTGTACAATTCGGTCAAATTCTGTTCAGCATTTTTTTAGAAGTTGTTAAAGGTTTTGCTATTATTAGTAATGGTGGCCATATTTTGAATTCAGATCAGCATCATTTATACAAAATTAAAAGGCACTGATGCTAGGATGATTTAATTAACTTTAGTCAAATTATGTTTTACAGTTTTACAAAAAAGTCATTTAAAGGTATTTCTATTTTAAGCAATGGCAGTGATATTTCTTAGTGAATTCGCATAATTTGTACAAGATTAAAAGGCCTTCATGCCAGGTTGCTCCCTTTTAAATTTGAGAAATTCTGTCTAGCAGTTTTAAAAAAAAGTAATTTAAAGGTTTTTCTATTTTTAGCAAAGGTGGCCATATTTAATGGTGGATTGGCAATATTTGTATAAAATTTAAAGACATTCATACCAGGATTCTTTCTGTTAAATTCGATTTTACACGTTTTTATGCATAAATTGTTTTAAGGTTTTTCTTTTTTGAGCAATGGTGGCCATATTTGATAGTAAATCTGGCATCATTGATACAAACTTTAATGGCCTTTGTGCCAGGATGCTTTCTTTCAAATTTGGTAAAATTCTGTTCAGTGGATTTCGAGAAGTTGTTTAAAGTTATTTATATTTTAGTAATGGTGGTCATATCTGATTGCAGATTGGAATTATTTGTTCAAACCTTAAAGGTTTTCATGCCAGACTGTTTTATCAAACTTAGCTATGATTTGTTCAGCAGTTTCTGTGAAGTAATTTAAAGGTTTTTAAATTTTTAGCAATGGAGGCCATATTTGATGGCTGATTGGCATTTTTACATTCTTATATGATCGGCCTGGTTTCAGCTGGTTTGACGTCATGCACTTTTGTGATGTCAGGTGAACTCAAACATCAGAATTTCACATGCTGCTTAAGTACAGGGTTTTTTAATGCTTAAGATCACCATTTGGAAGGTATTTGGTATATAATTTATATACTTTGCAATGGATCATACAAGAATAATGATAATACCATAAGCTCACTCGGCCTTATGGCCAGATGAACTAATAAACAAATTAGATTGGCCCAATTTACAAATAAATGGCTTTAACTGCAAATAATCTCCAAAATATTCACTCATTCAAGGCATCATACTAAAATAGTAGTAAGATGAAAGATAAATCAGATCTGAATGCACTGTGTCTCCCCCCAAATCCTTTTATTAGTGTTAAGTAATTTTGACAGGGACAAGGTTTAACGTAATTTGACACGTTTCAAATACACCCAGCAGAGCTGACGAGGGTCCTTGCTGTTCACTTAAAATCAGAAGCAGAATGAACAGTAGATACAAGTGTACATGGGATTATTATATGCAGGTAATTACACAACATAGATTTTCAACATACAATCATCCTGGGTCTTTTGATAGCTACCTCCTCTGTAAGTATTCAGCCAAGTTTATGTATAGCTGCCTCCTCTTCAAGTACTCTCTCAGTCAAGTATATGCATAGCTGACTCCTTCAAGTACTCTCTTAGCTAAGTTAATGCATAGCTGCCACCTCTACAAGCACTGTCAAGTTTATGTATAGCTACCTCCTATAAGTACTCTATCAGCCAAGTTTATGCATAGCTCCTTCCTACAAGTACTCTATGTCAAGTTTATGCATAGCTCCTTCCTACAAGTACTGTCAAGTTTATGCATAGCTCCTTCCTACAAGTACTCTATGTCAAGTTTATGCATAGCTACCTCCTATAAGTACTCTATCAGCCAAGTTTATGCATAGCTCCTTCCTACAAGTACTCTATGTCAAGTTTATGCATAGCTCCTTCCTACAAGTACTCTGTCAAGTTTATCCATAGCTCCTTCCTACAAGTACGCTCTCATCCAAGTTTATGCATAGCTCCTCCCTACAAGTACTCTGTCAAGTTTATGCACAGCTACCTTCTACAAGTACGCTCTCATCCAAGTTTATGCATAGCTACCTCCTACAAGTACTCTACATCAAGTGTATGCATAGCTCCGACAAGTACTGTCATGTTTATGCATAATGACCTTCTCTACTAGCACTCTCTGTCAAGTTCATGCCATAGCTACCTCTTACAAATACTGTGAAGTTTAAGAATAATGACCTCCTCTACAAATACTGTCATGCTTGTGTATAATTACCTCTTCTACAAATACAATCTCAGCCAAGCTTATGCATAATTACTTCCTCTACAAGTATTCTGTCATGGTTGTGTATAATTACCTCTTCGACAAATACTATCTCAGCCAAGTTTATGCATAATTACTTCCTCTACAAGTATTCTGTCATGCTTGTGTATAATTACCTCTTCGACAAATACTATCTCAGCCAAGTTTATGCATAATTACTTCCTCTACAAGTATTCTGTCATGCTTGTGTATAATTACCTCTTCTACAAATTCTATCAAAGCAAAGTTTTATGAACAGCTACCTCCTCTTGACTACAAATACTCTCTCAGACAAGTTATGCATGGCTACCTCCTCTTGACTACAAATACTCTCTCAGCCAAGTTATGCATGGCCTCCTCCTACAAGAACTCTCAGCTAAGTTTGTTCAAAATAAAGATCAGAAATTTTGATTTAAAAATTGCTAATTTTAGTGATCCTGCTCTTTTTCACTATACATACCTTTTCAATATCTTTCAACCCTGTATGAAGAACTGTTAAATCTCTGTTCAATTCTGTAAAACTACAATAAGAAAACAACCATTGTAATAATATATTCCTTTTATTGCTAATAAAAAAGATCTTGAAGAAAGAATTATACTTCAAGAAGAAAAAGCACCAATGGCAGTATGACCGGATTGCAAAGCTTTGTTTTGTATAAATGATGCAGTACTCTCTATGCTGCACCTATGTACCATGTCACAATGCACTGCAAGCAATAGCATCTAAGAAACTGAACAAAGTGCAAAGGTTAATGCAGGTTATTGAAGCATGAAATATATAGGTCAGTGACCTAGTTCTGACTCAAGAGCATAATACTCCTCATGATACATTTACATACCAAATTATCTGATTCTGCAGGTAATAGTGTCTGAGAAACTGAGCTAAACACAGAAATCAATTCGTGTAACTACAATGTGAAACATAGGTCACAGTGATTAAGTTTTGACTGAAGGGTATACTGCTCCTCATGAAACACTTACATAACAACTTATGTGACTCTACAAGCAAAAGTTCTAAGAAAATGACCTAAATGCAAACCCTAATCAAGAGAAACTGAGCTTAATGCAAAGGTAAACATAAATCAGAGAAACATGAAATACAGGTCACAGTGACATAGTTTTCACTGATAGCTGTAGCACTGCTCATAAAACATTTACATATCAAGTCATGTGACTCTATAAGCAATAGTGTCTGAAAAAATGACCTATTAACCCTGACCTAAGTGTTGATGCCAGACAGACAGACTAACATGATCAATCTGTAAGCCAAGATTTCTTTCCATCCAGCCAAAATGATATGATTAAGTTGCCGATAAACTGACCCTAAAAGGTTGATAAGGTTCATAAGCCACAAGGATATATGTATTCAAAGCCATTCATGACCAATAGATTATTACAGAATTAACAAAGCTGGCTCATTATCAACTTCTTTGTGGTATTATTGATAGCTTGCTTGTGCCAACATTTGACTGAACTCTTAAACTTACTGCATATGAATTACTGTATATACTCGCATATAAACTGATACCAACTGCAAACTGCATAGACCCAGATATGCCATTGCATAATGTGCCAGCAAATCTGGGTCTATGCAGTTTGTAAGGGCTAATCAGTAGAACAAACATAACAGACCCTGATCTGCCAGCACATTATGCGACAGCAGATCAGGGTCTATGTTGTTTGCATTTGGACCTGGGATATACACGAGTATATATGGTAATAAAATTACAAAATATTTGGAATAGGTCTATTATGAAACATTTAAGTATGTCCTCAAGATGAGAGGAGTTTTGTATATTTAGAGCCAGATCTCGTCCCTTCATTATATTTATCAAACTGCAGGATGCAGTTTTGACTACACTGTGACCAATAATAACAAACTGTTTTTAGTTGGGAAAATGAATTTACAAATTTACAAGCCTGATTAGTGTAATGACACAAATTAAATTGAGAAATAATAAATTCACTTTACTTTAGCCTGATATGTGTAATGACACAAATTCAGTTGAGAAATAATAAACTCACTTTATTTTAGCCTGATTAGTGTAATGACAAAAATTCAATTGAGAAATAATAAACTCACTTTACTTTAGCCTGATTAGTGTAATGACACAAATTTAATTGAGAAATAATAAACTCACTTTACTTTAGCTGCCATCTTTACATCTTCAACCTCATTTTCCAACTTCAAAAGATCTGGAAACTAAAAGAAAACTTTTCTGGGTAAAACATAAGGTATCCTGACTAGAGAAGGTGACAAAAATGAGTATATAGCTTGCCTATACAAAAACTTTTAGTAGTCTCCATTAGTCATTGTAAACATTGATTACAATGCAGAAAATAAATTCAAACTAAAGTGGTCTTGACAATGAAATGCTGGCCCTTGTGATAGGGCATGAAAAACATACAACAATAACAAGAGTCCCTCGAAGGGGTTGACACTCTACTGACTGAAAAGAATTTCCAGGAATCCAAGTTAAGACCGTTTTTTTTTTCTTTTTCTTTTTTTTAACTGCTGTGTACCGAAACCATCTCTGATATTCGTCCGAAAACTCTAACATACCAAATTTGGTAACCAAAAAAACCAATTTCTTACCTGTCTGAGTTAACATGTTTGCAAGATACCTGCAAGTGTGGGGAAAAAATTCTTTTTCATGGCCATGGACCTTGAACCTGATATCATGGATAGAAAATCATTCAACTTGTCTCAGACAATGCCATGCTGTACCCATGTGCTAAGTTTTGTTAAATATATAATTAATATTTTTTGAAGAAAACAAAGTGGCATCATTGAAGGTATTCATCAAATATATCCACACACTGGATTTGACAGAAATCCATTCATACTTCTTTGAGATATCATGCTCACAAGCCAATACACATGAAAACTTGAGTCAAGACCTATGACCTTAAAGTCAGTATCAGAGTGCTATCAACTTACTCATTGGAATGCAACTAAATACAAAGTCTGGTCAAAATTCACTTCTATAAATACAAGCTGCTGTGTTCATATGCTCAATGCAAAAATGTAAGCAACAACCTTTGACTTGACTCCAAGGTCATTTAGGTCTGGTTTTCAAAACTCCTTCACAAAAGAGCAGATATGTTGGTAGTCAGATCTACACCATTTTCATTCAAAACCAATTAAATATTGCAAAAAGTCATTTTCATTCAAAACCAATTAAATATTGCAAAAAGTGTTGTACTGAAAATGTCATATCAATGCCATCATTCAGGCAAAGGGGTAGTGATAACAAGATCGTCTAGATTGCCACTATGATGCCACACTGGAGGTCAGATGAACACCATTTTCAATCAGAACCAGCTATATATTGCTCTAACAGTGTTTTAGATGATTCATTCAGAAGAACTGGCATCCATATCAAGATTTTCAGGATTGGCTGTCAAGGCAGCCATTTTGGTAGTAAGGTCAAAATCAGTTTAATATAGGAATAACTATATACTGCAAGAAAGATGGTTTGACTTTTAAAAATGTTGGTATGGCCATCTGTTTTCATGTGACTGTTACATTTTCAAATCTCATTGGCATCATTTGTATTATGATACCAACTACATATAGTGAAAAGTGTTTAAGTGAAAACCCCATGTTGATATGACCATCCCATCAAGAGAAGTATTGATAAGACTTTCAAGATGGCCAGCATTTTTATTCTGAACCAACTATATATCATAAGAGGTCTTACATTGAAAATCCCATGTCACATGACTATCAATTCTGGAGAAGTAGTACGAACAAGATTTAAAAATTGGCCACCATAGTCATAACACTGGAGGCCTGATTTCCACCATTTTCATTTAGGGCTAACCAAACCTTTTACTGAATGTGTGTGCAAAGTTTCAAGGCAATCCTCCAAGTAGTTTAGGAGAAGTAGCAATAACAATCTTGTGATAATGGACAGAGGACAGATGACAGGGAACAGGCTATCAATTAAGATCTTCTGGTCAAGAGTCAATAACTGAAGAATGATAAATATCTGTAAGAATTGCCCCACAGCCTGACAATATTAGCTGTTGGTGAGAGCTTAACAGCATTGGCTCAGTCCTTAAACCGTACAATGACAATATAAGCTGTTGGTGAGGAGTCAACAACATGGGTTCAGTCCTTAAATCATAAGATGACAATATAGGCTATAGGTGAGTCAACAACATGGAATCAGGCCTTAAAACGTAAGATGACAATATTACCTGTTAATGAGGGGTCAACAACATGGATTCAGTCATTAAACTGTAAGATGACAAAAGGAAGGACAATTTTAATTAACTTGATAAACTTAGGATTTTGTTATAGCCACACCAACATGTATCTCCTAAAGATGATGCACTTTTTACAACATGTGTACCACTATAATTATCAGGCTTATATATGGCAACACAACCCCATTCAAAAGCTAGTCACTCGAAGTTATACTTACTTTGGATGGCTGAGGTTGGAGTATGTTCACTTAGCTGATTGGTGTTTAATGGCACATCAGCATATGAAAGACTATTCAGTGCTGAGGCAATGGGAGTAAAGTGTCCTGCCCAGAGATACTTGATGGCAGCCAACCAGGGCTGGTTTGGACAGAATTTGCATCCATTGGGATAAGGCCCATGTTTTTTGACAGGTTGTAAGAAACTGTAAACACGTTTTTCATGGACATAAAATGAAGTTCAGGCCCATGTCATTAAAGGCTTCAAAAGATGTTGTCACAAGAAGATTTTGAATATGGCCACTATTGATCAACATCATTTCAATTTAGGCAAAACTAGACATAATAAGAAGTATTTTAGTAAAAACCCCATGTCGATATGTCCTTCCATTAAGGAGTATCAGTAACAAGATTTTCAAAATTACCTGCATGGTGGATATATTGGATGTCAGCTCAGTACCATTTTCATTTAGGACCAACTAGACATGACAAGAAGTAAAAAACCCATGTCATTATGACCATCCATTCTGTAATGTACAACTAGACATCACAAGAAGTAAAAACCCCATGTCATTATGACCATCCATTCTGTAATGTACAACTAGACATCACAAGAAGTAAAAAACCCATGTCATTATGACCATCCATTCTGGAGATATACTGATAACAAGATTTTCAAAATCACCACAATGAGGCCATACTGGGGGTCAGATCAGCAACAATTTCATTTAGGACCATATAGACACCATAAGAAGTCTTCTGGTGAAAACCCCATGTCAGTATGACTCTCCATTCAGGAGGACTAATGACAACCATATTTTCAAGATGGCTGATATAGCAGCCATATTGGGATATTACATCAGCACCATTTTCATTTAGGAAAAACTAGACATCATAAGAAGTCTCTTGGTGAGAACTGTGTGTTGATATGACCATCTGTTCAGGAGAAGTAATGATCACAAGATTTTCAAATGGGCTGCTGTGGGATGAATGTGTATGTAAAGTTGTATGGCAATCCTCCAAGTAGTTTCGAAGGAGTAGCAATAACAAACTTGTGCTAATGGATGGATGACTGACAATACACCATCTCATAAGCTCTTCTGATCTATGACGAGTAGAATTAAACAAGAGTCCCTCAAAGGGACTGACACTTTACTGTCCCAAAAAAATCCAGGAATTTAAGATAAGACCAAAACTTCTTTTTAACTGCTGAGTGTTGAAACCACTGATCTTCTTGATTGATAAGATTTTTTAAATCAGCCACTGTAGCAGTCATATTGGATGAAAGATCAGCACCATTTTCATTTAGGACAAACTAGATACCATTAGAAGACTTTTGGTGAAAACCTCATCTTGATATGACCATCCATTCAGGAGAATCTGTGACAAGATTTTCAATATGTTCATTGTGGCAGTCATATTTGAGGTCAGATCAGCACCATTTTCATTCAGAACCAACTAGACATCATACTTAGTTTTCTGGTGAAAACCCCCATGTCAAAATGACTTTCCATTTATGAGGCATAGCAATAACAAGATTTTCAAGATGGCTGCCATGGTGGCCGTACTGGATGTCAGATCAGCACCATTTCATTTGGTACCAACTAGACATCACAAGAAGTCTTCTGGTCAAAACCCAATGTTGATATAACTTTCCATCTAGGAGTAGGGTTAAGATTTTAAAGATGACTGCAGTGGTGACCATATTGGATTGGATTATTCAGATTGGCACCATTTTATTTAGGACCAACCTGATATCATAAAAAGTCTTAGTGAAACCCCCATGTTAATATGACCATCCATTCAGGAGGAGTAGCGATAACAAGATTTTCATGATGGCCACTGTGGTGGCCATACTCGATGTCCAAGCAGAACCATTTTCATTTTGGACCAACTAGATATCATAAGAAGTCTTGAAAAGGCCAATAAAGAAGCCAAAGCTGCCCTGCAGCCACCCGTTTCTGAATGGAAGATTCCATATACTGACTTCAAATATTGTATAAATCAGCATGTTCATCATACTTGACAAAGAACATCAAACCCACTATTGCTGAGTGGCATCCCTTGTATAGAACAACTCAGACACACATACCTCACTCATGCATACCTCCTGAAGGGTGAACCTCAACAAGAGTGTATACCATGCCAGTGTCCACTGACAGTGGAACACTTTCTTGTTGAGTGTGTCAACTTCCATCCTGTGAGACAGAAGCATTTTAATGTCAACTGCATTTAGAAATTTAGAAACTGTATTATAATGTAGCACCCAAGAAAATCTTGGATTTTTGGGGGGAATGCAGTTTATATAAAACAATTTTACCACATCTTTTAAGGATTTTACATGTGTTACCTTTATCTTTTGTTTTATATACACTGTACAGAATGTTAACATTTTTATATTTTATATTTTATCTTGTTTTTCTTCATGTTTACATTTATTTGGAAGGGTTTATCTTCCTAAAGTTTTTGTGCAATTAATTTTTACATTTTTTGAACATTTACCTTCAGCTGGCACCAAACAGCCATTCTGTACTAAGCTGTTATAAAATGCTACTACATACTTACATACTTCTGGTGAAAATCCCATGTCGATATGACTCCCATATTGATATGACTTTACATTCAGGAGAAGTAGCCATAACAAGATGCTGATGATGGTTGCCTTGATGGCCATATTGGACATGAGATCGGCACCATTTTCATTTAGGATCAACTAGACATCGTAAGAAGTCTTTTAGTGAAAACCATATGTTGATATAAGTATCCATTCAGGAGGAGTAGCAATAACAAGATTTTCAAAATGGCTGCTGTGGTGGCCATATTGGATATCTGAGTAGCACCATTTTCATTTAGGACCAACAAAACACCTTGGAATGAATGTGTGTGCAAAGTTTCATGGCAATCCTCCAAGTAGTTTAGGAGGAGTAGCATTAACAGACTTTCGCTAACGGAGAGACGGATGTCAGATGATGGACAGGACAACAGACCATCCCATAAGCTCTTCTGGTCTAGTAGAGCTAAAAATATATTTTAAAGATTTCATTGAGGTTTAAAAGGCTGTCACTGAAATATGTGAACCAATGTGTTTCAGGTTAAACTAGGTTAAACCTACCTTTTTCTCAAACACCTCCACCAAGTAGTGGAGAAGGGTGACATTCTTACTGATGCTGGACTTTGTGTCCACCAAGTTATTGAGGCTGCGGAGGGTGAAACCTCTAGCATTCCCTCTCTGCCCACGGTTCATGTAATTACCATACGCCAAAACGATCTCCAGGAGCTTCTTCAACTGCCGACTTCTGCACATCTGCTTTGAGCCATCAAATACAGCTGTAGGAAAACAGGCATACTTCAAGTACTGTGATCAGATAGACCTATCTGAAATTACAATGCTGAGATATTTATAAAACAGTGTGAAAACTGATTGTAACTGCTGCACATTCCATTCATTTCACTATTTTGTAATCTGTATGGCACATAGTGTCCATTTTTCAGCAAAAAGGTACATAGTATCAATTAAATGTTAAAAAAATAATTTTTAATTGAATATTTTTCAGCTCAAGTAGGTTTGCTGTCGAAGTCTTAAGACATCTGAGATAATGGACAGAAGAACTGTCATTTGCTTGTGGTGGGCCAGGGTGAAACTGCATGACATAGATTTGCCTGTGGTGGGCCAGGGTGAAACTGCATGACATAGATTTGCCTGTGGTTGACATGAAAAAAATTTGCCCTCACATCTTACCCACCTTTGGATAAGATAGGAGTATCTAATCCTAAACTCTGCAACCCTCGTTTCTGTCGCCAATCTTTCCACCTTGGACTGAATACAGAAATTACAAAGTTACACAGCAACAATTATGCATATCTGCAATTTAAAACCTTCTAATACGTTTAAAGTACTTCCAAATGATTAACAATCCGCATACAACATTATACCAAATGAAATGCGTTCTACTGTATAGGAGTACAGTATATAACTGTAGATATTCCATTTTACCTTCAATTTTGGGTTTAATGTCTGACATTCTATCTTGGAATTTCTTTTTGAAGTATAAGGCTGTAACCCTCTCTTCATAATGGGTGATCCTGAAAAGTAGGATTAAACAAGCTTTTACAATTCTACAAAGTGATTATAACACTGCTAGTGCATAAGTTACATGTACTATATATACTACTATATATACTCGCACACAATCCGGGTCCAAATGCAAACAACATAGACCCTGATCTGCCATCACATAATGCACTGGCAGATCAGGGTCTATGTTGTTTCTTCTACTGATTAGTCCTTACAAATTGCATAGACCTAGATCTGCCCGCACATTATGCGATGGCAGATCTTGGTCTATGCATTTTTCAGTATGTATCGGATTATATGCGAGTATAGACGGTATGTTGTCTATTCTACTTATCACTCCTTTCAAACTGCAGAGACCAAAATCTGCCAGTGCATTAGGTGATGGCAAATCTGGGTCTGTGCAGTTTGCAGTTGGACTCAACTTATGAGCGAGTACAGATAGTATACGAAGAAGAAACTGAAGATTACAAACTGAAGTCCCTTGAAGGGACTGACATTCTATTGACCAAAAAAAATTTCTAAGAATCCATGATAAGTCTGTTTCATCTGTCCTTTTATTCATCTTAACAGTTTTAAAACCATCTCTGATATTTGTGAGATAGTAAAACATGCCAAATTTGGTTAAAAAAAATATTTATTTACATGTTCAAGTTAATATGTTCACAAGACAACTGTAAGTACAGTACACAATTTGTTGTCATGGCCTTTGATATCATGGATGGAAAATCACTAAACCTAATTATCTCAGATAATGTCAAGATGTGCCACATACTAAGTTTGATTAAATCTAAAATTATTTTTTTGAAAAAAAAACCCAAGTTATTCAAATGGCATCATTCAAACTATTCCTCAGATATATCCACAAACTGGATTTGATAAAAATCCATTTATACTTGTTTGTGTAATCATGCTTTTAAGCCAGTACTGCTAAAAACTCGAGTCATGACCTCTGACCTCACAATCAATGTCAGAGTGCTGACTATGAATTTGTTTATTGAGATCCAACTAAATACAAAGTCTGGTCAAAATTCATTTATACCGTATAAGCACTGTGTTCACAAGCTCGATGAAGTACAAAAAGGCATGCAACGACATTAGATCTAATGCTAAAATCAATTAGGTCTGGTGTTCAAACTCATTCATAAAAGTGTGGATATGTTGGTGGTCGGATCTGTACCATCTGTACTGACAGACAATTACACATTCGGTTTTGATATATGTACAAGTCACTGTGTTCATCAGCTCGATCAAGTACATATATAAATGGAAGCAATGACCTTTGATTTAACCCTAAAATCAATTTTAGGTCTGGTGTTCAAACTTCTTCATAAATGTGTGGATATGTTGGTAGTCAGATCTGTACCATTTTTATTGACAGCCAATTACATGTTAGTTTTTGCATGAAGAGTTTTAGTGAAAACACAATTAAATCCCATGTTAAGACCGCTGTGCAAGATAAATAGCGATAACAAGATTTTTTAGATGGTGCCATGGTGGAGGTCTGATGAGCAAAATCTTCTTTCAGAACCAGCTATAGTATCTGTGAAAACCTCATGTTGATATGACGACCATCCCATGTAATTCAGGATAGCCACCAAAGCAGCTATTCTGGAGGTTGTATCAGAATCATTTTAATATATGAACAACTACATATAGCAAAAAAAATGTGGTTTTTGTTTTTTTCTTTAAAATGTTGATATGGCCATCCAAATCGGTAGGTCACATTGGCATCATTTTAATTTAGGACCAACTACATATAGTGAGAAGTGTTTAGTAAAAACCCCATATCAATATAACCATTCCTTCAAGAGGAGTATGGATAAGATTTTCAAGATGGCCAGCATTGATCAGCACCATTTTTAATTAGAACCAACATGTCATAAGAGGTCTTTCAGTGAAAACCCCATGTCACTATGACTATCAATTCTGGAGAAGTAGTGCAAAAAAGATGTAAAAATTGGCCACCTTGGCCACAAAATTGGAGGTCTGATTTCCAACATTTTCATTTAGGGCCAACTAGAACTAGGACTGAATGAGTGTAAAGTATCATGGCAATCCTCCAAGTAGTATAAGAGGAGAAGCAATAACAAACTTGTGCTAATGGACAGATGACAGATGAGAGAAAACAGGCCATCACATAAGCTCTTCTGGTCCAGAGCAAATAACTGAAGAATGATAAATATCTGTAAGAACCACCCCATAGCCTGACAATATTAAAAAGTATGTCAACGTGTTCATATAGGCACATTTTACTCAAATTAAATTAAATATTAATTAATTGTTTTAAAATTTAATACTGATATAGTTTAACCAAAGTGTATTCAATCCCGATTGTTGAATGCTCTGCACCTAAAATTACAATCAAAAAACTTCCAGACAAAAATTATTGATCGCTATGGAGTTTTACAATGGTGGCTAGGTACTAAACTGGGTACAGAAAAGAGGACATCTGGTCTATCAAAACAAATAACAGGGTAGTACGACTTCATTTTTCAACACGCACAGCTTTCATTTAGACATCACTGCACACGACATTCAATTCGGTTTATACTGGATCACACCTTTAGGTTCACCTCGTCCAAAAATGTCCATATACTTTAACACTGATTTTTGCCATATGTATTTCTTGAGGTGTTTAAATAATGACCTTCCAGAGGAATATGGATATATGAGGATTCAAATAAAGTGAATAATTACCATTTAAAGGTATGTGTTTACAATCAAATTCTAAAAAATGACACCTATTACTGAAATAGTCAGTACTGAATGCCTATATGACCTGAATGACTTCTACTTTACATGTTGGTGAGGGGTCAACAACATGGGCTCAGTGCTTAAACCGTAAGATGACAATATTAGCTGTTGGTGAGGAGTCAGCAACATGGGTTGAGTCATTAAACCGTAAGATGACAAAAGGAAGGACAATTCATTTGATAAACTTAGGGTTTTTGTTATAGCCACACCAACATGTATCTCCAAAAGATGATGCACTTTTACAACATGTGTACCACTATAATGATCAGGCTTATATATAGAAACACAGCTCCATTCAAAAGCTGGTCACTCCAAGTTATACCTACTTTGGATAGCTGAGGTTGGAATACGTTCACTTAGTTGACTGGTGTTTAATGGCACATCAGCACATGAACATGAAAGACTATTCAGTGCCGAGGCATTGGGAGTAAAGTGTCTTGCCCAGAGATGATTAATGGCAGCCAACCAGGACTGGTTTTGGACAGAATTTGCATCCAATATGTGAGTCTGGCATGCTAACCAGTGATCCACTGTAACTCTCGTATGGACATCCAGAAAAAGCTGATGTTTTCTGGCAGGATGTAAAAAAACTGTACATGTTTTTGATGGACACAAAATGTAGTTCAGGTCCATGTCATCAAATGTCATCAATGTCAAACATTGAAATTGTAAGATCTTTCAAGAATATCAATAGATGTCATGCTAAAAACATAGATGGAATCCGTCGTCCTAATCTATGCTTCATCTACATTTCTTTTGAAAATCAAATCTGATTTACTTTGAAAAATGTACATGGAATGAATTATTTGATCACATTAAAAGGAAATTTAAATATTCAATCCTCATGTACATTATGTTACAAAAGTGTAGAAGGCCATTTAGAGGTTGATGAAGATAACTGTACATCAGGTATCAAAGGTTTATGAAGATAACTGTACATCAGGTATCAAAGGTTGATGAAGATAACTGTACATCAGGTATCAAAGGTTGATGAAGATAACTGTACATCAGGTATCAAAGGTTGATGAAGATAACTGTACATCAGGTATCAAAGGTTTATGAAGATAACTGTACATCAGGTATCAAAGGTTTATGAAGATAACTGTACATCAGGTATCAAAGGTTGATGAAGATAACTGTACATCAGGTATCAAAGGTTTATGAAGATAACTGTACATCAGGTATCAAAGGTTTATGAAGATAACTGTACATCAGGTATCAAAGGTTTATGAAGATAACTGTACATCAGGTATCAAAGGTTTATGAAGATAACTGTACATCAGGTATCAAAGGTTTATGAAGATAACTGTACATCAGGTATCAAAGGTTTATGAAGATAACTGTACATCAGGTATCAAAGGTTTATGAAGATAACTGTACATCAGGTATCAAATGTTTATGAAGATAACTGTACATCAGGTATCAAAAATTAAAGTCCTGCTACAAGACCCTTTTATATGCCGGCAGAAAAAGAAATCAAGCAGGAATCCCCATTTTCCTTCTTTCTATACCTAATGCATGATCGGCAAATCAAAATGACTTCTTAGTAAAAAAGGAAAGAGGCAGTGACTAATCTGATGAAGTTGACTACCATTTTCACAAGAAAACGTTGAGCATATTTAACTTGGGTACACTGACCACATGTTTTCCATTTTAAACACATTATTGAAACTATACTTTTGTCTTCTTTGGAGTTTGTTCTAATTGACCTTATCATATCCCACTTAGGTGGGGTTATATAGTAATCCTTGTGTCCATCCATCTGTCCTTCCATCTGGTACTTCTTAGATCAAATAGTCCCACAGTTCTGATGGATTGGATTGAAACTTGGCAAATACTACAATCATCACCTGAAGATGCACATATAAACAAATCACTGCTCCTCCATTTTTTTAAAAATTACCGTATATACTCGCATATAATCCCATACCAATGCAAACTGCATAGACCCAGATCTGCCGTTGCATAATGTGCTGGCAGATCTGGGTCTCCGCAGTTTGTAAGGACCAATCAGTAGAACAAACAACACAGACCCTGATCTGCCGGCGCATTATGTGATGGTAGATCAGGGTCTATGTTGTTTGTATTGGGACCCAGATTATACACGAGTATATATGGCATGACCTTCTTGTTTTGAAGAAGTATATTACACAATCTCATCTGAGCATCTAGTTCCACAGTTTTTGATGGATTACCATGAAACTTGGTAAATATTATGGTCATCATCTCAAGACACACATATCAAGCAATCATTTTGCTCTGGCCATTTCTTTTAGTGTTATTGTTCTTTTCTGTCTTGAAACAGTGTATGACACAATCTCATAAGTGCAACTATTCAGCAGTTTTTGATGGACTGCCATGAAACGTTGGTAAATATTATGGTCATCACTTAAAGATGTGCATATCGACAAATCACTCTGCTACTGCAATTTTTGTCAGAGTTATTGCCCTTTTTTGTCTTGTAGCTTAAAACAGTGTATGACACAATCCTGTTAGCATGAATAGTCCTGCATTTTTTATGGACTGCCATATTATGGCCATCACCTGAAGATATGGATATAGACACTTGAATGATTAATTAAAACTTCACTGTTGCCAACCAAGCAATAAGAAAGACATTTGAAAAGCTCAATTTAAGGAAGACAATTTTAGATGTTTAGT
Organism: Margaritifera margaritifera; assembly: GCA_029931535.1. Taxonomy (NCBI): domain Eukaryota; kingdom Metazoa; phylum Mollusca; class Bivalvia; order Unionida; family Margaritiferidae; genus Margaritifera; species Margaritifera margaritifera. The sequence goes on along the minus strand of JAQPZY010001653.1, from coordinate 1,907,032 downwards.
GAAACTGGGGCCAGGTTTTAGCTCCATCTGTTGGTGTACACAATCTTTGCATATATCCATAAGCAATTTGTACATGTAATATTGTGTAATATTATGGTAATTATGTGTATTCTACAAATACCATTGACTATATCAGCTATTTATTACCTACTGAACTTCACTTAGAAAAATAACAAATCTTTATTATTCTATGTATTCTTTCTAGTTGATAATTATAGATTTTTGGGGTATGTATGACAAATATGTCACATGTGTCTTAAAAATACTCATGATTTATGGCTAATATATTGTGTTTTATTTATTAGGCCCAGATGCACTGATTTATACCAATTAGACTTTGTTTTACCATACGTAGGAATGACTCAGTGATTCAGGGCTCATTTAGAAAAGCACTGCAGGCCAATATGAAAGGCGTTGGACCACTGACTGGAAAAAAAGCCAAGAGACACAGCTGCTTTGCTACCAATATCAAGTTGTAACCGTAGTCTACATAGTTTGGTAACATACTGAGAAAATACTGTCTCCTTACTTCCCCATCTCGTACAGAAATCGGTCAGCCCTGGCCATCTGGTCAATGTCATGCCCAAGCTCAGACAGCAGTTGAATCTCTTCATTACTGGGTACAAACTTCAGAAGCTGTTTACAGAAACATACCAACTTAATACAATTACTGAAATAAATTCAAAGCAAATTAAAATGCTTAACAGGTTAATCTACAGTGTAGACAGATGGACACACACATGGATACCAAGTGAGCACTAAGTCAAGTTTCAGTCTAGGTAGGCTTGACAAAAACTGAAGGCTGATAAAAAGGGTATAAATATGCATAGAATATATTTGTTGAAATAGCTGTATGAATACATTAATGTGCTTGACACACAATATGCATTCTTCATTTTGAAAATGAGATGAGATAAAACAATGTACATTTTATAAATCTTATTTTCATTCAAGCTGAGAATAAAGGGAAAATAAATACTGTAAATGGTATGTTATACACTCAAAATGTGGTAAATATATTACACTTATGTATGTAAAAACCCTCTTTCATTAGTTGGATACTTTACCTTTTGAATTTGAAATCAATAGGTACCTTCCTTGTTTATAATGCAAGCCAGCCACAAAATGTGGTCATGTTAAAGACACAGAACTCAAGTTATTCCGTGGAAATCATGTTTCTTTTATCAGTCTGGGTGACCTTGACCTTTGACCTATTGAGCACAAAATTAAAAGGTGCCTTTCTTGTCTCAAATGCAAATCATTCCATAATGTTTAGCCATGACTTGTGGCAAAGGACTTTAGTTATTTTGCACAAACCATTTTCCTTCTTTGAGTTCTACTGACCTTGACCTTTGACCTAAAAAATCAATAGGTCTTACTTGTCTCAAATGTAAGCCATCTACAAAGTTAAGTCAAGGTATGTGGAGCAGAACTTAAGTAGTTTTGTGAAAATCATATTTTCCTCCTTTCAGTTCCTGTGACCTTGACATTTCACCTTTTCACCTGAAAATAAATAGGTGTATTCCTTGTCTCAAATGCAAGCCATCCACAATGCTTAGTCAAAGTAGGTGATAGAGAATGCAAACATTTGTGGAAACCATTTTTCTTCAGAGAGTTATTGTTATCTTGACCTTTGGGCCCCAGAATCAATAGGTGTTTTTCTTATCTCAAATGCAAGCCATTAAAAAATTTAGGTCAAGGTAACTGGTATACAAGTCAGGTTATTGCATGAAAACTCTTTTCTTCTTTCAGTCTCTGTGACCTTGACCTATCTTTTGAGGCTGAAATCAATAGGTTTCTTCCTTGCCTCAAATGCAAGCAACTTACAAAGTTTGGTAACAAAATATAGTAGGGAACTGAAATTATTGTGAGGAAATGAAAAAGGCAACAGATAAAATAGAGACGGATAACTCCACATGGACATGGTAATTAAACAGTGGGGTTAGGTTGGGCTATGCCTGCTACTCTTAGTAACAGGAGACAGTAAAACCTGTGACTGTTGACCCGGAGTGGACAGCTACACTTGGCTCCCTCTGGAAAGTCCTCACTGGCAGATTAGGCTGCTGAGCAGATATGCTCATCCTCCCGGCTGTGAAGGCAGATGGCAAGAGCTGTGTGGACAGAGCAGGGCATCAGCTCAGGTGCAGTAGGAACTGATGGCCATCCACTGCATCCAGACCTGTCTCCAGAAATCGTCTGGACAAGAGAGTGAGGGTGACTCTGCGCATCTTTCCCTCACTAAAAACCAACTGATGCTCAACTCATGACATCATTCCCCTCTTCCCACCTGATACATTCAAGTCCTGTGGTGATGGGCAAGCGGCAAAGCAGGAAGTGTCATCATCCTTGGTGACTTCAATGATAGAGTTGGCACAGATCACCAGACATGGTAAGGTGTCAGTGGCAAAAATGGCTTTGGCAAATGCAATAACAATGGACTCCTACTGAGGAAATGCACTGAACACGACCTCCTAGTCACCAATACAGTCATACGCCTGCCAAACTGCAACAAGACATCTTGGATGCACCCATGCTCCAAGCACTGGCATCTTTATGACTATGTCATCATCAGGAGAAGAGACAGGCAGGATGTCCGAGTCACGAAGGCCATGAGAAGTGCAGAATGCTGGACTGACCACAGGCTCATAGTCACCAAGCTCAAGATCCAGATTCAACCTAGCAGACGATTACAAGGCAAAAAAGTGCCCAAAATGCTTAATGTCTCCAAATTGAAAACGGAAGAATGTGAAACAGGCATGTGTCAAAGAACTGTGCAGCCAACAAAAAAAAAATTCATGCGAACTCTGAGAATATAGAGGTAAACTGGGCATCTTCCAGAGACTCTGTGTACTCAGCTGCATCCAAAATCCTATGTCCGACCACACATAAACATCAAGATTGGTTTGATGAGAATGATATTGCCTACAGAGACTACTGAATGAGAAACATCAGCTACAAAAGGCCCGTTTAGAACAGTGGTTTTCAAAGACTGGGTTGTGACCCAGTACTGGGTCACAGAATGTCTTTCAATATTATGATTTTATGATAATATTTTCTTCAACTGGGTTGTGAGAAAAAAAGTTTGAAAACCACTGGTTTAGAAGACAGCACTTCATCATCTAAGAAGGTAGCCTTCAACAACATCAAGAGGACTGTCCAATGCAAAATCAGAGAGTTGCAAGACTCATGGCTGAGCAACAAGGCAGAAGAGATTCAGTCCTACACAGAAATGAATGACATGAAGAACTTCCATGATACTTTGAAGACAATCTATGGGCCACAGTCATCATGAACATCTCCAATACTGAGTGCTGACAACACCACACTGCTTACTGACAAACAAAACATACTACAAAGATGGGCAAAATGACATCCTCAATCTACAATCATCTATCAGTGAGGAGACAAGTGATTGACTGCCCCAAGTGCAAATCAACACATACTTGCTGATCCTCCAGAGCTGACTGAAACTGAGAAAGCAAGTGACCTGCTGTCAAATAGAAATGCACCTGGAGTGGATGCTATACCAGTAGAAGTCTACAAAGCCAGAGGCTTGCACATGGCACAGAAACTGACTGAACTCTTCCAGTCAATATGAACTAGAGGAACTATACCCCAAAAGTACAAGGATGCATCCACTGTCCACTTGCACAAGTGGGATAGCATCAGACAATCCTGTGACAACCATTGGGGCATCTCCTTGCTGTCAACAGCCACCAAAATCCTTGCCAGAATTCAGATGAATTGCCTCGTGCATCACACTGATCATGGACTCCTGCCTGAGAGTCATTGTGGCTTCAGAACAAGGGAAAACAGACATGGTGTTTGCAGCTCGTCAACTCGAGGAGAAATGCCAGGAACAGAACTCCAACCTGTACAAGACATTCATCGACCTGACAAAAGCATTTGACACAGTCAGTTGTGGGGGCCTCTGGAAGATCATGGTGAAATTTGGTTGCCTGGAGAAATTCATTGTAATGGTTTGGCAATTCCATGATGGTATGCTCGCTTGTGTTGTGGATGATGGCGAGTCATCTGAACCATTCCCAGTAACCAATGGAGTCTAGCAAGGCTGTGTGTTGTCCCCAAACCTCTTCAGCATGATGTTCTCTGCCATGCTTACTGACGCCTTTCATGACAATGACACTGGGATTGACATCAGAAACCAGACTGATGGAAAGCTCTTCAATCCGAGGAGACTACTGGCAAAGACTGAGTTATAGGAAGTGACTGTTCATGATCTCCTTTTTGGTGACGACGGTTCCCCGAATGCCAAATCTGAGTCTGACATGCAACAGAGTATGGACCATTTCTCTTCAGCTTGCAACAATTTCGGTCTCACAATCAGTATCAAGAAGACAGAAGTGATGAACCAACCTGCACCAGGAAAGCTTTACTTAGAGCCTACCATCACAGTAAATGGCCAAACCCTCCTTGCAGTGGACAAGTTCACCTATCTTGGCAGTACACTATCATGTGCAGTCCACATCAATGATGAAACCAATGCCAGAATTGCTAAAGCAAGTGTGGCCTTTGGCAGACTATGCGCAAATGTGTGGGAGCGCAGAGGCATCATTCTCCAAACAAAACTGAAGGTCTACAAAGCCATTGTGTTGCCAACCCTGCTGAATGCATGCGAAACCTGGACTGTGTACAGACGTCATGCCAAGAAGCTGAACCATTTTCACATGGGCTGCCTGAGGAAACTGATCAGGATAAGATGGCAGGAGAGGGTCCAAGACACTGAGGTTCTCATACGGGCAGGCATTCCAAGCATCCACATTCTGCTGATAAAATCACAGACGAGATGGACAGGCCACATTAGCAAGCTGTCAGAAGAGTGACTACCAAAGAAGATCTTCTATGGTGAGCTGAAAGAGGGAAAGCGATCTCAGGGTGGTCAGAAGAAATGCTTCAAAGATTCCCGCAAGTCATACTTGAAAAATTTCAACACTGACAATAAGTCTCGCACAGAATCACTCTACCAGGTGCAGTCTCATCCATACTGGAGCTACACACTTTGAACTGAGGAGAATTGCAGAGGCAGTGCAGAAGTGCTAGCAGTGTAAAACTCAGAACTGCGGCACATCCACTATTGATCAAGCAACACCAAGCGGCATCTCCTTTCCAGCGTGCCGCAGATAGTTCAGAGCACAAATTGGCATGACCAGCCACTCAAATACTGACAGAAACCCAACCAGTTAATGATGTCATGATCATCATCAAACTCGAAGGATGAACAACAATTAAACACTACTGGTAACTGAAAGTAGCACTAAGTGTGCCGCAAATAGTAAAACATATAACAAATCGAGGTCACATACTCCAAATTATCCAAATATAGTGATAATTTGTTGAGACAAAGATTTAAATACTCTCCAGTAGCCACTGTAAACATTAATTATCATGCAGAAAATACATTCAGACCAAAGTATGATCCTGACAATGAAAAGTGTTGGCCCCTTTTCTAATGAAATTTTTTGTTGCTTTTTCTTATCTTTACATTTATAGCACTTAACTTTTAATTGGCACTATATATCCAGTATTGTGCTGACATCCCATTAGAATCATATAAATACATACTTACAGTGACAGGGTGTAACAATAAAAAAACAACCTTTTCTATATCAAAGTAGAGGTACTATAACAAGCTTATAAAAAACCTGATTGTTTTTTTGTTTGTTTCTTTAAATCATTGTTCTAAAACTCTGCTTCAGAAGCTGTTATCACTGTCCACCCAGAGAAACCAGATTTTACTGGGTGAAAATCACAGGCTTTGAGTAACCCTGGATTAATAGCCAGTATTACAATCATAGCGCATGCATCAGTAATTCTCTTGATTAGCCACTACAGCTGATGTCTCACATGAAAAACATGTGGCATGCAGTCCACTCATCTAATTTCTATACTCATTCACATGTACAATACACAGTTAACCTGTAGAGGGTAACCTATCACAATATACATTCTATAGTCATTAATATGGAAAGTTTTACCACTAAACAAACCTATTTATTTATATTTCCAACTGCACTGGTCAGAAAGGACCTTCTGTGTAGGCTAGAATGTACATAGTAATGACAAATCTATATAGTCATGAGCTAAAATACAAATACTTAACCCATGTTAGTAAAGAATCAAATGTTGACAAATGTGACCTTTTTTGGATTTAAGGATGCAGTACTAAAGGAGATGCATCCAATTATCAAGTTTCATTATTTGACATAAACAGCACTGTACTGGTCAGAATGGGTGAATAGGCTTTGGTGTATACAGCATGGAATCATCTATGTAGTTATGAACTACAAATACTTAACCTATCTTAGTAAAACATAAAATGTAGGTCATAGTGACCTTCTTTGGTATAAGGGTGTAGTACTAAAAGAGATGCATCTGATTATCAAGTTTCATTATTGTAACATAAACAGCACCCAATAAATGGACTTGAGTTTTACAATAATTCTCCCCCACTTCAAAGCGGTAAGATAACAAAAATATGTCCTAAAATACTACCTTGAGGTACTGCACATGATATTTTCTGGACTTTGTATTGTCAACACTGACACTTTGTTATCTATCATTTACACAGTATGAGGGTAGTGTACATGCAAAGTGTAAAAGGTCATTGGATAAAAGAATGTCTGTTTGTTAAATGGGAAACACAGAAAAATGTTACCATTTGCTTGAAATAATAATTCCTTTTTATAAACCAAATCTCTTCCACACAATATAAGAAACATTTGGGAGCCATGTATATACAGTGTTATACTGGATACCTTATTTGGGAGAACCACCAAACAGAGTCCTGAGTGTATATGTAACTTTTTTTCCAGCAAATATTGTTTTAAATCCTTCCTTATTTGCAGTATTACAGTATCCGCACTTGTCACTGTGATTTGAAAATGAATCACATGACTTCAACAATGTATGTTTTAGAGCTGAAATGAACATTTGAATCTGAATACTTTTCTGTGAATATTCAAATAGAAAATCAGTATTAATATTTGTTCGTTTACCGAGCAAGTTCAGCAGCATTTTGTAAAAGAAACAAACAAGGCAATATGTAACCTATACAATGCTGAATTAGTTTGCAAGGGAACAACTTCAAACCTGCTAAATCACCTGAAATTCAAACTCTCATTCACAACTCATTCAAACTCTCATTAACAAGGTAATCGTGTTGTCAAAACTATGAACACAGAACAGTCACACTGCTCACATTTAAAAAAAAACTATTCTTTGTCATTCAGGTGCTCTTGAAAAGATAATGTGTAATATGGAAAATTGATAAAGAATATGCTTTATAAAACAGAGGTCATATCAAAGTCACACAAAACCTTCACATACCAACCAAGGTATCCAAATTTCGTTAAATTAAACTGGCCACATGCCAGTGCAATTTTCATTGTGAACACATCACTTTCCAGATAATTTTTCTGAGATAATCTCAGCATTTAACTGAACATATAATCAAGAGTTACTGCCCTTGTCACTTATAGTCTATCTTCTGCATTAAAGGAATGTTTTTGTTCAAACTGAATTTAAAGATAAACTGGGAAAATAACATCTACATTCACGCCCAATTACTCAGGACTCCTAAAATGTCAAATAATTATATTTTGTATATAGATGAATGAGTTCACCATGCTTACAATACAGCTTGGCGGGGGTGGGGGGGGGGAGGGTCAATAAATTCCAAATGAAATTAGACAAGGAAAAAGGATGGATTTTTATACCTATATTAACATTGATAAATATCTTAATTCTATTCAAATATAGCTGACGAATATTATAATTGGAAAATTTGGTAAGTTTTAGTTTCCACACAAAAAACTATGGTACTAAAGTGTAACGTATTGACAAAGATATATCTTAGATGTGTATATCTTTGACATTTTGTGATTGAAATCCATGTTTGATATAACTGATTACTATAAAGCTTTACAGGATTTTCTTCCCACTAACCTGTTCTAACATATCTTTTGGAATATCCTCCTGTTCATCCATGACGAGCACAGCTCGAGCTATTTCTTCATTGGAAAGCTTGAGTTTGGACAGAAGGATCGTGCAGTTTTGGGCCCTTCGACCATCTATCACAGACAACTCCTTTGTCTTCATTTTGGTATTTTTACTGTCTTCACTGTCTCCATCAATATGCTTTCTTTGATAGGCTGAAAATGCTTTTTCAAAGTCCTCCAAATCAAGCATATGGTAAATCTGTTAGTAGGAAAAAAAGAACATATTAATACCATGAGGACAAATAACAATAATAACAATAATTGCAACCCAGTAATAGGTGCACAGAGCATGCAATTTCACTTTGAGAAGTGAAACAGCAACCCACCCAGCAACAACAAAATGAAAAGAAAGAAAAAGATTAGATTTAATTGGAAATTCCTTCCTCTCAAAGCAAATGACAAGCCAATAATCCTAATAAACAGGAGGGGATGATGGCCCTGTACTGGACTGTGACCCCTGTCAACTGAGATAAATGATGGTCCCATACTGGACTGTGACCCCTATCAACTGAGATAAATGATGGTCCCATACTGGACTGTGACCCCTATCAACTGAGATAAATGATGGTCCCATACTGGACTGTGACCCCTATCAACTGAGATATGGCCCTGTACTGGACTGTGACACTGTCAACTCAGGTGAATGAACTCTGGAGATTTGGTTTTAGAATGACTGTCTTTAAACTGTGGGTAATTATCTTTATGAAATAAATAAGGAAAGGGTCGAGAAAAGATAATAATGAAACAAGTTAAAAATAAGTATTGTAAAATGGAACTTAAATCATAAATTTTTAATAGAATCATTCTGTACATTTGGATTTCAATGTGGATTTTAATACAACTTTGATCCAAAGATGGTAGCCCTTTCACTCATCATTGACTTACAACCAAATCCAATATCTGACATTCATAACTTTGATTATCAAAGAGACAGTATTTTACCTATTGAGGAAGAGTGAACTTCAGTTTTGCCCTAAGTTTTCTCTCTATCCCTTATTAAAGTTTGGTTAAGATATGCCATAAAAGAAGAACAGTGTTTTCAGAAAGTCCTCTTGATGCTCTTCAAGGTATTACTACACTGATCAAGGTCCTTATACACTGCTTCCTCATTTTAGCGCACCTGGATAACTCACAAACCCGACTATAAAGTGGAGGCAAGTGTGGATTCCCATTTTTTCTTAAAGATGAAAAATAGGCTTTAAAAATGGTGGTCAGTGCATGAAAATTCACAATCATCATCATGAAATTTGCAAATCTGAATGAGAAATAATATATTTTGTAAGATTTTCCTAAACAAAAATATTTTCTCAATTAATATTACAATATATGATCAAATATTGATCAATGAAAATGTTCATAAATGATTACTGGTGGCAATACTGAAATAGAAATGAATTAAGAAGTCTTCTCAAGTGAAATTTGTGTTTTTAGTTTTATCCTTTAATTGGGGTTCAATGTAATCATCATATCAGTAAATGTGATATGTCTTCATCTATTCAAATGTGAAAAGAGTCAACTGTCTGTCATGTCGATGTCTGCCAGTGTTTCCGTGAGAACTTAATTAAGTGCTTTCTCAGTGGCTAATCAGGCTTTATTTTAACTTAATGGTCCTTCAATATGATGACATTAGCTAATTAACAGATTAGTCATCTCTAGCTCTTTACAGTATATAAAAGGTTCTGACATCAAAGTAACACCAGGGTGCAGATCATCATTATATCTTGTTAAAATAACACACTGTGGACAAGTTTTTGCCTTTGGCTAATCTGTGGATTGTTCTTTAAACTTTGGAGAGATACATTTGAAATGACCAACAAGTTCTAATAAAATGTACCTGTTTCTGACTTTTCTCTTTCTTTTTAGTCCATATTTGTTTTAATCCAGATGTAGTGTTCCTGGACAGTGCAACATGCCATGCATGTTTATTAGTACAAACAACATTGAGTTATTTTCAATCGTTTCCATGTGCATAGTAGTAGTGACATTTAAAATTGTTATCTTGTGGAATTAACTAATGCACCCATACTGATGTGTTCGGATCTAACAGTTTATGAGCTATGAGGCTTTAGTTGATTTGTGTTTGCTTACGATGGAGACATGTGATTTAATACCGAGAGGAGGCAACTCCAAATGTTACTGATGCACAAAGTACTGCATGTCAATTGGATTTACATTAAAAGTCTGTCATCAATTTATTAACTTTATTTGACTAGCATCCATTAATATTAAAATCCATTATACGCATTAGGACATGAAAAAGGAGATTGTAATTGTCATGTATCAACGAAAGTTGCTACCCACGAAACAATCAATTTTTAACCAAAATTTGTTTCCCTCACTATCTCACATCCTTGCTTATATTGCAGTCGATGGAAGAGGTGTATATTTCCTTAACTTTTCTGTATATGATGAAATCCAGTGCACTAGTTATATGTTCAGATGCACTAAGACTGTTTTATTTATGTTAGGACTGACCTGGACACAACATATTAAAAAATACAGCATAGGTTATGTTGCATGTTCTAAAAATAGTTGCATTTGAATGAAATTACTGGAAATTTTAGTGCAAGTGACCTTTCCAGAACCAGGTCAATCACACTTGTTGCTGTCATCCTACATAAAAGTCAAGAGGCTGAGCTTAATAAACATTTTATTTTCTGTTTAGACTTTAATGCTGCTTCTATTTACTGCAAGTAACACTCTTCACCAGGAAAAATCATGAGTAAAAATATTATTTATTTTCTTGATGACTACAACAAGCCCAATTAGTGTAGTAATACCTACGAGTGCTTGAAAAAACCTAAACCTGATCACAGACACAACCACCCACTTACTCACCCACATAGACAACCAAATGTTAGATGCCTCCATCTTAGGGGCATACAAACCAAAAACAGAGAGACAAAAACAACCTTCTTTTGTGGCAACCTGAATATAAAGGGCAACTTTGTAAAATGAAAGGCAACCTGAATATAAAGGGCAACTTTCTAAAATGAAAGGCAACCTGAATATAAAGGGCAACTTTGTAAAATGAAAAACATCTCTGAACCCTACTTTTGTTCATTGTGGAGCCAGCTTTGGCATAAGCTCAACAGTGATGACTCTGACATCTGCTTGCATGTCTATACATCTGTCCACATCCTAGTCTAAGATTAATCTCAAAGTAAACTTTTAGTTACTAGCTAAATTAAGGGCAGGCTTTAGTTCCATATACCACGTCTTTAAAGTGGAAAAGACACCAAGACATTAAGAAATATTGCGGTCCCTTGACGGCCCTTTACAGACAGGTTTTCACTGTATAATGCAAACTTTAACATGAAGTGGTTCTCAAGAGAATTTTTACAATTTAGGAACAAAGTAGGATGACAGAATTGGTGGCTTATACCTGTGACAGTATGCTAAACATTATGCTCCCACTTTCAGAAAGTGTACAGGTTTGCGATTTATATTCTGCTGGATTATGTCTAGAACAGTATTATACAGATTTATCATGGTGGATTATGTCTACAACAATATTATACAGATTTATCATGCTGGATTATGTCTAGAACAGTATTATACAGATTTATCATGCTGGATTATGTCTAGAACAGTATTATACAGATTTATCATGCTGGATTATGTCTAGAACAGTATTATACAGATTTATCATGCTGGATTATGTCTAGAACAGTATTATATAGATTTATCATGCTGGATTATATCTAAAACAGTATTATACAGATTTATCATGGTGGATTATGTCTAAAACAGTATTATACAGATTTATCATGGTGGATTATGTCTACAACAGTATTATACAGATTTATCATGGTGGATTATGTCTGTGACAGTATGCTAAGCATTATGTTCAACCAAACAGCAAGTGTACTTGCTATTTGAGATTTATCATGCTGGATTATGTCCATGACAGTATGTTATGTATTATGTTCCACCAAACAGGAAGTGTAGATACTTGAGATTTTATGATGCTGGATTATGTCTACAACAGTATTATACAGATTTATCATAGTGGATTATGTCTGTGACAGTATACTAAGCATCATGTTCAACCAATCAGCAAGTGTACAGGTTTGAGATTTATCAGACTTTACTTTCATGGGTCTAGTTGACGGGTTGCACTTCAGATCTGAAATCCTGAAAATACGATAACTATTTAAAAATACACAATGAAAGTATGACAGTGACTCAGTGCATAAATAATTCTGTCACTTTCCTCAAGTCCTTGGATTTAAAAGAATTCATTTGCTCCATAAGACATTACTGATTGAATATAGTGATCAATGCCCCACTGATATTTTCCATTTCAATTTAAATTTAGAATTTCAATATCCTGCAACACAACTAACAAACCAAATAGAAATACTGGTCTCGGCAATACAACAAACACATCAAATAGAAATACTGATCCAGGCAACACAACCAAATAGAAATACTGATCCAGGCAACACAACCAAATAGAAATACTGATCCAGGCAACACAACCAAATGGAAATACTGATCCAGGCAACACAACTAAAAAACCAAATAGAAATACTGTTCCAGGCAATACAACAAACACACCCAAATAGAAATACTGATCTAGGCAACAAAACCAAACAGAAATACTGATCCAGGCAACACAACCAAATAGAAATACTGATCCAGGTAACACAACCAAATAGAAACACTGATCAAGGCAACACAACTAAAACCAAATAGAAATACTGATCCAGGCAATACAACAAACACACCCAAATAGAAATACTGATCCAGGCAATACAACAAACACACCCAAATAGAAATACTGATCCAGGCAACACAACCAAACAGAAATAGTGATCCAGGCAACACAACCAAATAGAAATAGTGATCCAGGCAACACAACCAAATAGAAATAGTGATCTAGGCAACACAACCAAATAGATAAACTGATCCAGGCAACACAACCAAATAGAAATATTGATCCAAGCAACACAACCAAATAAAAATACTGATCTAGGCAACACAACCAAATAGAAATACTGATCCAGGCAAAACAACCAAACAGAAATACTGATCCAGGACTAAATATGCTGCTAAACCTACTTACCTTACTTTCGTCTATGTCAGACCAGATAGTTCCAGAAAGAGTGCCCTGAAAGAAAACAAAAGTTAAAATAACACAGCTTGCAGTTACAGTTGATCTCCCAGGCAACCTTTGAATTTGTTGCTGAAAAAATTTAGTCTAACTTGTTACACAAAATACATAATATGCTTTTGCACTTGAACACCATCATATATTTAAAGCTGCACAAAATACACAATATGCTTTGCACCTGAACACCTTCAGATCATTAAATTACACAAAATACATAATATGCTTTGCTCTTGAACACCTTCAGATCAATAAAGTTACACAAATTACATATGTTTTGCACTTGAACACCTTCAGATCATTAAAGTTACACAAATTACATAATATGCTTTGCACTTGAATGCCTTCAGATTATTAAAGTTGCACAAATTACATAATATGCTTTGCACTTGAACACCTTCAGATCATTCAAGTTGCACAAAATACATAATATACTTTGCACTTGAACACCTTCAGATCATTCAAGTTACACAAAATACATAATATGCTTTGCACTTGAACACCTTCAGATCATTCAAGTTACACAAATTACATAATATGCTTTGCACTTGAACACCTTCAGATCATTCAAGTTACACAAATTACATAATATGCTTTGCACTTGAATGCCTTCAGATCATTCAAGTTACACAAAATACATAATATGCTTTGCACTTGAATGCCTTCAGATCATTCAAGTTACACAAATTACATAATATGCTTTGCACTTGAACACATTCAGATCATTCAAGTTACACAAATTACATAATATGCTTTGCACTTGAACATCTTCAGATCATTCAAGTTACACAAGATACACATGCTTTGCACTTGAACACCTTCAGATCATTCAAGCGGGAAAAAATGTAAGTGTTTATGTTCCAAAAGTTTTTGTGCAATTCAATATTACATTTTTAAAACTTTACTTTCAACTAACATTATATAGTCATTGTTGTCCTGAGGTGCCATTCAATGTTAATACATATGTACATACGTCCATAAATACATAAATTCATGCATGTATGCATACATACATACATACATACATACATACATACATACATACACTGCTCGGAGAGAGGCTACACTTGACTCAATCAGTCAGCTGGGCCTGCATTACTACAGTCATGTGACTGGTCATCTAAATTTGAATCATGCCATCAATAGTATGTGGCCATAAACATGTTCTTACTCCCTACATTACATATAATTTTAATGTACTTCACACTTTTATAAAAAAATTATAAATTGTATGACTTGATGGATTTAACTGAATCATAAATCTGAACTTAAAACATGTTGCCTATTTCATCCTTGCAATTATCTCCAATTAATGTGAAGATGCAAAGGAATGAAGAAGACTGAGAGCAAGTTATGAAATGTATGTAACTTTGTATAATGCACTCCTATGAACAATGTACACCTCCAGAGGTTGACAGTGATCAGAGAGTAAGACAACTATACAACCGAAGCATCTTTTTGACAACTAAATTGTTAGGAATAATACACTGTCATTGCTAGAAAGTGTACAAATGTTGCTAGAAAGCTTGTGACTGCTACTGCCAATAAATATGCTGTGGACTTGAATTATCACTTCTCTCTTTCAATAAGAGCACCATGAATGGAAGATTATACACATGCCCTGTGTTTAACAGCCCTTAATGTAGGCACTAGGAGGGTATCATTTCCTTGGGAGATTATTGACCAATGTAGGCACTAGGAAGGTATGGTTTCCTTGGGAGATTATTGACCAATGGGTCTTAAGGTATATGGTCTTGAACAACTGTGCAGAAACCTATATTCTTTTATTAGACTTACAATGACTGTGATCTCTGATCTCTAGAACCCAGAATCTATAGCTTTCTTTATTACCCTAAGTGCAAGCCATCAACAAAGTTTGGTCAAGGAACTTACTCTAGAACAAACGTTATTCTGCAAAACCCTTTTGTTTTTCGAGCCACCTTGACCTTTGATGTCTTGACCACAAAATCAATAGGCCTCTTCCATACTTTAAGTGCAAGCTATCCAAAAAACTTGGTCAATGTATGTGATCTTGAACTATATGGTTATTATGCAAAAAACATTTTCCTTCTTTCAGTCAGTGACCTTGACCTCTGACATTTTGACCCCACAATTTATATGCTTCTTTCTTATGCAATATGCAAGTCATCCACAAACTTTAATTGAGGTACATGGTTTAGAACTGACTTTTTTGTACGGAAACAAATTTTCAATTTTTCCTTACCCCAAATACAAGGCATCCACAAAGTTTGGTTCAGGTATGTGATGCAGAACAAATGTCATTTTTCTTCTGCCAGTTACAGTGACCTTGACCTTTGACCTTTTGATCCCAAGATCAATAAACTTCTTCCTTATCCCAGGTGCAAGCGATCACCAAAGTTTTGGTCCAGGTCTGTGATGCAGAACTAATGTTACTGTGTGGAAACTATTGTTCTTCTTCCAGTCACAGTGACTTTGATATTTGACCTTTTGACCTGTAAATCGACAGGCTTCTTTCCTACCCAAACTGCAAGCTATCCACAAAGTTTGGTTAAGGTCTCTGATGTAGAACTAATGTTGTTCTGTGGAAACCATTGTACTTGTTGTAGTCACAGCTACTTTGACCTTTGACCATTTGATCCGAAATCAATAGGCTTTTTCCTTACCCCAGGTGCAAGCTAACCACAAAATTTGCTCCATATATCTCATGTAGAACTTGTGTTATTATGCAGAAACCATTCTAATTATTTCAATCAGTGACTTTGATCTTTGACCTTTTGACATGAAATTGATAGGGTTATTCCTTAGCCTAAGTGTAAGACATCCACAAAGTTTGGTAACTGTGGATGGTGGACACCTCAGGTTATTGTATGGAAACTAAATTGGTAAATAGATGGATAGACAGGCATCATAACATAATACACCTCATGGAGGGCATAACAAATAAAAGGAAATAATTTCAAAACCTTTGTGGAGTTGAAGTTTAACAGAGAAACAAAAGGCCTAATTCACTGAGTTGCTCAATGCTTGTAATGAAAGGTTGTTATTGCCAATAAAATGCATGGAAAGTGTCCCAAAAGATGTGATTAGATCAGTTATTCCAGAATATTTCCCTTAACCAATATATATCCCTATATAGATGTGACCAACATGAAGATCTTTGTCTCTTTTATAAATGTTCTAATTATATAACCTTATAAATTTTGAGGCTATTTACAACATGAAACGATCAGATTTCTTATTTTGAATTGCTACCCACCATAAAAGACACATACTCAAGTCACTTCCAAAATATTTAGTTGTACACCTTCCTATGGAGTGACAGTGAAGACCTATGACAATAAAACCTTTCAAATTTAAAGGTCTATATTTCTAACTGACCCCTTCAAATTGTCTTTTTAGAATTCAACAAATATTCATGTATCTAAAATACTTTAAACTTTGCACAATATAAGAATAACTGCTGAAAATGCTTTAAAAATGTTGTCCTTTACTAACAATATATATAGGATTTTGTTAAACTTGTTGATGGTACTGAAATAGCCATAAAACATCTGCAATATGTTTTGTACTGATCATGTGTTTTTGACACCGCGATAATCACTTTTGAAAATTGACAGTTAGCAAGTAATATGGGCAACTTCAGTGGAAATTAACTATTTAACCATGTTCAGCCTTAATTTACTTCACACATGAAAATTTGGGAAGACAACTTCCTCACTCAGGCTTTTTGTTTCATGTTTAGATAAATTTCTTTGTAGGTTTCAAATATCTGAGGATGCATGTACTTACCTCTGTAAGTTTGGTCCAGTTGAAGGACTTGAGAGGATGTGATGGTTGTGGCACATTTTTTCTTCTGACAGCTACACCAGGACGACTTCCAATGCTGTGTAAACCACCTGAAGCACAATGAAACAAAAACAAAAACAAACATATTTCTATTTTGCTGTAAAGTTTAATAAGGAGTCTCTTGAGATCCACAAGCAGTCCTAGAAAACTGCAAACATGATATGACTGCATGGGGGTTACAGATACTAAAGGTGGCCTATCATGGAATGTACAATTTACAACAAAACATGAAACTGTCAGAAGACAACAAATCTTATCCGCACATATTTATTCAGACACCAGATATTTCTTTTATATTGTGATACAGTACCTATAAGGATGTATGCCCATATACAGTTTTATGACTGTAAAAACAACAGGTTCCAAGAAACTCATCTAAACATGAAAGGTAAACAGAACTATTTAAGTGTACAAAGTAGGTTACAGTCACCTACTTTTGCTATCATGGTGAATTACTCCTCAGGATTCATTCACATATCAAGTTGCATGATTGTACAAGCAACAGCATCCTAGAAATTCACCTAAACATAAAGTGCATATTCTCATTATAGCTTAAAAGTAGCTCATAGCAACCATCTTTTGGTACAGATGTGTATTATGCATCAAGAATGAATCATGCAGGAAGTTTCATGACTGCAAGCAACAGTGTCACAGAAACTGACCTAAAAGGTGAAGATTACCAATGGAGCATTAAAAGCAGGTCACCGTGACCAACTTATGATATCTTGGAGTTGTAGTTCTTACGTAAGAGCACATATATATTTTCATGATGGTATAAGCTACAGTGCCCCAGAAACTAACCTAAACATAAAATGAATGTAAAAGAAATAAATCACAGTGATCTGCTTTCATTATGCTAGTGTTGAACTCAAGATTCTGGCATGTATCTATTTTCATGACTACAAGCAACACTGTCGTAAAAACTAAGTAAATAATGTTAACGTGTAAACATAAAAAGTGTACATGGTCATTCTAGTCTGAAAAGTAGATCATACTTATCAACTTTTAGTAGTGTAATATTCCTCAGTATGCATGCCCTATCTATTTTCATGACTACAATAGTGTTTTAGAAACTGACCACAAAGAAAAAAGTGTACATGATCTTTGGAGCTTGAAAGTAGGTCCCAAGGATCTAATATGTTACTGTAGTACTCCTCTTAATACATGCACATATCTATGTTTAGGACTGAGTTCCAGAAGCTTACCTAAACATATAATGTGTACATGGTCTGTTGAAGCATAAGAAATAGGTCCCAGTGACCTACTCTTTGTATTGTAGTGAACTACTTCTCAGGCTACATGCACAAATCAACTTTCATGATCACAAAGGCAGCAGTATATGTGATATTGACTGAAACATGAAAGGTGTACATTTGCTAAAGCCAACAACAATGATAATGACTATTACAACAGTGGGGATATAGCATAGGCTCTCCTGCACTTAGCAAGCTAGAAATAAGGGATTGGCTGCATGTATGCATCAATACAATGCCCCCATGATTTTTAACCCCTTCATTTTTCACAATCCTTTCATAATTAAGTCTTTTGTACTGATTACCCTAATTATTCAGCAGGACAATCAAGTAATACTTTTGTATGTGATTGTAAATGCTTGTATGTGATTGTAAATGCTTGTATGTGATTGTAAATGCTTCTGAAGCACTTGCTCTATACATGTAGATGTGTTTGCAAGTGTATATAAACACACATGTATATAAAAGGGATCCTGAAATTCTGATGGCTCTTACTGATCATATTTTCACAAAAATTAATGTGGCAGCCACAAATGTATGAAATTTAATATACAAACATTCAAAAGAGCTATTAAAAGTTGTACAAAAAACTAAACAATGATATACTTAATTATTAAATGTACCAGAAAATGTTATTTTTGGTTCAGATTTGCTGTTACTTTTGTTTCAGCATTTTCCATCCATACTTCACTAGTTTTGTCTCTAACTATTAATGACGAGAGTCCCTCGAAGGGAATGGCACTCTACTAGACAAAAAGAATTTCCAGGAATTCAAGATAAGACTATTTCTTCCTTTTAAATGTCAAGTGTTGAAACCATCTCTGATACTGTAGTATCATTTATTTTCGTGGGGCTCAATTTTCGTGGTTTTGTAAAAAAAAAGACATTTTCGTGGGTACTTAAATTCGTGGTTTTGCCTGTCTAAGTTTGCATATTACTAAGTGTTTAATTTCGTGGTTTAACCTCTACAAATACCCAAAATAAAGAATACAAAAGAATAAAACTCTGCCGATGCAAACGGCGGTCACTTGAAAGTTTATAACAATACTTTCACATGTATGAGCACAAATCAAAAACCTGACAAGTTCAATACTGAATAACATCAATGGAAGCCAATGAAGCCAACAACACTAAAACAATACTACCGCCTCTATGATCACAAATAACACACCTGTCAAGGTCAATCACTTACACAGTGTTTTCGTCTGAGTGCTCAACATCAAAGGAAGCCGACGCAGACTACAACACTAAGTCAATCGGTTATTAAAGTAACCTGTATGATCTCTAACTTAAAACACTATCCATATAGGGAACAAAACACGTGACCAGCTGCCCTTTGCGATATTGCAATCGGCATACAGTAGCAATATTTAATGTGTCTAGAGCCCATCAATGTCAGAAGATGCTAACTAAATTGAAAGACAGTGGAATCACGCGTTTGTTTGTGCCTGCCTCATGTACAGACCAACTCAACCACTAGACTTGAAAATAAATAAAGAGTACATAGAATAATTAAAATCACACTTTCATAACTGGTACGCTAAACAGGTCATGGAGGCCGTCACGAAAAAAAGGAAAATGCTACTGGTGACGATCATTGATTGCAACCTCATTAATCAAGCCAATTCGGGCTGAATGGATAATTGCAGCACACGCGACAATGAGTGAAAGATGTGACCTAATTATCAGTGGTTTGAAGAAAGCTGGACTTGTTTAATTCTGCAATTTGGGGATTATTTACCTGAAAACCATTTGTGTGTACATTGAGACTTGATTGACACGATTTTGATACAGTGGCTTTGTCCGAAAATCAGTGAAGCGTGAGCTTTAATACTCTGCTGTAATTAGTGTATATACGTAGTGTTTCGTTAATAATAGTGCTTCAAGCAATAGTTCTAGTATTTTACAGGCTTGTTGTTCTTTTGGATTAAAAATGCATTGATAAAATGAAATGTGGTTTCAGGAGGGTTTAAATTGTTTAACAACAGTTGTACTCGAGTGAAGGATCGATTTGAACAAGTATTTAATTTAATTTTCATATACTATTATTTTTTATTATTCTTTCTTTCATTTTCAACATTACTAGTGTTTGAATACCTTATGGTTTTTCTCGTTTCTCTCTATCCTTACCTATCTCGCATATCGATTTAAGGCAGTGAGTGGAAATTACAGCTATCGGATATCTTATCGACACGTGTGCATTGAAACAATATAAAATGCTTTATAATTCTTTTTACAAAGGTTTAAAATAAAACAAACACGTGTAAAAGCTAATATTTTATTTCCAAATTACAGTATTGATGTTGATTTATGAAATACAAGTAGGTTCCTTAATCTCTAGGAACGATACACAGTAAGAACATGAGCGGGGCGGGGGGTGCCACCATCATCATACATGGCTAATTTTTCGTTGGGTATTTAAATTCGTGGTTTGGGGTAACAACGAAAACCACGAATATTGGTCCCCCACGAAAATTGATGATACTACAGTATTCTTCAGCAATAACAAGGTTTCCAAATTACCTGCTGTGGTGGCACCATTTTCATTTAGGACAAAGTAGACATAATTAGAAGTCTTTAGATGAAAACCCCATTTGATAATGATCATCCATTCAGGGGGAGTAGTGAAAACATGATTTTTAAGACAGTCGTCATGGCAGCTACATTGGATGTACGACTGGCACCAATTTAATTTAGGACTTGGTGAAAACCCCATTTCATAATGATTATCCATTCAGGGGGGGTAGTGACAACAAGATTTTTAAGACAGTTTTCATGGCAGCCATGTTGGATGTATGGCTGGCACCATTTTCATTTAGAACCAACTAGGTATCATAAAAAGTCTATTGGTGAAAACCCCATGTTGATATAGCCATCCATTTGGAGAGGAGTAAAGATAACAATATTTTCAAGATATGACTTTCCATTCTAGCCGAGTAACAATAACAAGATTTCAAGATGGCTGCTGTGGTGGCCATATTGGACATCAGATCAGCATCATTTTCATTTAAGACCAACTGGACACCATAAGAAGTCTTTGGTGAAAACCCCACATCAATATGATTTTCTGTTCAAGCAGACTTGTGGTTTTGTCTCCACTTTATTTTACTGTAGCCATTATAGCAATAGGTATCTTACATGGTGCATGCAGTATATACGTACTGACTGGTTTTTTTTTACCTGTGCAAGAGTTTGTGTCACACCACTGCACCTTATCATGTACATTAGGCTGCTTGATCTATTAACAATAGTATGGATTTCACATGGCACTCACTGTTGACTACATTCTTCCAAATTACCAAATTCTGCATGAGCAAGGTATGGTATGAAATTTGTAAGGTATGAAGGGATTAAATAATTCTGCAACAAGTCAAGTTTATGCATGCAAACAGTTTTCCTTTTTTCAGTCACTGTGACCTTGACCTTTGATCTTTCTTTTTCTCAAAATTGATAGATTTCTTTTATGTCCCAAATGTAAGCTACTTTCAAAGTTTGGTAATGGTAGATGGTGAAAAACTTGAGTTACTGTGTAGAAACGTAATAGGGAACAGCTGGCCAGACAGACAGATGGACAGACATCATAACATGATATTCTGCACCTTATGGCAGGTGTATGAAAATGACTGATTAGACAATTTTGAGTGAAGAAAGATTCATTTTTTTTGACAGACATGAGATCACAACACTAATTTTCATAAATAAACCAGGACTGTTGGAATGTTATTTGGAAACCATCCCGTCTGCCAATCAACCATTTCAGTAAAACCTTGGTTTACAAACATTTGGAAAAGGAATAAATGCAACTTATCTATTATCAATAAGAATATAAATGTTTCCCATTATGAAAGAGTGTTTTGAATCTTTAAATTTTAAATTCATTGCTACATACAATTCATAAAAATACTGTCATGTTACTTAAATTAGGAAACAAAGTAACACAATAACTGGGTTTATGTTTGGTAGACCAATCCTTGTGTCATCAATGATGGTCCTTGAAGGTCAAGAACAACAAAAGGATAGAAGAGAAATCATATTTCAATTTCTTCCAAAGTAAAAATTTGCAGTAGAAGATGCATTACTAGGGACAGTTATTTGAAGCATGCACCAGCAGATTTGGGTCTATGCAGTTTGTTAGGAGTATTCAGTAAAAAGAAACAAAATAGACCCTGATCTGCTGTCACATAATGCACTGGGCAATCTATGTTGCTTGTAGTTGGACCCAACTTATAAGCAAGTATATACAGTATTCGTATCTGCATAGAAATCACCAATCTTTCAATCTTGAACTTCCTTTATATAAACAGCATGGTGCCATGAATAATTCCACTCTTCCCAAAATCGTACTGACTGTTATAATAATTGTCATTTTTAAAAATGTTTTATACAGCCAGAATCCTATCACACCGACAAGTTTGTGTTCAAAGAAGGAAAGGTGAAAGCAAATTGACTAAACAAAAAGAGGTAAAGTCCTTTGAGAAATCTAGTGTCAGAATGATAAAAAATAAAACATCATCAGTTCTACGCATTCTACAGCAAAGGGAAAATGTTTTGTCAGAAAGATCAAAAATAAAACATCATCAGTTCTACACATTCTACAGCAAAGGGCAAATGGAATGGACAGAAAATTATAGTTAAACCAGATGTTTTGTGCTCTGTTTATTGACAAGGTGGTTTTACATTAATATAACTTTTATCACATTGAATCTATAATATGTCTGTGATTTTTAAATGAAAATAATAAACACTTTGGAAAATTTAGTTATGTTATTCATACTTTATATGTAATATTTACTCACATCTGTGTGATTCCCCTTTAGAAAGGCCACCCCTCTTATAAGGCCACTTTTCTGCTGCAGAAGGGGTGACCTTATAAAAGGGGGATTACTGAATCAAATTTTTACCTGGATTTGATTCAAAGATTTGCTATTGGAATAGCTTAAAGTTTTAATACATAATTTTTTTAAAACAAACAACACATTGCACAATTTCCTAAGCTTATTTAAAAAGTATCTATAACTAAAGAAGTCTATGGTATTTTTAGAAAAGTGGAATTATTTATGGAACAGTGCTGTGTTGTGAAATGTGACTGATTAAATTCCCTAACTTGTCCTAGGTATATGAAATTTAATTCACACACACTCTAGCCGTAGAGTTCATAACTCACCTGGTGGAGGTGGAGGTGGTGGTGCATCAGGTATGGGTGGGGGTGGAGGTGGGGCTGCAGAAGCTGCCCTTGGGGTAGTGATCTGCAGATTGGTGGGGTGTGTGCTGATCAGGCTGGACATATGGGATACTCCAAGCTTGGCTTCATCAGGAAGACTTCCTGTCTTTATCAAGTACTGCAGCTTCAGATGCTCCCCTCTCTCAGTCTCCAGCTATAGATGTCAGCACACAGATTAGGAAAGACTGATATCTCTCTACTTACACTCTCACACTTTACAATTATGCATATGCTTTTGTCCTGGTTGTTAACTAAATTCAGCACAAAAGAAAAATAGTAAAAAGTTCTAAATATTCTGAGTACAGTTACAGAATATCAGAATTTTAGAACTCAGTATCTCTGTGTTCAAATTTTGTGCTTAAAAAGTTTAAAGAATGCAGGTCCAAATTACAGGCATTCATGCTGTAGAAATATTTATTACAGACTTCAATTTAGCAAACATTCATCATGCATATTGGAAGAAGAGTACTGAAAACGGCACATGATACCCCAGGTTGTGACATGTTCCCTATCAATGACATTGACCTTTAAGCTAGTGATTTCACTACTGTATGATAAGGCCTGCAGCTGTGTCAAGTTTCATAATATATGTAGGGTTTAAAAAGTTAGTCTGGAAAAGGAAACAGACCACTAGTTAACATTATCCTTTCTTGCAACATTGACTCTGAGGGCAGGGGTATCACTGTCAATACATGAGAAACTGTCAACATATATAGAAGGCTAAAGTTTTATTAAAATATCTTCATTGGTTAAAAAGTTATATCCACACATGGATAGAGGTCACTATTGATATTTTCCCTAGACATGACTTGGATCTTGAGGCAGGGTGTGTGGCTAAGGTATGTTAAACCCAGCCTAGTCATGATATATAACTGGTCAAAGCTTCATCAAAATATATTCACTCATTAAAAAAGTTATACTCCTGACCAGGATACTGGTTTGAGTTATATTTTCCCCTGCTGTGACTTTGACCTTAAGGCAGGGCGTGTGGCTATGGTATGCAATACAGTCTATATATGGTATCTAACAGGCTCAAGTTTCATTATATATCTTCAATTATAGTTTGGACAAAGATACAAGTTACAGAATTTCAATTTCCCTTGCTGTGACCTTAACCTTGAAGCTGGAGGTGTGGCTATGGAACATGACACACCCTCTAGTCATGATATATATTTGGGCAAAGTTTCATTAAATTTATGCAATAGTTCAAAAGTTAAACTCAGGACAAGGTCACAAGTCACAAAAGTACATTCTCTCTTGCCGTGACCTCAACCTTATTAATGATATATAACTGGATAATTTCATCAAAATCTCTCTCAAGTGGCTCAAAAGCTGTACTCCAGACAATTTAAAGGATATAAGTCACAGAAGTACATTTTTCCTTGCCGTGACTCTGACACTGAGGCAGGAGGTGTGACCATGGTGCATGTCACAACATATATTCATGATATACAATTGGGCAAAGTTTCATGAAAATCTCACCAACTGTTACAATACTATAATGGGCTGGGCAAGCAAATGTTAACGGACAGACAGACAATGCCACAAAATAATACGCCTGACTTTAGACAGGCATATAAAATATTACAGACATATTGTATAACAGCATTGCACATCCTGTAAATGTCGCTAATGCCAGTAAATGTCAAGTTTGTGGTTTTGTGGGTTTAACGCCATTTTTCAGCACACAGCTAAATGTGGAGGACAGTATATTTGGTGGAGGAAGAACCCGGGAAAACCCGGGGAAGAACCATGGACCCACGGGAAGCTACTGCAAGTTTTCTCACATACTAACACTGGCCGAGCTGAGACTCAAAGCCATGCAGACAGAGGTGAGATGTAAGTGATCTGTAAAGGCAAGCACCTTAGACCACTCAGCCACCTGGTGCCCCCAGTTAATGTCAAGAGTAACGCCACATGACAAAGTCACCTGTACATGTCTAAATGTGACATTTACTGTTGACATTACTGCCGGTAAATGTCATAATCACCAGCAAACATCATTCCTAAAAATTGGTGATATTTACTGGCAGTATTATACTTTCAGTTTTAAATACATGTATGTAGACTTAGGACACTGTAATTATCAAAAAATGCCTGTAAATGCCAAAGGTGACATCAAATAGTGAATCTAAAACCTGATTACAAACTTGTTCAAATATCCTTCCCCTCACAACTTTAACAGTCTGTGTCATCTGTTCTTTTGTTTTGAAAACTTCACATTTTTCCTACAACTATTTTGCTCCAAAATATCGTCACTAATGTTGCAACGACACCGTCATTGCTTTATCTTACCATCATAAGGTTAAATCACACCATTAAAACTGCCTTTTAGGACCACTAGAACCATTTGTAAAGAGTAACTAACAGAGAGATATTATTCGTCCTCATGGAATACTGAAGAAAAAAATGACTCAAACTAGTGAAATATAGTGACATAATACTGAGCAAGAAAAACCAATGCAATTGTGACACAAAGAGTAAAGAAAACACAGATCAAAGGCTGAGAGACATGGGGCATGATCGATCACAATATCTGTGCAAAAGAAGCATATATAGCGATGTAAACCCTAAAACTGAGAAACATTAATACCAGAAATAATATGATATTAACGGTTGAGGTTGCACTTAACAGTAATTGTCACAATTTTAAATATTTACAGGTGCGGTGTCAACAGTAAATATTACAACCATTGTAAATGCCACAATTTATTCCTTTCTCTGGCAGCACTATTTTTAGAGTTGCCAGTAAATGTCTTATAGTAAAACTTACCAGCGAGAAAAGAGCCAGAAAAAGTCACAAATGCCAGTAAGTGTTATTTTTTCTTAACCGGCATTTATGATACTTATGTGCACGACACTGCATGTATTTACTAAAAAGATCTCTTTCTGTGTCCCCAGCTTGCTTTAGTTGTGCATATCCTAATACACCAAAGGTATATCCACCGAGGACATAGAAAAACTTAGGTATCCTTGTTCATATTATAAAATTTCTATAAAAACCCCACCTACATTTCCAGTCTGCAACTCTAATAAAGCAGAAAAACATATGGTTTACTATAAATGGATGTATGGTTATATACATAAATGCATGCACAGTTGGCAGAATCAGTTCCCATCTTTTCTTTGACAAGAGTAGGGACTAAGATATTCTGAATTCATGTTTTAAAGATTGTTGTCATTTTTTTGTTGACATGTTTTCAACAATGCCAAAAATCTTATAAACTGAGAGTAAGTCTAAGATTGCATATAGCTCACGTGAGGGTAAGTCTAAGACTGTCTATAGCTCATGTGAGGGTAAGTCGAAGACTGTCTATAGCCCATGTGAGGGTAAGTCTAAGACTGTCTATAGCTCATGTGAGGGTAAGTCTAAGACTGTCTATAGTTCATGTGAGGGTAAGTCTAAGATTGTCTATAGCTCATGTGAGGGTAAGTCTAAGATTGTCTATAGCTCATGTGAGGGTAAGTCTAAGATTGTCTATAGCTCATGTGAGGGTAAGTCTAAGATTGTCTATAGCTCATGAGAGGGTAAGTCTAAGATTGTCTATAGCTCATGTGAGGGTAAGTCTAAGACTGTCTATAGCTCATGTGAGGGTAAGTCAAAAACTGTCTATAGCCCATGTGAGGGTAAGTCTAAGATTGTCTATAGCCCATGTGAGGGTAAGTCTAAGATTGTCTATAGCTCATGTGAGGGTAAGTCTAAGATTGTCTATAGCTCATGTGAGGGTAAGTCTAAGATTGTCTATAGCTCATGAGGATCGGTGTTAGGACACCTATTTTGAACCCTTTTTCACATACAAGTGCATCTGGATGCCCCTACCTCACTTCAATGCAAGTGTGTTTTGACACCTCTACAGCATCTGAATATAAGTATGTTTGGATTCCGTTGCTATATCTCCATACAAGTACTTCCAGGTGCCACTGGTAAACAACCTCCATTTGCATGGGTAATTCATAGTGCCACCAGATGGGAATATTCCCTATCATAAAACAGGTTTTCTGGGAGTTTGTATGACATCACAGAACATGCAAGTATATTAGATGAATCCTAAAATAGCCAATCAGAGATAAGAGGACCCCCAATGCAAATGGCTGCCTCTATCACTGCATGTAGAACCACGGAATACAGACTATCAGATCAATTTTTTTTATCTCAAGACCTTGTCAGTATTCATGACAAACAGTTTTATAAACAAAATAGAACAAAACAAGCCCAAACAGCCTACACAGCAATGACAATGACCACCAATTCTGAAGCCCAACAAGCGGAATTTATTTTTATAGCACACTAATCTGGGACTTATTGCTTGATGTACAAGAAAGCAAGAATGTTGCTGTTTATCATTAACTTTAGAAAGAAACAATAAGCACTAAATACTGAATTTGAAAGCTTTAAATATGCATATATCAATGTGCATTATTGCCCAGCCAGCCTTATTGGGATACTGTCAGCTGTTGGCATGCTGTTCTATTCATAGCACATTATATACTGAGCTGTAATTCAGCACTAGATGCTATGAGAGTAAGGATTAAACATAAATGTTCTAGATGAAGATCATAGAGATAACTTCTGTTTATCCTTAAATCTAATAAACTGTCCTTGGTGTAATGATTATCATTGATCCTTGACACAAACTCTCAGAATGACTATCTTTACATTAAATGCCTCTACAAGAATCTTAAAAGAAGAGAAAGTACCTGGACCCGAATTTCTTCCAGTCGTACATTCGTCTCAGCCAACTGCTGCTTGGTTTCAACATATCCAGCCAACTCTTTCTCCAGTTTGGCCTTCATCCTGCTGACAGTTGTCACCAACTCATCCTGGTAACACAATTACACTTTTATGTATGTCAAGTTCGTGATCCTGTATACTTTGTCAGATTTATTATACAACTTTAATGCCTGCTGTGTGCTATTCATATTTCTATTGGTTGAAAATATTGACTGCCTATCATAAAATCAACATTTAACATGCTGCAGTCGACGCAAATCTGATGAATTTTTAAAATCTAGATCTCTGACATAATGGAGATCTGACAAACATGGATACAAGGTCATGTTCTGTTGATCTTTCGATTCTTTTTGATTCACCAACCAAATTACAGTTTTCACATTAATGAAAGTGATAGATGTCATTGAGAACATGTTTTAATGATAACTGGGCTAGACATGGAAAGTAATCAAGTTTCATAGTTCTATCTGAAAGGGCTTTTAGAGTAAAAGTTCAGAAAAGGAAAAGAAATTTCAGCAGTGACCTTGATCCTGAAGGTAAAACCTTGACTGCGATACATAAGATGCCATGAATAAATGCAGCAAGCTTTATCCCTGAACCTCAAACAGCTTTTAAGATATAAAGCAGAAACAAAAGCAGCTATAAAATATATACCTGCGACCTTGATACTATTATATTAAATATGAAATGCAACACATCTTCTAGTGACAATATACAAGTATACCAAATTTCATGCATTTATCTTAAACAGTTCATAAGTTAAATTACTGACATGTGACCTTGACCTTAAAGATAAGACCCACAATGTGATACACAACATATCTTTCTGTGATATATGTGTACCAAGTTTCACCAGTTTATCTCAAATGGCTCTACTGTTATAGAATGAAAAGGATAGTGTGATGGAAAACTTAAAAAAACTTACTTGTGACCTTGACCTTCAAGACAGGACCTCCAATGTGGTATATGATACATCTGCTAATGATGATGTGTACGTATACAATGTTTCATCCCTTGATCTTAAACAGCTCTAAAGTTATGGAGCAGAAAGAAGGTGTGATGGAAACTTAAGATACTGACCCATGTCCTTGACCTTGGAGACAGGATCCCCAATGTGGTGACACCTTCTATTGATAATGTATAATTAGAAGGGATATGTTTTTAAAGTAAAAACAAAAGCCTCCTCTCTCCACCTTAACAAATAATGTTATTCTGTGACACCGGTACTTAACAGAAGGAAAGGAAAATCAAGCAATGTGAATAAAATGAAATTGTTGTTACGAGTGTGATATAGAAAGTTCCTGATTTTTAAGTGTGATATAGAAAGTCCCTGATTTTTAAGTGTACTATAGAAAGTCCATGATTTTTATGTGTGGTACAGAAAGTCCCTGATTTTTAAGTGTACTACAGAAAGTCCATGATTTTTAAGTGTGATATAGAAAGTCTCTGATTTTTAAAGTCCAGATTTTAGTCTTCCTCTCATTAGATGAAAACAGTTCAGTCAATTCAAGCAGCATACAGAAAGCTTCAGCTTTGCAAAACTAAGGAAATGATATCGCCTGCTTTTTGTTGGTTTCTTCAATATCAAGATGACTAAAAATTTGGATGAAAGCCATCAATAATTAGTGGAGTTGTTGTGTGGAAACTAAACCAGGTGGGTCTAACAGTCAAGGGCTATAACTCCGCTAAATGATGCAAAATGCTGACAAACTCAGCCAAGGTCTCATGAAAAAAATCTGCATACTCTATTTGGTTGAAATCCAATAATAATTAAGGAAGTTACTGTGTGGAAACAAAAGTGGGTAGGTCTAATAATATGGGGCTACGACTCCACTAAACAATAATGCATAATGCTGTGAACTGAACTCATTCAAGGTCTCATCAATATCAAGCAGTAGACTAAATTTGGTTGAAATCCAATAATAATCAAGGGATTTATTGTGTGGGAAACCAAGCAGGTGGGTATGACAATTAGGGGCTTTAACTCTGCTAAACAATAACACAGAAGGCTGACATTCAAACTCACATAGGGTCTCGTCAATATCAAGCTGCATACCAAATTTGAAATCCAATAACAAGCAAATTCAGTGATTTTTTTCTCCATCTTCTGTGGTGAGGTCACCAAAAGTATACAATGATAAAATCTGGCTGTGACCCTTATGACAAAGTTGTAGAGTTACAAGGCAGATATGGAAAGCAACTAAATTTCATGTCTCTACCTCAAAGGGAATTCAAGTAAAAGTACAGAAAAGGGAAGAAATTTATCAGTGACCTTGACCTTCAAGATAAAACCTTGACTGTGATATAGGAGATACAATCAAATTTAGAATCAGAAGTGTACCATGGTTCATCCTTGTACCTCAACAACTTTTATGATATAAAGCATTGTATATGCGTGCATGTATGTATGTACAGGGTTTAATACCATATCAGCACAATACTGGTTTAAAAGTGCTGATTCAAAGTTAAGTTCTAAAAATAGAAAGATATAGAACTGCCACCCAAAACGTTTTTCAGCAAGATAAACCCTTCGAAATAAACAGATACATGTAGTACTACATGACAAAAGATAAAAGATAAATATATTAAAATGTTTTAAAAAGCTATATAAATAAGATAAAGGTAAAAGAAGAAAAAATTTATCCTTAAAACAATATTGTCAAAATTTGCTATATAAAGCAGAAACAAAAACAACAATGAAATATATACCTGTGACCTTGACCTCCAAGACAGGACCACAATGTGGAATGCAACACATCTATTGACAGTATACAACTGTACCAATTGTTTTCATTTCTCCTAAAAAGCTTACAAATTAAAGAGTGGATGGGAAAATGCTACTGAAACCTAAAATACTGGCCCGTGACCTTCACCTTAAAGACAGGACCTCCAATATGGTACGTGACAAATATAGCAAGTTTCATCCCTTAATATCAAATGGCTCTAATGTTATAGAATGGAAAGAAAAGTATGAAGGAAAACTTCAAATACTTCAACAACACTGACCTTGAAGACAGGATCCCTAGTGAGGTATGTGACACACCTGTAACAATGACATTATGTGTATACCAAGTTTCACCTCTTAATCTCAAAGAGCTCTTAAAGTATAGAGGAAAGGAAAGTGTGATGAAAATGTAAATTATTGACCCATGAACATGACCTTGAAGATACAACCTCCAATGTGGTACACAACACACTTTCTAATCATACTGTTTGAGTATACCAAGTCTGAATACTGTTTGAGTATACCAAGTTTCATCCTAAAAGCCAAAAGGGTTCTAGAGCAGAAAAGAAAGTGTGATGGAAAACTTAAAAAACTGACCTGTGACCTTGATCTAGAATATAAAACCACCAATGTAGTAAACAACATACAACTTCTAATGATGATATAAAAGTATACAAAGTTTCATCCCTTAATCTCTAACAGCTCTGAAGTTATAGACCAGAATGATGTGTGTGTGTTTGTGTATGTGTGTTTGTGTGTGTGTGTGTGTATGTATGTATGTATATATGTACATATGTATGTCTGTCTGTCTGTCTGTCTGTCTGTATGTATGTATGTATGTATGTATGTATGTATGTATGTATGTATGTATGTATGTATGTATGTATTAGCATTTAACAGCACCTCATAAAAAAATGGCTATATGGTGCCGATTAAATGCAAAATTCTAATAATGTAAAAATGAATCATTGCACACAACTTTAGGAAGCTAAACTCTGAAGAATAAATATAAACATGAAGTACAACAAGATAAAATATAAAAGGTAAAGATGTTAAAATTCTGTTAAAGCTATAAACAAAATAAAAGATATAGGTAACACATGTAAAATCACTAAAATGTATGGAATACCAGAATGGAGACTGATGGAAATCTTACAATATTAAGTCTTGGCATTAACCTTGAAAATACCCTCTAACGTCAAAATTGGCAAAAAGACATTATCATGAAGTTATGCTATGTTAAATGCATTCTTCTTAGTATGACAGCTCTTGGAGTATGTAAGAGTTAATTCTCTTACTGAATATTCTTACCAATGGGAATATGTACTGTCACAAGCATGTAAAGTGACCTTGAACTGACATCTGCTTCCTGTCTAAATATCCATTATAAACATCATGGGTCATAAGGGAAAAGAGTTGACACTGGAGGAAAAGAATGCCATTGTATTGTTGTATAGAGTGGGTGTGAAAAGTAAGGAACTCACTAGAATATGTAATAAGCCTGCAAGTACCGTGTATCATTTTCAAACTCACTAGAATATGTAATAAGCCTGCAAGTACCGTGTATCATTTTCAAACTCACTAGAATATGTAATAAGCCTGCAAGTACCGTGTATCATTTTCAAACTCACTAGAATATGTAATAAGCCTGCAAGTACCGTGTATCATTTTCAAACTCACTAGAATATGTAATAAGCCTGCAAGTACCGTGTATCATTTTCAAACTCACTAGAATATGTAATAAGCCTGCAAGTACCGTGTATCATTTTCAAAAGAGGTATAAAACTTTTCGGGTTTTAAAGAGAATTGGAGAGTTACATATTTTGACAGAAATCACTAACATTTTCAATGGAAACAAACCATCACTGGCATCTGAATGAACTCTCAAAAGAAAATTAAATGAAGAAGGATATCACAGGTGGATTGCAAAGAAAATTAAAATAAGAGAGATCAACAAAAGAAAAAGTTTAGTGTGGTGTAGACGTGAAAGATCAAAAAGTGTAAATGATTATTGGAAGAATTTCTTTTCTTAGGGATGAGTGTAAGGTAGTTATGGGGGCGGGATTAACATATTTATATCTGGAGAAGGGCTGGGGAAGAATGGGATCCCCCATGTGGGAATCCGCCACCTGTGCCTAAATTAGGTTTGATGGTCTGGGGATGTGTAACATACAATGGTAATGGGACACTATCAGTCATAAAAGAAAATATGAATGCACAGAAATATATTGAAATGTTTGAAAATAATCTATTGCCTGTTATTGCTTGATATTTTCCACAAGGCAACTATATTTTCCAGGACATCAATGCACCAGTGCATAGAGCGCACACTGTGAGGAAAAATTTGGAAAATAATAATATAAATTCAGTGGAATGGTCAACAAAGTCCTGACTTTAACATTACTGAGAATGTGTAACTTAAACTCCAATGAAATCTACAAAACAATGTTCATTATTTGAGGACCCCTGTTTTTACTTGAGAACACCCTTAGAACAGTGTGGGAAAACATATCAGTAGAATTCATTCAAAATTTGTACCAGTCTATTCCAAGATGATTATCAAGAGTTATTAAAGCAAAGGGATGCATCAAGAAATATTAAGGTAAGTCTCTCACTTTTTATTGAGAATAATATTAGGAACCAAAGATGCACAGTGAATGGTTTGTTTATGTGATATTCATTGTGTTTTTGCCTATACTTTTGACCTAAGAGTGCATGATCTCCATTGTGGTAGAAAACATACCTTCTAATGATAATAGATAAATAGACCAAGTATCATCCCTAAATCTCAAACGGCTCTAACATTAAGAAGCTGAGATGAAAAGTGTGATGGCAAACTTGAAATACTGAACCATGACCTTGAAAACAGGACCCCAAATGTGGTATGTGACACACCTTCTAATGATGATGCATAAGTATACCAGGTTTCATCCCTTAATCTCGAACAGTTCTGACATTGTAAGGTAGAATAGAAATTAGATACAATTTAAAATACTGAGTCATAACCTTGACCTTGGAAATAGGACTCAACGTGGTTTGTGACACAACTTCTAATGATGATGTATCAATATGCAGTTTTATCCCCTAATTTCAAATGGCTTGAAAGTTATAGAGCAGAAAAGTGAGTATGTGTAAATTTTAATTACTAAGCTGTGACATTGACCTTAAAGATATGACCCCAAATATGGTACACAACACACCCTCTGATTATTATGTATTAGTATACAAAGTTTCATTCTTTAATCTCAAATGGCTTGAAAGGTATAGAGCAGAAAAGAGAGTGAGGGACAACTTTAAATATTGAGCCATGACCATGACCTTGACAATGGGACTCCCAATGAGGTATGTGACAAAACTTCTAATAATGATCTACAAGCATAGACAGACCAAAGGATGGACGGAAATGTGGATACTATGTTCCTTGCATTTGGTGAAAAGGTTGGGGACAATTAAGGGAGTCATTTTGCAGAAACAAAACTAGATGGGTCTGACAATCAAGAGCTATAACTCTGCTTAATGATGACGAAGAATGCTAACAATCAAACTCAGCCAAGGACTCATCAATATCAAACTGCATACCAAATCTGGTTAAACTTTAATAATAATTAAAGGAGTTATTGTGCAGAAAAATGAAGGTGGGTGAGTCCATCAACCAGGGGCAGTCATAACTTTGCTAAACAACACAACTGAATTCAGCCAAGGTCTCATTAATATCTAGCTGCAAACCATATTTAGTTGAAATTCAATAATAATTATCAGAGTTACTGTGCACAAACAAAAGTTGGTGGGTCTGACAATCAGGAGTTATAACTCTGCAAAGTGATGATTGAAAATGCTGACAACTGAACTCAGCCAAGGTCTTACCAATATCTAGATGCATACCAATTTTGGTTGAAACCCAATATTAATTAAGGGTGATACTGTGTGTAGTCAAAAGTGGGATGGACGGAAGGGAAGGACAGAAGAAAGGATAGACAGAAAGACTGAAGGAAAGGTCCAAATTAATGTCCACCCATTTCTATGAAATGTGGGGGACAAAAACAAAATTTGTGTTTGTAAAAATACTGACAAAAAAATTCCAGGTCAAGCAAGTTTTATAATGTAGAAAAAGTAAAATAATGGCATAAAAATCTAATCATGTCATCTACATCTGCCTACAAACATGCATGCCAAATTTTATTTCTTTACCTTAAATAGTTTTTGCTAAATTGTGCAAACAAAGTTTTTGCCAGAAAAGTCCAAAAGGTTAAAATGTGTGTACAAATGAAATAATTACTGTAATGGCCAGAAAATCTAATCAGGATATATACATAAGAATACAAATACTTAGCAAACTTCACTTCAAACCATGAAGTAGTTTTTGCATAAACATTCTAGAAATTGCTGAATTGGCTTGAAAATCTAATCAGCTCATATATATTATAATACTATATGTCTACCTAATTTCATTTGTCTACCTCAAGTGATTTTTTTTTAATCATGCTTACAAGGTTATTGGAAGAAAAAAAATAATCCCAAAAGTTCACAAATCTGTATAACAAAATTGCTATAATGGCCTGAAATCTAATACAAATATGTATACCAAATTATATTTCTCTACCTCAAGTAATTTGTGCTTAAACATGCTTACAATAAGCAAGTACAAGTACACACAGTTTTATCCCTTAATCTCAAACAGCTTTAAAGTTATTGAGCAAAAGGTAAGTGATGGATACTATGTACCCATTTTTAGCAAAGTAGCAGGGACAAAAATGTAGAATTCTCAAAATTTAAGCCCATTTAACTCATGGTCACAATTTCATTTTTCATTGAGAGTTGTTACTGTTTAACTAGATTGTCATTTAATTACTGATTGTTTAAAAAAAATATTAAAAATAGTTATCTCCAAAATTCTGAGGTTAACAAAATACCGTTGACTAACATCTATAGTCTAGATTCTTATAAGGTCACCGTCACTGATTTAACTTGTCTGAGGTGACTTCACACAACAGAAACACATACAGACCGTTATTTTGTATTCCATGTCTAATGTAAAAGATGAACTGAGACCTGAACCTCTCAGAACATTGAGATCTTCTTTGCAAGTGTAGCGTGATGGTAACAAAAAATAATTCACATAAGTAACAACATTATGGTAAACTTTACAGAATTTTAAAATGGTTTACCATAAAAAAAGTGATTTTGATGATTAGTCATGGCCTTGTTATCCAGGATTTACTCTGGTACATGTGATAATAGGATTCAAGCTAATTTAGTCATGGCCTTGTTATTCAGGATTTATTCTGGTATTTGAGATAATGGGATTCAAGCTAATTTAGTCATGGCCTTGTTATCCAGGATTTACTCTGGTATTTGTGATAATGGGATTCAAGCTAATTTAGTTATGGCCTTGTTATCCAGGATTTATTCTGGTATTTGTGATAATGGGATTCAAGCTAATTTAGTCATGGCCTTGTTATCCAGGATTTATTCTGGTATTTGTGATAATGGGATTCAAGCTAATTTAGTCATGGCCTTGTTATCCAGGATTTACTCTGGTATTTGTGATAATGGGATTCAAGCTAATTTAGTCATGGCCTTGTTATTCCAGGATTTATTCTGGTATTTGTGATAATGGGATTCAAGCTAATTTAGTCATGGCCTTGTTATCCAGGATTTAACTGGGATGTGTGAAAATAGGATTTAAACTAATTTCTAAAAAATAATGGCAAAATCAGGAGAATGTGTGAAAATTGTGCAACATATTTTCAAGCATTAAATTTTCCTATATCTAGAACATTCCATCTTTGTTCAAAGGGGGGGGGGGGGGTTCTTGCACAGGTTTTCAGTTTAGTTAGACCCTGGTCATCACATTTCAATGAGCACCTACTCCAATTAGTTTTTGCTTGTAATATCTCCTTTTCTCCAAAATTAATGAAAGAATCTGCAAGCAGATTCTATTCATGTACTTTCATCTGAAAGCCTCTAATTTTCACATGCATCATAACGACAGCTTTGATTCCCATTGTATTCCAACTTAAACACTGTAA
Source organism: Margaritifera margaritifera (assembly GCA_029931535.1). Lineage (NCBI taxonomy): Eukaryota > Metazoa > Mollusca > Bivalvia > Unionida > Margaritiferidae > Margaritifera > Margaritifera margaritifera. The sequence continues at coordinate 1,870,110 of JAQPZY010001653.1, read as the reverse complement.
GATGTCAAGACACTAAAGTATTACCAAGAAATGAAAGAAATTAAACAACAGTTGATGAGATAGAAGACTGGATAGTCTGACCTTTTCCTGTGACCTTGCTTCACACTCCCTCTCTTTCTTTGCCAGTTTGGAGTTAAGTTCCTCTATGGCCTTCTCATATTCCCTCAGCTTTTGCTGGTACCCCTTGATGTCGTCCTCATTTGTCAGTCTGTAAAACACAATGAAATGATCAACCTCTCAGTAAAGAGTGCAGGCATGGTTTTAGGAGTGTGGTCTACTGACATTATTCCACAAACTTAAGTGAAATTTTTACATTAATGTTTTTACTACAAAAGAAGAGTCATCAAAATTCAACTCTACAGAAATATCCTCATGTTCACTGCTCCCTCATTTAGCATGCTCGATTTCCTCATTTTAGCATGCCTGAACCCACATTTTAGCATGCCTGAACCCCTATTTTAGCATGCCTGCACCCATATTTTAGCATGTCTGAACCCATAATTTAGCATGCCTGAACCCATATTTTAGCATGCCTAAAACCCATATTTTAGCATGCCTGAACCCATATTTTAGCATGCCTAAACCCATATTTTAGCATGCCTGAACCCATATTTTAGCATGCCTAAACCCATATTTTAGCATGCCTGAACCCATATTTTAGCATGTCTGAACCCATAATTTAGAATGCCTGAACCCATATTTTAGCATGCCTGAACCCAAACTCATATTTTAGCATGCCTGAACCAATATTTTAGCATGCCTGAACCGATATTTTAGCATGCCTAAACCCATATTTTCGCATGCCTGAACCTATATTTTAGCATGCCTAAACCCATATTGTAGCATGCCTAAACCCATATTTTAGCATGCCTAAACCCATATTTTAGCATGCCTGAACCCATATTTTAGCATGCCTGAACCCATATTGTAGCATCCCTGAACCCATATTTTAGCATGCCTGAACCCATATTTTAGCATGCCTGAACCCATATTTTAGCATGCCTGAACCCATATTTTAGCATGCCTGAACCCATATTTAGCATCCCTGAACCAATATTTAGCATGCCTGAACCGATATTTTAGCATGCCTGAACCCATATTTAGCATCCCTGAACCCATATTTAGCATGCCTGAACCGATATTTTAGCATGCCTGAACCCATATTTTAGCATGCCCAAATCCTCATTTTAGCATGCCTGAACCCATATTTTAGCATCCCTGAACCCATATTTTAGCATGCCCAAATAACTCATAAGCCTGTTTATAATACAGAGGATGGATCTCATTTTACTTTCTTATAGAAAAGACAAATAAAATAGGCTACTATTCGCTTAACATTAAAAAATCACAATTGAAATTAGTAAATGTAAGTTTGATATATTGCCTGTTTATCGTTGAAAATGGCAGTTAGTGCATGGAAATTTGAAATCATTGTCATGAAATTTGCAAATTGTAATAAGAAATCATATATTTTGTATGATTTTCTGTATACAATTTTTTTCTCAATAAAAAACTCAATATACAATCAAAAATCAATCAATGAAAATGTTGATATATGCCTAATGGTGGCATCACTGTTTAAAATAAATACCAATTAAGGAAGTTTTGTTATGTCAAATTTGTATTTTATTTTTATTTTTTAAATGGGTTTCATTGTAATCAACATAAATGTAATATGCCCTCATCTATTCAAATGTAAAAATAGTCAAATAACTGTGATGGTTTGTCCAGCAAGTGGTTTTGTGAGATCCTAATTAGTCTGAACCATATTTATTTTGAGAAACTTTGTCAAATGCAATTACAAACATATGATTTTGGGGATTCAGTAGAAAGCATGAGCTTATTAGAGCACTGTCTCCCCAACAGTAACAAAAAATATAACAACAGAAATCTGGATGCTGGTACAAGTGGTTACAAAGGAAAAATATAAATACACATATATACACAAAATAAACAAAAAAAAAAAAAGAAAGAATAAGGACTACATAAATATGATTCAAAAGGTTGTGAGTTAAATCAATTACCTAAATCTTTTAGTCATCCTAATGAAATTTTGCACAGAAAAAAATATTTGTGTGTTATTTTCAACTGAGAACATAGGGTTGCCAAATAATAAAGTTTCAATTATGACAGCAAAAGGGAGTATGTATAAGATATGAGTATTTTGGACAGTCTAGAAGAAAGTGTTTTGCATTCTCTATTTCACCACAGGAGCAATACTTACAGTTAGATACATGATTGGTATATAAATCATAATTTAAACTACAACACTTTGTCCTTAGCCAAGCATGTATAACATGTGACATTCAATCATCAACATAATAATAATATGGAATGATTTCTTTTTCTTGATTCAAGTAGGCTTTGAAATTATGCAATGAAGGATTGTTTTTTACTTTTACAGGCAACAAATTCCATATCTGAATCGTAGAGGGTGAAAACAAATTAACATTGGAACAATGTTGTTCTACACACTGGAGGTCGAATAATGTTTGTTGATCAAGTGGAGTAGATTTCATGTTCTATAAATAAAGGTTGAATCACATCTTGAAGATATACGGGAGCTAATCCATTATAAATTTTAAATAACTGAATCAATTTATCCTTGTAACGGCGAGAGTTTAGGCTTTCCAAATTAGTTTCATGGTACAGTTGTGTAGGAGATGCACTTTTGGTTGTACCTGTTATTATTCTCATCGCCTCAACATTTATTTTTTCTAGGAGTTCTTTATCTTGAATTGTACAATTGTCCCAAATGTGATCAGTGTAATCAAAAATTGGTGCAATATAAGATTTGTACATTTTTTAAAAAGACAATCGATCCAGTTTGAAAATTAAAGCTTTTTAAGCAATTTAATTTCCCCCAGGTTTTATCAGAAATATATTTAATATGCGCATGCCAAGTGGCATCACTGGCTAGTATAATGCCCAAATGTTTGTGCTGAGTAACCTCTTGTAAGTTTTTTTCAGCCATGTATAATTGAGAGGGAGGCAACTCAAATTTTACTGATGCATGAATTTTGTAAGTGCTGCATGTCAACTTGATTGATGTCAAAAGCCTGTTACCAATTTGTTAACTTTATTTGACTTCTCAATATAAAACATCCATTAATATTAAAATCCCATTATATGAATATTAGTGCAAGACAAAGGAAATTATTCTCATGTATCAATGAAAATTGCAAACTCTGCACACCCACCCACCCTAGCCCAAGTGTCAATGTTAACCAAAAACTGTTTCCCTCACTATCTTGCACCATCACTTATGCTGCGGTCGATGTTTATGGACCACATTGCTCTAGAGTTATCGAGGGAAAGGTCTATAAGAGTACAAATAACAGTAGGGGCTGTTCCAGAATCAAACATGGCATGCAACACTTGTTTAAAAAAGTCTACTGCCCATCAAATTTTAATTGGGCTTGTCAATGTTAAACACCTAGAAATGGTCTGAATAACCCTCACAACCCATATTTAATTAAATTAAGTGCTTTCTCATATTTGAACCTGCTAAGGAAGAGGTTGTGAAAGTACTGACCTCATAATAACATTTCTGACACTGAGATCGAGTGGAGCTGTATCAGTGTCATGTCCTGTCTTTAGCTGCAGCACCACTTGCTGCACAATCCGGTCTATCAGCTGCCACGCCCCCAAAACATGGCTGCTGTTACCATCTGAAACACATGCACAACACACAGAAAAGCACTTGTAATTCCCAAACATTGTTTTCTTGACTAAACTTACTTGTGATGAAATATAATAATTATTAAAAGCAAATTCATAAACTTCTGAAAGAAGGGCAAAGATTGACCTCCATTTTGCAAGACTAAATTATAAGTACCATCCATATATCCACAATCCTGCACTGTTTTCTGATTTTGTCTCATGAAGGACTTTCTTGATTTTGAATGTCACTGTTTATCACCTATATTAAACAACTACTAAATACATTATAACTTGTTACTGTATAATACTCGCTTAGTCCAACTGAAAACAACATAGACCCTAGTCCACCACTGCATGGTACACCAGCACATCAGGGTCTATGTTGTTTGTTCTACTGATTACTCCTAACAAATCGCATAGATCAGGATCTGCTGGGACATTATGCAATGGCAGATCAGGGTCTGTGCAGTTTGCAGTTGGACTGGATTTATAAACGAGTATATACTGGTGGGGGAGGGGAAGGGTTAGCTTGATAGGTAAGACCATTCTTTCTTTTTAAATGCTTAGTGTTGAAACCATCTGATGGACATACTGGATGTAAGATTAGCACCATTTCCATTCAGGACCAACTAGACAACATAAGAAGTCTTTTGGTGAAAACTCTGTCATTTTGACTTTCTGTTCCAGAGAAGCAATAGTAAGATTTTTAAAATGGCCACTATGGCATATTGGATGTCAGATCAGCACCATTTTCATTTAGGAGCAACTAGACATCATAAAAAGTCTTTTAGTGAAAACCCTATGTCACTACGACCATCCATTCTTAAGTAGTGATAACAACATGTTCAAAATGGCAATCGTGGTAGCCATACTGGATGTCAGCTCAGCACCATTTTCATTGAGGACCAACTAGATATCATAAGAAGTCTTTTAGTGAAAACCCCATGTCAATATGACCATCTATTGAGGAGTAGTAGCGATAACAAGATTTTTTAAATGGCTACCATGGTGGCCATACTGCATGTTCAAGGGGCACCATTTTCATTCAGGACCAACTGGACCTTGGTATGAATGTGTATGTAAAGTTTGGTGGCAATCCTTGCATTTATTTAGAAGTAGTGATAAGAAACATGTGCTAATGAATGCTTTTATTTAGAAGTAGTGATAACAAACTTGTGCTAATGAATGCTGGATGTCAGATGAAAGACCACTGCATCCATCACATAAGCACTTCTGGTCCATCACCAGTAGAACTAAAAATGGTGGTGGTAAAATGTTCTATATTAGGTTATGATAAACTCAGATCCCCCAATGAAGAGAACACTCATCCATAAAGACGGACATTTTCAAAAGGAACTCTTGAGGAAACAATGTCCTGATTGATACATCATCAAACTCATTACAATGATATAAATGACTTGAGACCAAACTGGTCATTATATCAAGAGTTGATTGTATACTCATGCAGCTATCTGTGAGCATGCTGAATAACCTACAAACCTAGTCCTGCTTTTATAAACAACAGTCTAAAATCTGAATAGCCTACAAACTTGGTCCTGCTTTTATAAACAACAGTCTAAAATCTGAATAACCTACAAACTTGGTCCTGCTTTTATAAACAACAGTCTAAAATCTGAATAACCTACAAACTTGGTCCTGCTTTTATAAACAACAGTCTAAAATCTGAATAACCTACAAACCTAGTCCTGCTTTTATAAACAACAGTCTAAAATCTGAATAACCTACAAACTTGGTCCTGCTTTTATAAACAACAGTCTAAAATCTGAATAACCTACAAACTTGGTCCTGCTTTTATAAACAACAGTCTAAAATCTGAATAACCTACAAACTTGGTCCTGCTTTTATAAACAACAGTCTAAAATCTGAATAACCTACAAACTTGGTCCTGCTTTTATAAACAACAGTCTAAAATCTGAATAACCTACAAACTTGGTCCTGCTTTTATAAACAACAGTCTAAAATCTGAATAACCTACAAACTTGGTCCTGCTTTTATAAACAACAGTCTAAAATCTGAATAACCTACAAACCTAGTCCTGCTTTTATAAACAACAGTCTAAAATCTGAATAACCTACAAACTTGGTCCTGCTTTTATAAACGATAGTCTCAATGCTGAATAACCTACAAACCAGGTCCTGCTTTTATAAACAACAGTCTAAAATCTGAATAACCTACAAACTTGGTCCTGCTTTTATAAACAACAGTCTAAAATCTGAATAACCTACAAACTTGGTCCTGCTTTTATAAACGATAGTCTCAATGCTGAATAACCTACAAACTTGGTCCTGCTTTTATAAACAACAGTCTAAAATCTGAATAACCTACAAACTTGGTCCTGCTTTTATAAACAACAGTCTAAAATCTGAATAACCTACAAACCTAGTCCTGCTTTTATAAACAACAGTCTAAAATCTGAATAACCTACAAACTTGGTCCTGCTTTTATAAACAACAGTCTAAAATCTGAATAACCTACAAACTTGGTCCTGCTTTTATAAACAACAGTCTAAAATCTGAATAACCTACAAACTTGGTCCTGCTTTTATAAACAACAGTCTAAAATCTGAATAACCTACAAACTTGGTCCTGCTTTTATAAACAACAGTCTAAAATCTGAATAACCTACAAACCAGGTCCTGCTTTTATAAACAACAGTCTAAAATCTGAATAACCTACAAACTTGGTCCTGCTTTTATAAACAACAGTCTAAAATCTGAATAACCTACAAACTTGGTCCTGCTTTTATAAACGATAGTCTCAATGCTGAATAACCTACAAACCAGGTCCTGCTTTTATAAACAACAGTCTAAAATCTGAATAACCTACAAACTTGGTCCTGCTTTTATAAACAACAGTCTAAAATCTGAATAACCTACAAACTTGGTCCTGCTTTTATAAACAACAGTCTAAAATCTGAATAACCTACAAACTTGGTCCTGCTTTTATAAACAACAGTCTAAAATCTGAATAACCTACAAACTTGGTCCTGCTTTTATAAACGATAGTCTCAATGCTGAATAACCTACAAACTAGGTCCTGCTTTTATAAACAACAGTCTAAAATCTGAATAACCTACAAACTTGGTCCTGCTTTTATAAACAACAGTCTAAAATCTGAATAACCTACAAACTTGGTCCTGCTTTTATAAACAACAGTCTAAAATCTGAATAACCTACAAACTTTGTCCTGCTTTTATAAACGATAGTCTCAATGCTGAATAACCTACAAACCAGGTCCTGCTTTTATAAACAACAGTCTAAAATCTGAATAACCTACAAACTTGGTCCTGCTTTTATAAACAACAGTCTAAAATCTGAATAACCTACAAACTTGGTCCTGCTTTTATAAACAACAGTCTAAAATCTGAATAACCTACAAACTTGGTCCTGCTTTTATAAACGATAGTCTCAATGCTGAATAACCTACAAACCAGGTCCTGCTTTTATAAACAACAGTCTAAAATCTGAATAACCTACAAACTTGGTCCTGCTTTTATAAACAACAGTCTAAAATCTGAATAACCTACAAACTTGGTCCTGCTTTTATAAACAACAGTCTAAAATCTGAATAACCTACAAACTTGGTCCTGCTTTTATAAACAACAGTCTAAAATCTGAATAACCTACAAACTTGGTCCTGCTTTTATAAACGATAGTCTCAATGCTGAATAACCTACAAACTTGGTCCTGCTTTTATAAACAACAGTCTAAAATCTGAATAACCTACAAACTTGGTCCTGCTTTTATAAACAATAGTCTAAAATCTGAATAACCTACAAACTTGGTCCTGCTTTTATAAACAACAGTCTAAAATCTGAATAACCTACAAACTTGGTCCTGCTTTTATAAACGATAGTCTCAATGCTGAATAACCTACAAACCAGGTCCTGCTTTTATAAACAACAGTCTAAAATCTGAATAACCTACAAACCAGGTCCTGCTTTTATAAACAACAGTCTAAAATCTGAATAACCTACAAACTTGGTCCTGCTTTTATAAACAACAGTCTAAAATCTGAATAACCTACAAACTTGGTCCTGCTTTTATAAACGATAGTCTCAATGCTGAATAACCTACAAACCAGGTCCTGCTTTTATAAACAACAGTCTAAAATCTGAATAACCTACAAACTTGGTCCTGCTTTTATAAACAACAGTCTAAAATCTGAATAACCTACAAACTTGGTCCTGCTTTTATAAACAACAGTCTAAAATCTGAATAACCTACAAACTTGGTCCTGCTTTTATAAACAACAGTCTAAAATCTGAATAACCTACAAACTTGGTCCTGCTTTTATAAACAACAGTCTAAAATCTGAATAACCTACAAACTTGGTCCTGCTTTTATAAACGATAGTCTCAATGCTGAATAACCTACAAACCAGGTCCTGCTTTTATAAACAACAGTCTAAAATCTGAATAACCTACAAACTTGGTCCTGCTTTTATAAACAACAGTCTAAAATCTGAATAACCTACAAACTTGGTCCTGCTTTTATAAACAACAGTCTAAAATCTGAATAACCTACAAACTTGGTCCTGCTTTTATAAACGATAGTCTCAATGCTGAATAACCTACAAACCAGGTCCTGCTTTTATAAACAATAGTCTCAGTGCTGAATAACCTACAAACCAGGTCCTGCTTTTATAAACAATAGTTTCAGTGCTGAATAACCTACAAACTTGGTCCTGCTTTTATAAACAATAGTCTCAGTGCTGAATAACCTACAAACCAGGTCCTGCTTTTATAAACAACAGTCTCAATGCTGAATAAAAACTCAGTTCAAGTGTAACATGCTGATTATTAAACCATGACAGGATTTTATTGCATTAAACCTATGATTCGAAAATAGCTGGTTATTTTAACGTTTAAAATATTGCGATACTGACCTTAAATCTGACTTTATGGAAATTTTAGAGAGCGGCAAAATTTTGATTTTTAATACATATTCAAGTTGACAGTTTTATGAAGCGAGACCAGGATGTGTAGGCTACTCTATCAAGATTATTTTCAATGAACAATAAAACTTTAGCTGGCATTAAATATCACAAAATGATGAACAATTGTTTTGACACATCGTAAGAATCCACAGCAAGAAAGATGTCATGTCAGTGTGACAGGGTCTACACTGTCAATATACATGTATTTGTTGTGGTAAAATTTAGTGTTGACAGACTTTGACAAAACACACATATAACCTATCTATCTCAGTGTACCAATGAATGTACTCTGATCAATTTATCTTATTACCATAACCATGTCTGTGTGCAGTAATATACATTGTAAGCAGTAATTAGTGATCAATTTGATAATTTGCATTGTAAGCTGTATTTAGTGGACAGTTTAATAATATGCATTGAAAGTGGGCAGTTTGATAATATGCATTGTAAACTGTAATTTGTGAGCAGTTTGATAATATGCAGTGTAAACTGTAATTTGTGAGCAGTTTGATAATTTGCATTGTAAGCTGTATTTAGTGGAAAGTTTAATAATATGCATTGAAAGTGGGCAATTTGATAATATTCACTGTAAACTGTAATTTGTGAGCAGTTTGATAATATGCCTTGTAAACTGTAATTTGTGAGCAGTTTGATAATTTGCATTGTAAGCTGTAATTAGTGGGCAGTTTGATAATATGCATTGTAAGCTGTAATGAGTGGGCAGTTTGATAATTTGCATTGTAAGCTGTAATTAGTGGGCAGTTTGATAATATGCATTGTAAGCTGTAATTTGTGGGCAGTTTGATAATTTGCATTGTAAGCTGTAATTAGGGGCAGTTTGATAATTTGCATTGTAAGCTGTAATTAGTGAGCAATTTGATAATTTGCATTGTGAGCTGTAATTAGTGGGCAGTTTGATAATATACATTGTAAGCTGTAATATGCTGGCAATTTGATAATTTGCATTGTAAGCTGTAATTAGTGGGCAGTTTGATAATATGTATTGAAAGTGGGCAGTTTAATAATATGCATTGTAAGATATAATTTGTGGGCAGTTAGATAATTTGCATTGTAAGCTGTAATTCATAACAGTTTAATAATATGCATTGTAAGCTGTAATTTGTGGGCAGTTTGATAATGTGCATTGTAAGCTGTAATTTGTGGGCAGTTTGATAATGTGCATTGTAAGCTGTAATTTGTGGGCAGTTTGATAATTGGCATTGTAAGCTGTAATTTGTGGGCAGTTTTATAATATGCATTGTAAGCTGTAATTTGTGGCCGTTTTAATAATGTGCATTGTAAGCTGTTATTTCTGGGCAGTTTGATAACATGCATTGTGAGCTGTAATTTGTGGGCAGTTTGATAATGTGCATTGTAAGCTGTAATTAGTGGGCAGTTTGATAATATGCATTGCAAGTATGCAGTTTGATAATGTGCATTGTAAGCTGTAATTTGTGGGCAGTTTGATAATATGCATTGCAAGTGGGCAGTTTGATAATATGCAAGTAAGCTGTAATTAGTGGGCAGTTTGATAATATGCTTTGTAAGCTGTAGTTAGTGGGCAGTTTTTAAAATATCTGTTAAAATCAAGCTTACGTGTTTACAAATCTCACTGAAAATTACACATCACTATTTTCCATTCATGTCTGCGCCTAGTAGAGGACTGTGGTCCCTAGTTTACATGCCATAACATTATTTCTACATTACCCTGCAAGTAAGGGATGATCCAGTAAAACATACTTGGGACTCAGGAAAGGCACTTTGAACATGGAGTAGTCACCCACAAATGCAATTTAGAATTTGGCATATGAACTCTCTGAGTGATTAGAGTACCCTGGGATATATTTTGTAAAAACTGCCTTCTCTGGGTACTATTGTGTTTAAATAGAACAGCCCTAAACATATTTACCAATGTTACTTCCAAAAAACCAATATACTGTCATACACACCTTTTCAGATGAAAACTTGACCAGAAAATGTAAAGAATCCAATAGCTTTATTGTGCTTGAAATCCAAGTGTAAAGGAATAACAATTGACAGACTACTACAGTTATCCATGTAATACTTACATGGCAGCAAGAGAAGGTGGTACAGCAGGGACAACAACTGACTGTGAGCAGCGGACATAGTCAGTTTCTTCTTTAGAATCTCAAACATTACTGCTGCACTTTTGGTGTCTATATGAACCTAATAAAAAAAATACATGAGTACTGTAAATGGCACACACCCCATGTTGAATAGTCCTCTATGTAGGCACATTATATGCCTGCCCCATGTTGAATAGTCCTCTATGTAGGCACATTATATGCCTGCCCCATGTTGAATAGTCCTCTATGTAGGCACATTATATGCCTGCCCCATGTTGAATTGTCCTCTATGTAGGCACATTATATGCCCGCCCCATGTTGAATAGTCCTCTATGTAGGCACATTATATGCCAGCCCCATGCTGAATAGTCCTCTATGCAGGCACATTATATGCCAGCCCCATGTTGAATAGTCCTCTATGTAGGCACATTATATGCCTGCCCCATGTTGAATAGTCCTCTATGTAGGCACATTATATGCCTGCCCCATGTTGAATAGTCCTCTATGTAGGCACATTATATGCCAGCCCCATGTTGAATAGTCCTCTATGTAGGCACATTATATGCCCGCCCCATGTTGAATAGTCCTCTATGTAGGCACATTATATGCCAGCACCATGTTGAATAGTCCTCTATGTAGGCACATTATATGCCTGCCCCATGTTGAATAGTCCTCTATGTAGGCACATTATATGCCCGCCCCATGTTGAATAGTCCTCTATGTAGGCACATTATATGCCAGCCCCATGCTGAATAGTCCTCTATGTAGGCACATTATATGCCTGCCCCATGTTGAATAGTCCTCTATGTAGGCACATTATATGCCTGCCCCATGTTGAATAGTCCTCTATGTAGGCACATTATATGCCAGCCCCATGTTGAATAGTCCTCTATGTAGGCACATTATATGCCAGCCCCATGTTGAATAGTCCTCTATGTAGGCACATTATATGCCCGCCCCATGTTGAATAGTCCTCTATGTAGGCACATTATATGCCAGCCCCATGTTGAATAGTCCTCTATGTAGGCACATTATATGCCTGCCCCATGTTGAATAGTCCTCTATGTAGGCACATTATATGCCAGCCCCATGTTGAATAGTCCTCTATGTAGGCACTAGCAGGGCATGGTTGACTCTGGAGATTATTGACCAATTGGTCTCAATGACCTAGACCTTTTATTAAGCTATGCAGTCTTGAACACAACTTACTGTGCGGAAACTATTTTTTTCATATCAGACTTAAAATGACCATAACCTCTGACCTTTAGACCATAGAATCTACAGGTTTCTTTATTACTCTAAGTGCAAGCCATCCACTGTTTGGTCAAACAACTTAATCAAGAACAACAGTTACTTTGAAAAACCCATTTTTCTTTGAACCACAATGACTTTGACCTAAAAAATCAACAGGCTTCTTTCCTACCCAACACGTAAGTCATTCACAATCTTTGGTGAAGATAGATGGTCAAGAAATGAAATTTGTGTACAGAAACCACTTGTTCTCAGTGACTTTGACCTTTGACCTGTTTACCCCAAATCAATAAGCCTTTTCCTTACCCCAAGTGCAAGCCGTACATACAGTTTGATCCAAGTGTATTATGTAGAACTAATATTATCTTGTGGAGACCATTTTTCTTCTTTCAGTCACTATGATCTTATGATCTTAACTTCTGATCTTTTGATCCCAAAATCTACAGGCCTTTTCCTTACTCCAAGTGCAAGCCATCGACAATGTCTGGTCCAGGTCTTATGATGCAGAACTAATGTTACTGTGCAGAAGGCATTTTTCTTCTTTCAGTCTCAGTGACCTTGACCTTTGATCATTGTACCCCAAAATCAATAGGCATCTTTCTTACTCCAAGTGCAAGCCATGCACAAAGTATGGTAACTGTTGAGGGTGGAGAAGTCAAGTTATAGTGTTGAAACTAAATTGGAAACAGACAGACAGATGGACAACAATATAACATAATATTCTCTGCCTTATGGTATGTGTATAAAAAAAAGAGTCAGTCATCAAATTAACTTTCTCCACTATTTAAGTTAGGATTTTCCATAGGCCATATTTTAAAAAATATAACTTGTTACTTCTAAATTATGCAGAACCACAAATTTACTGTAATTTAGAGAAAATTAAGTGTTATCTTTTGTGATCTTGACCTCTAAGCTTTTTGCCACATGATCAGAAAGTACAAGCCACGTTTCTATTTATATGTGGAAAGCTTGATGACACTTACCGCATATACTCGCGTATAAGCTAATACCAACTGCAAACTGCATAGACCCAGATCTGCTGTCGCATAATGCACTGGCAGATCAGGGTCCATGCAGTTTGTAATGAGAAATCAGTAGAACAAACAACATAAACCCTGATCTGCCGGTGCATAATGTGATGGCAAATCAGGGGCTATGTTGTTTGCATTTGGACCTGGATTATACATGAGTATATATGGTATCTGCTTATGTAAACAGAACCTGTTGTCAGATTTGACTGAAGGTTGTAATAAGACAGCTGACTCAGTGTACTACATCAGATCTGGGCAATATTTCATGTTGTAATAAGACGGCTGACTCAGTGTGCTATATCAGATCTGGCAACATTTCATGTTGTAATAAGACGGCTGACTCTGTGTACTACATCAGATCTGGGCAACATTTCATGTTGTAATAAGATGGCTGACTCAATGTACTACATCAGTTCTGAGCAACATTTCATGTTGTAATAAGACAGCTGACTCAGTGTATTACATCAGATCTGGGCAACATTTCAAATTGCAAAGACAAGCTTAAACTCAATTTCACACATCAGGGTACCAGAGCACAAGTATACAGTATGTAAACAAGATTTTCCTACATTTATATATTCACAGATTTTTTTCTTTCTTAGTATTTCAAGGTACATAAAATCGATTAAATCAAAAACAAAAGCTACCCAGACGAGATTTTACAGCAGACCCTGTCTTGAAAGACCACCCCTTCTGCCAAAGGATTATGGTCACTCAAGACAGGTGGTCTCTCATAACAGATTAAAACACTATATAATCAATAAATCTGTGCATTAAGAAACTGGTCTCTCAAAACAGGTGGTCTCTCATGACAGTGGTCTTTCAAGACAGGTTACACTGTATTAACATTAATTGTCATAATGAATATCTGAACTGAAGTTCTGGTGTTTCTAACCAGCTCAGACATGTGTATACCCTAGATCATTTACCTAATTTAAAAAAAATAGCCATCAAAAGAACAGCTGATCTGCCTGACCAACCATACCTATTACAAATGTAAAAGTAACATAATTTTTTTTATAACATCAAGTAAAGTAACCTTGACCTTTGATCTATTAATCACGCACTCATCAGGAACTGCCCTTCTGCAAGTGTAGTACAACTATGAAGTTGATAAAACATGGTTGAGGAAAACTTGAAGAAAAAAAGACTTGTCATATGGAACACAAAATGACAATTTTAGCTCCAGTGACCATGACTTTTGACCTCTGGGTTCAAGAATCAATAGACAGATGCCTCTGCCAAAGTGCAGACAAATTATGAAGTTTGATAAAAACTAGATCCAGGAAATTTGACTTGTAGAGCAGAAACCAAAACAAGAACTGTTTTAAGAAACATATATGTCACCAAGACAAACTGTTTATACATCAAAGGGAATAACCCAATCAACCGATGATCCAAGGGCATGAATGCCACTGTAAGTAAGTGAAGTATATAATGTTGTTATGTATTCCAAAAACAGGACGTAAATTAAATGCAACAAAAACATTATAACCAAAAAAGTATCATACTTTTTGACTGAATGTCCCCATCCATGGATGTAGCCCAAACTTTTTGACTGAATGTCCCCATCCATGGATGTAGCCCGTACTTTTGGACTATATGTCCCCTTCCATGTATGTAGCCCATACTTTTGGACTAAATGTCTCCATCCATGTATGTGGCCCATACCTTTGGATTGGATGTCCCCATTCATGGATGTAGCCCATACTTTGTGATTAAATGTCCCCATTCATGTATGTAACCCATACTTTTGGACTGGATGTCCCCATTCATGTATGTAGCCCATACTTCTGGACTGGATGTCCCCATTCATGTATGTAGCCCATACTTTTGGACTAGATGTCCCCATTCATGTATGTAGCCCATACTTCTGGACTGGATGTCCCCATTCCATGTATGTAGCCCATACCTTTGGACTGGATGTCCCCATTCATGGATGTAGCCCATACTTTTGGACTGGATGTCCCCATTCATGGATGTAGCCCATACTTTTGGACTGGATGTCCCCATTCATGTATGTAGCCCATACCTTTGGACTGGATGTCCCCATTCATGGATGTAGCCCATACTTTTGGACTGGATGTCCCCATTCATGGATGTAGCCCATACTTTTGGACTGGATGTCCCCATTCATGGATGTAGCCCATACTTTTGGACTAAATGTCTCCATCCATGTATGTAGCCCATACTTTGTGATTAAATGCCCCCATTCATGGATGTAGCCCATACTTTTTGATTTAATGTCCCCATGAATGGATGTAGCCCAAGAGAAGGAGTGGTACAAGGTGACAGATAAGAATGTGATGTTTAATTTAAAATATGCATTTAATATGCATCAAGTTCTTGAACCCTTGGATCCACCATCATCATCATCATGAAGCAATGGTGGGATATGGAGAAAGGGACGTAGGGTTTCATTTAATATTCCAAATAATGAAGTAAAAGGGTTATTTAATTATCAGAAAAAAAGTAACCAAATAGTGTCATATTTCTTAAGCCATGATTCCCATCCAGAGACATAATCCAGGGGCCAACATAGTGTAGGGTGAAAGTGAAATATTAACTAAAATGTGCTCCAATATAATTCTTAATGCCATGACCCCACCCAGGGGCAGGAGTGGTATTGACATAAGGGGTGTATGTAATGATGTTATATAATAAACTAAACATGAAGTGAATTGGTAGTGGGTTATGGAAATATAAGTGATGAAAAAAGACTAACCAAAAGGTGTCCCTATTATAATTCTTCACCCCATGAATGGTATTGAGAGATGATTGTCTCACACCTCATGAATGGTATTGAGAGATGATTGTCTCACACCCCATGAATGGTATTGAGAGATGATTGTCTCATGGTTCAAGTATGAAAAGAGCTTAAGAAATAAACTTAAATCACAAGATTTATTTAAAGTCAGAAAAGCATGAAATATGGATCAAAGTGACTTACTTTTGTGATGAGGGTGTAATACTCATCAAGATGCATACCTTCACAAAGTTTCATAAATCTAGGTATAATAGTATATATCCAAAGTGCAATAAAAATATTTGGGCATGAGCTAAATGCAAAAACTTCACCTAAGCCAGTAAAATGTGAAATGTTGGTCAGTGACCTTCTTTTGTTGAATGGGTGTGGTACTAATAGAGACTAACAGAACCATCTAGTTTGAAGATAATAGCATGAACAGTGCTTGAGAAATAAACTTAAAATACAAAATTTAACCAAAGTTAGTGAGGCATGAAATAAGGGTCACAGTGACCTACTTTTGTGATGAGGGTGTAGCACTCATCAAGATGTATAACCTCACCAAGTTTCATGATTCCAGGTATGACAGTATGTATACAGGGTGCAAAAAACGTGAGCTAAATGCAAAACCTTAACCAAGAATGTACAACCAATGTGCATACATGTATAAAGATAGCCTCCTTAGCCCCTTCCCTAGGAGGGGCAGATGTTATGAAACCCATTCCTGATTGTTGCCTAGGACCAAGGAAGAAAGAATGTTTGAGACACACTCTGACTGTACATACATATATGCTTTTATCTTGGTAGATCTGATGCCAATGCTGACACCAACACCAGGTGTAGTATACAATAGCTTTCCTCTAATTTGCAAAGGTGAGCTAAAATGTGTCCTACTCCTTCACTCTATGTCACCATATAGAACATAACACCAGAGCCATGGTAGTAATGAGAAAAAAGTTAAGTATGCAATTGCATAATATTCCAATTATGAAGATAATTGAGAAAGGGGTTATTTCAATATTAGATAAAAAGTATCCAAAAGGTGTCCTACTTATTCACCCCAGAGCCCCACCCAGGGATGAAATCCAGGTGATAATGCAATATAAGAAAAAAGTGGAATTTAAGATCATATAATATTTAAAATATGCAGTTAACTGGATACAAAGTTCATTAAAACATAGGAGATTTTAACCATAAAGGTGTCCTACATATTGACTCTGGGGAAGTAGGAGTAAAATCCATAAGGTCAGTGCATGATGATGTTATATTTCAAACGATGTGAATTGATACAGGAATTATGGAAATTCCCATGGGTAAGGCACATATGAGGTTAAAAAAAAAATACCACAGCAAAGTAAAGTTATGTTTTGAAATACCCATGGGAAAGGCACATCTGAGGTTTGAGAAGAAAAGAACAGAGTAAACTAATGTTATGTTGTGGTAATCACTTCATCTATGGATGGGCAGATGGATGGACTGACAGACAGACAGATGGACAATGCTATATCGTCCCTCAACCTTTGGTCAGGGAGATAAAATATGTTTGGTCCATGTTGACTGTCAATCTTATTATATAAAAATCATTTCCTGGTTGATCGTCAGTAAAAAATAATGATTAACTATAATCATTTTAAGTGGGTGTTATTCTAACTTACCACCTGAAATGCCAGAATTCAAGGTCAAGGGCTGACACATTTTGCAAGACTGAAGGTGTTCTGACTTATTTCCATAGAGGCGTGAATTTTTTAATGGTAATGTACAACAAGAGTCCTTTGAAGGGACTGATGCTCTTCTGGCTGAAAAGAATTTCCAGTAATTCAAAATAGATCATTTATACTTTTTAACTGCTGAGTGTTGAAACCATCTCTGATATTTCTGAGCAATATCAAGATTTTCAAATTAGCCACTGTGCCAGCCATATTGGATGTAAGATTAGCACCATTTTCATTTAGGCCCAACTAGACATCATTAGAAGTCTTTTGGTGAAAATCCCATTTCAATATGCCATCCATTCAGGAGGTGTAGCAATAACAAGGTTTTCAGATTTTCAAAATGGCCACCACGGTAGCCATATTGTAAGTTGATCAGCACCATTTTAATTTAGAACCGACTAGATATCATAAGGTGTCCTCTGGTGGAACCCCATGTAGATATGACATTCCACTGAGGGGTAGTGACAACAAACTTTTCAAGATAGCAGCTATGCTGGATGTCAGAATGGCAAGCATTTTCATTAAGATCCAAACTGATATCCCAAGAAGTCATTTGGTGAAAACCCCATGTCAATATAACACCTAGGAGGAGTAGTGATAAGAATATTTTCAAGATGGACACTGTGGTGGCCATATCAGCATAATTTTCATTTGAGACCAAGTAGACATCATAGGACGTCTTCCTGTGAAAACCCCAAGTTGATATGACTTTCCATTCAGGAAGAGTAGTGATAACAAGATTTTAAAGATGGCTGCCATGGTGGCCATATTCGATATCAGATCGGCACCATTTTTATTTATAACCAACTAGACAGCATAAGAAAGTCTTCTGGTGAAACTGCATGTTGATATGACTTTCTGTTCAGGAGGAGCAGTGATAAGATTTTCAAGATGGCTGCTATGGTGGCCATATTGGATGTCCAAGCATGACCATTGTCATTTAGGACCAACTAGACCATGGGATAAATGTGTGTATAAATTTTAATGGTAATCCTCCAAGTATTTTAGAAGGATTAATGAGAACAAGCTTGTGTTAACAGATGGACGATGGATGTCAGATGATTGACAAAGAAGAACAGGCCATCCCATAAGTTCTTCTGGTCTATGACCAGTACAGCTAAAAACTGAATCCAGCTTCAAAGATTACCTTATAATGAACTACAATAATTTTTTACATACAATAGTATCCTACTCCCCCCCCCTGCCCCCACCCCCCAGTGTTTCCTGTTGATCTACACAAATGACAGCATGTCTACTTACACCTTCAAATTTCTTGGCAAGCACCTTCTCATCCTCAATTCTCATCATCTCAAAAAACTCCAGATGCCTGCAAAGGCAATAGAATTGATCAATAGTAAAACCTGCTTTAAGGGTCACCTTTATTAAGCAATCAATATCTTAAAAGCTGCCTTTTGAATGTCCCTGAAACAAAATTTCAGAAGAAATAAACATGTACCAAGCAGTCATCTGCTTCAAGAGGCTACTTTTTCTTCTTCTTAACGCAGTTTTGACTGTACATGAATTCTGTTAAATTCTGTATTTGAGTACCACTACCATCAGCCATCACCTAAAACTCAAGCTAATATAAAGCTATACCCCCCCTTTAAACTATACATGCATAATGTGATTACACTGTAAAAATGATAATCATGCTGACAGATAAATTCTTGCATTTTACTGTGCAAATACTCTTAAATTCAAAGTATGGTCAATTCTGACCCAAAGGAGGTCACAAAGACCAATTATATGTCTGAAGCATTTGGTAACAACATGAGGTTAATTTCAGTCCGTACAACCAGGGACAGCGAGGCAGATGTGCATTACAAAACCTTGATGTTTAGCAATTAATTTATCCCTACTTTCATATATATTTTATACACACAAAATTTACTTGCATTCAGTATGCATGACAAATGCAAAATTAAATATAACATAAAAAATTCCATTGTCAATCAGTGAGTTTACCACAATTATCTCAATCAACATAAAAACTACCTACCGTATATACTCACGTATAAGCCGATACCCACTGCAAACTGCATAGACCCATATCTGCCGTCGCATAAAGCACTGGCAGATCTGGGTCTATGCAGTTTGTGAAGACTAATCAGTAGAACAAACAACATCGACCCTGATCTGCATTAGGTGATGGCAGATCAGGGTCTATGTTGTTTGCATTTGGACCCAAATTATACATGATTATATACGGTATTCAGAACTTGTGTGCTTTGGAAAGTAAAAATATTCAATGAAAAAATTGGTGTGAAATAGTTTTGATAATATATTGTCATTTCTGACTATGATGTCATTTCCATGAGATTAATTTTTCATTGAAATAGTGTTAATAACAAATATGGTCTTAAATTAAAATGTGTTGTAATCTATATTTTGTGATCTAATCTGTTGTTTATTTTTCATACTTCTAATGATTGCTACGCATTTTTCAACAGAATAGTATAAAAGTCTATTTGTGTTATGTCGTGAACAATTAGATAAATAAACTATATCCTACAGTAGCCAACTAGAGCTATTAGTGATAGGAAAAACATATGAGACCCACTCACTAAGTTTGTTCAGCAGGTCTTCAAACAGAACAACTTGTGTTGGGAAACCCAAGACAGGAAAACGGGCAATCTGTGGACATAACTCTTCTAAATGATGATGTCGTATTGGTATAAAGGTGCATTATAAATCTGGTTGAAATCCAACATTCCTTAGTAAAATTATGCTTTGGAAACTAAAGACGATCAAGCAAGCAGCATCCATACCTCCAGTAAATGATAATGTAATGGAAACTAAACTCATTTTCAAGTTCTCATGAGCATAAAGCTACATGCCAAATTTGGTTTAAATCAAACATATGTTAGTAATGTAATGGTGCATAAACCAAAGTCAGGAGGTTAGGCAGCAAGTGGACATAACTCCTGTAAATAATGTCATAGAAACTGGAAATCTAACTCATTCAAGGTCTCATCGAAATAAAGCCCTATACCAAACTTGGTTGAAATCCGAAAAACCTTGTGAAATTATGCTGTGGAAAACAAAGTCTGGAGGACAGGCAATTAGGGATCATAACTCATGTAAATAATGTCATAGAAACTGGAAATCTAACTCATTCAAGGCTCAGCAATGTAAAACCCTATACCAATTTGGTTGAAATCCAAAAAACCTTGTGAAGTTATACTGTGGAAAACAAAGTCTGGAGGACGGACAATTAGGGGGCATAACTCATGTAAATACCGTCCTGGAATGCTGGAAATGGAACTCCTTCAGGATCTCATCAATAAAGAGTTGCAAGCCAAATTTGGTTCCATTCCATCAATTCTTTGGTGAAAGCTGAGCTATGGAAATTAAAATTATGGGTATAAACAATCAGGAGCCATATTATCTCTAAATGACAGAGAGTGCTGGAAATAGAACTCATTCAAGGTCTCATCAATATAAAGCTGTATACCAATTTTGGTTACAATCCAACAATTCCCTCTAAAGTTAACTTGTAAAAACCAAACTGTTGACAGATGGATGGCTGGCTGTGAGTGACTTTGTTGAGTGAGGCCCTAATAATAAGTTAATGTATACACTCACTTACAAGTCGAGTCCATCTGCAAACTGCACAGACCCAGATCTGCCATCACATAATGTGCTGGCAGATCTGGGTATCTGCAGTTTGTTAGGAGTAATCAGTATAACAAACAACATGACCCTGATCTGCTGGCACATTATGCAATGGCAGATCAGGGTCTATGTTGTTTGCAGTTGAACTCCACTTATAATCAAGTATATACGGTACAGGAAATTCCCAGAAATGATGACATGCGAATTTATGAAGCATCTTACACTAATTGAAAAAATTATTACAAAGACTAGAAATGTGTTCATGTAAAACAGATGCCAGGTCAATGTGCCTGATATGACCTAGATGCAAAACTTGATATAGTTGTGACATATAGATGAACAGACTGACAGAGAAAGGAAAACAATATATGACCTTACCACCGTTGTGGTGGGGCATAATAAGAAAGGAATAATGGAATAAGATAAACCTACCTGTTTAATGTTTCATTGTCATGTTTGCGTAGCTTGTCAATTACTGGCTGAATCCCCAACATCAGAAATTCATATCGAAGATGCAGTCGGAACTCAAGGTGGTCCTATAAATGGGGGACATATAAGCACTTCACTACTATATATGATTTGTTTTGGTACACACTTCACTACTATATATGATTTGTTTTGGTACACACTTCACTACTATATATGATTTGTTTTAGTACACACTTCACTACTATATATGATTTGTTTTGGTACACACTTCACTACTATATATGATTTGTTTTGGTACACACTTCACTACTATATATGACTTGTTTTGGTACACACTTCACTACTATATATGACTTGTTTTGGTACACACTTCACTACTATATATGACTTGTTTTGGTACACACTTCACTACTATATATGATTTGTTTTGGTACACACTTCACTACTATATATGATTTGTTTTGATACACACTTCACTACTATATTTGATTTGTTTTGGTACACACTTCACTACTATATATGACTTGTTTTGGGTACACACTTCACTACTATATATGATTTGTTTTGGTACACACTTCACTACTAAATATGATTTGTTTTGGTACATACTTCACTACTATATATGATTTGTTTTGGTACATAAAAAAGTGCTTTGACAATTGTCTTATGTATCATAAATATCATAAATACAGTTGATAAATGAGAAACGTATAATCCAGTGTTTAAATTACTGTTTTCTTAAGAAAAGGATTTAGTTCTGTCACAAAGAATCAATTCAACTAAGTATTGTTTATAAGATCAACCATTTCCTATGAAAGTGGTCATTTTTTATACCAAATTTTACAATACAATATGAAACTTGGGAATTCATGGTCATGTACTTAAGTTGCTCCTCCTCCTCCTCCACATTATCATCATCATCATTACAGAAAAAAATTACATTTTACAGTATTTTAATTTCCTTGCAATAAGCATACAAATTTTAAGCAACTTGCAGACCCACCTTCCCTGGCCCACATCCAAGAAGGGCATTGATGAAAGACATGATGACTGTTTTCAGGCTGACAGCTTCTCTGTAGACTCCCGTGCTGCGATCCATATCAAATATTAAACTCTGCCAAGACAAAAGAATGCATCATATTTAAGTTTTCCTAACCTACAAAAAGCTACAGTAATGAGTGTTTCTGATGAAGAAAATAATAAAGAACTATTCCCATATCATTCTGTTCTCCTTATTACAGCAATCCCTCTCTATATCACCGTTGTCAGGAGCTATACAAGTGTAATATATTCAAGGTCCTATATACACAGAGGTAGTTTTGAATGAAAATGGATATAATATAGTGGGGTACGTAGCATGCAAAAATGCATACATTATGACAGGGTATTTTTTAAGCCATATTAGAATAGGTCATCATAGGGCTTCTGTAATTCCAAGTGTAAGCCATCCACAAAGTTTGGTCCAGGTCTGTGATTTAGAAATAATGCTATTGTGCAGAAACCATTTTTTTTTTCTTTCAGTGGTACTGACATTGACCTTTGACCTTTTGATCCCAAAAGTGATAGGCTTCTTCCTTCCTCAAAGTATAAGTCATCTACAAAGCTTGATGTAGAACTAATGTTGTACAGAAACAATTTTTCTTCTTTCAGTTATCCTGATACTGACCTTTGAGCTTTTGACCTTGAAATCAACAGGGTTCTTCCTTACCCAAGTGCAAGGCACAAAGTTTAGCCTAGGTATGTGATGTAGAACTAATGTTATTGTTCAGAGTCCATTTTTATTCTTTCAGATACAGTGACTTTGTCCTTTGACCTTTGATCCAAAATGAGATAGGTTTCTTCCTTACCCTAAGTGTAAGCCAATCCACAAAACTTGGTCCAGGTCTGTGATGGAGAACATAAGTTATTGGATGGAAACCATTTCTTCTTTCAATTGTGGTGACCTTGACCTTTGATCTTTTGACCCTGAAATCTATAGGGTTCTTCCTTACACTAAGTGTAAGCCAATCCCCAAAGTTTGGTTCAGGCCTGTGAGAGAGAACTGAAGTTATTAGGTGTAAACCATTTTTCTTCTTTCAATTATGGTGACCATGATCTTTGACTTTTTGACCCTGAAATCAATAGGGTTCTTCCTTACTCTAAGTGCAAGCCATCCACAAATTTTTATAACTGTAGATGGTGGAGAATTCAGTAAATGGGGCAAGTGAGAATGGAAATCTACCAAGGGGTTTAGGAAATATATGCAAATGAAAAACTTTAACCAAAACCATAAAAAAACTGTTAACAATTGGCACTTGGAGGTTTGCTCAAGGATAAGCAGAAATTTTGCTATAACTTGCAATGAAATAACAGCATCAGTATTTTACTAATATAACAATAAAAAAGAAAATCAAGCTTCGACGTTTTTGTTTCTCTAAATAAATTTCACTCTTTTTTTAAATAAGAAATCTTGTTTTATTCTGAATCTACAGTAACACTAGCATGCATCCACATTCACACACAAAAAAAACATTAACATAATACACAATATTTTCACTGGTACACATGTGATGTGTGTTGAAACCACTTGGAGTAATGTTTTAAATGATCTTTAACAGATCAGATATATTGAAAATAAAGATAATTTATACATAAAAGCAAAGAACTCCTTTAGAAAAAGCTATTTGTTGACAATTATTCACAACATGATTATTAAACAAGTATTCAACAACTTAACCCCCACCCCACCCCCTCTTCCCAATGTCAATGACCAACCCTTTCTTAATTTTCAGAGGTCCCTCAGTAACTCGCACCTTTGCCATGGTCTATATTTTAGACCTTGTTGTGTGCAAATTATCAAGGGAGAGGTGTATCTCCATGCACCAATTTGTTCTAATGTAGGAGTACGACTATCTTTTGGTCTGCTTGCATGAGGTTGCTATCTTCCCTCATGCAAACATCTAGGCCATAAAGAGTATCTGACATATCTTAAGAGAATTTGTTGTACAATCAATATATGACATGAAGTGTAAACCTGAAAGCGGGTCCTCTCAGCAGCATATTTCTGGAAATGTAACATGGCCTCCAGTGCCTTCTTATGTCCCCCTGGCACTAGACACACTGCCCCCAGAATCTCCAACACTGCCACCTTCGTTTTCAGGTTCTCACAACTCAGGCTTTGAGCAATTATGTTAATACTGTTTGGATGAGCCAGGACATGGGCACGCCCTTGCTGGAAAAGAGAATCATACTGTTAGGATGAGCCAGAACATGGGCACGCCCTTGCTGGAAAAGAGAATCATACTGTTAGGATGAGCCAGAACATGGGCATGCCCTTGCTGGAAAAGAGAATAATACTGTGAACAAAATTAAGGAAAGTATGCATGTCTCCTTTATGTGTTTACTGAACTTGAGATTTTTAAGGTAATCATGCATAGGATTTTAAAGGCAAAGCTCAGTTAAACACCAAAGACAAGTGTGAACAGATATTACAAGTGATTTGTTGTCATGAATATACTTGACTTTTGCTGAAATAAATACTCGAAATATTTCAGAGGGAAAAGAAAACAAGAGTCCCTTAAAGGGACTGACACTCTACTGACCATAAAGAATTTCCAGGAATTCAAGATAAGACTCTTTCTTTTCTTTAACTTCTGAGTGCTGAAATCATCTGTGATATTCTCGAGTGATAAGATTTTCAAATTGGTCACTGTGGCAGCCATACTAGATGTAAGATCAGCACCATTTTCATTTACGACAAACTGGACACTATTAGGATGAATGTATGCATAAAGTTTCATGGCAATCCTCCAAGTAATTTACGAGGAGTAGAGATAAAAAACTTGTGCTAATGGATGAACAGATGATGGACAACAGACAACAGGCCATCCCATAAGCTCTCTTGGTCTCTGACCAGTAGAGCTAGAAAAACTCATCTACATCTGCCACTGCCCAAATCTTGACTGCTATTTCTTGCTTTTCCACTAATGTGAATTCAACAACAAAATTCCCCAGTGGGCCTGAGATCACTCAAATAGCTTACATATGTCTTATAACCAAATGCTAAATGCAAAAGCAGCTGGCCAAGAAATCTACATCAGCAGGATGCTTTCTGTATAAATTTCTTCTGATTCCATTCAATGCATGTGTTATGGAAAAATTATTTCAAGGTTTTGTGAGATATTGTAACTCCATCCAATATCTAATGGCACATCAGCATCATTTGTACAATACTGAAAGGCCTCTATGCCAGGACACTTTGTGTTAAGGTGATCAAATTCTGTTTAGTGGTTTTTTTAGATAAAGTTTTGCAAATGTTTTTCTACTTTTAGTACCGGCAGCCATATTTAATGGCAGATCAGCATCATTTGCATAAATCTTAAAAGCCTTCAAGCTAGGACACTTTCTGTCAAATTTGGTCAAATTATGTTAGGCAGTCTTTAGCTCTACTGGTCTTAGACCGGAAGAGCTTATGTGATGGCCTATCATCCATCACCTGTTGCCTGTCCATTAGCACAAGTTTGTTATTGCTATTCCTCCTAAGCTACTGGGGGCATGACAACAAAATGAAATTTTAAAACACATTCATCCCGGGGTTTAGTTCCTTCTAAGTGAGAAAGGCAACCCTTGGACATCCAAAATGGTTACCACAGCAGCCATTTTGAACAAGAGTACCATGAATGGCACATTATATGCCCACCCTGTGTTTATTTGTCATCTATGTTGGTACTAGTCGGGCATGGTTGACCAACGGATCTCAATGATCTGGACCTATGGTCAAGATATATGCTCTTGAATTAAACTTACTTTGCAGAAATTATTATTTTCTTATTAAACAATGACCTCTTACATTTAGACCGCAGAATTTAAAGGTTTCTTTATTACCATAAGCGCAAGCCATCCACAAAGTTTGGTCATGGAACTTACTTCAGAAAAAAAGTTGTTCTGCAAAACTAATTTTTCTTTCAGCTACAATGATTATGACTGACATTTTGACCCCAAAATTAATAGCCCTCTTCCATACTGTAATCACAAGCCATCCACAAAATTTGGTCAAGGCACATCATGGTCTAGAACATGCAAAAACCATTTATCTTTTTCCAGTCACAGTGATCTTGACCTTGAGCTTTTGACTCCAAATCAATATACTTTTTCCTTGCCTCAGTGTAATCGATCCACAATATTCGGTTCAGGTATGTGATGAAGAACTAATGTTATTGTACAGAACCATTTTTCTTCTTTTAGTCACAGTGACTTTGACATCTGACATTTTCAACCCCTAATCAATAGGCTTCTTCCTTACCACAAGAGCAAGCCATCCACAAAGTTTGGTCCAGTATTTAATGTAGAACTAATGTTATTCTGTGGAAAAAATGTTCTTACTTCAGTCACAGTGACCTTGACTTTTGACCTTTTGACACTGAAATCAAGAGAATTCTTCCATACACCCAAAAAAACTTATCACTATCCCTCTTGTATGGATGGTCATATCGACATGGGGTTTTCACGAAAAGAATGTCAATGATGTCAAGTTGCTTGTAAATGAAAATGGCGCTGATTTTATGTGCAGCATGAAAATATTGTTATCACTACTCCTCCTGAATGGATGGTCATATCAACATGAGGTTTTCACTAAAAGATTTCTAATGATGTCTAATTGGTCATAAGCAAAAATGGTGCCAATCTGGCATCCAATAAGGCCACCATAGTGGACATCTAAAAAATCTTGTTATAGCTATTTCTCCTCAACAGATGGTTGTATCAACATGGGATTTTCACTAAAGACTTCTTATGATGTCTAGTTAGTTCTAAATGAAAATGGAGCCCATCAGACATCGCTTCAGACATCCAATATGGCTGCCATAATGGTCATCTTGAAAATGTTGTTATTGTTACTCCTCAACAGACTGTCATACTGACATGGAGTTTAAACTAAAAGACATCTTATGATGTCTAGTTGGTCTTATACAAAAATGGTGCTGATCTGACAAGCAATATGTCCACCACAGCACCCCATCTTGAAAATCATCTGATCACTACTCCTCCTGAATGGATGGTCATATCAATATGTAGTTGTCACTAAAAGACTTGTGATGTTAGTTGGTACTTAAAAGGGTGTACATCGAACTTTTCCTAGGTCTTTTTAATGTAAAGCCTCATATCAAATTTTATTACAATCCATAGTCTGTCAAAAGTTCCTAAGCAGAAATAAAATTGATGGGCAAAGTTTTACGTCAAACAGGGACCATAACTCCATACAATTTTGCGGGAAAACAATGAAAATCAAACTTGAGATAGGTCTTCTTAAAGTAAAGCTTCATACCAAATGTGATTTTAATCTATAAGGTCCTTCAATAATAGTCAAACAGGGGCCATAACTCCATAAAACTTTGCCAGAAAATGGTGAAAATTTGTGATGGTACCAGATGGGACCTGACATAACAGGACAGGACTTCATGAGACAGTGAGAAATGGATAACACTATATGCTCCCTACACAGACATGGCAGGGGCATAAAAATTCCAAAAATTTTGTAAATGTGGGGAAAATCATGGGCTTATCTTGTGAGGATAACGATACCATGTTGTTAATGAGTGTCTTGGTACATACAGTAATGACTTTGCAAAAGGTGGAATAAACCTTCAAATCATTCATGAAGATCTTGAAATATTCAATGACAGTTACTTGGAAGCAGCTACTTATTTTTTCCCAGAGTCTTGACACATCCCAAAAATGTCAAAGTGGATGCAAACCAATTGGTTGTTTGCTGGTGCCTTGACACATCCAACAGTGATTGTTTGTAAGTTACATACCGAGTTATTCATCAGGGCCTTGACACATCCAATGATGGCTGTATGGATGTTGCTCTGGGCCACTTGAAAGTCCATTCCAGACAAAAAGTCCAGCAGCATCTGAAGTCCATCTTCTTGGATGAAACGGACAACAAAACTGCAGAAAAAGAAATTAAAAGAATTCAGCTTACCGAACTGAACTTGTTACCTGTATTAGATTTCTACTGATCAAAGGTAAGTAAGCTTGTAATCAAGCTGGAACATTTTGAAAGTTTGATTGGTGTACTGTCTTTTATATACAATTTTACATCTTCCAAGTTGTACTGCTGTGCTAAAGATAAGAAAAAAAACAAATTCAGTGAATTCTTGTTCCCTGCCTACTGTGGTGTGGCCACCAAAAGTACAGAACCATTATGATGAAAATCTGACTGTGATCCTATTGACACAGCTATAGAATTACTGGGCAAACAAGGAAAGTATACATATTTCATGACTTTACCTCAAATGGCATTAGAATGAACATGCAGAACAAACGAAGAAAATATTGATCAGTGACTTGGACCTTGAAGACAAGAGTCCCTTGAAGGAACCAAGACTCTACTGGGTGAAGAGAATTTCCAGGAATTCCATATAAGACCATTTCTTCCAATTAAATGTAGGAAACGCCATGTCATAATAATCATCCATTCAGGGGAAGTAGTGACAACAAGATTTTTAACACAGTCGTCATGGCAGCCATATTTCAAGATGACTGGCACCAGTTTAATCTAGGACCAACTAGGTATCATAAGAAGTCTATTGCTGAAAACCCGATATTGATATAGCCATTCATTTGGACAGGAGTAGAGATAATATTTTCAAGATATTACTTTCCATTCAGAAGTAGCAATAAAAAGATTTTCAAGATGACTGCTGTGGCGGCCATTCTGGATGTCAGATCAGCACCATTTTCATTTAAGACAAACTGGACATCACAAGATAACCCCATGTCAATATAACTTTCTCTTCAAGTAGATTTGTGACAACAAGATTTTTAAGATGGCTGCCATGGTGGGCATCTTGGATGTCAGATTGGCATCATTTTATTTAGTAACAGCTAGACATCATCAGAAGTCTTTTAGTGGAAACCCCATGTTGACATGACCATCCATTAAGGAGGAGTAGCCATATTAGGATTTTCAAGATGGCTGCTATGGTGGTCATATTTGACATTAGATTGGCATCATTTTCATCTAGGACCAACTAGACATCAGAAGAAGTCTTTTAGTGAAAACCTCATGCTGATATGACCATCCATGTAGAAGAAGTAGCGATAACAAAATTTTCGAGATGGCCACTGTGGTGGCCATATTGGATGTCAGATTGGTAGCATTTTCATTTCAGACCCCCTAGACATCATATGAAGTCTTTTAGTGAAAACCCCATGTTGATATGACCATCCTATCAGGAGAAGTAGCGATAACAAAATTTAATTTTCAAGATGGCTGCCATGGTGGCCATATTGGACTTTTGATCAGCATCATTTTCATTTAGGACCAACTAGACACCATAAGAAATCTTTTAGTGAAAACCCCATGTTAATATCACCATGAATCATTCAGAAATAATAGCGATAACAAGATTTTCAGGATAGCTGCTGTGGTGGCCATATTGGATGTCCGAGCAGCACCATTTTCATTTAGGACTAACTGACCATGGAATGAATGTGTGTTTAAAATTTCATGGCAATCCTCCATGTAGTTTAGGAGGAGTAGCAATAATAAAAACTTGTGCTAACGGACGGACGACAGACAGACAACATACCATCCCATAAGCTCTTCTGGTCTATGACCAGTAGAGCTAATACAATTTGACTGTAAAGAGAAATTAAGTGTACCATTTCATACCTAAATCTCAAACTGCTCTTAATATATAAAGAAGAAATAAAAGCAACCAAGAAATTTATACCTGTGACCTTGACTTTAAAGACAGGACACAAGTGTGGAGTGTGGAATGCAACACATCTTCTAGTGACAACATACAAGTATACCAAATTCCATTCTTTTATCTTAAGCAGCTTGCAAGTTACAAAGCAGAAGCAAAAATGTTTCTGAAGCCTACTAATATTGGTTTGTGACCTAGACCTTGAAGAAAGGAAGTGGCACACAACACAACTTCCTGTGAAAAATATAAGTACAGTCCTATCCACTTATATTGACATTGCTTATGTCGACATAGCACCTATGTTGACACAAAAGCAAAGTCCTGGGCCCATGGTCTTTTGATACTACCAAATTTATCATGCTTAAGTCGACATTGAGACAAAAAAATATATGTATATGTCGACACAAGCCCTAGGTCCCAACTTGAACAAATCCTTTGTTTTCTAATTGCTTATGTTGAAAAGCTGCCAGTTCCAACCCATACTTTATTTATGCTTACAATGGCTTTCAACGGTGGCGTAAAATGAAAATTAAATTTACAGTCTCTTGAAACTAAATATCTGGTTATTAAGGAAGCTGAAAGTGGGGCATGTCACAAAGATGTTTGTGCTTAATGAATACTTTTTAAAAAAATGTCATTAAATGATTTGCGATCATTTGTCATTATTTTACTGCTGTTTCATGAGAATATGTGACTTGTTGACAGGTCTTCATTTCCCTATGAATAGCCTAACTCCTTGGTAGCCTCAGTAATATAATTATGTCTGTTGCCTCAGTCAGACCAAAATCTAGGCCAATTTAATTACCATGTAAATTACAACTATACATCCATGTGCTACTGGCAACAATGAATACTGTAGTGAATTGTTTCATCACACGTTGGTTGACAATGGGATATGAATATATGTGGACTACCATTTTTTTATACATGTGTTTTCTAACAGGATGTGACTGATACATGAATTTTCGAACATGTGACCTATACTCATATTCATGGATTTTTTATATACATGTACCTAATGCATTATGGATTTTATTGCACAAATGTCACACAAAAATGTACGTTGTCAATATATAAGTGTATTTCACACTTGTTTTGTCTTCATTTAATCAAAATTTCCATTGTTAATTTTCCCAAAGTGTAAATCATACTCATTGACGACAGGTCACCCCTTACAGATGAGTTTCACTTGTAATCAGGTCAAAAGAGAAATTTAGCTTTTTTCAGACCCCCCCCCCCCCCAACACTTATCTCAACATCCACTTATGTTGACAATATTACCTCAGGCCCGAGGATGTCGAGATAAACAGGTAGGACTGTGTAACTAGTTTCACCCCTGATCTCAAATGGTTCTAAAGTTAACATAGTAGCAAGGAAAGTGTGAAATAATACTTATAATACTGACCCATGACATTGACATTGAAAAGATGGATGGATGGATGGATAGATGGATGGATGGATGGATGGATGGATGGAGTTTAACAACCCATCACCCCAATCCTGAATATATAGTGCTGAGTATGTTTAGGTAACAATAAAAAAGGCATACAATATAAAGAGAGAGGCAATAAAGGGTAAAATTATTAAAATATAAAAGTCTTTTTTTCATTTACAGAGACTGAATTCTTTTGAAAACATGACCTTCTTATCTGGAACATTATAACAGGATGCATCCCAGGGCAAAAAGGTTCTCTCCATCAGTCGCCTCTTACAACATACTGAAGGGAGCTCTATTCTACATCCCTGAGCCCAAAGGGTTTACAATGAAGATAGGACCCACAATATTGTATATGACACCTGCTAATGATGATGATGCAAAAGTATTTCCAAGTTTCATCTCTTAATCTCAAAGTTATAGAGTGGAAATGAAATTGTGATGGAAAATATACAATATTCACCGATGATATTCACCCATGATCTTGATCTTGAAGACATAACCCCCCAAAATTTGGTACATGAAACAGATTCTAATAATAATGTATCAGTATACCAAGTTCTATATATAAAGCTGAAAGGACTGTCAAGTTATAGGGCAGAAAGGAACAGAAAACTTAAAATACCAACCTGTGACTTGATGTTGAAGATATAACCGCCTTCTAACAATGATATATAAGTATATTAAGTTTCAGTCCTTAATCTCAAATGGCTTGAAAGTTATAGGATGGAATGAAAAGCACGATGAAAAACTTGAAATTCTGACCCATGACCTTGACCTTAAGGATAGGGCCCCAATGTGGTATGTGACTCACCCACTAATAATATACGAGTATACCAAGTTTCCTCCCTTAATCTCAAATGGCTTGATAGTTAGAGAGTTGAAATGAAAGTGTGATGGAAAACTTATATTTTGACCCAAGACCTTGACCTTGAAGATAGGACTTCCGATGCAGTATGCAACACACCTTCTCATAATGCTGTATATCAAGTTGCATCCCTTAATCTCAAATGGCTTAAAAGGTATTAAGTGGAAACAAAAATGTGATGAACGAATTGAAATGTGGATACTCTATTTCGCACTTTATGCAAAAAGCTGGGGGACAATAACTTTAACCCAAAAATGTGTCCAGAGGAGAGTGATGCCCCTGCCAAATGGTAAAATAAAGAAACCTTGTTTAAAGATGTAGTATGAATCTTCAAGTCAAACACAGGCCATAACCCAACCACATTTTGAGAGAACTTGATTTGTGTTTGCTGACTGAAATGACTAAGTCTTAAAAGTTAACAAGTTTAGAAAAGTGTGAAAACTTGTAATAATGTCACAAAAATCTGATCAAGACATCTACATATGCATATGAACATGCATACCAAACTTCATTTGTCGATCTCAAAAGATTTTTTACTTAATTGTACTAACAAGTTTTATGTCAAAAGTTCAAAAATGTGTATACCAAAGAATCTGAAAAATTGCTGTAATGGCCTGAAAATCTAATAATCGTAGTATGAAACAAAATATGACTAGCAAATTTCATTTGTATACATTAAGTAGTTTTTGCTTAAATTTAGCCAATAAGGCCTTTGTCAAAAAAAGGGTAATAAGTTCCAATATATGTCTACAACAAAATTTGAAAAATTGCTACAATGGCCTGAAAATCTAATCATATCATCTACATATGCTGTCCAATTTTCATTATGTCAACACTGAGTAGTTTTTACACCATCTTACCAAGAAGCTTCTTGGGATGGATGTACTGATAGATAGGACCAAATCAGGATGCATTTAGTGGGTGCATAAAAAGCTATCAATCCCACTTGACTTAGGTATTTGTCATATTAAATCATATACCAGCTTCAGTTTCTGACCATGAAGTTCTTCAAAATTATTAAATGGAAATGAAATTTGTCATGCAAGGGCAACTTCAATGGGAGCATAGCTCTAAAATTCTAGCGGAACTAGGAGTGTATTCATGGACCATGAAATATGAATGCCCCACTACAGTGAGTGAAATGACCTGCATGCAAACTTAACCTAGGTGTGATGGATAGACAAATGGACAGACAAGGGTAACACTATCTGCCCTTAATACTGTTGTGGTGGGCCAATAAAAGAGATGAAAATCAAACTTGACCAAGGTCTTGTTGATACTAAGCCTATACCAAATCAGACTGCAATCCACTAACTTGAAGCCCTATAAATGTTATCTAGCAGAAACAAACTTTGTGACATATATAGAGGAAAATAAGGTGATGGAAAACTCTATATGCCCTGACCCCCCCCATTACTGAGGTATGACAAACACAAAAATAATTAAGTTTCTTCAACAAATTCACCTCATGGGTTGAGTTCTAAGTGCTGTTTTCAAATTCTCCACCAACTTCTCCCTCATCTCTATGTCCTCTTCATTGCAGCTAAATGTCTGTAAAGAGCAGAGAAAAACAAACTGTATCTGTCTTAAGTTGTGTCTGTACAAAACTTGTGTCTCAAATTGTGTCTGTACAAAACTTATGTCTCAAGTTATTTCTGTACAAAACTTACGTTTCAAGCTGTCTGTACAAAACTTGTGTTAGATTGTATCTGACCAAAACTTATGTCTCAAACTGTGTCTGTACAAAACTTGTGTCTCAAGTCATGTCTGTACAAAACTTATGTTTCAAGCTGTCTGTACAAAACATGTCTCAAACTGTCTGTACAAAACTTGTGTCTCAATTCATATCTATTCAAAACTTGTGTCTCAAGTCATGTCTGTACAAAACTTGTGTCTCAAACTGTGTCTGTACAAAACTTATATCTCAAGTTGAGCTTCAGTTTTACAATAGGAAACATATGCAGCTGATCTTCCAACTGTCAGATGAAGTTGTCATCAATTCTATGATGAATGACTCTGAACCTGAAGCTTTGAAGTACAATCCACAGTATATCTTCCCCAAATAGCAGTCTACCTATAAAAATTGAAGGAATCATGCTCTTTCATTTGTGGATACTAAGACTGTCATAAGTTTTCATTTAGAACCAACCAGACTGTAAGAAGTCTTCTAGTGAAAACCCCATGTCTATATGGCTTTCCTTTCCATTTAGAAGGAGTGATAAGATTTTCAAGATTGCTGCTATATTGGCAGGCAGATCAGAACCATTTTCATGTAGGACCAACCAGACATCATAAGAAGTATTTTGGTGAAAACCCTATGTTGATATGACAAACTATCCAGGTGGAGTAGCTTTAACAAGATTTTCAAGATGGCCACCATGGCAGCCATATTGGAGCTTAGATCAGCACCATTTTCATTTAGGACCTATTAGTCATCATAAGCAGTCCTCTGGTGAAAACCCCATGTTAATTTGACTTTCAATTCAGAAATAGTCATAACAACATTTTCAAGATGATGGAGCAGCACCATTTACATTTAGGACTAACTGGACATCATAAGAAATCTTTTACTGAAAACTCATGTTGAAATGCCAATCCGATCAGGAGGAGTAGTGATAATAAGATTTTCAGGATGGCCACTGTGGCAGCTATATTGGATGTCTAAGCGGCACCATTTTCATTCAGGACCAATTAGACCTTGGAATGAATGTGTGTAAAGTTTCATGGCAATCCTCCAAGTACTTTAGGAGGAGTAGCGATAACAAACTTGTGCTAATGGACAGATGGATGACCGATAGATGGACAAAAGACAACAGGCCATCCCTTAAACTCTTCTCGTCTTTGACCAGTAGAGCTAAAAATAAATACTGTCAAAACTTACTGCATTAATTATTATAACCTATCTAGATCCAACATTACCAAAAAAAAACAATCCAAATTTAAAATTCAATTTTTTTATGGCCAAATTTAATGTTCATAAAAAATAACCACTACCATCCATATTAGTGGTGATTGTGGTTTTGTGTGTTTAACACCTTTTTTCAGCACATTATAGGCTATACATGGCAGCCAGTATATTTGGTGGAAGAAGAGCCAGGAAAGACCGTGAGAAGAACCACTGACCCACAGGAAGCTACTGGCAAGCTTTCTCACATACCCATGTTGGCTGAGCCGAGACTCAATCCCATGCAGAGAAATGTGAGATCAGTGAGTGATCTGTAAAGGTGAGTGCCTTAGACCACTCGGCCACCAGGGGCCCTATTAGTGGTTAACGTGGGGCTGGGGGTACAAATGGTACAAATGGTGCAAATGGTGCTTGGTACTGAGCACTTCAAAACTGTAAGAATATGCCATTATTCTGTGATTTTCTTGTTTTGCAAGTACACTTTTTACATGGATTAACTATGATGGAATATACCATCTATACTTGCTTATAAGACTCATCCAACAGCAAACAACATACACCCTGATCTGCCATTGCATAATGCACCAGCCAATCAGGGTCTATATTGTTTGTTATTCTGATTACTCCAAACAAACTGAATAGACCCAGATCTGCCAGCACACTGTGCAATGGCAGACTGGGGTTTGTGCAGTTTGTAGTTGGACTCGACTTATAAGTGAGTATATATGGTATCAAGTATTGACCCTTGAATATGACTTACAAAACTCGTCTTCAGTTTCTCAATGTAATAGTGTGGTCCTTCATCATTTGTCAACTCCTGTCAAAATAAAAAGGCATAATCATCATTAGCTATTATCCATGCAACAAGCTAAGATCAGAAATAAAATTAATCCCAAATAAAAAATAACTTTCTGAACACACCTAAATGCCACAGTATTGTCTTCTGACAGTTCTTTGTAGAGATAGTCCTTACTTCCAGAATCTCCAATGTTTTGACCTGGACTCTCAGTTTTCAAAATTTAACTGGACATCTAGTTTTAGAAGAAATGTAGTCATAAACTTTCAAAAATGTACAGAGATGTTTGGTTCTATGCAATTATTTGTGTACACTATATAATTATATAAAAAAATGTGTATTACCTAAATTTACTCTTTGTATCATTGTACCTATAATACTACTAAGGCCGTAACATTTACAAACATCAGGGCCCCTCAATGGGCCAAAAGAATTTCCAGGAATTTAAGATAAGACCATTTCTTCCTTTTAACTGATGAGTGTTGAACCCATTTCTTATATTCTTAGCAATAACAAGATTTTTAAATTAGCTTCTGTGGTACACATATTGAATGTCAGCTCGGCACTATTTTCATTTAGGACAAAGTAGACATCATTATAAGTCTTCTGGTCAAAGCCCCATTTCATAATTATCATCCATTCAGGGAGAATAGTAACAACATGATTTTTAAGACAGTCATCATGGCAGCCATACTGGATGTATGACTGTCACCATTTTCATTTCAGACCAACTAGGTATCATGAGAAGTCTATTGGTGAAAACTCCATGTTGATATAGTCATCCGTTTGGAGAGGAGTAGAGATAACAATATTTTCAAGATATTACTTTCCATTCAAGATGGCTGCTGTGGCTGCCATACTGGACATCAGATCGGTACCATTTTTCAGATTCCTCTTTCAGTAGGCTGAACGAGGCTGCTGAAAAGAGGTCGGCATGCGAGGCTATGGTTACTAGTGACCTAACCTTTTGCTCTAAAGATTCCAGAGTTTTTACTGGAAGGTGAGTCCAGGTCCCCACTTGAGCCACTTCAACATCCAAAGTGGGTGGTTTGGTGGGCCAGGAAGGGGTATGAACCTTATATCTACAAGCAGCTACCAAGGGTGGCAACATAGAGGGGGGATAGATGACCCCTTATGTTGTCTAGCAAAGTCTTGGCCCTTGCTAAACCTTTGAGAGAGCTCCTTAATCGTAACCAAGTGAGAAAGCAACAAGCGATCTGGTCAAGAGTTTGCCCCAGAATGTTCTTCCAAACTGGAAAGAATTTTTGAGTCACCAGAACCTAAAGGTTTGGAACACAGGTCACTGGGGAAGGTAAACCTCATTTACCGCTTTATCAAAAGACCAGCTCTCTTCCTCCTCTGCCACCTTAACTAATGTATGATGGGGGGGCAGGGGACCCAAAAGGAGGGGGTACCACATCGGCCTGTTCTGTATCAAACTCACATGCATCAATGAGGAGAGAAAGGACATCTTCATCCCGCTCTCACTCCTGCCACGCAAGACTACGTGACCCAATGTATCTCTGTTGCAGGGGAGAATTGGGGGGAAGAGGAACTTGAACTGGTAACTCCTCCCATGGAGCTAGCAGACTATTCTTAGCAGTGGACTAAGCAGATGGGTGACTCTCCACCAACCTAGAGCATTTGGAGGAAGAAGGTCCATCCCCCTCCCTCTTTTTTGACCCAACTTCGTAAGACGATATAGGTCCATGGCCTGCAGCCATGACCTCACTACCATGTGACCAAGGTCCAGAAGTCCATGGCTGCATGTAGGGAAAGGGCCAATTGCTTCCCTGTGGTGGAAGACCCCACGTTTCGTAGGGATTTTGAGGGATAAAAGGGAATAGGGGATGCCAATCCAATCCCCTTCCTTAATCTGGCATCTGTAAGCCGATTCCCAGTCCTCCATGGGATGAAATGGCAGTCTGGAGAGAGGGGGGACTCGGCCTGATCTCTATCCCTTACCATAGTGGGTCCAATGACCAGTGCCCGGTCACCATGTAAAGACCAGTCAGGTGGCTCAGATCTGTAGGAAGACCCTTAGATCTGAGCTCTCCGCTTACTGGGGGGCATAATCCCATTGATAACCAAAGTGGTGATTTTGGAACACAGAATTCTGCAGTATTTCCAACATTGATTTTTGCTGTTTCCAAGTGAGGATGAATTCGCATGTCAAAAGGTGGAATGAAGTTTGGTTTCCAAGTGTACAAGGTTTGGTATTTGGCTCTAAATACTACATCATATGCAGGATTAGATGGATTAAAGGATAATTTGGTAGTATACTGAAGAGCCAATTTCATTTGTCTGAGATAAAGTGATGATTTTTGTTTACCTCAACTTAGTCTTTCTGAAGGAGAAGTTATCAATGCACCCAGACAAAGTCCAAGTCTCTGAAGATAAGATTTACAGGCTGATCCATACACAATACACAATCGAGCCATATCAAGTTTCAATCTTACTAATGACCTGTATAACAGGAACAAGACCTTCCGATATGCTCACTAATCTGCGTTGGCCATGACTCTTACTAAACCCAGGGCTTTTTTCACATTTGTCCCCGATGTATCTAATACGTGTAAGGAAAGTTGGTTTACAGTCAAAAATATGCCCTAAAACTTTGGTCTTCTCCACAACAGGAATAAGACAAATGTCAAGACAGGCTATAACAGTGAGGAATGTTGCTACAGGCTGTAACAGTTAGGAATGTTGCTACTGGCTATAACAGTGAGGAATGTTGCTACAGGCTATAACAGTGAGAAATGTTGCTACAGGCTATAACAGTGAGGAATGTTGCTACAGGGTATAACAGTGAGGAATATTGCTACAGGGTATAACAGTGAGGAATGTTGCTACAGGGTATAACAGTGAGGAATGTTGCTACATGTTATAACAGTGAGGAATGTTGCTACAGGCTATAACAGTGAGGAATGTTGCTACAGGCTATAACAGTGAGGAATGTTGCTACAGGCTATAACAGTGAGGAATGTTGCTACAGGCTATAACAGTGAGAAATGTTGCTACAGGCTATAACAGTGAGGAATGTTGCTACAGGGTATAACAGTGAGGAATGTTGCTACAGGCTATAACAGTGAGGAATGTTGCTACATGTTATAACAGTGAGGAATGTTGCTACAGGCTATAACAGTGAGGAATATTGCTACAGGCTATAACAGTGAGGAATGTTGCTACAGGCTATAACAGTGAGGAATGTTGCTACAGGTAATAACAGTGAGGAATGTTGCTACAGGCTATAACAGTGAGGAATGTTGCTACAGGCTATAACAATGAGGAATGTTGCTTGCATTCACCATGAGAAGCAACAAAGTTCAAAATGATTAGAACATTTTCACAGTGATTAGAACATTTTCACAGTGAGTACAATTTGGTTATGAATGGATGCATAACAAATGATAATTAATGAATATTAAAAATAGCCCTGAGAATAAGCAGTTATAAACAGTCAAAACAGTTTAGGCACTGATGAAAAACTCATTCTGTCACAATTACCTAAGTAAAACAGTTTAGGCACTGATGAAAAACTCATTCTGTCACAATTACCTAAGTAAAACTGTTTAGGCACTGATGAAAAACTCATTCTGTCACAATTACCTAAGTAAAACTGTTTAGGCACTGATGAAAAACTCATTCTGTCACAATTACCTAAGTAAAACAGTTTAGGCACTGATGAAAAACTCATTCTGCCACAATTACCAAAGGTTAGTCAAACTAATTACATGCCTTGCTAACTGGTTTAGAATACCAGTAACAGTGTAGAATGATGCAAGGAGGAAGCAGAAAGTGTCATTATGTATATATCAGGAAAATTGATTTCTATCTAGTGGCTGGACTTTCAACTGCTCCTTTAGGCAGCAGTTCAGTATTTTGTCTCCTAATTATACCAGGAACATCCATCTTGTTCTTCCTGCTTTATTTCAGGCAGGTAACCCAGTTAGCATTACACTATTATCCCTTGAGGCTCTCAACTAAATCAAAGAAACAATCACAAACAAGGTGTTTACCATCTATACTTGCGTATGAACCTGGTCCAAATGCAAACAACATAGACCCTGATCTGCCGTCGCATAATGCGCCGGCAGATCAGGGTCTATGTTGTTTGTTCTACTGATTAGTCCATACAAACTGCATAGACCCAGATCTGCCGGCGCATTATGCGATGGCAGATCTGGGTCTATGCAGTTTGCAGTTGGTATCGGCTTCTATGCAAGTATATACGGTACTCAAAAAAAAAATCACCTTGCCAACAGGAGCACATCTGAAGTGGTCAACAATATACAGACTGGTATAGAGGATTCATGCCAAGACAATCAAAGTTAATGCCTTGCATAGAGAAACACAATGACAGCTTTACCCATGCAAAACTGGACAGGATTTGAACCCATTACCCACTGATTGTGAATCTAAGCAAACAACTAAGCAAATATATGGAAAAAGGAAAAACTACTGCAACATACTCATAACGATACATAAAAAAATGTGTTTATGTCTGTCTGTCTGTGTGTATGTGTGTGTGTGTATATATATATATATATATATATATATATATATATATATATATATATATATATATATATATATATATATATATATATATATATATATATATATATATATATATATATATATATATATGTATGTATATATGTACACAAGGCAATTTGTCAGAAAATTGCTTAGAGCAACCCTTGGTTTGTTGCATTGAGAGGAGGAGACAATATCAGTTTTTGAACCAAATTACAAGATTTCAAGTCAGCAAAAAATTTCTGCTACAGGGTGGTACTGACAAAATTAAAGTCTGGTTATGAATGATATGCTGTATTTTATTACCTCCAGTCTGTGATAATGCTTATCTAATGTGGTTAATGTATTTTATTGTACATAATATGAATATTGTACATTTTATTGCATCTCAACCCTGTATGAGATGAGCCTTCAATAGCCCATTGACAATAAAATAAGTCTATTATTATTATTATTATTATTATTACACTGATGCATTATGACATATTAACATATTAATGTATCAAAAGAACCACCTGAAACAGCTTTAAAGCAATCACTGTAGATAAAAGCTGTATTTACTGTACTATGTACATTTTATAGCCAGAAGTAATAAGCCTTAACAACTACTTGGCAGCCTGTTTTAAATCATATCACTACTCAACATAGCTCCAAATGAATATCTTTGTTCTCAAGTTTCTGTGTTTTGCAACATTGCTAGGCACTGAGGAAAAACTAATTTCTACAATTCACCAAATAAAATGTAATATGTGCATCAAAACAACTATTTTTATGTGGGTGTATTAAGTTTTCACATCCACAAAAGTTCATTTGATTTGTAAAAGTATTTTTAAACTTCAATCAAAGTAATATTTGTTTTCAGTTTCCTGTTTTCAAGCAGTTCTGAAGACATATCCTTTAGTCAAATGAATAATGTGTTTCTGTTGCAAGAATTAATCCCAGAATAAATAGCGCCCAAGTACAATATGGTCTTATTTTGACTGACTGATTTGTAGACAGAGGTGCTTTTTTGTAGACAGAGGTGCTTTATCATATCCCATTTGCACACCTATAGTTTATGTGTTGGAAATTGTAATCGAATACTCAGAGTTCCTTCACTTTCATTTCTTTGAACCAACAAACAGTGAATGCTATCAAAATGTCTTCTCATTCCAAAATCTGAGAAAACAGACCTAGTGTTTACAAACAAGTCAAACATCATGATAGTGTAATGGTAATTCCAGTTTGAAAGATAAAAACTCGAGTCGTTAGTGAGCAGGAACTCACAAGATAATCCCACTTGTGTAGTACAAATAAACTCTAGAAATTAGGTCAAAGTTACCCGTTTTGGTGTGCAACACACTTTCATTCTAGCATGTACCATCAATGCAAATTTGGTGGAAATAAGTCAAAAAGAATTGCAACAGGAGCCTGAACACATCCAGTTTTTAGTAATGTTGAAAGTTGGAAATTAGGTCACAATGATATACATGTAGCTTAGGATTGTGACACACCTTTATCCAATGATTTACATGTACCTACAGTGCAAGTTTGGTGGCTTAATTAATAGTTGAAAAGGTACTGATATTAAAGCCTGGACATGATTTGTAAGCAATGTCCCAAAAATATAGCCATCAGGAGTCATCCCCCTTACCAATTGTAACTATTACAAATATAATAAATTAATATAATTTTGCAGTTGTATGTCCAGTGGCCTTTACTTTTGATCTACTGATCACAGATTCAACAGAGCTGCCCTTT
The DNA here is from genome assembly GCA_029931535.1 of Margaritifera margaritifera. Taxonomy (NCBI): domain Eukaryota; kingdom Metazoa; phylum Mollusca; class Bivalvia; order Unionida; family Margaritiferidae; genus Margaritifera; species Margaritifera margaritifera. The sequence goes on along the minus strand of JAQPZY010001653.1, from coordinate 1,827,642 downwards.
CTCAAATATAATGCATAATGCCACTATGAAGTTGATAATAATTGGGTGTGAGGAACTTCAAGAGAGTAGACTTACCACAAGGAACCCAAAATTACAATTTTAGCTCATGTGACCTTGACATTTGACCTCTTGACTAAAATATCAACAGGGAGGTACCTCTGCCCAAGTGTAGACTACCTATGATGTTTGATGAAAATTGGATCCAGGAAACTTGATATATCAAGAGAAAAAAACAAAAATTCCAATATTGACTCCTGTGACCATGATCTTTCATCCCAGTGTAAGTTTGGTGGCAACAGATAAAAAGATATTGTAATTAAAGTAAACAAAATCCAGGTATAGGATCAAATGCTTCACAGGAAACAAGACAATTGAGGTTGTCTGTGGAATCTGGCAAGGACCCAATTGATCTTATGATGACCACTATGAAATCGAAGATGGAGAAAATTGGCAAAAGATTTTATGAAATATTTTATGTAGTCCAGCAGTAAATGAATGATGTGCAGGACACGGTCAATGAATTTGTTGCTTTGTCATCAAAAATTATGGATCTTGAGGAGGAATATGCCATGCTAATGGCCAAAATGAGTGTTCTAGAAGACAAGGTTGACAACCTGGAGAACCAGTCTTGAAGAAACAACTCATTGTTCTTTGGAATCAAGAGAAGAAAGTGTGAACAGAAGGTTAATGAAGTGAATGCACTGTTAAGATAGAGGATATTGAGATAGAATGTGTACCGTATATACTCGTGTATAAGCTCATACCAACTGCAAACTGCATAATGCACCAGCAGATCTGGGTCTATGCAGTTTGTAAGGACTAATCAGAAAAACAAACATTATGCACTGGCAGATCAGGGTCTATGTTGTTCGCATCTGGACTTGAATTATATGCAAGTATATATGGTACACAGGGTTAAAGGTGACGGTATGTAGTAAACTTTCTATGACACAAGGACATAAATCTCATCATATCCAAAGTACGTGAATTGAGTGGTACAGGAATGGAAATTAGTGGGGACTTTTCGCATATAATAAGGGAAAAGTTCAAGCAGTTACGAAAATTCTTAGATGATTAAGAAGACCGACGTACATGGCAGAATGGCTGAACACGTCGTTAATTTAACAAACGAATGAACGATTAAGAAGGATGGTATCATAAGATAGCTCATATTTGACAAAGTCTATATTAAGGACAAATTGTACACCTATAATCTTTCTCAACAGTGTGTTGTAGAATGTACTAAAGACTTGGGGCATGGCAGGCTGAGAATTGATAGTGTTCATCAGAAATGTGTAAATAGTTATAAATATAGTTTTCGGAGTATTATTTTTAATTATAGTAATTCATGTAATTTCATAAATACAAGTAACAAATTTAATCAATCATGCTCAGACAATAATATTTCCCAACATAATTTCAAAATATATAATCATTGTATCAACCTAATATCTATGAATATATACAGTATGTCATAAAAAGAAAGTTGTATAACTCTCATTTCATTTCATTTTTAAAATGACATTAAATAATTTGTTTTACTAATGTAAGGAAATGTGATTCAACTATGATCACCATTTTTGTTCCCTTACTATACACTATAATACACTTTTGAATCCCATGAGGACTGTTTATACTTAGTATTGGGACTGTATTTTTCTATTACTGAACAAACAATTATTTTGAGGTTCAGTATGATGGTCATACTACATGTAGGTTGTATCTATATACCTCCATAAAGTTCATCTGTCTATGACAGGTTCTCTAATGGCATTGACATATTAGAAATGAATATAATTGATATTTGAAATGGTACTGAAAATGAAATATACTGGTGCCTGACTGGCGCTTTTAACTCTAGAACTGCTTGTATAGATGACTACATAATTGATGATGATTTAAAGTTCGTTCCATCACTTGATTTTGTACATTATAAGATTGACAACTTTGATCAGCCAAGAAAATCTGGATATACTGAGGTGAATGAATTTGGCAAAAGTTTGATTTGGTATTTATTTTCGGAACAGTAGAGTAGATGGTGATGAACAGGGAGATTTTATATGTTTTGCAAACAGGGGAAGGAGTCTAGTAGACTATAATAGTATCGTCAGATTTATTTACAGATGCTGAATGACTCACTGTTCAAACAAGAACTGAATTGGATCATTTATCGATCATAGCTTCATTGAAAATATTGTATGAAAATAATACTGCTCTTGATGATATAAATTTAGGTACAAAGCCCTATTATTGCTTTAACTGGAATGCAAAGAATTTATATGTGAGTCGATGGCATGCTTGGTACGGTCGTGGCAAGCTGTACGGGTGACTAATTGAGAACTGCTACTCACACATTCATTTTTTTAATGATTATTTAAACAATGTCACAAAGGATATAGAACAGGCTCAAGACATGCTCTTACAAATGTTATATAATGCAGCAGATAGTCTTACATTAGGTTGTAGGAAATCAAATATTCCTAAATTGTCCTGGTATGATTTGGAATGCATGGATTTAAAAAGGAGGAAATATGCTCTCTTAAATAGTTTAATAGGTATAAGGGAATTTTATCAAAGGTTATTCGAGCTCAGAAATAAGTATAGAGAAGTCTGTAGAAATAAAAAGAAATGATCAAAGCTCTGTATGACAAATAAGAGAATTCATCTGATAGGGCAAAATATTTGTGGAATCTTGTAAACTGGATATCTAAGAGTACCTCATTTGAAAATGCAAAGATAATATCAAAATCAGAATGGTTTGAGTATTTTAAAAGTGTACTGAATCCATGTAAAGTCAAATTAGACACTAATTTTGTAGTATTTATTTGAAATATTATGCAAAATCATGAGTGACAGCGCTGTTAAAGCTCTTATGGTAATCCCATATTGGCCATCGCAACCTGGGTTTCTTTCATGGTGGTTTGTACTGTTGATTCCTGCCAGGCTCTTAATACAAGGACCTGCTTATACTCCTGTATTCCAGAGAGACTTGCCCTCTGAAGGAAAATTTTGCAGCTAATAGGTGTGGTTGTATTGGGACAAACTTCCAAAGTAGAAGACTTTCGGCAACTCAAGATGGAAAAGCACAAAAAAGCAGTATGACCTTGCATAGTGTAACTGGATCATTTGGTGTTCTCTTGGGGGGAGGGTAAAGGGGGAAAACAGTCCTGTTAATGTGTCTGAAACAAAACTTGTGACATAATTTAGTTATCTTGCAACACCTGGTAAATAATACAGTGTTGTAAACATGCACAAGTCCATGTGTTTGCAAACTCTACAATTATTAGGTCAGAACTGGTTTTCAGAGTTGCTTTTAGTTCCAAGGTTCATGAGAGGTAATTTTATTATGAATCTACATCAAGAAAGGTATGCTTTTACTTGGGATGTTGGACATGTGCTTAAGTTTTTAAGTAATTTGTTTCTTCCATAGATTGTAGAGTTTAAGTTGATGTCATTTAAAACTGTGGCTCTTTTAGTATTATCCACAGCAGCAAGGGCACAAATACTGACTTATATGAATATTCATAATATATGTGTATCAAGCATTGATATTCAGTTTAATTTCCAACTTAACTCAAAAGTTCCAGAAAAGGGAAGAGCGTTTGTTTCAAAATCCCTCACTTTACATTATCTTAACAGAACTCAAAGTCTTGGGAAATGTGATCAGTTGATTGTTTCTTTCTGTACTTTTAAAGTGGTTACAAGTACCATTTTAATATGTACCGTATATACTTGCGTATAATCCCATACGAACTGCAAACTGCATAGACCCAGATCTGCTGTCGCATAATGTGCCAGCAGATCTGGGTCTATGCAGTTTGTAAAGACTAATCAGTAGAACAAACAACATAGATCCTGATCTGCCGGCGCATTATGCAATGGCAGATCAGGGTCTATGTTGTTTGCATTTGGACCTGGTTTATACGCGAGTATATACAGTAGTTGAAAGCAGTCCTACAAATGTCCAGCACTGATATGCAATATTTAAAAGGCCATTCATATCATTCAGCATCGACAACTGCAGTGCATAGGAGACGATGTTCCCTTTGGGGAATTCTAGGAGACGATGTTCCTTTTGGGGAATTCTAGGAGACGATGTTCCTTTTGGGGAATTCTAGGAGACAATGATTCCTTTGGGGAATTCTTAAAACAGCAGATTGAACCTCATCTAAGAATTTTCAAACATTTGATTTATTTACAGGATATAAATTTAGTAAAGAAATTTATACATGCGGTTTACATATGAAGTGACTGTATTTTATTTATTTACAGGATATAAATTTAGTAAAGAAATGTATACATGCGGTTTACATATGAAGTGACTGTATTTGATTTGAGTGTTTTTTGTCCTCTTTCTTTAAACATGCTAGTTTATACATGTGCAGCCAGAAGCTTACGAAAAATCATGGGCCCCCATCCAAGCATACTACAGATTTTATGGAGAGGGGGAGAGGCATTATGAATGCCGGACGCTGAGTATGTACAAACCCTCCCAGTGACAATGTTCCCCACCCTATTGTTATTTCTTATTAGCCAACAAAAAACAGGTTTTAAAATATGACACGTGGAGTGTGAACAGCCGCTTTAATATCACCTGTGTCACATGATTTATTTATAGAATGCCTCTCAAGCAAGCACTTGTGTGAAAATGCTAGTTTGTACATACTCAGCCTCTGGCATACTCCAATAATGCCCCCTCCCCATTCATCAATCTAATGTATGCTTGGATGGGGGACCATTCTCCTCTATTCATCTGAAATTTGTGGATACAGGGAGAGAAAATCTAAAGAGAAATTCCATCAACAGTTCTGTAAAATTTATCTGCTTCTTGGACGACAGTCTTCAAACATGGGAGCTCTTGGTGAATGTGGACGTTTTAATATGTATACTGACTATTATATTAGATGTATAAAATATGTGTGTAAATTGTTGCATATGCCAAGCTATAGATATCCCAGTAAATGTTACCGGAGGTTAAAGGCACATGATGATAGTGAGAGAATAACTTGGGCAACTTTTATCAGACAACTACATTGTAAATATGGGTTTGGTTTTGTGTGGATATCACAGGATATTGACGATGTTGATTTGTTTATTGTGCTATTTATGGACTGCAACTTGAAAGAGTGGCGTGAAGAAGTAAATGGATCAACCCCTTTACAGAATTATAGGAATCATAAAAGTCTTAATACGCTGTGAAAAATACTTATACTGTATGTGGTTGAAAATAATGAAACAAGATATTTATATACTCTTGTTAGATTTGGAGAACTATTAATATAGTTACAGGCAAACAAAAAAAATTGTCGAAAGGGCATATAGGTTATGTTATTTATGTGACAGTGGGGAAATTGAAGATAAATCTCATTTTTATTAAAATGCCAAAAATACTCAGAATTAAGACTGAAGTTTCTTCCAAAGTACTATTATGAATACCCATCTTATGAAATCTTTTGCAATTTATGTTGTAATAAATCTGATAAGGTAATCAGAAAACCAGCACAGTTTGTATATTTTAGCATAGGAAAAATACTTTAGTTCTGTAATTATGTATATTCTGTCATTAGTATGTCATTATATAACTAACTTCCATACTGTAGATTTAAAGAATACTTGTTTGTTTCTTCCTCAATTATATATATATCATAGTATAATATTGTACTTGGGTCAATGGCTTTATACAAAAAACAGTAAAGTTCTATTGTATACACATTTACATGTACAATACACAGTTAACCTGTTGAAGGTAATGTCACAATATACAACCTACTTCAAACTGTAATGGTCAGAAAAGGCCTTCTGTGTAGGATAGGATGTATATAGCATGGAAAAATCTATGTTCTCATGAACTACATACAAATACCTAACCTACAGTATATTAGACTACTGTGAAGCATAAAATATAGGTTACACTGACCTTTTGTGGTAAGAGTGTAGTACTAATACAGATGCATCTGATTATCAAGTTCATGATTCTAACATAAACAGCATGCGATAAAGAACATTCACATTAAATTATGATGAAAATCTTCAAAAAGTTAATTTTTTAATCTTTTTAAAATTAAATGTGTAGATTTAAAATCTGTTTCATCTGTAAAATTTATTCCAACCGAATTCCCAATATTTACTGTTAACATTAATTAAGAGTTTGATTTTCCCAATATGGTGACTGCTTTATCTCTCTTGACTAGACTCAGTTTGCTGTTATGCGTGACTTGATTCTGGAACAAGCCAACTAGCCACTAATGTAGAAGTGTATTGTTTCAAGTAAAAGTGATGGATTCTGTGCAGTATATGGTCACAAAATGTGATCAAAAACTGAACAGGATTACTGTTAACTAGTCCTACTGTTCTTTCTGATTTTTTTCCCAATCATATTACAAGCAGTTAAATTATCAGAAATCCTTCTTAATGTTAAACAAGAGTCCCTCGAAGGGATTGATGCTCTCCTAGGCGAAAAGAATTTCCAGGAATTCAAGATAAGACAATTTCTTCCTTTTAACTGCTGAATGTTGAAACCATCTCTGATATTCTTCAGTGATAACAAGATTTTTAAATTAGCTGCTGTGGTACACATATTGGATTTAAGCTTGGCATCATTTTCATTTAGGACAAAGTAGACATCATTAGAAGTATGACCAGTAGAGCTAAAAAAGGATTTTGACATATAATTTAGGTATTTGTCATGGAAAACTGCGAGAATGAATAAGTAAGCAAGAGAGAGAGAGAGAGAGACAAGAAGAAGAATATTTGAAAAATAAGTTGTCCTCTTTCATTGGGTAAAAAAATTTGAACTGCAAACACATATCATCAATAAACCTTTGCTTTATAGATTTATGATGGGGAAATAAGAACAGCAAATATCAAGTACAACATGATGAAATTATACTTTGTTAAGATTTCAGAAGTTACATTTATAGGGGGCAGTCCTCCATGTACCATATCAAAGAAATGAAATTTATTTGTGAAGTTATTGTCAATCATTTTGACTAAAAAAAAGAGAGATGATGTATCTAATTTCTCACTATGGCTTATATAATATAAAATGTTAGAAATAAGCTGAGATCGTGCTTCTGCATTTGAATGCACAGTATTTCTGTAATTCTTTCCCATAATTCTTTTTTTTTCTCTCAATCTATCGATGGCCACACAGACTGTAGATGTAGCATTAGTTCTTATCAATTTCTTAAATTTCCACAGGATCACCGTTCATTTCATAAACAATTGCAAATTCCCTACATTATAATCTCTATGTACTGTAAGCAAGTTCTTTGTTCAAGTGATATGTCACTTCTGCATATGTATCAGGGGGAGGGAATTCCTGTGCCAACTTTTGAAAGGGTCATACTTTTAAATGCGATTATTTATAAAATGTGCAAATATGGACCATAATGACCTACTTCTGCAATGTGGGACTGCTCAACATGATGCATCCCCTCACCAAGTTTCATGATTCTAGATAGGATACTATGTACCTACCATCCAAAAATCCTATGTGGTCATGAACTAAATGCAAAACATTAACCTAAGCCAGTAAAATGTGATATGCAGGTCACAGTGACCTACATGTATTTGTATGGATGTGATACTAATTGAGATGTATACAATCATCTCATTTAATGGTTCTAACGAGAACAATTAAAAAATGCAACCTTTAACAAAAGTCAGTGAAGCTTGAAATTTTGGTCAGTAACCTACATCTGCATCTAAAAAACTATTCTCTAATCTTTCTAACCCTGCATATAATTTTGCCTTATGACCCAAATACTAAATTTTGAATGTCCAGAAACCAAATTTGATCCACTTCATCTAGAAGCAACAAAAATGAATCTTGCCTAATACTGCCAAATTATATTTGTTCTCAAATCATTATCAAAAACCACACAAATATTTGATCTCTGACAATTCAAAAAGTCCTCAACCAATCCTCTCACTTTTCACGGTAAATTCAATGAAATCAGAGCCTCCTACAGCTCTCTGCCATTATAACATGCTTCGTTATAATGCAATTCCGGATATAACACAGTACTACTATGGACATCATGATCTAAATCACACCAATGTAAAACAATATGGGTTGAAAAAAAACAAGATGAAACTTAGTCTTATATATTCATTTCCTTTTCAAAATACCATTATTTACAAAATTTGTATAGTACCCGCTATACCATTATTCAGTATATTACGCTATTCTCAATATATCTTGGTTGCGTACATATTGCGGTTCTCAATATAAAACAGTTCAGTACATAACGCGGTCAGCAGTTATGGGTCCTGACTACCCATTATAATGAGAGAGAGCTGTATCATGACCATACATCCCTGTATATGGATGGGTTGTATGATGAAAAGACAAGGTTGTAGCTGCCATTGCAGCACCTAATGGTATCATCTTGAACCTGTTATTGGATAAAGCCCCCATTTTTCCTGCAAAAATTACAGCCATACTCATACTTCTGAACTAACTGAAACCATCTCTTTGGATTCTCTTTCCACACTGAAATCTTTGCAAAGCTCTAAAGTTGACAACTCATTAATATCTAAACATGATTTGCTCATACAATCTGGAATAAGAGTAATGTGAATGGTACATTATGTGCTCACCCCATGTTTAACAGTCCTCTATGCAGATAACTGATATTTTCTGCAGTAACCATTTTTCTTCTTTCTGTCAGAGTGACCTTGACCTTTGCTCTTTTGAACTTAAAATTAATAGGCTTGTTCCATACCCTAAGTGCAAGCCATCCACAAAGTTTGGGCCAGGTCTGTGATGTAGAAGAACTCTTATAGGGTGGAAACCATTTCTCTTCTGTCAGTGACCTTGACCTTTGACCTTATAACCCCAAAATCAATATCCTTCTTCCCTATCTAAGTGCAAGCCATCTACAAAGTTTGGTTGAGGTATGTCATGTAGAAGAGATGTTACTGTGCAGAAACCATTTTGCTATAATTTCAGTCACTGTGACTTTGACCTTGACCTTTTGACTCAAAAATTAATAGGGTTCTTCCTTACACCAACTGCAAGCCATCCACAAAGTCTGGTACCCATAGATGATGGAGAATAACAGTTATTGTGTGGAAACCATTTTTCTTCCTTCAGTCTGAGTGACCCTGATCTTAGAGATTTTGAGCCAGAAATCATTCCCTAGTCACAGTGTTATCATGGTAATGAAAGGGCAGATAAATCAACCAAAACTGCCCTGCAGTCACCCATTTATGAATGGAAGATTCTATACACTGACTTCAAATATTATATAAATTAAGATGTTCTGTATACTTAGGAAGTCATGTGGAATGAGAACTCCACAAATATGCTTTGGAACATCAAAACCATCATTGGAGAGTGCCATCCCTCACACAGAACAAATTGCAAAGATGGGGTAGTATTGCGCTGATCACACATAGTACACATATACATGACTCAAACATACCTTCTGAAGAGTTGTACAAAGTACATACCCTGCCAGTGTCCATTCTCGTCAAGTGTATTGACTTCCAAAACAAGTTTTCTTATGTGAATTCAATTAAGAAACTTTATGATGATGCACTACCAGAGATGATCTTGAAGTTTCTGAGAGAATGTGGTTTATATAACAAAATTTGACGATATATGTTAAGGATTTTACATTTTTTACCTTTATTTTTTATTTTATACACCTTTTACAGAATATTAACATCTTCACCTTTTATCATTCATCTTGTAGTAATGTATGATTACTTTATTTGGAATGGTTTATCTTCCTAAAGTTTTTTTGCAATTTTTGTATCTTTCTTAGAACCTGCAGTAACTTTTAATGAGCACCATACTGCAAGTATTGTGATGACATGCGGTCAAACCCTATACATATACGTGAACAACGCTCCCTTGATTACCTGCCCAGTTTTTTTTACAAGTATGAAAATAGCTGGTAATTGAGGGTGGCAGATGATCATGATATGTCTGATAGATAGATAGATAGACACAGGTAAATTTAACCAGTGGATCATTTAATAAAATTATGCATGGATCAATACAATTAATTTTATTTAAATTACGTTTTCACGTATTTACAAAAAAATTTAAGACAACAGTTTTAGTCAAGCTTACATCGGCTTTCTTTTTATTAATTAAAATTGCACTTGTGGTGATCCTTGTTAAAATTAAATTACATGGGCTAATATCATGAACGGTCTTGAGGGCAGTCAGCTGAGACAGTGACTGGTGGTAAACAAAACATGGCAGATGCTCAAGGTCTGTGATCATTATTAAATATATCATTTGTACACTGATTAGGCTTGGCATATGGTGGATAGCAAGGGTGGCAAATCAAAGGGGGAATTAAAGATGAAATCAAATGGTACATTCAAGTTTATAGATAGCAACTGAGGGTGACGAGAGACCAGGGGGCAAGAACTCGTGGAAGCACTGTACATACTTTTGTGATGAGGGTTTAGTACTCATTAGAATGCATCCTTCACCAAGTTTCAGGATTCAAAGTAAAACAATATGCATACAAGATGAAAAAACCCAATGTGGTCATGAGCTAAACGCAAAAACTTAATCTAAACCTGTAAAATGTGAAATGTACATCACAATGACCTTCTATTGTTGTATGGGTGTGATACTAACGGAAATGCATACAATCATTTATTTTGATGATTTTAGCAAGAAGAGTGCTTGAGAAAACTTAAAACACAAAACTGAATCAAAGGCAGTTAAGCATTACATATGTGTCATAGTGACCTACTTTTGTAATGAGGGTGTAATAGTCATCAAGATGCATCCCTCACCAAGTTCCATGATTCTAGGTATAACAGTACATATACAGGGTGCAAAAAAACCTATATGGTCATGAGCTGAATACAAAAACTTAACCTAAGCATTTGAAATATACATGTAGATCCTATGTGACCTTCTTTTGCACCATGGGTGTGGTACTAATAAAGATGCATACAATCAACTAGTTGGACAATTCTAGCATGAACAGTTTGAGAAATTAACTTAAAACACAAAATGTAACCAAAGCCAGTCAAGATATGGGTCACAGTGACCTACTTTTGTGATGAAAGTGTAGTACTCATTGAGATGCATCCCCTCACCAAGTTATATGATTACAGTTGTAACAGCATGTATACAGGGTGCAAAAACCTGAGATAAATGCAAAAACATAACTAATAATGTCCAAACAATAACATTGGTACTTTGGAAACCAAGAAACAATTGTTACTGTGCTTCCCATTCATAAAATCAGTCCAAATTTTAAAAATGTCTCTTCTTTCACACTTATAATTGATAAGTATGTGCTTAGAATGAAAGAACAGGAAATTCTGTAAATGTTATGTAAGCTTTGCTTGTACATACTCCAACAAGAGTACCATGAAGAGCACGTTATATACCTGCCACATGTTTAATAATCCTTTATGTAGGTACTAGTAGGCATCATTGATCTATATTACCTTGACCTTTGGTCAAGGTAAGTGGTCTTGGACAAAATTTACTGTGCAGAAAATATTATTATTTATCATATATACATGACTGTGACCTTGTACCTTTTGACTCCCAAATCAATAGTATTCTATATTACCTAAACCATCCACAAAGTTTGGTCAAGGAACTTACTCTAAAGCAAAAGTCCTTTTGCAAAATCCATTTTTCTCTGAGTAACAATGACACTGACCTTTGCCCTTTTGACCCCAAAATCAACAGGCCTCTTTCATACCATAAGTGCAAGCCCTCCACAAACTATGTCAAGGTATGTGGTCTTGAACTAAATTTATTATGGAAAAGCAATATTTCTTCTTTCAGTCAGTGACCATGACCTTTGACCTTCTTGACCCCCCAAAAATCAATAGGTTTCATTCTTACCAAAAGTGTAAGTCATCCACAAAGAATTGAATTTTTGTGCAGAAACCATTTTTCAGCTACAGTGACCTTGACTGTGGCAATTTAACTTTCAACTCCAAGTGCTTTTTGGGGGGAATGCAGTTTGCATAACAAATATTGACCATATGTGTTAAGGATTTTACATGTGTTATCTTTATCTTTTATTTTATATAATTTCTACAGAATCTTAACACTTTTACTGTTATATTTTATATTGTACTTCACATTCACATTTATTTGGAAGGGTTTATCTTCTTAAAGTTTTTGTGCAATTCTTCTTTTTTACATTTTTTTAACTTTACTTTTAGTTGGCATTATGTTGCTACTACTGAGCTGAGGTGTTGTAAAACACTACTACATAACTACATATATACATACATGTTACACAAAGTGCATGCCATCCACAAAGTATGGTCCAGACCTATGATTTGGAACTAATGTTACTGTGCTGAAAACATTTTTCTTTCTGTCAGAAACCTTGACCTTTGACTTTTTGACCCTGAATTCAATAGATTTCTTTCTTACCTCAAATGTAAACAACTTACAAAGTTTAGTAACAGTAGATGGCGGAGAACTTGAGTTTTATCGTGTGGAAATGAACTTGTGAGCAGATGGATGGATGTACTATACAGATAAAGAGAGAATGTCAGAACATAATACGCTCTTCCTTATGGTGGGTATATAAAAACTTAGCGTAGCCAGTTTAGCGAGTAAAGTAGGTTTTTACAAATGGTCTTCACAACGTACTTTTTATGGGTGCTAGCATACATGATAAAGGTGAATGCATACATGCAAAAGACTCTAGGAAACTGAGCTACACATAAATGCAAAGAATGACAATATTCAATGGAGCATGAAAAATACATGTATGTTGCTTCTATCTATATGTACCTTCTGCCTGCAGTGATTTCAAATGTGAACACACTCATAACATTTCATGACTGTATATACATAAGTATCTGTGCCAAAGCTGACCTTGAAAAGTATGTCACTGTGACCTACTTTTGCTGATATTTACAAGTACTCTCCATGGAGAACGCACTATTCAGCAATAACTCTATAGGATTGGACAGGGGTCACTTGGAATTTCACATATCCAATAGAATGCAATCCAATGTCTCTAAGCACCTAAGAGTTTCCAAAACAATTATGATCACTAGATATATCTAACTATAATATGTTTGAAAACCATGCTTGTCTGATGTATGAGCCCTAATTTTTACTGCTAACATTCATAATGACAATTTCCAGAAAGAGGTTTTTAGTAGACACCCCCCCCCCCCCCCTCCATGTCTAGGCAAACCTTATAAGTGTTCTATGTCTCTGTACAGGCACCATAAAATCTGTGTCTGATTACAGAAGGATGTCCAAGGAGCAGACAAGATCAATTACTTTAAGCAAATTACTGTCAACTTCTTTTTAGATTACGCATTGTTGTAAAACTATGCATGCACAGAAAACATAAAGGTGACATGATATAATTTGATTTTTAAAAGGAATTGGTGTAATGTTAGAATGAAAACATTTTATGGTTGGCCAATAAGGAAGGGCAACTTATAAAATAACATGAAATATCAAAGAAAATGGATAGAAATTTTAAAGCAGTTTCGACACAAAAAACACATCACAATTAAAGAAATGAACTACTCGTGTAGAGAGCGTGCATTTTAATCATTTTATTTTGAAATCTAATATAATTTCAGTGTTAGGAATTTCAGTGTGATCTTTGTCAACAATAACATTCAATTCCAAATAGGCACACGTCTAATGACTGTGAACATTTGTCTTGGATTTCAAGGTGATGTACTAATATGTCAGGGAGACAGTAGATTATACACTGAGGTCTGCTTCTACCATGCACTGCTAGTGATTGGCCAATCAAATGTTGCCACTTGTTAATAAACAGGCTTCTCCATTTTAAAGGGCAGTTAGTGTAGTAATACGTAGAAGTTGGCATGTGTACATCACAGTCTTCATGTAACATGGAATACATTTTTAATCGTTTATGTATGTAATTTCAGTATCTGTTCAATAAAATAAAATTTAATTTATTCAGTGTGTTACTGCACAACACTGAAATATGGCAGCATCTCTGAATATTCAGCTCTGGCAAAGACCCACATCAAGCCAAGAAGTTGCCCACAGGCAACCACAAAAATAGATTCTTGTCATGCACACTGTTCTCTTTACATTGCATATGCTCGGTACACCATTCTCCTATTATAATCAAACTTTCTCTCTTTAAACTGTATATGCTGGGTACACCATTCTCCTATTATAATCAACCTTTCTCTCTTTAAACTGTATATGCTGGGTACATCATTCTCCTATTATAATCACCCTTTCTCTCTTTAAACTGTATATGCTGGGTACACCATTTTCCTATTATAATCAACCTTTCTCTCTTTAAACTGTATATGCTGGGTACACCATTCTCCTATTATAATCAACCTTTCTCTCTTTAAACTGTATATGCTGGGTACACCATTCTCCTATTATAATCAACCTTTCTCCTTCAAACTGTATATGCTGGGTACACAATTCTCCTATTAAAGTCAGCCTTTCTTATGCGAAGCTGAAGAAGACAGTCCAAAAAGGCAGTACTCATTTACTTCAAGAAACAAAAATAGCCCCAAAACACCCATATGCAACAAACCAAATCTAATAAAGAGGATGCTTTGCCATCCTCTAATAATGTACATTTAGGTATAAAGTTAGCCCCCTCCACATGGGTAGGTGCCATATGAAACCCACTCCAGTATGTTGGCCAAGTCCTAGGAAAAAAGAATGGTTGACATGCAGTGAGACTGTGCATATATATATATATATATATATATATATATATATATATATATATATATATATATATATATATATATATATATATATATATATATATATATATATATATATTTTATATGTGCAGACACCAATGCTAGAGGTATAGTACAATAGCTTTCCTCAACTTTGTAGTGGGGAGCTCAATATTTTTGCCAAAACAATGAACATGTCAATAAGGTTACAATTTTATAATGCACATGGAAGCACAACTGTTTTAACAGTGATTTCATTTCATAACCAATAATTTCAACAAGTTGTTCATAAACTGGGGGAGATGTATTAAATGTAAGTTAGTTCTACCAATGTGCAACTGTGCAAAACTATTTCCACCATACATATATATATATATATATATATATATATATACACACACAAAACAGTGTATAAAGACAACTCAGGGTACCATAATAGTGTCTTAATATACAGGTCAATCTGTATTGTGTTTAAATGAATTAAAGGTGACCTTTATACACAAATGGTCCTTATATGCAGGTGTTTGCTGTAGAAGGTTTGAATGTACCTGTGTCTTGCTGCAATAGATTTGCCATTTCTTTTCTGGTGGAAGGTTAAAGAGTGCATCACGGTGAGGTTTGTCCAGATCTAACTCTGCCTGCAAGGAAAAACATAATTTCTTTACCACCTGAACTACAAAGGCAGTAAGAGTATCTGTTCATTACTTATCTAATATATCCTGGCTGTTTAAGATTTATACTTATTACTGATACTGGTAAAATCTGCCTTTCATATACATTATTTACATTAAAACTTTTGTAGTGATATATTACTGTGAAATCACTAAATTTCATGGAGTACCAATTTTCATTGAGGTGCCTATTTTCATGAGGTACCAATTTTCATGGACTTTATGGTTGGTACAACTATGAATTTAAAGATCCAAGGAACAATATTCCTTATATGGAAATATAAGATCCCCTTCCCATGACATGAATTAAAGTATAATGAAAATGTAATTTTTGCTGCACCATGAAACTTGATAACCATAACAATACATGAATTGACAATATATCCTAGATGTCAACATTATGAGACATTTTCTCATTATAGACAAATCACAGGTCAAATACTTACACTGTAAGTAGAGGCAATTTAAAAGTGATGGTAATAATACCATTTAGATCATGAATATCTTCCTATATTAATGTCTTACCATCATTTATTTGCCCATCAGTAATAACAAAATAGAAATGTATATAACATATACCAAGCTATGGTAAAAAGGGCTACAGCTTGAAATGAGATCTGTCATTATCTACCAAAATAATCTTTATCTAACACATGATCAAGAGTATGGTAAAATATTTTTCAATGTTAATATCATTATTTGTACCTTTCATCCTTTGATTATTTTTACTTGCATATTCTAGTTGATTTTTATACTGGATGAACGTTTGTTCATATGCATTGCAGTAAAGCAAAAAGAGACATCTGTAACATTTTGCAGACCTGCTCTACAAAAAACTTCCCTTTTTTAAAAAAAAAGCATTTTCTCATCAATCAGACAGCACAAAGTTATTTTTCCCGATCCTGTGTAAATCTGGAGTATTACTTAGACATGTTACATTGGAATCTACTCAGATTTTCCTGTCAAAAAAAATTAATTAAAGATGGAACTAAAGTAATGTGGGGTTGTTCTGAGTATTGCAATTTCTTACTGCATTTTAATTTGCACTGAGGCCCGCCCCTCCCAAAAAAGTATGTGTGTTTCTGCTAATGGTGTGCAGAAAGAAAAAGTCAGGTTGGTACTTTTTTTTAAAAAAAACTTGTTTAATCTACTTCATGTTAGTTCATGTCACAGTTTCTAATCTAAAGTTACCGGTTTGGAGGTGAAAAATGGGGCATGGTTGATACTGATTTTTTAAAATTCTTTTTGTGTACAAGATAAAAAGTTATAGGGTCTGGGCCATTAAAATAGGGTAGGTTATGTTTACCAGAACCACACATACTGGGAGGGAGGGGAGCACCTGATATATAAGAGCTAAAATTTCTTATTGCATTTTTTTTGCACATCAAAAGTCTCATTATTAACCTCTTCAAATACTTCAGCTACAAATAATGGTATATCTGATTCTAATCTGACTTGTACAAGTTTCTTACCACAAGTTCCTCAAACTTGGTGTTGAGTTCATTCTCATCGCTGGGCATGGGGACCTCAAGTGCCATGGATTTAAGAGGGGAGGTAGCATCTATCCCATAGCGGATTTCTGGTGGCCGTCCACCAAAACACCAGCAAAATGTCTGCTTGCTTGGCATGCTGCGGCTTACCTAATGTCTCATCGGATCACCTGCAAAAATTACATGTACTCATTACATACACAAGTACCATATGTACTCACGTATAACTGGGTCCAAATGCAAACAACATAGACCCTGATCTGCCATTGCATAATGCACCGGCAGAGCTGGGTCTATGCTGTTTGTAAGGACTAATCAGTAGAACAAACAACACAAACCCTGATCTGCTGGCGCATTACGCGACGGCAGAACAGGGTTTATGTTGTTTCTATTTGGACCCAGCTTATATGCGAATATAGACGGTACTTTTTACATACACAAGTAGATATACTTACAAGCGGTGCAATTAGTGCCCTGTCCACAGCAAAATAAATCACCTATTTTGACCATCCCTCTACTTGATATAAAATAATCAGAAGTCATGATTGATTATCCAGCTGCCAATTACTATCAATAAATCTCAGCATTTTTTATTTGCATGTTTTTAGAAACTTAGCAAAGACTAAAATGCAAAAAATTTAATGTTTAGTCAATCATTCTATTGTCAATAAATTATGTCACATATTTTGAATGCGGTTCATTTTTAAAAATTATTGACACATTTCTTTAGAAGCAAAAATACTGTCATACTGTTGATAACTGTTTCAGTAAGAAGAACATTTAAGGACATGAAATAAAATGTCATGCTATTGCAATGGCTATTCAATATGAGTAAATTCTAACATTTAAGAAAAGAAACTCAAGCAAGTAATGTGACAAATCAAATAACACATTTCAATGAGGTAAGAAATTTAGAACATGTAAGAAAAATTATACGAGTTAATTCACTGATTCACTAAATACAACCTTTGAAGAGAGAATCCTCTAAACATACATGTAGTAACATTCTATAAGAATGCTTTCTTTAACACACTACAACAGAAAAAAAACTACAAACTTCTACAAACTGTGTCCTATATGATACACTGTAGATTTTTTAGTTCAGATACATCATAAACTTTTGGTACATCCATCTGTATAATATACATACATGTACATGTAACTAACTTCAGCACCTCCACAAAAGAGCAAACTGTTAAGTTGTCAGTTTCTCATCAATGACTTCCAACCATTCAGGTAATGATATATATACTTCATGTGATGATACAAACCTCTGAACAATGCTGAAGAAATATCCTACCAGCACTTCAGGCAAATTTTTAAGTACTGATAATTGTATGTGCAGCAATTAGCATTATTCCTGAACAGAGAATGGCATCCAATAGGCCAAAAGCAAAGACACTGCACAATACTATAGTCTTTTGTGATCCGAATGCATATGGACCATGCCACAAATGATTTCAAATCATCAAGACTTGAACCTGCTGGCACATATATTGCTCTCAGGCAATCAGGATCATTGATGCTTTTTATAATGGACTTTTTCCTGTAAGTAATATACTAAACTCGCATACACAGGAAGAAGCAGGACTAATTTACTGTTCTTCCTGCTTAGTGAACAAGTATTACTTCCTTACCTACAATACAGAAGGACAAAGATTCAATCTATTTACCAGTCATTCAACTTCCTGCAATGCCATTTTCCGACCTGAATATTTAACAAGAGACCCTAGTGGGCCTGATATTACTCATCAGGGTAGTTCACATGTAAGCTTGTGAATGCAAATTCATACACATATTGGAACTGTTGAAGCAGTAGTGTAGCAAGAAATTCTGCACCCCCCCCCCACCCCCACAGCCATACCTAA
Source organism: Margaritifera margaritifera (assembly GCA_029931535.1). Lineage (NCBI taxonomy): Eukaryota > Metazoa > Mollusca > Bivalvia > Unionida > Margaritiferidae > Margaritifera > Margaritifera margaritifera. The sequence continues at coordinate 1,808,937 of JAQPZY010001653.1, read as the reverse complement.
TTCTGGGGCTTCATCTCAATAAAAAAAAGTTGTTTGATGGGAATTTTGGGCCCCCACTGGCCCCCCCCCCCCCCCCTGCAGTTGCAAGTTGCTTTGGGGGGGGGGGGGCTGCTACACCACTGTGCTGAGGGGAAGGAAAAGCTTGATGCACATAGTTGCATACTGCATGCTATATATATACAACCAGCATTATCCCCTGGATCTCTCCCTGCCCCTGGGGACTAGGCCCAGACTTATAACATAGAAAGTATTCATAGACCTACCTTTAAAGGATGTACACTTGGTATTGCAAGGGGCATTAATATTAGCGATCAGCACGGATTCCAGTGTCTGTACTTATTCCACTGGGGCCCTGCCCCTGGAGTCGTAAATTGGAACCCATTGAGTTCCCTGCCCTTGGCAGCTGTGATGGCTTGGTGGTTAATGGTTAAGGTGTTGTGTTCATGACCATAAAGTTATGGGTTTGATTCCCACCATCTGCTCAGCCTGGATTGACAACAGATATGTTCAGGATTGTTCTTAAGGTCATTGGTTTGTTTGCTTTAGTCATTAAATCTTGAAGTCATTCACGAGGAAAGCATATTGGGTTTTTTTTGTTTTCTTTTTATATTATTACAAGCTAAAACTGCCAAATGTACACTTGAAATAATTTGTATGTAAGGGCATTGAATGTATGTAATGCTATAAAATAATGCATAATACGGTGATAACATATAAATGACAAATGTTTCAGGCACTTTAATATGGCAATACCAGCAACTGTCAAACTCTATTTAACAAAACATATCAAACTTGCTTCAAAATATTCAAGAGTTTCAAATTAGGTCAAGTTTTTAGCAATAATTCTCTGCAAATAAATTTATAAACTTGAATATGGTTTTTACAAAAAATATCTTCTTTTTAAAGCAAAAATCTTTTTTTCTGTCACATAATTAAATATGCAAAGAAATTCTGATACTTAGATATATTTATTAGTGTAAATTAGAGACCTACAACAATAGTTTGGTTTGGTTATACCCACTTTTAAGTTGTTTTTCCAAAAGCTACATGGCATTAGTAGTAAATCCCTACATAGATTTTTTCCATAGCAAAAACCTCCACTTCCACAGAACTATAATAACTCATTAGAATTTTATAAACTGGTTTTATCATTATGTTATCAAATTATTATCAACTTACAGTGTTACATGTTATATTAGTTTAAATTACAAACCATTCATTATAATCCCTTACATGTATTAATTTGTTCTTTTTGGTTTAACTTGTTCTTTTGACATTTACACATCTTGTATTATAAAATTAAGTTTTAATCTGTTCAAATGTCTTTTGTGCATGGGGATGAACTCTGCATAATGCCACGATTGTGATTATAAATAGTCCTTATTATAGGTTACTTCCCTTGCTTCCCTCTGATAACAAGAATCCCTCAAAGGGACTCGTGCTCTACTGCCAAAAGGAATTTCCAAGAATCCACGATAAAACTCTTTCTTCATTTTAATTGGTTAGTGTTGAACCATCTCTGATAGTCCTGAGTAATAAGACTTTCAAATTTGCCTCTGTAGCAGCCATACTGGATGTAAGATTGGTACCATTTTCATTTAGGACCAACTTGACACATTAAGAAATTATTTGGTGCAAACATCTTTTCGATATGAATTTCTGTTTAGGAGGAGTAGTGATAACATTTTCAAGATCACTGCCATGACAGCCATATTCGCTGCCAGATCAGCATCATTTTCATTCAGGACCAGCTAGACATCATGAGAAGCCTTTGGGTGAAAACCCCATGTCGTTATGACCATCCATCTAGGAAGAGAAGCAATGACAATATTTTCAAGACTGCCACCATACTGGATGTCAAATAGGCACCTTGTTCATTTAGGATGGACTAGGCATCATAAGAAGTCTTCTGGTGAAAAGCACCTTGTCAATATCACTTTCACGGTTAGGAGTAGTGATAGCAAGATTTTCAAGATGGACATTATGGTGGCCATAATCTATGTCTAAATTTCCAGGTCTTTTCCAGGATTTTTCCTGGCTGAAATAGATTTTTTCAAGATTCACTTGTGACCCTTCCTGAATGGAATCAAAAAGCTTGACTTAGAAAATGAACATTTTTACAATCAAAAGCTGTTTCTATTTTGAGACTCTCCCATAACATCTGAATTAGATATATAAGCATGAACCAAACCAGAGGATGTATCACTAGAACAAGTATAACAACTGAAATTCATATTAATTTTCATGTAACACATTTCAATTTACATAATAAGAATGTTAACTTTTATTCCGCCTGATAGCATATGTTGGCATGAAGAAACTGTTTAGAAAAGGGTTGTTTGAAATTTTGACAAAAGCCCTTAAAATTTATATACCAAGAAGGACTTAACTTTTTTAAAAGCCACTAATGCTTGGTTGGTGCCCTAACATCTACTTTTAATGTAATCTGACCATGGACTGTATATTTACTGCAGTCATAGCCAAAAACGCCCAGTGTGGGATTCTGCATTGAAAATTGCCCCAGCAGTCCATAGATTTCTAAGCAAGGTCTGATAGTAAAATTCACCATAATAGCGAGTTGGGGGTGGGAGTGGTGGCAAAGGTTACTTGGACCATATTTCCAGTGTAATCTACCAAATATTAAGCAAGATTTATCACAATACATTTTTGTTAACTTACATATCAAAAGGGGAACTTTGGGATGAATATGTGTGTAAAGTTTCATGGCTTGTCAATATTAATAGGATTATGCAAATGGCTGCTATGATTCATCTATATACATGTAATTAGTATTTACATTTTTCAAGATCTTAAATGTCATGTGCCATGCATGTTTTTATATCTTCTCTTAACAACGCTAGCCCACAGCACATTTTTCAAAACATTTTCCAAGATTAGAACCCTTTTAAGATGCCCAATGACATTGGTACCGATCACAAATTTGATTGTCAACAAAACTTCTTTTGAATAGAGGAAATATTGGCATGGGCAACACTAGGTTTTATAGTAGTAAGGTCAAAAGATGGGTCAACAGTAATTTTTGTTCACTTTCTTTCAAACAGTACTACAGTGTCTGAACTTAAATGCCAGTTGAACCCTGAACAGCTATGTTGGTATTTGAAAGAATGCTAGTTTTTGGGGGATTACAGCCCATGTCGTTAATTTGTTGCAAGGATCACTGGTCCATTTCTACAGCTTAGTCAGTAAAAAAAGTTTTAAATAAGTCAAACCTGATCTAAAGGTCACCTCAATGAAGCAATTACCTGTATCAAAATGCAGTCACCTTTTCAAGGTGCCTTAAACCAAATCATCCTACAAATGGACTGTACATCTACAGAGGCCGTTTTTCTTACAATCCAGAGGTCATACTCTGTTCTAGGACTCAAGACTGTCCCTAAGGATGACTTAGGTGAGTAGGTATGGTTAATAACTGTTTTTAAATAGAGAGAAAATAAGCATTTCTATGGTAGTAACAGTACAATGGTGCCACCCTAGCACTCACATGAATAAACTGATAATACACAAATTAATAATGCAAAACATAAAGTTATCTGAGATCAACTCTGGCTTTGATCAAGAGATCCCTGCAATACATTCATGGACTACTACCAGTTGATAGTGTAGTGATAGATAAGTAGCAGTATGGGGTGCCGACTCCCATAATATAAATATCAGTTACATAGACACATCACAAGCTTCTGGATTATATACAAGCATCTGATAATTGTTCAAGAGTAGAGATTTATTACAATACAGGAATCTCAGTGAAGGAGATTATTAAGACCTAGGTTTTTACTGTATGATGGTTGTTTATCTAGGATCCTGTGGAATTTTAAACACAACTCTACACAGTGTGTAAATTCTACATTGTATTAAAAACACAAAAGTTACATGCTGTCCACGTTAGCTGTTTCTTACATCTTTGATGTTAACTATAGCAGTCACACTCCTACTGTCCTATATTTTCCCTTTCATCTTAAATGTAAAACATGTCATTCCATAGCACTCACACTCCTACTGTCCTAAATTATCCCTTTCATCTTAAATGTAAAACATGTCATTCCATAGCACTCACACTCCTACTGTCCTATATTTTCCCTTTCATCTTAAATGTAAAACATGTCATTCCATAGCACTCACACTCCTACTGTCCTATATTTTCCCTTTCATCTTAAATGTAAAACATGTCATTCCATAGCACTCACACTCCTACTGTCCTATATTTTCCCTTTCATCTTAAATGTAAAACATGTCATTCCATAGCACTCACACTCCTACTGTCCTATATTTTCCCTTTTATCTTAAATGTAAAACATGTCATTCCATAGCACTCACACTCCTACTGTCCTATATTTTCCCTTTCATCTTAAATGTAAAACATGTCATTCCATAGCACTCACACTCCTACTATCCTATATTTTCCCTTTCATCTTAAATGTAAAACATGTCATTCCATAGCACTCACACTCCTACTGTCCTATATTTTCCCTTTCATCTTAAATGTAAAACATGTCATTCCAGATCTTACCAATATACCCACTCCGAAGTTAAGTCCAATTGCAAACAACATAGACCCTGATCTGCCATCGCATAATGCACTTGCAAACCAAGGTCTATACCCAGTGCTGGATTACCCAATAGGCAGACTAAGCACATGCTTAGGGCACCAGCAAAGCAGGGGCACCAAGAAAAAATGAGAAATTACGGTTTAGTATTGTTTTTATTTTGAATTACATATGGGGGGAAACCATAATCTTTTCAATAGTTAGGGCCTCTAAAGGTCTTAATCTGGCCCTGTCTATACCTATACATAGACCCTGATCTGCTGGCACAGTATGTGACGTCAGATTTGGGTCTGTGCAGTTTGCAGTTGGGCTTGACTTACAAGTGAATATTTACAGTACTCACACTTCATATAGGATGTTACTTCTTTCACATTATGGATCTTACTGCTTTTTCTAACAGAGCAACATATATTATTGTCCTTTCTTTATTTTTCATTTTTGTTATACACAAACTAATTAGTCAGTAACCTATTCAAGAGGTAAGTCCTTTTAATATTAAATATCTGATTAGTCAATCTTTCAATGAACTCTATTAGCGAGAGTCCTTCATCTTTCTTGGATCCAGCACCATTCATTAGCTAAGCCTTTGATAGAAAATTGTCTCTGCTACAACTAGCATAGTCATAATAATAATAATAATAATAATGATAATAATAATAATAATAATAATAATAATAATAATAATAATAATGACTTTAATTAAAGAGGGTGACACAATTAGTTGCATGGAACTAATCCTCCTTGTGGCCCTCTATTACATGCATATTTACATACAGAGTACATGTACATAGTTGCATAATAATAATAATAATAATAATAAAGCATTGATAATAAGCTACATGTATATATGGACATAATAAACAGAAAGTTTTGTAAGAACATGATCCAACTAGGTACATTGTGTATATACAGTACAAAAATTGTGAGACAACAAAATGGAAGGTTTGAGAATTTATACTGTAAGTTGTAATGTATTTGTCAAATCAAACAGGTTCCACTTTTCATCCATTGAATTAGATGATAATTAAATGCATTTATATTTGTACTTTCTCTAATTTCCTTTGGGATTCGATTCCAAATTATTGACCCCGAATATTTAAAACTTTTCTTAAAGAGTTCTTTATTTGGTTTTGGAATGCAGAGGTGGTTAGCTGAAATTGGTCTTAAATTGGGAGTGTTGCCTTGTTTTCTAGCATGAAATAGTAATTTGAGATATAATGGGGCCACATTGTTTGAAACTTTGTGCATAAGTCTAGCCTTTCTCAAAAATATTTGTTCACTTACTGTTAACATTTTAATATTATTCATTGCATTTGGGATGTTTTCAGCATTATCTAGGATGAGTTTGCAAGTGGAATAATTAGCAAATATTCTTGTCAGAAGTGTTTCCCCATATAACATTACAGTAGTCTAGGTATGGTTGTATATAGCTTTTGTAATATATTAACCTATGTTTAGTTGATAGATATGGCCTTATCTTGCTTAATAACCAGAGACATGAATTGACTTTGTGACATATGACTTGAATATGTTCATTCCATTGCAAATTGTTGTCAACCATCACCCCAAGGATTTTGTCATGGGTTACTATTTGTAGACCAATTTCATTCAACTTGAGATTCAAATTGTTATTTTCCAATTTTGCTCTTTTTTGTTGGGTAGTAATCATTAATACTTTAGTCTTGTCCGTGTTTACTTTCATGCCATTTTCCTTACACCAGGAATCTATTCTAAGTAAGGCTGTCTGAAGGGAGACCTCTAGGTCTGATTTTAGCTGTTTGAAATCTGATAGAGTGGTGTCATCTGCATATAAGTCGGTAGATGAAATACAGTTGCCTATTTTCAGTGGTAGATCATTTATGAAAATGAGAAAGAGGAGTGGGCCTAGGATTGATCCTTGTGGTACTCCAAATGTAATTGGTTCTTCTTTAGAAAAACTGCTATTTATTTTGACACACTGTTTTTTCATTGTTAGATATGATCTAAACCAATCAATCGTTGAATTGTCACATTGATAAATGTTTAATTTATTGATAAGAATATCATGATCAACAAGGTCAAAAGCTTTTCTAAGATCAACTAGTATGGATCCAACTAATTTTCCTTGATCCAAGGCAGTAATCCATCTATCTATCATGGAGACCAAGGCTGTCTCACAGGAGTGGTTTTCTCGGAACCCTGATTGGTTTTGATGGATTAAATTATAGTTTGATAGGTACATCAAAAGATTGTCATGGACATGCTTTTCAAGTAGTTTGGACAGAGTTGGTAATATAGATATGGGTCTGTAGTTATCGACATCTTTTTTGGTGCCAGACTTGTGAATGGGTGTAACTTTTGCCAATTTCCATGTCTGGGGAAACACTGAGGTGGATATGCTTAGATTACATATGTAAGCTATGCTATCAAATATTATGTTTGCAGCAGTCCTCAGGAGACATGGTCCAATATTATCTAGGCCTGTTGATTTCATTGTTGCAGTAGTTTGCAAAAATTTTAAAACTTTTTCATTTGGTATCGCAGAAATAAAAAAGTTTGTGTCAGTTGGAATTTTTTCTGAACAGAAATTTCTTAGTTCATCATGATTTGAGTTTACAATGGGTTCCTTAATTCTGGAAGCTATGCTGACAAAAAATTCATTGAATGTATTTGCTATTTCAACATCCTCATCAATAATGCGGCTTTCCTGGCTAAGTTGTTGGATTTTGGATAACCTTGTGGACCGTGTACCTGCACCTAGTTTGTTAAAAACTTTCCACATAGAATTCGTATTGCAATTATCTTCTAAAGCTGACTAATAGTAATTCTTCTTTGCCCCATTGATCATTTTGGTTACTTTATTTCTCCATGTTTTGTAATGTGCTTGTTGACCTACAGATTTGAAATAATCACGAGTTTTCATGGCATCTAGAATGTCAGCAGTTAACCAATCAGGTTGGAAGTCCAGTTTTACTCTGTGTGTTTTCATCGGTACATGTTTATCTACCACTTGCGTAAAAAGTTGAGTCCATACATCAAGAGCATCATCCACATCATCAAACATAGATACTATACTCCAAGGAACATTACTGAGATCTTCCAGAAATTTGTCTTCATCATAATGCTTAAATGATCTATATGTTATAGTTTTATGAGTTTTGGATTTTACACCTATTTTTAAGCCGGATTTTCTCGTTAGAAAAATAGGGAAGTGATCACTAAGACCTATCCTAGGAATATGTATTTTGGTGACATTTTCTTCCATATTTGTATAGATATGATCTAATAGAGTTTTTGAGTGATCAGTTTCTCGTGTTGGTTGGTCCACTAATTGGGTTAGACCAAACGTTACTGTGAAATTCAACCAATTTCTTTTAATCTGATTATTCATAAGATCCCTGTCGAAGTCACCTAATATGTATATTTCGTTTTGGTCATCAATCACTTTATCTAGTTGCTTTTCAAAATGCTCCTTCCATCTGACCTTCGCAGAAGGGGACCTATAGACAAAGCCCACTAGGAATGGTTTTGTATTTGATTGATTCACCTGGATCCATATTGCTTCAATTTTATCTGATTCTAGATCATTTTTCCTTTCAACTGATAAACCATTTCTTACATAAACAACAACACCTCCACCCCCTGAACCTCCATCAAGTCTGATTGGCATGCCATAACCATCAATCAACAACAAGTCATTTGAATGATTGTCATTTAACTTTGTTTCTGTTAAAACCCAGAATATGGATATTATTGACCTTAGATGATAAAAATAAATTCAGTTGGTCTAACTTGTTATTCATACCTTGTATATTTATATGCCAATGTGTAGACCTTTTCCATTAATTCCTAAATCTAATATGTCCTTAAAGTAAATATTACTAGGAGGGTCAGACAAGGAGTTTAGTTCCACCCTGACATTTTTAACATTTCTTGAAGCATGCATGTAGTCTTTGTTAGAACATTCACAAACACATAATGTACTTCCACATTCAAAACATCCATCACAGTTGTCAGTTTGAGAGTTAAAATGTTTAACTGAGGTCCCAAAGGAAACAACATGGGCATCATCACCCAGTAGAGTTCCAAAGGTTTGTCTTGAAGCAGTAGAGAAATTATATCTCATAAACAGGGCACTATCTTCATAGCCATAAGCCTAGCACCTGTTGCTAGGGTGAAACATTTCACAGTGTTTGGCCTTATGTCCATATTCCAAACAGTCATGGCATTGAATTTTCACAGCATGTCTGCATTCATCAAAGCCATGCCCAGGTTCATAGCAATTATAATACCGCCCTAGCTTGTCTGGTTTGTTGAAAGTGTTATCTTGGTCCCTGTCATATCTTTGATTAATGTATTTGCCTCTGAGTATTGTAACATGTTCATTTATTGCATGCAGAAAGTGTGAAAGTCCCTTTTTGTTTAAATGGGTTCTGTCCTTAGCCAAAAGGTGTTCCAGCACCAAGCCAGACTTTGTAATAAATGCATTTTCAATGTCAATCATTTTGTGGTCCAATTCAGTGCATAGGTGTCCAATTAAGGCATTCAAGTTTCGAACATCGTTGTCAATTCTTGGAGAAACTGTGCAAATGAATACCTTACAAGCTGGGTTGTCCAAGTAGATGTTATTCAGAATGTGGTAAAAATTGTCTTCAATTTGTTCAATCTCAATGTTGTTGTTAACATCATTTCCTCCAACACTGATGATAATGTTATCAAATTGAGAAAGGTCTGTTTCTCTGATCAAATCAAGCATATGACCAGTTCCCACCCCAGGTAACGACTTGACTTTGACCCAAGGTTTAAGACCTCTTTCACTGACATTTTTAATGATTGAGTCACCAATTAGCAATGTTTGTTTTATGGGAATTTCCTGATGTTTTGGGTGGCTTGATTTTCTTTTATGAGAAGAATCCCTGGTATTGGAAGAGCAAAGAGTTTCACAGCTAATATTGGAATAGTGATGATCACCATTCACAACATTTTTGTGACCTGAACTTATCTCTGCAGAATCAGTTGTAAGATTTCCCTTGACAGAATGCTTTGAGAGTGAAGACGAGTTTTTATTTGCTGTGGTAGAGTTAACAGCTTTCAACACAGTTTCATTTTTGACAAATTTGCCCATATTACTGTTAATCTTTTGAGTCTCTGATATGATTGACTTAAGTATGTCATCAACAGCTATGAATTTTTGTTCATTGGTTTTTATTTCCTTGGTGATATTATTCCTGCACTTTTCAGAGTCTTCTTTTACTACACTTACAATTTCAGTTTTCAAGTTTCTAATGTCTTCCATTTTTGACAAAAGAATTTCAGGATCAATAGCAGCAGAACCATATTTTATTTCAGTTATTTCTGACAGCAGATTATCTTTGTCTTTATTCAAATGCTTCACCTTATCCTTCAGCTTACTGTTTTCCTCTTCAAGGATCATTAACCAATAGTGTGAACATCGGCCTTTATTTACTTCTTTGTCTTGAGCCTATATGCAATGAAATATCCTTATCACTTACTAATACACAGAATCCTTTCATTGAACTTTGAATTGCACAATATGAAAATTACACATATCAACCACATTAAGATGTTAACAAATTATCCTGTCACATAATCATAAACATAGACATAGCTATCGTGTTCCATTAACTCTTGCTGCCATTGCTGCAAGCTACTGGTGACAATCTGGTATGCTCCTTTATCAACCGTGGCTGCCTGTGCTGAGATTTCCTTGTTTCTCATGAATATGCATAATCCTGCTTAACCAATTACTGTGAGCGCTAGTAAAATTTTCTCAAAATTGTGACCCAACATTACCTTTCATGCTGTTTGAATGAGCTAATCAAAGTTTCTCTGCTGAACACAGTCACTTATCGATCGATAGCATGGGCACTTTCATCTATGTGTAGGAGATTGTTACATTGTGCTGTTGATAACACATGTTTTACATTTTTTTTATGCGTACCCATGAAAAGCAAGGAAATCTCAGCACAGGCAGCCACAGGTGATAAAGACGTAGTGGATTGTCGCCTGTGGCTTGCGACGATGTCTTGCTGCAATCTACATTGAGTTCCATCATCTGGAAGAAATATATCAAATTTATCTGTGATAATCCACATTGTCAGAAGAATAAATGAATCAGACTTTTTACACGGCTGACTTCAAAACGATTATATTTTAAAGTGTCAAACTACCTTTAAATTTTATCTCATTAGAGAGGTGGAAGAAATAAAGTACCACTGTACTGAAGGATCGAAACCCCCTGCTTTTGAATCATAATCACAAAGTTTTCTGACACATACTTTTCATGTGGTCAGTAATTTGCTGGTGCATGTGTGTAACATGGTATACTGTATGATAATGTTGCTTAAATAGAATAGTTAGAAAAGAACATAACACAAACTTTATTCAGTAGTGTAGGCCATAAAGTTGCAATAATCTTTATCTATCCCCAGTCTTAAGAGAACTCAACACAATACCAAAGCCTTATTAAAAAAAATTAACTGACTTTTATTAGATGCTGAAGTTTTTCTTCCTCCATCTACAAGTGATTTTAACATACCATATATACTCGCGTATAATCCGGATCCAATCCAAACAACATAGACCCTGATCTGCCATTGCATAATGCACCGGCAGATCAGGGTCTATGTAGTTTGTTCTACTAATTAGTCCTTACAAACTACATATACCCAGATCTGCCGGCGCATTATGTGTCGGCACATCTGGGTCTATGCAGTTTGCAGTTGGTATTAGCTTTTACGCGAGTATATACAGTAATATACCAATAATACATGTATAACAATGATGTGGGCATCTTAGTGTTTCCATTGGCAACATATTTATATATGTTGCCAAAATTGTATGCACCTGGTAATATTGTGGTTAGACAAAGGATATCTATCATACTCTCCAAGTGCCATAACATTATTGGTTGTATTTCACACTCCTATAAACTGTTTACAAAGCATATAATGAATATTTTCAAGTTAGTCCATATTCTGAAAACACTATTCTTCAGATCTGTAGCAAAGAACTGGCATCACCAAGGTATCATATACTTGGAACATATCATTACAGTTGAGGATTCCAAACTTGCATAAGCAGAAACATATACCGTATATACTCGCGTATAAGCTCATACCAAATGCAAACTGCATATGCCCAGATCTGCCATTGCATAATGTTCCATCGATCAGGTTCTATGCAGTTTGTAAGGACTAATCAGTAGAACAAACAAACATAGACCCTAATCTGCCGGCGCATTATTAGATGGCAGATCAGGGTCTATGTTGTTTCCATTTGGACCTGGAATATAGGTGAATATATATGGTAGTGTTGACGGCTTACTCTGCAAGTGCACAAAGTAAATGTTACTCTAATCCAAACTATAAATGTGTAAATATTAGACCCATATACCTATAGTAGACCCATATACTTATAGTAGACCCATATACCTATAGTAGACCCATATACCTATAGTAGACCCATATACCTATAGTAGACCCATATACCTATAGTAGACCCATACACCTATAGTAGACCCATATACCTATAGCAGACCCATACACCTAAAGTAGACCCATACACCTATAGTAGACCCATATACCTATAGTAGACCCATATACCTATAGTAGACCCATATACCTATAGTAGACACATATACCTATAGTAGACCCATATACTTATAGTAGACCCATATACCTATAGTAGACCCATATACCTATAGCAGACCCATATACCTAAAGTAGACCCATATACCTATAGTAGACCCATATACCTATAGTAGACCCATATACCTATAGTAGACCCATATACCTATAGTAGACCCATATACCTATAGTAGACCCATATACCTATAGTAGACCCATAGACCTATAGTAGACCCATATACCTATAGCAGACCCATATACCTATAGTAGACCCATATACTTATAGTAGACCCATATACCTAAAGTAGACCCATATACCTATAGTAGACCCATATACCTATAGTAGACCCATATACTTATAGTAGACCCATATACCTATAGTAGACCCATATACTTATAGTAGACCCATATACCTATAGTAGACCCATATACCTATAGTAGACCCATACACCTATAGTAGACCCATACACCTATAGTAGACCCATATACCTATAGTAGACCCATACACCTATAGTAGACCCATATACCTATAGTAGACCCATATACCTATAGTAGACCCATATACTTATAGTAGACCCATATACCTATAGTAGACCCATATACCTATAGTAGACCCATATACTTATAGTAGACCCATATACTTATAGTAGACCCATATACCTATAGTAGACCCATATACCTATAGTAGACCCATATACTTATAGTAGACCCATATACCTATAGTAGACCCATATACCTATAGTAGACCCATACACCTATAGTAGACCCATACACCTATAGTAGACCCATACACCTATAGTAGACCCATACACCTAAAGTAGACCCATATACCTATAGTAGACCCATATACCTATAGTAGACCCATATACCTATAGTAGACCCATATACCTATAGTAGACCCATATACCTATAGTAGACCCATATACCTATAGTAGACCCATATACCTATAGTAGACCCATATACCTATAGTAGACCCATATACCTATAGTAGACCCATATACCTATAGTAGACCCATATACCTATAGTAGACCCATATACCTATAGTAGACCCATATACCTATAGTAGACCCATATACCTATAGTAGACCCATATACCTATAGTAGACCCATATACCTATAGTAGACCCATATACTTATAGTAGACCCATATACCTATAGTAGACCCATATACCTATAGTAGACCCATATACCTATAGTAGACCCATATACCTATAGTAGACCCATATACCTATAGTAGACCCATATACCTATAGTAGACCCATATACCTATAGTAGACCCATATACCTATAGTAGACCCATATACCTATAGTAGACCCATATACCTATAGTAGACCCATATACCTATAGTAGACCCATATACCTATAGTAGACCCATATACCTATAGTAGACCCATATACCTATAGTAGACCCATATACCTATAGTAGACCCATATACCTATAGTAGACCCATATACCTATAGTAGACCCATATACCTATAGTAGACCCATATACCTATAGTAGACCCATATACCTATAGTAGACCCATATACCTATAGTAGACCCATATACCTATAGTAGACCCATATACTTATAGTAGACCCATATACCTATAGTAGACCCATATACCTATAGTAGACCCATATACCTATAGTAGACCCATACACCTATAGTAGACCCATATACCTATAGTAGACCCATATACCTAAAGTAGACCCATATACCTATAGTAGACCATATACCTATAGTAGACCCATATACCTATAGTAGACCCATATACCTATAGTAGACCCATATACCTATAGTAGACCCATATACCTATAGTAGACCCATATACCTATAGTAGACCCATATACCTAAAGTAGACCCATATACCTATAGTAGACCCATATACCTAAAGTAGACCCATATACCTATAGTAGACCCATATACCTATAGTAGACCCATATACTTATAGTAGACCCATATACCTATAGTAGACCCATATACTTATAGTAGACCCATATACCTATAGTAGACCCATATACCTAAAGTAGACCCATATACCTATAGTAGACCCATATACCTATAGTAGACCCATATACCTATAGTAGACCCATATACCTATAGTAGACCCATATACCTATAGTAGACCCATATACCTATAGTAGACCCATATACCTATAGTAGACCCATATACCTATAGTAGACCCATATACTTATAGTAGACCCATATACCTATAGTAGACCCATATACCTATAGTAGACCCATATACCTATAGTAGACCCATATACCTATAGTAGACCCATATACTTATAGTAGACCCATATACCTATAGTAGACCCATATACCTATAGTAGACCCATATACCTATAGTAGACCCATATACCTATAGTAGACCCATATACCTATAGTAGACCCATATACCTATAGTAGACCCATATACCTATAGTAGACCCATATACCTATAGTAGACCCATATACCTATAGTAGACCCATATACTTATAGTAGACCCATATACCTATAGTAGACCCATATACCTATAGTAGACCCATATACCTATAGTAGACCCATATACCTATAGTAGACCCATATACCTATAGTAGACCCATATACCTATAGTAGACCCATATACCTATAGTAGACCCATATACTTATAGTAGACCCATATACCTATAGTAGACCCATATACTTATAGTAGACCCATATACCTATAGTAGACCCATATACCTATAGTAGACCCATATACCTATAGTAGACCCATATACCTATAGTAGACCCATATACCTATAGTAGACACATATACCTATAGTAGAGTACAATTTCAATGTTATCCTCTCTATGTACATTTTTGTAGCTCCTTAAAGGACTGTCATATCTAAAAACCATAATGTTTGTTTTATCTGAATTAATTTCTAAACCTGTTTCTGAAGAAAAAAAAAGATGCATGTACTATATTTATTAGTCTTGGCATGATAAATGCAGTCCAAACTACATTGGCAATATCATCTGCATACGAAAGAACATATCGGTATATCTCTTGTCATCAATTCATAAAAATGTATCATCAGGACAATTTTGTCTTAGTATGGCTGTTAGCTCATGGATGTACAGAGAAAACAATATCAGGTTCCATGGTACCAAAAACAATTAAACTAATCTGTAAGTCCATTAGGTGTTTTAACACACGAGTATAAAAAATAACATATATCAATTTTAAGACAGTGTGAAGTTGCCAGTTATCCACCTATGATGTCAAAGTTTCAACAGTAATTCATGGGACTATCGGAAATTACTTTACAATGCATTCATTCTTCCTCTATTAGACTACTGCTGCACAATTTGGGGAAATACAATTGACAGTAATACTGAAATTATCCACAAACTTCAAAAAAGGGCATCAAAAATTATCCAAAATTTACCATTTGATACACCATCCAAAATTCTATTCCCAGAATTGAAATGGCTGAAATTGTAATTCAGATTAGCCTACCTGAAGTCCATATTAATGTTCAGAGTACCATAAAGATCAAACATTGCCGTCAATATTTGCATGGTATATGTTTCAATTTAAATCAGAAGAACAACACCAAGGACCTAATTTGAGATTGATTACAAATGATCATTGTAGAACGCCATTTCCAAAAACAAATACTTTTAAAAAATCATTTGCTTATCTAAATGTGTCCAAAACAAAATTGTATAACCATTATCTTGAAGGGCAGTTGTCATGTTAAATATTGAAATACATGCACTCCAATTTACTCTGTTAATGCATACATGTATCATATACACTTTCTGCTTTTATACTTAAATGTATCCTGAGGGCCTCAGGGGAGAACAGTATATTATAACTAACTTAATTACCCTCATAAAATAAAGTGTTTATTATTTATTTGTTATGCACCTCTTGTAACAGGTGTACAATTTGGTTGGTTATCGTAATCTAGAGGATGATCGACCTCGGTGTTATTGCCCGGATCAAGTAAATAATAAAATAATATATGAAATTTATAGATGGGATAAATACAGATCTGAGCAGAGATTTGGAATAGAATAACATGAGTCCCCGTATGTGAAATAAAACAATTTAATCAATTACGTAAAACAAAATGAAAATTGTACATGACACTTCAAATTTTAAAAAAAAATGTAATTAGACGATCTGTTTATATCAATAAGACTCAGTTCATCATGGAATCAAGTGAACTATCGAATCAATTGCCCAGCATGCCTGCACTCCCAATTCCCTGTTGCTGAGGGGTCAGGGTTGATGTTCTCCCCTTTTGCTTCTCTCTCTCTCTTATCCAGCCTCTTTCAGTCATCAAACTTAGTATGGGATGCCTCTCTCCCTACCCTCTAAGTGGATACGTATACGTGTATCGATGGATGGGTGGATGGAGCTATTTTCCATTTTAAAATAAACAAAGAAGCAACCTAAATATTCTGTGAGATTTCCTTCTGGGGAGTAGAACATTACCCCACTCTTGCTACCTCAGATATTGTCCTATCGGAATTCAAACAGATACCAAAGGCTAACAGGTCCTCTCAGGCCAAACCTGACAGACGATAAACAAACCTAGTTTCAGAAGATTAATGTACTTTCTAATGGCTATTTCATCTCTAACTCACTCTAACATCAACGAGACATAACAGTTTGTGCGTGCTACCAGATCTATAATTGGCGTCCGGCAGGTGTTCGATTTTTCAGTTCACGTCTTAAAATTATATAAATGAATCAATGAAATTCACTTCATGGCTTAACTACATTTGTGGCAGTGAATACTCACTGAACTCTTTAGCATACATGATTCATATCATTTAAGACAGGTAAATTCACACAGATTCTCGCAACTCATATCAAAAAAAGTAATGCATGAAATTTTTAGAATACATGATTCCTATAACAATCAGGATGACAAATTCAAACAATTCATCAAACTCATATCAAGAAAATTGTTGTACGAATTCAGACAAATAAATTAAAACAAATAATTATATTGATATTAACGAATGGCATGAGATTGATGCAAATACCTTGTGCTTTCGAGAGACTCGCTGACTTCTACTTCCAGAATCCCTCAACTTCCAGACACTTGTCCCGTGAACACTTGTTTATATGAGAGAATTTTGCCTTATTCTGCTTGGAGTCAAGAACCTCTCAGCCTTTTGCAGGAAAACTTGGACTGACTAAATTTTGCGATGTAGAATATTTAAAACATGAAATTTTGTCTGGGAAACACACCCCTTATTTAGTGTAGCCAGTCAGGATTAAACATATTTACTGTCTTTTATAAATACATGCCAATCGTGGTTAGCGTAACCCTCTAGATTTCGCGCAATATTTAAATAACCGATTCTGGAAAATTTCAAAAGATGACACTGCTTCAACTGGTTTCACAATTAGTCTCTGCAGTCTTTCAACTTTCACATTTTCGATACCAAGCAGCACCATTTTCTTTTAGGACCAACTCGACATCATAAGAAGTTTTCTGGCGAAAACCCCATGTTGATATGACTTTCCAATCAGAAGAAGTAGCCATAACAAGTTTTCAAGATGGCTGCTCACAGTGGTGACCACATTGGACTCATCAGATTGGCACCATTTTTATTTAGGACCAACTAGACATCATAAGAAGTCTTCTAGTGAAAAGCCCATGATGATATGCGTATACGTTGTTTTGGGTTTGGGCAGTCTGTACATGTAACTAATTATCTCCGATCAGAAGTTTATGTATTGCCCTGCTCAAGTTGTTTAAAAAGATAGTGTAGATACTCCAATTTATTAGATATTTTATTCACCATTTTTACTTTTCTGAGATATACATGTATACGCTCGTGTATACATGTACATACAATTTTCAGCTGTCCAATGCATCAAAACTTATGTTGAATGGAGTATCAAGTATAATTTTAAAAGCTCTTTTATAATAATGTTAAGTTTTTTTATATTTTTGTACAAGCTGAAATATCCCATAAAATATTACAATAGTCCAAGTATGGCAACCAATACTTTTGAAGAACATAATGCAATATTTTACGGAATGTGATTTCTTATTTTCCTAAGTGGCCAGAGTAAGAGTTAACTTTTTTAATGTGATTGATATGCTTATTCCATGTTAAGCTACTGTATTATCTACATGTACACCAAGTATCTTATCATTAGTCACCAACTGTAAGCTGGTATTATCATACAAAACATTCAAATGATTGTAATCTAGAAAATGCCTCTGTCTGATAGTGACAAGTACAAATTTGGTTTTCTCATTAAGAACAGTAGTATTCCATTTTCATTACAACATGACTGAAATTTGACTAGTGCACTTTGCAGAGTGTATTCAAGTTCACAGGGAGCCACAGTATAGCTCATAATCCAAGAGTCATGGATTCAATACCCACCCAGGCCAGCCAGGGTCAGCTGTCTTGGTGTGTCTATGGGAAAGGCATTTACATGTAACTCCCATTCCTCTGCACCGAATAGCCAACAATGTGTTAAAAGTAATGATAGCTCCCCCCCCCCCCCATCACTCTAAGATTCTTTTGCGTCTTATAAGGTTGTATCAATTACTTAATGCAGGTAAAACAAAATGTATGATTTTGGGGACATCACAAAAACTACACATTAGTTAGGGACCCAGAATTATCTCATGGAATTACATGGAAACCTTCATCCACCAAAACCTAGAACAGAGCAATTTAAGAAAAACTTCCAATACTCTGGTACAGTTCTGTGGAACAAGCTTCCACTGCATGTAAACTCTGCAGAAAATATTACAGTATTTAAGAAGAGCTATAATGAGTATGTATGCATTACTAATTGATTATAACAGAATTTAGCATCTATAATACTAAAGACACGTTAAAATTAATAGTAATTACTCTTATCTTTCATATCATGCAGATTGTTATACTTTTCTTAAGAGAGTCTCAAGGGAGAATAGTCCTTGACTAAATGAGTCACTCTCTATAAATAAAGTATTATTATTATTATTAATATTATTATCATTATTATTATTATTATTATCATCTGCATAAAGGTCAGTTGTTGTCTGCATAGTATTTCCTATAGCTAGAGGTAAGTAAAAAATAACATTTAGGAATAGAAGCGCATGTACATGTAAAACTGACCTTTGTGGCACTCCACAACTTGTAGATTTTTTGTCAGAAAGTTGACCACTGAGTGATACCTGTTGAAACCTGTTGTTTAAGTATGATTCAAACCAAGTGTAAGTTTTTTTTACTACAGTAGATTTTCAGCTTCATAAGAATTTCATACATGTAGTCAACAAGATAATCTTGTGCTAATGGATGGATGGACGATGGACAATTGATGACAGACAACAGGCCATCCCATAAGCTCTTCTTGTTTATGACCAACAGACCTAAAAAACTGCATAAAACCTGTGATCCTGCACTCAAGGTGCAAGATTGGATATCATCTGTTTAAATTTGAAAGCCCAACATACCAGAATGCTTTCGGTCAAATTTGGTCAAATTCTGCTAAGTAGTTTCTGAGAAGTCATTTCAAGTGAAATATTTAGTAACAGCAGACATATTTAATGGTGGATTGGCATAATTTGTATAAACTTGAACAGTGTTCATGCCAGGATGCTTTAATTTCTATCAAGTGTGGTCAAATTCTATTCAGCTGTTCTGAAGAAGAAGTTGTTTAAAGATTTGTTTGACTTTTAATAATGGCAGTCATATTTGATGGTGGATTGGCATCATTTGTATTAAACTGAAAGGTCTTCATGTCAGGATGCTTTCTGTCATGTCTGGTCAAATTCTATTCAGCAGTTTTGGAGGGAAAATCATTTAAAGGTTTTTCTATTTTTAAGTAATGGTGGTCATATTTGACAGCAGATCAGCATCATTTGTATTAATTTGAAAGGTCTTCATGCCAGGAAGCTTTCTGTAAAACTTGCTTCAATTTTTTTAAGCATTTTTTTTCTTCAGAAGAAGTCATTTTAAAAAAAATTTCATTCTCAATAACAGCAGCAATGATGGCAGACTGGCATTATCTGTATAAACCCGAAAGACCTTTATGCATTTTTGAACTTTTGGACCTTTTTTTATACAAACACCTTGCACAAATCTAGCACAATTAAGCAAAAACCACACAAGGTAGACAAGTGAAATTTGGTTGGCATATTTGTATTCATACGTAATTGACCTGGTTAGATTTTCTGGCCATCACAGTGATTTTTCAATTGGTACACATTGCTCAACTTTTTTGCCCAAGTATTCAAAGAATAAGGCATGTTTATGTAGTCATCCCCACATCCGAATTGGCAACAGTGTCCCACCTTGGTTAAAGTTTTGGGGCAAGTGTTTGTTTATATCTACATGTCTATCTCCTTCATTTATCATTCTGGGTGGGTGGTTTATGGTATCAGTATATTAATGTTTTACCCAAGCATATATCATATTATAACTCTTTTTGAGGTTTTACAGTCTTAAAATGTATACAGTGCGACTAAGCTTCAGGTACAATTTTTAGGTTCAGTTCTTATTTATGCTTATATGATCTTTTCTCTGTGCCAGTCTTGGCTAAAATTGTCTGATGCTTTGTGAGAAGTTGAAAAAAGCAATTTTTTGATGAACAATGGACAGGTATTTCCATTTTTTTTGTAATGACATCTATATTTGATAGCAGATCAGCATTATTTGTATAAAATTGAAAGGTCTTCATGCCAGATTACTTTCCGTCAAATATGATCAAATTCTGTAAAGCGGTTTTGGAAAAGAAGCAATTTAAAGGTTTTTTTTCTTCAATTTTTAGTAATGGCAGCCATATTTGAGGGCAGATTGGCATCAGTTGTACAAAACTGACAGACCTTTATGTCCTGTTGCTCTGTGCTAAGTGTCGTTGAAATTGGTCTAGCAGTTCTTGAGGAGAAATTCAATATAGCAAATGTTAACAGACACACAATGCATGACAGATGATGGGCCATACCACAAGCTCACTTTAAACAGCACAACTTTAAATGCAAGTTAATAATATTTTTCATGTGAAAATTAATTACATACTTAAATAAATATCTGCTGGCATCTTTACTTTGGCGTGACAATGTACTGTATTAATAAAACTGCACAGTCTTGAAAATACTGGTGATCTGGGACAAGCATACAATTTTGACATTCTCTATCTCTTGACTTCTCCCATATAACTCATAAAGATGTGTGGTACATGTAGCTCCTTGAAAATGACAATTATGACACCAAGATTACTCAAAGGTTTCATTGTAAATGCAAATACCACTAAGATATCAAAGGCTATGTCTTTAATTGCAATTTCTAGAGTTACAAACCTTGTTTCTTATTATATGTTTATCTAAGGAGCCATGTATTAGAACATGATATTTTCATGATTTTGACCCATTTTAGTATCAAACAGGTAAAAACACAAGCAGTGTAGTGGAGAATTGTTCTGTGTTGAGCATAATGAGGACAGGGACAAGTAACTCTTGCAACTCACTTGTCCAGGAAAAAAAAAATTCTGAGCCCTGGCACCATTTTCATTTAGGACCAACCAGACATCATAAGAAGTCTTTCAGTGAAAACCCCATGCTGATTTGACCATCCATTCAGGAGGAGTAGCAATAACAAGATTTTCAAGATGGCCACTGTGGTGGCCATATTGGATGTCAGATTGGCATGATTTTCATTTAGGACAAACTAGACATCATAAAAAGTCTTTTTGAGAAAACCCCATGTTGATATGACCATCCATTCAGGAGGAGCTGTAGCAATAACAAGATTCTCAAGATGGCCACTGAGGTAGCCATATTGGATGTAAGAGCAGCAACATTTTCATTTAGGACCAACTAGACCATGGGATGAATGTGTGTGTGTAAAGTTTCAAGGCAATCTTCAAAGTAGTATAGGCAGAGTAGTGATAACAAACTTGTGCTAACAGATGGATGAACGATGAACAGACCATCCCATAAGCTCTTCTGGTCTATGGCCAGTAGAGCTAAAAAACTTAAGATTACTGCAACTATGGTAGACTGGACATCTAATTTGCCAGTTTTACTCTCAAGAATATTGATTCTTTTCCTCAATTTAGCATTTATGGATTTCAAAGTTTCTGTGCCAAATTCTTTTGCAAAAATGATCAACCTCATGGTTTAGGGCCATATTGAGTACTTTACTTTGTCCTTTAACCTTAGAAACACATAAATCAAGTTCCCTGAGGCAAATACACAGTGTTTAAAAGATTAGATACATCAGTTAAACCAGAATGTATTTAATTACTCAATACAACACAGGGCATATTCCCATTCTGGCAAGCAGTGTCTTAATACCTTTAGAATATTCCGACTTCATCACACATTACAATTGTTTCTAATCTTTTGACTATAAACAAACCTAATCTTTTGACTATAAACAAAGTCAGACAGTTGTAATCCTGTCATGTCTTCTTTATATCTACTGTTCAGACTTTCAAACTCTGAAAAATCCATGCTGCATACAGTGTATCTCATGCCTGTGTTATGTTACCCTACCATTATCAATTAGATAGTCAAGAAAAAACACAGACTTGGTCACTTCAACCTCAGACATGCAAAAATTACCTCCCTGAAAATAACATTAAACAAAAGATGCTTACAAATTTCATTTCAAATATGTGTTGCCAAATTAAAATTAGAAATATTAAATTAGAGGCTTTACTGTACATTTGTTCAGTAGAACCTTGATTAGGCAAGGACATATACCGTAATATACTCCCGTATAAGTCTATACCAACTGCAAACTGCATAGACCCAGATCTGCCGTCGCATAATGCGCCGGCAGATCTGGGTCTATGCAGTTTGTAAGGACTAATCAGTAGAACAAACAACATAGACCCTGATTATGCAATGGCAGATCAGGGTCTATGTTGTTTGCATTTGGACCCAGCCTATACACGAGTATAGACGGTAATTATTGCAAGTGCAATTACAGTGATGCTCCAACGATGTACTGGAGGAAACAAGAAGATTACAGTTCCTAACTTTCACACAACACATAAAAATGAAACTTTTCAAAGATTAAACAGAAACACAAGCAGGACACAGTGATAATGGTATAGTGAATCTCCAAATATGGATGAACCTTCAGCACCACATTGATTATTATTGGTTGTTCATTTATCAGTACTGCGTAACATAAAATGATCACATGTACCTATCTTGTTTTTTTTTTTAGCATACTGTCACATCTTGAAGGATATGCCACAATGACCAGTGAGATGAAAGTTTTCATCTTTTTCTTACAAACAAGGAAAACAATGAAAGGGAAAACCAACATTAAAACATGAGTCCCTCGGAGGAACTGACGTTCTATTGGCTAAAAAGAATTTCCTGGAATTCAAGACAAGACCATTTCTTTCTTTTAACTGCTGAGTGTTGAAACCATCTCTGATATTTTTCAGCAATAAGAACATTTTTAAAATAGCTGCTGTGTTGTACATATTCAGGGTTCTCCATAGGATTTTGAAAGTTGCAGTCCAGGACAACTTTCTTGGAAAAAGTTGCAGTCCCAGCCCCAAAACTAGGAGTCCCAATGATGATACATTGTTTTTTTTTACATGCAATAATTCAGAACATTGTGCGCATTGTTGTGTCACCAATATATAATGTCATCAGACTTCTAATGCTCATTCATTGTGAAATATTTAGTATTATAATAAATGAATGAAAAATAAGGACAGTTGATAACTGAGATAATTGCGATTGTTTGTGATGTTACAACTATAACAATTCTCAATGCCTTTACCTTGCCATTCTTTAATTTTGTGTGCAGCCATAAGGAATTAAGGAAGAGATTACACTTTCTTTTATATATTTATTTATTTAATTAGCTTAATTCCATTTCAAATCGATACATTTTCCAAGACATTAGAAGAAGAAACAAATTACAATATTCCATTCACTTTTTTCCATTTTATCTTTAAGCAACACAGAATACTACATTCACTCTTTTCTTCAACCAACTTTCAAAAATTTCTCCACAGAAGGTTTAGGATAAAAATCCATTAAGTTCTGGACCTGGTTGCCATTGCACTTTTTCAGAGTCATGACACCATATGCATAAAGCTAATAATGTTCCATTGTTTTCTCATTTTTCAGCTCATAGGATTGTCCTATTCCATTGATTCATTCCATGAATCTTTCAATCTCTTTGGCATTCTGTTTTCTTTACCAAAACTAGATGCATCTACCAATTTCTGTTGGCCAGACTCATAAGATACATGTTCATCTGCAGCCTTGCGCTTGGTACCAAGAAAATTATGTCAAGTTGCCATAGAAAAAGTACACATGATAATCACACAAAAATTAATGTATATCTGTACATGACACCAAAAAACAGCTGATTTTATGACTATTTATGTTGAATAACATGGGAGTTAATATTCTTGATTTTATGACTACGGTATTTATGATGAATAACATGGGAGTTAATATTCTTCCAACAAACAAAATAAGTCTCAATCTTGGCACAATATTTCTAAATACAGTATACAATAAAATGCAAGTGTTCCAAATATCGAGTAAGCATTTATAATACATGTATGATGGATTAAAACTGCTTAGTAATGTTTATCAAACTGAGGTGTCAAATCACATGCACATGTAATTAGTTTTTTGATCAAAATGATCATTAGGAACCAACAATTGATTAACAGGTGTCTCAATCTCCTTGTCTGCTAAGATCTAAACTATGCAGCTATGTGGCTTCACCTAATCCCATTAAAATCATTTGAACTTTGTTTGATAGCTCTCTTACAACATGATTGATATTTGCTTTGTAGAAACAGATCAAACGAAAGAGATTTCGCAGACAAAAAAAAGTGCATACCAAGGACTCAGCTGTTGGAATTTTCCTGCATCCAAACAGAAAAGTATGCGTACTTTTACGCAGATTTCAGCATCCTGGAGAACTCTGCATACTGGATGTCAGCATGGCACCATTTCATTTAGGACCAACAAGACATTATAGGAAGTCTTCTGGTGGAAACCCAATTTTGATATGATTTTCTGTTTTGGAGGAGTAACAATAACAAGATGATGGGTGCCACAGTGGCCATATTGGATATCAGAGCACCATTTCCATTTAGTACCAACAAGACATCATAAAAAGTCTTTTGGTGAAAGCATAATGTCGATATGACCAGCCATATTAGAAGTTGGATCCGCACCATTTTCAGTTGCAATCAACTAGATATCATAAGGAGTCTTTCAGCTGATATGACCATTCATTCAGGAGAAATAAAGATAACAAGATTTTCATGATTTTCACTTCAGACCAACTAAACATCGTAAGAAATCCATTCAGGAGGAGTAGCAATAACAATATTTTCAAGATGGCCACTGTGGTGGCCATACTGGATGTAAGATTGGCACTTTTTCATTGAGGACCAACTTGACAACATAGGAAGTCTTTTGGTGAAAACCCAATTCAATATGACTTTCCATTCAGGAGAAGTAGCAATAACAGATTTTCAAGATGGACACTGTGGTGGCCGTCGGCACCATTTTCATTTAGAACCAACTAGACATCATAAGAAGTCTTACAGTGAAAACTGCATGTGAATATGACCATCCATTTAGGAGAAATAGCTATAACAAGATTTTCAAGATGGCCACTGTGGTGTCCATATTAGACATTAGATCGGTACCAATTTTATTTATGACCAACTGTACATCATAAGAAGTCTACTGATGAAAACCTTATGTCAATATGTCTTTCCATTCAGGCGAAGTAGCAATAACAAGATTGTAAAGATAGCCACTGTGGTGGCCATACTGATGTAAGATTAGCACTATTTTTATTTAGGACTAACTAGACATCATAAGAAGTCTACTGATGAAAACCTTATGTTAATATGACTTTGTGTTCAGGAGGAGTAGTGACAAACAGATTTTCAAGGTTGCCACTGTGCCACACTGGACATCAGATCGGCAACATTTTCATTTAGGACCAGCCAGACTTCATAAAAAGTCTTACAGTGAAAACTACATGTTGATATGAAAATCCATTCAGGAGGAGTAGCTATAACAAGATACTGGACATCAGATAGGGCAGCATCATTTTCATTTACAGTCAACTAGACATCATAAGAAGTCGACTAATGAAAACCCCATGTCAATATGATTTTCCATTCAGGAGAAGTAGCAATAACAAGATTTTCAAGATAGCCACTGTGGTGGCCATACTGATGTAAGATCGACACTATTTTATTTAGGAATAACTACATGTAGACATCATAAGAAGTCTACTGATGAAAACCCTATGTTAATATGACTTTCTGTTCGGGAGGAACAGTGACAAACAGATTTTCAAGGTACAGGACATCAGATCAGCACCATTTTCATTTAGGACCAACTAGACATCATAAGAAATCTTTTATTGAAAACCCCATGTTGATATGACCACCCATTCAGAATGAGTAGCAATAATAAGATTTTCAAGATGGCCACTATGTGGCCATATTGGATGTCCGAACAGCACCATTTTCATTTTGGACCAACTAGACCATGAGATGATATTGTGTGTAAAGTTTCATGGCAATCCTCCATCTAGTTTAAGAAGAGTAGCAAGAACAAACTTGTGCTAATGGACAGACAGATGACAGACCATCCCACAAGCTCTTCTGGTCTATGACCAGTAGAGCTACAAAAAAAACTGAAGGTCATTGACATAAGGCAACTTGCCATTTATATTGCAGCTTGTGTCATGGATTGTCAGTTGCTTGCTTGGTTTTTAACACATTATTGGCTCCATTATGCACAGGAAATGAGAAATAAGTACCCTTCCCAGGGCATGGTCTGAGTGACAGAGGCTGCTGACCTGAACTGGCCTGGCTTGTATCAAA
The DNA here is from genome assembly GCA_029931535.1 of Margaritifera margaritifera. Classification (NCBI taxonomy): domain Eukaryota; kingdom Metazoa; phylum Mollusca; class Bivalvia; order Unionida; family Margaritiferidae; genus Margaritifera; species Margaritifera margaritifera. The sequence goes on along the minus strand of JAQPZY010001653.1, from coordinate 1,781,922 downwards.
TCTGCAACCCTTGGATTAGGAGTCCAACACACTACCAACTGAACTACTGTGCTCCCTGTGTCTTAAATCGACGAACAGTGACACATTATTCAGCTAATTTGAGGACAAATTGGTATAAGAGGAAAATATGTCATAGATGGAATCTGAACTGTGGTGGAAGTGACAGAAACCATAAAGTTGGGATTGATATAAGGGAAGCTTAAGTAATATAGAATTAACAGAATGATGATTGAAAGAGTACATGGATGATTGGTTTGCTCCTTGTGGGGTCTAATGTCATTTTTCAGCACATGATAGGCTATACTTGGCGGCCAGTATATTTGGTGGAGGAAGAACCCTGAAAGACCCTGAGAAGAACCACTGACCCATGGGAAGCTACTGGCAAGCTTTCTCACATACCCACATTGGTCGAGCTGAGACTCAAACTCACGCAGACAGAGGTGAGATGTGTGAGCGATCTGTAAATGCGAGTGACTTACACCACTCGGCCACCCAGGTCACCATAGATGGATGAATTATTTATGAAAGATGAATAATAACGAAAAAAATAAATAACGAGTTGGATGAATATAGATTAAATGATTGCAGACCAACCTTCCCCTGTGAAATGGAGTTCAAATTATGAACAGTTCATGAACTTTATGAACTATTCTTGAACTGAACATGAAACATTCTTGAAATTTGTTTTTGCCTGTTCATGAACTACTGTTATTGAACAGTTCATGAATAACTTAAAGAACAAATTAAGAACCATTCAAGAACAATAATGCATCACAAGAGTTCAGGAACTTTTCTAGAATGAATTCATGCACTTATTAAGAACAGTTACCAGTAGTTCTTGAAAGAATTCTGGAACATGTCAAGAACAGTTAAAAAAAACTATAAAAATGGCAGTTAAATTCATTAAAAATTACTGACAAGTTTATATAAATAGCTGGAAACAAATCAGGAATAGTTTATGGACACAAAAATTGCAGCTGAAATAAATGAAAACTAAAAAAAAAGTTATGGTTATCTGATCTTGAATGAAGCATGATTCAATGAACGTGACTATTTCGGTCATAACTTAACTTTGTACCTGCAAGCTCACTCCCTGTTTTCAATATTACTTAAAATGAAACTTGTTCTAGGCAATTAGAAGCCAGAGAGAATGTCTGAAAAGGATGACAACAGGAATAAAAATTTAATATGTAATTCTCTATGACCTTAAAGTTAATTAAATAATGAAATCAGAAATATTATTATTTATGATCACCTCATTCAGTCTTTATCAAATGAGTACAAGTGAACCATAAGTTCATGGACAGTGTCATTTTCTGACTAACAGTTTACTATAAAATACAGTTTCAAGTTCAAGGTTTACTGCAAAATACAATCGAAGTTCAACAAAGGTGCTACTATGATTTTGGGTCCAAAATGTATAACTTCCCACCAGATTTATCAATTTCAACTAGTCATATCAAGAACAACTACAACAATAACAACAAAAAGAATTTCTTCATGTTTTATTTAAAATATTTTGACATTTAAAAAACCCAACCTCAAAATTTTGAAATAAAACTTCCAATTTTGTTGGATCTAACATATCAGAGCTAGAATAAAGCAATGTATGTGTGTGTGTGTGTAAGTGTAAATTGCAAAACGAAGGCAAATTTGAGCATACACAACCACACATTACAGACACACCTTGTGAACAAAGACTTTTTCAGCATTCAAAAACAAAAATATTATTTTCTAAAGTTTCATTTAAAACAATATTATTTGGCTCTAAACATTTAACTGTTTATATTCTAATGAGATCATACAAAATAATTTATTGTTGGATACTGAAAATTATTTGATATCGAAAAGATGTTTCAACGGCAAAAATACGGAGCCCTAAAGATTTCTGGGGCTTCGCTATTATAATTTAGACTTGGCCATGCTTCTGTTTTCCGTTTCCGGAATTTAAACCATTGGCAGTCTGCGTCTATGGAATTATGTTACACTGGCTTGTTCCCTATGGCAGTTTTGTTTTGTTCACTCTGCTTTACAGCATCATGCAGTGTACACAGATATCATAGGGTTCACATGCTGACAATCAAATTTGGGACAGCCTTCATTTAACAGCTGAAGTAAAATGGCCATCTGATTCTGGAAGAAACAACACTGCTGCCCGCGAGTCAAAACCTTCTTTCAAAATTCGGTTCTAGGGGCCTACTTGATGATGACAGATTCTGCCACAAATGTATGTTTAAAAGACAAATTTTATTTATTACTTGGGGAATAAATTATGTTTCTGGTTATCACTTTTTGGTTTATTCCAGTTAAAAATTTTATAATGAGCAAGCTGTTTCAAATCTGGCAATTCAAAGCAGCAGGCTAATGTGTTGGAATCATTTCACAAATTGTCATTTAAATGGAAATGTGTGAGATTTGTACAAGGTCAGAACTTATAGGTAGCCATTTACATGAACAGATTTTATCAAACTGATGACTTGTATTTATATGAAGACACAATTTCCTTTTCTTCGGAGGGGAAAGAGCAGCTTTTTGAAAACCCCTAATTCATTGAATTTTGCAGTCATTCACACTTAATTGTCACATATAAGTGTAGTAAGTGAATGACTTACACTTCAGTTGTAAGTGATGTACACTTCATTTATAAGTGGAATGCCTAATTCACCTATATGTATGTCACTTATAACCCCTGTGAAAATATCATGAACTTTGAATTGTCTATTAATTGTTCTAAAACACTTATTCATGAATCATTCATAAAATGCACCAGAACATTTCATAAGCAGTTCATGAACATTACATGGCCGATTGTTCAAGAACTTAAGTTCAAGAATTGTTCTGGATTATTAGTTCTGGAACAGTTCATGAGCAGGTTCATGAATTGTTCAAGAACTGATGTTCTAGAACAAGTCTTGAACTCGTGTTCTTGAACATTCAGCCATTTAATGTTCATGATCTGCTCATGAAATGTTCAGGTGGATTTAACGAATGGTTCATTAACAAGTGTACTAGAATAATTAATGGACAATTCGAGAATTGTTCATGACATTTTCACAGCGGTTGAAAAGTGCAAGATCTGGTCTATTTACCAGCTCAGGAGGTAAGATGTTCCAAATTCTAGGGAAGAAAGAGTGTTTACAAAGGTCTGGTTTTGCAGTAGGGAATACTATACCTATGTAAATATTGATGTAGGAATTAGTGGAAATCTATATTGACCAATTTGTTTCTAATTTTACAGAATATACAGAGAGAAGACATTTTGCATCTGTCCTCAAGTATTGGAAGGTTAAGTTTGTCTAATATAGATGTTATACTGCTGGTGTGGTTGTAATTGTTAAAACTACATGTGACGGCCCTAAGTTGAAATGGCTTCAATTTTGCAAATATATTTCTTTTGCCATGGATCCCAAACGGTGGAGGAGTACAATGAGGTTTTACATATATTTTGTTTGCTGTGTCTTTTATCTTTGTATTGTTTGTTCAGATCTTTCTCTTGATAAAAATCAGTGTGTTATCTGACTTGGTTGTAATATTAATATGTTTGTTACAGAACATGATAGCATACATGGTGGGCAGTGCTATATATGGTGGGCAGTATATCTGGTGGAGGAAGAACCTGAGAAGACCCTGGGAAGAACCACCAACCCATGGGAAGCTACTGGCAAGCTTTCTCACATACCCATGTTGGTCGAGCCAAGACTCAAACTCACACGACAAGAAATGAGATGTGTGAGTGATCTGTAAAGGCAAGTGCCTTAGACCACTCAGTCACTCGAGGCCCACAGGCCTTTGTAGATATTCCTACAGGCCTTTGTAGATATTCCTACAGGCCTTTGTAGATATTCCTAAATGCCTTACTGAGTCTTGCTGAAACTTGTCAGTCGATGATTAGTGTAGTTACAAATAAACAACATTAACATGAAAATAAAACAATAGCGAGTCCTAAACGGAGCAAATATGAAATACATGCCATTTGCAAAGTTACATAATTATGATCTAGGCAGGAGTACTGGTAATATGCAACTTACCAAATTATGATCTAGGCAGGAGTACTGGTAATAGGCAAGTTACCAAATTATGATCTAGGCAGGAGTACTGGTAATAGGCAAGTTACCAAATTGTGATCTAGGCAGGAGTACTCGTAATATGCAACTTACCATATTATGATCTAGGCAGGAGTACTGGTAATAAGCAAATTACCAAATTATGATCTAGGCAGGAGTACTGGTAATAGGCAAGTTACCAAATTATGATCTAGGCAGGAGTACTGGTAATAGGCAAGTTACCAAATTATGATCTAGGCAGGAGTACTGGTAATAGGCAAGTTACCAAATTATGATCTAGGCAGGAGTACTGGTAATAAGCAAATTACCAAATTATGATCTAGGCAGGAGTACTGGTAATAGGCAAGTTACCAAATTGTGATCTAGGCAGGAGTACTGGTAATAGGCAAGTTACCAAATTATGATCTAGGCAGGAGTACTGGTAATAGGTAAGTTACCAAATTATGATCTAGGCAGGAGTACTGGTAATAGGTAAGTTACCAAATTATGATCTAGGCAGGAGTACTGGTAATAGGCAAGTTACCAAATTATGATCTAGGCAGGAGTACTGGTAATAGGCAAGTTACCAAATTATGATCTAGGCAGGAGTACTGGTAATAAGCAAATTACCAAATTATGATCTAGGCAGGAGTACTGGTAATAAGCAAATTACCAAATTATGATCTAGGCAGGAGTACTGGTAATAGGCAAGTTACCAAATTGTGATCTAGGCAGGAGTACTGGTAATAGGCAAGTTACCAAATTATGATCTAGGCAGGAGTACTGGTAATAGGCAAGTTACCAAATTATGATCTAGGCAGGAGTACTGGTAATAGGCAAGTTACCAAATTATGATCTAGGCAGGAGTACTGGTAATAAGCAAATTACCAAATTATGATCTAGGCAGGAGTACTGGTAATAAGCAAATTACCAAATTATGATCTAGGCAGGAGTACTGGTAATAGGCAAGTTACCAAATTGTGATCTAGGCAGGAGTACTGGTAATAGGCAAGTTACCAAATTATGATCTAGGCAGGAGTACTGGTAATAGGTAAGTTACCAAATTATGATCTAGGCAGGAGTACTGGTAATAGGTAAGTTACCAAATTATGATCTAGGCAGGAGTACTGGTAATAGGCAAGTTACCAAATTATGATCTAGGCAGGAGTACTGGTAATAGGTAAGTTACCAAATTATGATCTAGGCAGGAGTACTGGTAATAGGCAAGTTACCAAATTATGATCTAGGCAGGAGTACTGGTAATAGGCAAACTGACCTAAAAATTACAAGCAAAGTTTCAGGAAAACTGCAATTGTAGATTTGAATTCTGTTATTTGTCACTAAGTAGTATAGAATAGATGTTATGTCCATGGGACTTGGTGTTGGTTCAGATGAAAATTTAGATACTGGAGATTTGGACAATGTATAATACAGCTGTAGGCTGTAATGTAATAATCAATCAGACATACTACAGAGATGGCCCAAAGATTAAACTGTAATGCTGTAAGGTACATTTAATAATCAATCAGACATACTACAGAGATGGCCCAAAGATTAAACTGTAACAATACACCATTATATGACATTGAGGATATTTGCTGTATAAAATACACACACTGACAGATGTGTCCGAACAGCAAAGACTCTGACCTGTTTGCAGTTCTCTCTACTTATCATTTCAATACCCTGATTGTGATCTGCTGTCACATTATGTAAGTCCATACTGTTCACCTTTATGTACACATGTGCATACAGAAATTATATCATCTACATGTACCCAAATGACCATGGCACAAAGCAATGTGGCTCTTAACACAAGGTCAGAATTAGCTGTTGCAAGAAACAAACTAACCATATATACTCGCGTATAAACTGGGTTCAAATGCAAACAACATCGAACGTGATTTGTTGTCGCATAATGCGCCGGCAGATCAGGGTCTAGGTTGTTTGTTCTACTGATTAGTCCTTACAAACTGCATTCACCCAGATCGGCCGGCGCATTATGCAACAGCAGATCTGGGTCTATGCAGTTTGCAGTTGGTATAAGCTTATATGCGAGTATATATGGTAACTAATATATACATAAAGTGTAATTTACTAACGTAAATAAGAACCACAAAGAAGAAAACTTTTAAAATAAATCATGAAAAAATACAAACTTTTTGAACTATTTACATATGCCAATAGCAATGACTATAAGACTGTTGATAGTTCCCTTAAACAAATGGATTTTGATAAAACTTGAAACAAAACTGCCATCAAAGGTACATTATAGCTTGCAAACAATTTTCAGGGAGAATTCTTTCTTTTGTCATTTATAACTGGCTCCTGGCCACATATAAAAATATGGTGTCAATATCATTGTTCCCAAAGACTCGAGTCAATCTTCTACGTGTATTTAAATGTTACAAAGTACTGCGATTTAAAAGATGTAATTTACACATACTAATAAACTCTTTCAAATGTAAAAGTTATGTACACTTTGCAGCTTCTGTAATAATTTTATCATTTAAATTTTGATAGAGATGGCATAAAGGTGATCTGAATATATTTCATAAGTGTAACGTGATTTTCCCCGTTTCCTCCAAAATCATGCATACAATTTTCTCCCTCACTCAGTGATCTACTGTAATTTATATTGTAAGCATAGCTCACCTATATTCCAATGTCAACTGGTAACATTTGACAGCGACCAAATGCTACAAATTATAAAGAAATTCCAGCCTGCTAGGCACTTTTCAACTTAACTTCATAAAACCCTGCTGACAGCACTGCCTTGTAGGGAACAATTACTGTGGCATTATATATTGGAATTTTAGCATGTAGTATAAGAGGTGAATGGGGTAAAATATAAATAAAGCACTCTCTAGTTGGGGAGTTACATGATTACAACTCACCATGATCAATAAACGGCACATACAACTGTACCTGTATTTGTAGTGTCAACAGTGCACAAGACACTGATTGCAAACAAACAATTTTGCACAAAGACAATGACAATGAAGCCTGAAATATAGTCAGTGACTTACTATACTCTTGGAATGATAATAATAATAATAATAATAATAATAATGACTTATTTAAAGAAGAAGCTCATTTGATCAACTGACCAATCTTCCATGAGGATAACTGATCTACTGCTACTATAAAATATGTACAAGGCATTAAAGATGAGTATATACAGGATTCATACAAAGATTAGTAGTGAACCTGTATTAGGCATTACAGGTGAGTACATGAAAGAACATTGTTTGAAAATAGAGCAGTACTGAATTACACAAAATTGTGCAAATGATTGTTTCTGTAAATATTGACTAAGAAGCTTCTTAAAACCTAGGGAAGAGTCAGCTGACCTTATATAAGGTGGAATGGAATTCCATAGTTTGGCTCCAGAAAAAGCCAAACTCTTTTTATAAAACTCTGAATTCGGTTTAGATAAATATAAATTGTTGTTTGAGATGGATCTTAGTTCATATGTATGTACATTTTCCAAAAATTAAAAATTACATCGAAGATAACCAGGAGCCAACCCATGTTGAGATTTGTAGACTAGTAAACCATTTTGAAGCTGAGTTCTCTGTTGAAATGGAAGCACTCAAGGGTTTTAAAAAGATTTCTTGATGGTGTATCTAAATCAGCATTAAGAATAACTCTAGTTGCTCTTTTTTGAAATTTCAGTAGTCTTTCTTGATTTTCTGTATCACTATTACCCCCCCCCCCCCCCAATAGAACAGCAATATTTGAGATGTGGCATGATAGAGGCATTGTAGAATGTCTTTCTCTGTTCTTGAGAGTGACAAGATTTTATTCTGTTCAAGAAATAAAGCAGTGAGTTTACTTTTTTAATGACCTTATCAACTTGCATATTCCAGCACAAGATATTGTCTATCATAATGCCAAGTAGTTATTCATTTTCAGACTGTTCTATATCTATTCCTTTTAGCATTACTTTGAAGTAATCTTTCTCAGCTTTTACTCTGGCTCGACTACCAATGATTATGGCTTTTGACTTGGCTGCATTTATCTTCATACCATTGTGCTCACACCAGTTGTTTACTTTAACCAAATCCTGATTTAATTTAGTGCTAAGGTCATGGCCAGTTGATCCAGTGATATATAATGTTGTGTCATCTGTGAAGATGGTGGTGGTGGTGGATAGCTCAATGTGATAGGGTAAATCATTGATGTACAGCAGAAAGAGTAATGGTCCAAGCACTGATCCTTGTGGAATACCTGACTTTATGAGTTTCTTATATGAAAGCTTATTTATAACAGAAACTTGTTGTTGTCCGCCTACAAGATAGGATTGAAACCAAGTTAAACTTTCATTGTTAACTTGATACATGCTGAGTTTTTCCAGCAGATTTTGTGATTAGCAAGGTCTAAAGCCTTTATAAGGTCAAGAAACACTGCACCAACCAGGTTACCTTGATCAATTACTGTTAACCAATCCACCATTCTTGTTAGTGTAGTCTGGCATTAATGTTGTTCACGAAAGCCAGATTGTCGTGAATGTAGTAAATTAAAAGATTCCAGGTAGTTTCGAATTTCTTTACAAACATGTCTTTCTAATATCTTTGAAAGTGATGATAAAACTGATATAGGTCTATAGTTATTCATATCATAAAGATCTCCCTTCTTGTGTATTGGAGTTACTTTTGCCAGTTTTAGACTGTTTGGAAAAACAACTGCAGAAATACTTAGATTGAAGATATACATAAGTAAAGGTGTAATCACTTGAGATGGGAGTTTTAGGAATTTTAGCACTTATATCATCTAGACCTGTAGCTGTTCTGACATCAAGTTTATCTAATTCATTTAAAATGAATTCTATACTTATTTTAGGTATTTTGAAGTAGTTTTCTTTGCCAATGTTTGAGGAAATATGATCATTTAGTTCATCACTTGAAAATGTTTTATGAACTGTGAGATCCACAAAGTTTTCATTTAAATTCACAAAGTAATCATTGAGTGCATTGCAATTTCAAGAAGTTCTTGCTGAATGTTACCATTTTCATCACTAATACATCTAAATGGCAGGTTATTGACAGATTTGCCTTTTAAGTCATTGAAGGTTTTCCACAGTTTTCTAAGGTTCTTTTTCGCAATACTATCTGATATTTCATTGGAATAATAAGTTTTCCTTGCCTTTTGAATCATTGAATTGACTGTTTCTCCATAATCTGTAACTGTTAGTATCTTTTAATTTATGAAATCTATCCCTTGTCTAAACAGCATTCAATATATCACTTGTGATCCAACTGGGTTGATTTTGCTGCTTGACTCTCTTGAAATTAATGGAAGCTCGACTGTTCAGGTTGTCAGTAAACAAATCTATCCAAATGTCAAGAGCATCTGATGGGTCATCAAAAGATTCAATTACTGACCAAGGTATATTTTTCAATTCTTTATGGAATATTTGTGCATTGAATCTTTTCTATATTCAATACTTGACATATTTGTGATGATAGGGTTTACTTTTTTTACTTAATTTTCGAGTACAGCATATAGGATAATGATCACTTATGGCATATTGGAGAACTGCAACTTCTATAATGTTGTCAGCATTGTTAGTATAGATGTAATCAATTAGTGTTTCAGATACCTCTGTTACTCTAGTGGGTACTTGAACTAGCTGTTGATAATTCAGGGAATTCATAGTTTTAATCCAGCTTTGATTTTTGTCACACAGCAAATTGTAATTGAAGTCACCTACTAAACAGACTTCTTTGTTTTCTATATACAAAGTTTCAAGCTTACTTTGAAATATGGTATACCAAGCATTGTCAGCATTTGGAGGTCTATATACACAACCTAATACAAATTGTTTCTGGACATTATGTCTCATTTCTAGCTAAAATAATTTCCGCACTATTTTCCTCAAGATCACAGTGTAATTTGAAAGGAATGTTGTCCCTAATGTAAATGAAAAGTCCACCACCCTTTTGGAAAAGTCTGTCTTTTCTTTGAAAACTGTAGTTAGGAATGTTAAGTTCATCATCATGAAAAAGTTCATGTAAGAAGGTTTCGCTGAATGCAAAGATATCAATTACTGAATTATTTCCTGAAAGAAGTAATTTGATTTCATCTAGTTTTGGAAAAAGATAATGGATGTTTAAATGGCATATTTTGAGACTTTTTGGTTAAGTAACTGATTCTGAGACAATTCTAAGTTTTGATGGTCTTGAGATGAATGGCATGGAATATCTCAGTTAAAGTTTTCACTGTCAATATATGAACCATGATATTCCTCTAAATTATCATCATTACAGTGTCCTAAATCATGACTATAAACTGTTTTTTTCAGAAGATTTTATAATGAGTCTTGAAACATTAGCATTTTCAGCAGTTATCTCAATAACAGTTAACACATTATGATCACTTTAATTGATGGAGGCAATTAATGGGATTGCATTAGAGGTAATTCCATGGGCATCATCACTCACTGGGGTATCTACATGTATGTCTTCTATCATGACAGGGAGAATCACACATAGTAGATCTTATATCTTGTTTCAAAGTTTCTCGAAAAGTGTCTTTGTTTTTTTAACTTATGTCCCCACCTTCATTGCCATAATCCTAATGCTGCATAGTTGAGTGGAACATTTTGCAGTGTTTTGCCTTATGTCCATATCGTAGACAGTCATGACACTGAATTATTGTTAAACATACCACAGAGTAATCCACACAAAGGTACATATCCCTAAATGTAATAAGATAGCATGAGAAACTGATCTAAATGCATAGCTCAAAGTCACTGATGCATGAAATATAGGTCAGTGACCTACATTTGATGTTATATAATACTCAATCGATGCATAGACCAAAGACATGACTGCACTCAAAGTTGTATGACACACCAGGTAAAAGTCAATGAAGCATGAAATATAGGTCATGGTGACCTACTTCCAGCATGAAATTTTAGTTCTTTCCAAATTGGACCCACATATCAAACAACAATACCCTATAAGTGACTGTGCCTGAAAAACTTATCTCAGGTAATGCAAAACTGAACCATAGTGTATGATGGAGATATGGACCAATAGACGAACAGATGGTTATACATGTATGTCACTTCCACATTTATTGTGGATCATACAAAAATGGTCTGTGTCTTTTGAAAGTAAATCAAAAATGTTGCTTCAGGGTAGCAAGAGGGTATTAAAATGTGACCTGATAGTGCAAACATAAAATAAAAACTTTAACTTCATACTTTTTTTACAATCAATTTTAATATAAATAAGTAAAAACTGTACTAAACACTAACAAAAAAGGTCAGGAAAATGCTGACCAATACATAGAAATGAAATTTAAATGCACAGTTTCTTAATGTGTATAGAACAAAAATATTAAATGGAAATTTTAACCTGCTGTCTACATAGAGCAACTGCTGTCTATACAAAGAGCAAACCTTAAATACAAACTTTAAAGCAGCAATGTCTGTAATTTTCAAGAATTACAACATGCAGTTTTAACACTCTGAATTGTTTGTTTATTGTATAAATCTTTCCCTGAGATATATCAGACAGTATTCACTAATGTAATTACATCATTATCAGCAGACGAATATTCCTTTCTTACATGGTATTGCAATCAATCTCGATCTTGATTTTGCAACTTTTGACAAATCAATGTTTTCCAAACTCCAATTTGTTTGTTTCTGTAGAAGAAATTATTAAAATGAACATATCAAAACACGCCCACACCAAAAGACGTGATGTAGACCACATTGTCAGGATGTCAACAGTAAGGTGTTTACTGTTCGGGGAGGTTTCGTTCAGATTATTTAGGAATAAATATTTGATAGCAAGTTATAGATGATTGTACAGTATTGAACAATGCTTTATGAATTACTTCTTATCATGAACTATCATATGCGAGCAAAACAAGCTTTGCAACGTAAACATAAATTTACGAGGACTTTGGAAAGCAAACATAAGGGGTTGGGGGAGGTTTGCATTCATAGGTTATATTCTTGTATGTTTATAAGGAAGATTGACTAATTTACATATCACATTTTGCAGTAATGTGCATTATGTGTGTATGGTTTTAACAATATCATTATCATCTTATAACTAGAAATAATTTACTGGCACATGCAACAATCTCCCACATCCCTGAGACTTTATTGCAGTCTACGAGTACAGAATAGTCCTAGAATGTAAGACATCAATCCTGATATTTATGATAGTGACGGGTCGATCAGTCCCTATCATAAATATCAGAGTGGACATCTTACATTGTAGGACTACAAGTGTTACCACCTGTTTCACTTCAGATGCACAAGCTAATAAAAGGAGAAGGGGTATTGCAACTCATACTTGTAACTCATTATTTTTAGATCATGGTACTAAATATCATATATCTTATAAAAGTTTTCTCACCAGCAGAAAATTCACATTCCTAACTCCAGTTTATTTTCAAGAAACCCTTATATAGGTCATAGAAGTCCCAAGGGCATGAGTTTCTCCTTGTCAAAGATTTGCTATGCTTTCATATTTTTTGTATGTTTTCATACACGATACACATTTTGGTGCATCTTATAATAGTATATTTTTTATATAATCTTGTTATCCAATTTCACAATAACCCAGTAGCAGTTTATTTTTTTAAAAATAGTGACCATGAAATTTTCAGGATCCCACTTTAAACAACACACACTGTTTAATCATACCTTTGAGATATCATACTGTGAGAAAACATCTCACAGAATCTAAAACCAAAAAAATTCTTATGCTAAGAAGTTTTTTGTACTATTTTACCCAAATGGATAATGCTGTACTTTACAAGTGTTTATATAATAAATTGCATATTTTAGTAAACCTGTGGGTGTGAGAAAAATAGTCACTTTATGATGATTATGTACATACATAATTCCGTACTTCCCACAACATAATAATGGTTAAAAGGAATCCAGAACTGTTTGTTTGCCTTTCACATCAGTGCACATGGAGAAAAAATTCAAATCTAGCAGACTTTTATTTTGACAAAATATCACAGACTGGTGCTCTAACGATGCCACAGGTTTGCATAATTATTATACCAGGTGTTAACACTTTTATTTTATTTGGATTTGTAATATAATATACAATATAGAAGTTAGGACCACTCTTTTATGTTCTTATTTCAAGTAGAGTAAAATCACCAGTGACATGTATAAATATTTTCTTGTGCAGTTTTCAATTTAACTGCAACATTTTGGTACTTGCATGTGGCTCAGTATGGTATATGTATATCTGCATAACTTTTGATTAAAAATTTCCCCCAGAGTGTGAACCATGTGTCACAACCCAAAATGCATCAGATACATTATGTATCAGTATATTGTGGCTGCAGATATCGTTTTGTTGAAAAATAACACAAAATATATCTAAAATTGAAACTGTTCTATATTTGGCCTTTGACCAATCCCAGCGACCACAGGGGAAGATTGATAAAAAACTCTGCTGATAGTTACTATACATGTATGTACAAGTGATTTATCAAGTTTGGTGAAAATTACATCCTGATGTTTAGGCAGAGATAAACAGACAAAAAATATAGACCAACAGCTTGATCAAAATCCTATCAAAGATAATCTCTTGAGTTTAAAAAAAATCTCCACATCAGATGCAAGCTGATATAAATATGCACAGGTCTCACTCACAATAAAAATCATCTAGCACCTTAATGATAATAGCCTATTTACCAAGTCTGATTAAAATCAAGTCAGAAATAGTCTCTCAAGTGGTAAGCTCAGCCAATCATATGCAAGATCACCTGATTAATATGCAGACCAGTCACTAATGTGCTGACAACCTCAAAAAAACAGATGCAAAATCACTTCATTAATATGCATGGATCTTGCTCATAATTGTCTTCTTGCAAGATCTTAATGATTTAGCAATTTACCAAGTCTGATCAAAATTGTATTAGGAATACAGTATCTAACGAGGTTAACAACCTCAACTAATCATATGCAAGATCACCTCATTAATATGTGTGGATCCCAAACTTCACAAGTTCTGGTATTTTTCAAAACCGATCACTTTCATTTAGGAATTATGGGATTGCAGACTACATGCAAGACTGACTTACCTCCAAAATTAAAGAACTTGACAACATGCAAAAACTATGTACTTTCGAAATTGAAGATTTGACAATGGAAGTGCTTCAATGAGCTTGTGCAATTTTAAGTTTTGAAAAAGCACATGTTAACACATTTTTATTAAGAATTTTACTTAGTTCACATTACAATCAAGATATATATTACATGACTTTAGCAAGTCATAACAACAGAGTAAAGGGGCCAAATGTTTCAAACTATTTTGTTAGGCTCTTAACACACATTGCAGAACTCAAGCTTAGTCAATCAGATGCATGATCATCTCATTAATATGAGTGGGTCCCACTCATTTCTGAAACTGTCCAAGATCTTGATGATATAAGCCCATATTCCAAGTTTGATCAAACCTGGATCAGAATTATGGCTTCCAGAATGACAATAAGCTCAGATACTCAGATGAAAGATTACCTTAATAATATGCATGATCCTCATAATATAAGAATATATTCCAAGTCTGAGCAAAAAGTTTCCAGACTGGTAACAAACCCAGCCAATTAGATGCACAATTACACCATTAATAAGTGAGGATCTCGCTCATTATTGATCCCATCCAAGATCTTAATGATATCAGCCCAAATTTTAAGCTCAATCCAAACTGGATCACAAATATGGCTCCCAGAGTGGCAGCTGGCTGAGACAACCAATCTATCAACTCATTAATATGCATATATCTTGCTCATTTTTGAACATGTCCAAGATCTTAATGATATATGCATATAATGCAAATTTGATCAAAATTGGATCAGTAATATCATCTCCAGAGTGGTAACAAGCTCAGCCAATCAGATGCAAAGATCGGCTCATTAGTGTGCATGGATCTAGCTCATTATCGAACACATCCTAGATCTTGATGATATAAGCAAATATTCCAATTTCATCAAAATCGGATCAGAACTATGGCCTCCAGAGTGGTAGCAAACTTAGCCAATCAGATGCTGAATCACCTCATTAGTATGCCTCATTGTTAAATTAATCCAAGATCTTCATGATATGAGCACATGTTTCAAGTATGATCCATATCAGACTAGAAATATGGCCTCAAGAGTGGTAACAAGGTCAGCCAATCAAATGCAAGATTACCTTATTAATATGCATGGATCTCACTCATTATTGAAACCATCCAATATATTGATTATGTAAGCCCATATTTCAAGTTTTATCAAATTTGGATCAGAAATTCAAAAATATGGCTTTCATACTGGTAACAAGCTTAGCCAATCAGATTCAAAATTACTGCATTAGTATGTATAAACTTGTCCAAGATCTTGATGACATAAGTATATATTCCAAGTATGATCAAAATTAGATCAGAAATATGACCTATAGTGTGGTAACAAACTGAGCTAATTGGATGCAAGATAATCTCATTAATACATATAAGTGTGGATCTCCCTCATTATTAATCTTGTGCAAGATCTTAATGATATAAACAAATATTCCAAGTTTGATCAAAACTGGATCAGAAATAATTGGCCACCAGAGTGGTAACAAGGTCAGCCAATCTAATGCAAGATCACCTCATTAGTATGAATGGATCTCACTTATCCAAGATTTTGATGATATAAACCCATATTCCTAATCTGATTGAAATCAGATCAGAAATGTGAACTCTGGAGTGTTAACAAGAATACAACATAAATATATCACACATATTGTGACATGTATTAAACAGTGATTGAAAGTAAGTCTACTTCCTTCAATTCTTTTCAAAATGAATCTGTTATTTATGTATAATTTGTAACACATATAGTATTATAGAATAAGCTTACAGTATCCTCTCCTAGGGTTTTGCCCACACCACATTACATCTTCTTTGTTTTTTTTTATTTATATTGTTGATATTAGTTTGTGTATTATTATAAAACCTTAAGTTTCCTTATTTTCCTTATTTTTCTTTCACCTGGCAACTTGAATTTTCCTGTTTCTTTCTAACACTTTTTAAAAGTTTTTTTTAATCAGTTAAGTAATTAGGAGATATTCATTTCATTTAAAGAACTCTGAGCATATTGCAGTGGTTCAATATCAATATTAATTATCAATGTATCTGATTATTCACTTATTAATTGAAAAGAACCAATTAGAACATCAACAACCCCCCCAAGATACCAATTATCAATATGAATTTTATACATACTTCTAAAATACAATTTTTTAAATATATATTTTCAAATAAATCTCACATTTCTCCATTGAGGAAAGACAGTCTAACTTGAGTTGATATACCAACACCAATTTCAGTTTATGGGGGCAAAGAGGCCCCCCCCCATACCACCCACAACATAGGTGTTACCCCCTGGATCACCAGGAATTTTGGCCTCACCACCCCTCCTGCTATGTTTCCAACTTCTGCTACTTTATTTCTTATTGAAACCCCTGAATACATACATACATACATACATACATACATACATACATACATACATACATACATACATACATACATACATACATACATACATACATACATACATACACTTTACAAATACATGTATTTTATGGTAATCTAAGAATATCAAGTTTATCTGCCATTTTTTGTCTGTATTTTTCTTCATTTGCTAGTTACAGCTATCAGCAAACTACTGTCAAAAAGGACATTCTGTTTTCACAACTCAAAATCTCCTATTATGAGACAGTAGATCAAAAAGTCTGACCCAACTCTTTTCTCAAATCAACACCTGGCAAATATATACCTTCTGAATATTCTAACAACAATGATCTTGTTAGTAAAAACATATATAGGTTAATGATTAAATAGTAATTAAATATTTCCACACATGTATATGTAAACATTTTACAAACTTAAAGATATACTGGCCAGTGAAATGAATGACCATGTAGAGAATATGATCCAATCCAGTATTCTTACAAACATTCCATTGATACAGCTTCCATTGAACTGCTAAATCCAGGCAAGGGTTGTTGGCACTATCTGTCCTGTTTGAGACAATTCTAAAGATTCCTGACAGTTTGAGCTCCAAATGGTGGCAAAATAAATAAAGACTCAAGTCACCTTACAAATTTGCTGAACATGTGTGGCAACAAATCCTAATGACTATCCCCCTTCAGGGAGAGGCAGAGATTTGATGCAACACCTGAGTGGTCATACAGGTAAATCAGCCTTGTCTTGTCCTACAGGTGTGTATTGTGACAGAGGTATAGAAAAAAATGTGCAGGCCACTGAATACAGTGTAGGGACAAGTATATCATTCACGTAATAGATAACCTACATTTTTGTGGGAGAGAGCTAACATTCTTTTACCCATACGATGCAGATGTTTGTCAAAGAAAAATTGAATGTATTCAGAATAATCAGCCTTGTGTCTATTACTGTACATGGTTGAAAAGAAAGAATAATGATGCAATTGTCACTTATGAAGTAACCAATGTATCATTTACATCTCCAACAAAAGTGTATGTTGCCAAAAAATCTGTAATAATGACAAGAATGTGTCAAGTTAAATACATTGTGAACATTCAACAAAAAATGTGTACATTATCTGAATAAATTAAAATATAACTCAACTTTGGAATTTTCATGTTTTTCACATATTTAATAATCTCCTAGCTGCCAGAATTAAGTGACTTCATGACCTGTTAACCATTAAAGAGCAATAAATCCTTCAGCCATGAATAAATAAAACAACAGACTTGTTAACAATGACAAAGATTTCAATGTGCTTGGATGACATGTAACAAGACATTAGTAATCCAAGCTGATGAAGAACATACTAAGTGACTTGTTACTTGTCATAATGAGGTTTACTATATTTTTAATCATGTGAACATCTTCAAACATGCAATGATTCCAGAACAGATTATGAATGCTTCTCTACCTACCAGGCAATAAAAAAGCTATGACTTTATCACAAATATATATCCAATACAATCTGTAGAAGTGATTTTAGTAAGATTGGCAAAGATTTCTCTAATGCTTTAATAGTAATAATAATAATAATAATATTATTATTATTATTATTATTTCATAATGTGATCATGCACATATGTCAAATCATATCACCCCTTCATATGGTGTAAGAAAACCTTCATACTTTCACCAAATATGATAAAATATCTACATGTGCACAAGAAGTATAAAAGTGAAATCAATCCCATATGGATAGTGGATGGAGTTTGAGGATTCTGGGGATGACTTGCAAGGCTGTCACATATACACGTGTAAATGAGATAATTTTGTGTTAGCCCTGTACAAGTTTACAAAACTTGCCTTCCGTTTAAACGATAAATAAAGCACATGACAAAAATTACGTTAACTTTGTATCCAAGTCTTATTCAAAATGGCTGAAAGTAAGAATGGCAAATGATCTCCAGTTTGGAAGTACATGTATTTCTCAATTGTTGATGCTGGAAGCAAATAGAAAGATAAATGTAACAACATTTACAGTTCCTACACTGGGGGTAGCACTGGTGCGATGACCAACCTCTTGAAACATATACACAAGTCTCTTGAAAGTGAGCACATGGTCTCTGGCAAAGAAGTACCTGATCCAACAGCCAATAACCACATTTAAGTCACCAGTGGCATCCACAACGTCCAAAGTGAAGTTGCATAGATGCATTGAAAAACTAGCCAACATGAGTTTGCATGATCTCTGACCACTCAGTATAGTTGAGGGGGAGGAGTTCAAAAGTTTTTTTGTGCCAAATTAAATACTTTGTACAAAGTGCCAGGAAAAACAAAAATTTACAAATATGTTCCTGTCTGCTATGCAATTATACTAGGGGGTAACTTTTGAGTTGAACTTACTTGGTGCAAGAGCCAAACAGCCCACAATATTGGTGGTAAAAAAAGTTACGCCATGTGTTTTATTTTTGTATAGATGTAAACGCTAACTGATTTCCATATATCCTAACTGTTACTGAATACTGAGAAAAAAAAATTAAGAAAACATCTGTAACTGTTCACTTGTAAATTCTTGATAACTGAATCTGCATGTTTTTACATTCTGTTTATGAGGAATAAATTCTAGTGGGCTTATGTTTAGTATAGTCATCAAATAGACATTTGGTTACTTTTGGTCTACTGATGTTTAAGGAAATTAACATACATGTACCAGGACAAAGTCAACTCAGCTGGATATGGAAGTTTAAGTTTGATTCTTGTTTTATTCTTGACAACATTATTGTCACTTTATGGAATCGTCAGAACATTAGAGCAATGAGTCCGTCCATATTCCGTAATGCACCTTGTCTTGCTGAAGTTTCTTAACTCATTAACCCCTGGCGCCACGTTTACGCGTCATGAGGTTGTACCCTACTTCCGAGCTCTGTAACGTGAACATCATTTAGGATACACTAAAGTGGATGGTATTTCAGGAAAGTAGACAGATGTAGCTCTACAATGATACCAAATAATGTCGACTTTCTACTCGCATTAAAAAATACAGCGAAAAAAATGCAGTTTTTGAGACCCGATTTTTTTTAGGTCAAAAATTGCCAGTTCCGGAACCGGAGTTTGTGTCCGGATTTTAGACTTTTTAGCCTTAGATCTAAAGCAGACCGGTCCGAACTGCACACAGACAGATGAACCTTTGCAAAAAGTAGGATAAGTTTGAGATTTGGAGTAAAAAGGGGCCAGGACACAAAAATCGGGGATCCAATACGAAAAAAAAAAAAAAAAGAAGTCCAACTTTTACCCTTCTGCACATGCGCGAGCGTAATAGCCAATCAAAAACAGTGTTTCTGATACACCTAAGCATCCGGCTAAACGTAAAACTTTCTTAAGCAGATGTGTTTTGCTGCATTCAGAAGTAACCCCAAAAATGCGTTTCCTACCCCCATTTCAGGCGAAAATGAAAAGAATCTCCAGGGGTTAATGAGTTAACGGGTGAATTTCGATGACGTCACCAAATTTGAAAATTCCTTGCTTATTTGATCAATTATGCATTACCATTGCACAGAAATTACAAAAATAGCCATTCCTGGACAATTTCTAAAAAATTTCCCCAAACTTGTTTAACTCATTAACCCCTGGCGCCATATTTACGCGTCATGAGGTTGTACCCTACTTCCGAGCTCTGTAACGTGAACATCATTTAGGATACACTAAAGTGGATGGTATTTCAGGAAAGTAGACAGATGTAGCTCTACAATGATACCAAATAATGTCGACTTTCTACTCGCATTAAAAAATACAGCGAAAAAAATGCAGTTTTTAAGACTCGATTTTTTTAGGTCAAAAATTGCCAGTTCCGGAACCGGAGTTTGTGTCCGGATTGTAGACTTTTTGCCTTAGATCTAAAGCAGACCGGTCCGAACTGCACACAGACAGATGAACCTTTGCAAAAAGTAGGATAAGTTTGAGATTTGGAGTAAAAAGGGGCCAGGACACAAAAATCGGGGATCCAATACGAAAAAAAAAAAAAAAAAAGAAGTCCAACTTTTACCCTTCTGCACATGCGCGAGCGTAATAGCCAATCAAAAACAGTGTTTCTGATACACCTAAGCATCTGGCTAAATGAAAAACTTTCTTAAGCAGATGTGTTTTGCTGCATTCAGAAGTAACCCCAAAAATGCGTTTCCTACCCCCATTTCAGGCGAAAATGAAAAGAATCTCCAGGGGTCAATGAGTTAATACATGTAGTAGTTATTGTCAAATTCAAGCGGAAGCATAGGTAAACAGGTAAATAAATTATCAAGTAACCTGAATTTTGAGGAAAATACTTTTTTTCAAAATTAATCAAGAAGACTTTACTTTTCCTATCAAAATAATCAATGAAAACAACTCACAGTGACCACAATGTGACATTTCTGACATGAAAACAACTCACATTGACCACAAAGTGACATTTCTGACATGCAAGTGCATTAATCCTGTTTAAAAGTAATCATTTCATGTTCCAATGGTCTTGTAAATGTTTAAAATATTTTATAAACACGACAGCCTTAGTGACTAGTACTAACTACATGTAAGTAATGGACACGAACATACTGCCTTGCTGCTATTAACTGAATTGAGTAATTCAGTTAGATTAAAAGACATTTTAACTCAATTTTATTCAGATATTAAAGTCCAATTTTCACACACTTATAATAATCTCTGATAAATTCAAGTACAAATCAAAGAAACTGTTTGGACTCTTCTGCAACAAAGTACATACATTCATGTATGTATGTGACTAGAAACCAAGTACCGTATATACTGGCTTATAAGCCGAGTCCAACTGTAAACAAGAGGCCCTGATCTGCCATTGCAAACTATGCTGCCAGATCATGGTCTATGTTGTTTGATCTAATGATTATGCCTAACAAACTGCATAGACCCTGATCTGCTGGCACATTAGATGATGGCAGATCTGGGTCTATGTAGTTTGCAGTTTGATTCAACCTATAAACGAGTATATACGGTAACCCATGCCAACATACTGTAAGTATAGAAAAAATATATCCATATTACCAGCCTAAATTTAGCACATACTGCCTTGTGTGTATTCACTATTAACAGGAGTTCAACATTCTTGCCTATATAAAGACAATGATTAATCCAAGATTAGGCATCACTTTAGCCTAATGGTCATTGCATATCCCACTGCAATCAGGATTTATACCGTGAAATGAAAATCGTAAACAACTCTAAATACCTTCCTTCTATGTTAGTAATAATAGGCTAGAATTATTTTTTTGTTGTTTATGGATGAAGTCTAATTACATATGTCCAAGTTGTTTGTATCTTGTGACCTTGAAAGGTTATTAAAAATACAAAGAATCATTTCACTGGCTTAGAGTTTCAGAAATGTTTGTATTTTGTTTACAGGGGGTGGTCAGCATAATTTGTGACAAATATCTGAGATCGGTCATCCAACAAAAAAAATACAAGCATTACAGGTTTTAAAAAGACAGAGAGTAACAGATTTGACCAAAAGTCGGATAACATCAGCAAAATATTTCCATATTTGGTGAATGAAATGTTTTGGTGTGCAAAAGAGATATTGCTCCACCTTAAAAATGTGATGGTTGTACCCTGGTCCACTGTATAGTATCATCCTTACAGAAAGGAAAAGTTTACTGCATGGTTGTAGCAAATTTGCAGCACATTTTTGAGGTCATAGCAGCACTAAGTTAATTCTGAACAAATAAGAAATCATTAGCAATGTTCCAGTGGAAACCTCATGTCAATGTAACCATTTGTTTAGCATAAGTAGTGGCAAGATTTTTAAGATGGGCTCAGTTGCAGCCATTTAGTGATACCAGATCAGTACCATTTTTAAATAGAATAAACTACACACAGTAAGATATGTTTAAGTGAAAAACCCTTGTTGATACAACCATCCATTCAATAGAAGAAACAACAAGAAGATTTTCAAGATGACCACCATGGCGGTCATTTCTGAGGTTAGATCAGCACCATTTAGATATCTAAAGAAGTCTTTTCGTGAAAACCCCATGTCAATATGACAATCTGTTCATAAAGAGTAGCAACAACAAGATTTTCAAGGTGTCCGTCATGGAAGCCATGTTGAACATCAAATCTACACCATTTTCATCTCGGACCAAGAAAATATCATAAGAAGTCTCTTACTGAAAACTCAATGTCAACAAGGCCAACAGTTTAGGAGAAGATGCAATAGAAAAAATTTCCAGATGTCCACAATGTCGGTCATGTTAGAGGTCACATCAGCACCATTTTAATTTAGGACACACTAGATATTATAATAAGTCTTTTCACAAAAAGGCCAGGGCCTGCATGTCAAGCCCATGATCAAAGTTCTGGTGTACAACAAGTGTCCTTAAAACCTAAAGTCAAAGGGAAAAGGAAACCTGTCACAGAATTCATTGTCTTAGCTTA
This sequence comes from Margaritifera margaritifera, assembly GCA_029931535.1. Classification (NCBI taxonomy): domain Eukaryota; kingdom Metazoa; phylum Mollusca; class Bivalvia; order Unionida; family Margaritiferidae; genus Margaritifera; species Margaritifera margaritifera. The sequence goes on along the minus strand of JAQPZY010001653.1, from coordinate 1,758,971 downwards.
AGAATGATCCATCCAAAGCAAAATCCACCAGAGAGTTTAGGAAATATAAGAAATTAAAAAAATGTAATCCAAACCTTGATGCAAATTTTCTATGGATGTTACCTAGACCCCAAGATCAAAGGGACAAGAGCACATCATAAATTTAATTGTCTTAGCTTCATAATGACTCATCCCAACTATGATGAAAATCAATCATGGGATTTGACAAACACAAGCAAATGAAAAACTTTAACCAAACCCTTAATGTAAATTTTATATGACTCTGATCTTGACTGCAAGGTCAAAGTGGAATGTGTGGTTGTCACCAAATGAATTGTTCCAAAGTATGCCTAACTTCCGTCAAGGGTTTAGGAAACATTAGCAAATGAAACAACTTTAACCAAAACGTTAGCACATATCTTCTGTGACTATAACCTTGTCCCCAAGGTTATAGGGACGAATGAGTGTGTCATAGAATGAATTGCTTTAGCTTCATAATGGTTACTGCCAAGTTTCATGACAATCTATCAAAGGGTTTAGGAAACATCAGCAAATGAAAAGACTTTAACCAAACCTTAATGCAAATTTTCTAAAACTGGGACCTTGACCCCACAGTAAAAGAGGTAAGCGAGCATGTTGTAGAATGAATTACCGGTATCTAAGTTTCATGTATGATGAGAATCTATCAAGTGGTTTTGGAAATATATAAAAATGAAAAACTTCAACCATAACCTTAAACTGTCGATGATGACACACTGTTACCGCCACCACAGCTGGACTAGTGACTGCTAGAGTACTGTAGTATCAGACATTTTCGTTGAGGACCAATTTTCATGGTGTTTCTTTGTTGCCCGGAACCACAAATTTAAATACCCAATGAAAAATTTGCCACATATGATGATGACTTCCTCCCCTCCCCGCTCATTTTCTTATTGTGTGTTGTTCCTAGAGATTAACAAAGATACTAGTATTTGATAAATCAACGTCAATACGGTAATTTGGTAATAAAATATCAGCTTTTACATGTGTTTGTTTATTTTAACCCTTTGAAAAAATAATTATAAAGCATTTTATATTGTTTCAATGCACATGAATCAATAAGGTATCCAATAGCTGCAATTCCACTCAACGCCTTAAATTGATATGTGAGATAAGTAAGGATAGAGAGAAATGAGAAAAAACATAAGGTATTCAAACACTAGTAATACTGAAAATGAAAGAAAGAATAATAAAAAATACTAGTATATGAAAATTAAATTTAATACTTATACAAATTGATCCTTAACTCGAGTACAACTGTTGTTGAAAAATTTAAATTCTCCTGAAACCACATTTCATTTTATCCATGCATTGCTTGAAGCACTATTATTAATGAAACACCATCACAGCAGAGCATTAAAGCTCACACTTCATTGATTTTCGGACAAAGAGACTGTATCCACATCATGTCAATCAAGTCTCAAGGTACACAGAAATGCTTGCAGGTAAATAATCCCCAAATTGCATAATTAAACAAGTCCTGCTTTCTCAAGACCACTGACAATTAGGTCCGATCTTTCAGTCATTGTTGCGTGAGCTGCAATTATCCATTTTACCCGAATTGGCTTGATTAATGAGGTTGCAATCAGTTATCATTACCAGTAACATCTTCCTTTTATGTGATTGCAACCATGACCTCTTTTTAGCATACCAGTTGTGGAAGTGCGATTTCAATTCTTTTTTGTACTCTTTATTTATTGTTAAGTCAAGTGGTTGAAGTTGGTCTGTACAAAAGGCAGGCACAAACTGGGCTGGTATAAGGGTATTGGGTACCCTTCAGCCTTGCACCCCCTCCCCCACAATTAACTTTCAAAAATGAATATTAGTATGAATAAAACTTCTGCATCTGTTTTTCTCTTTCTATTTTTAGCCGCTTATTATCTTCTGTTTTACGCTGTTTCTCTTTCTTTTTTTATTCAGTTTTTTGCTGCCCCCCCCCCCCCCATCTTAAATTTTGCGCCATAGATGACCAACTAGTTTGCCTAGCGGTTAAACCGGCCCTGGGCACAAACAAACGTGTGACTCCACTGTCTTTCAATTTAGTTAGCATCTTCTCACATTGGTGGGCTATGAACACATCAAATATTGCAACTGTCTGCTGATTGCATGTTTTGTTCACTTTATGGACAGTGGTTTATGTAAGAGATCATACAGACGTACTTTAATAACCGATTGGCTTAGTGTTTTTGGCTGCATCAACTTCCTTTCATGTTAAGCACTCAGACGAAAACACAGTGTAAGTGATTGATCCTGACAGTTGTTTTATAGAGGTGGTAGTATTGTTTTAGTGTTGTTGGATATGTCGGCTTCCACTGATGTTATTCACTTGGACGAAAACAGTGTAAGTATTAAACCTGTCAGGTCTTTGATTTGTGCTCATACATGTGGTAGTATTGTTTAAAACATTCAAATGACTGCCATTTGCATCGGCATAGTTGTATTCTTTATTTTGGGTATCTGTAGAGGCTAAAATACGAAATTAAACACTTGCTAATATGCAAACTTTGACAGACAAATCCACGAATTTAAGTACCCACGAAAATGTCTTTTTTTAATATACAAAACCACGAAAATTGAGCCCTACGAAAATAAATTATACTATAGTATGTCTCACTTTCCACTAACATGGGCTCAACAATAATAACCCCATGTCAATACAACCATTTGTTCTGGAGTAGCAGTAATATGATTTTTAAGATGAACACCATGGCAGCCACGTTGGAGATCGAATCTCAACCATTTACATCTTGGACCATCTACATATATCATAAGAAGTCTTTCAATGAAAGCACCATGTCAATATGAATATCTGTTGAGAAGTTGTAATATAATTTTCAGGACAGTTCATTCTTGACTTTATGAGGGGCATCAATTTCATTTAGGACCAACCATACCTCAGCATGAAACGGTGTGCTAAGTTTAGTGACTTTCCTCCAAGTAGTTTAGGAGATGTAACAATAAAGCTCTAAACTAAAAAACTACATTACTTTCTAAGATATAGAAATATCTTCCTGTGGAAACATGCATTCTCTATTATAATGCTTATATTTTGCCACTTTTTAACTATTGTGTCACTATTTGGGGAAACTGTTCCAAAAACAATATTGACAGACTTTTAAAACTACAAAAAAGAGCAGCACAAAATACACTTGGAAAACCATTTGATGCACCAAGCAAGCCTCTCTTCCATGAATTGAAATGGCTGGATTTATCTAGAAGGATTGATTACCAAAAAAAGCATTTTAGTGTACAAGTCTCTTCAAGGAATTTCTCCGCAATATCTTCAGGAATTTAGTAACAAACATATCTAGATAAGGATTAAGATCTGTTCATGATGGGAATCGGCGACTTCCCAAGCCAAAGTTAAAAACCTTCAAAAAGTCTCTGCAATACTGAGACGCTTTCATATGGAACAGTATTCCTCAAAACATCAAAAAGGGTGATAATCTAAAGTTATTTAAAGAAATGTGTTTTTCTTACATGTTTAACAACATCCGATTATTGTCATAATATACAGATGCTTTATATTATGTTGCAAATATTGTATATAATTTTACCGCATTTTAAGCACAACGTCTCAAGTATTGTACTGAGTTATCTTCTATAAACAAAGTATTATTATTATTACATGTATTATTATTATTATAAGAAACTTGTACTAACATGCAGATGGCAGACAATGGACAACAGGCCATCACTTAAGTTCTTCTGGTCTTTGACTATTAAAGCAAAAAACTTACCTCAGATGCCTTTAAACTTGTGATTAACATTCTTGGTTAGAGAATACTCCTATGTGGCTATTTCATCCTGCAAAAGTTAAAAAATAATATACTGAAATACACTATATGGGGTTTCGTCTTAAAAATGGTTGTAATGGTAATATAATATCACCAATTGACTCCAACTGCCTTGGCACCAAATAACCTACTTGTGTTGCTGTGCTGTAAAACACCAAACCAACAACTATCAAAAGTATCCAATTTGATAGCCTTAACAACGAGTCTTCAACATTCAATGTACTACCTGAATGTACATGTACTTGATATAAATTACTGTGTTCCATTGCTTGAATAATAATCATTATTACTGTGTTGATTGATAAAACATTTTCTTCTTTTGCCTGACATTGTCTTAGCAATAGGAAATTCTCTTATCACAGCTTGTGACAAACGGTCCTCATGAACCCACCGACTAAATTTCCTACTCCTAAACTTAACTTTGTACAATTTTCATTTTGTCGACAACATAAGGTTTATAAAGTTATAGCCACTGGACACATTGTGATTCATTTTCATTCTGGGTGTCTGAATTGGTATTCTTCTCCGATTGTATGTCATCTTGTAATGCCTCTCTATCAAGGTCAGGTGTATGATTGTTTGCCCTATCCCTAGCAAATTGTGGAGATGGGTTAGTGGGTCTCAGTTCAGGATTTGTGAATGACTTTAGTCTATTTACATGAACACATGACCTGAGCATTTTGTTATCTTTACAATCTCAGAGTTTGAAGGTGTCATTTCTAAACTTCCTGACAATGTAATACAGTGGCAGAACTTTGGAGAAAGGCCTACTGGTGTACTACTTTGAAGGAGCCAAACATTGGCCCCAACATGTAAATATTGTTGTTTTGCCCTTTTATTGTACTGATGCTTATAATTTTGTTGGGCTTCTTATATGTTCATTTTAGTGATGTCTCTAAAAACTTCAATTTTCAAGTAGTTGTCCAGATATCTTCTATCAGATTTTCCAACTGAATTAGAAGATATGAGGGCAGTGTCAATAGACATACATTTACGACACTCTCGGTTAAAGAGTAGAAAATATGGTGGGTACTGTGTTGAGATGACATAACCCAGAAACTTAGCATGATACTTGGAAGCAAAGTCAGGCCAATTGCTACGGTAAATTCAGATATAACATGGTTGCAAAATGGTCTTCATTACAGTAAGCTTTCAAGGTTTGTGAAAGCGCACCATTCAAATTCTCTACAGCTGCATTAATTTCTGGATGGTGTGAACTTGTAATTGTGTAATCTGGATGAGCCCAGACATAAAATTCTTACCCATCAGTTAGCATGGGATCAGGTGAACCATAATGACAGATGAACTCATAAAGTATAAGAGCCACCTTGGAGGCTCCATAAGAGACAAGAGGGAAGGCTTCACACCTCTTACTGAATCAGTCAACAATCGATAACCCTGTTTTGTCTTTGAGACCAGGCCTAAGATGTCCATGTGAATTCCATTAAGTGTGGCATCCATGTGATGTATATCATGCTTTGACCTCACAAAGAATTCACATGACTTTTACACAGAATTGCATGTCTTGATACATAGTGGGCCAAAAATATTTGAGTCTGATTGCATTATAAGTCCTTACAATTCCTTGGTGACCACCTGTCAGAACATCATGGTCGGGCAGTAAGATGTCAATATGTGCTTTTTTGGGGAATACCAAATTGCTTGACTACCTGATCAATCTTATGTTGTTTGCCCCCAGGATAATAGCAGTAAAACTACAGCTTATTTTCAAGTACATGCCAGTAATCATTTGCCTTGGTTGTGATACACCATGCTGTTTTCTCATCTCCAGGTAGATCCTTTTGTTTCAAGTACCTAATAAAGGAACCTTGCTATAACATGCTTCATTATAAAATAAATTCAGATAAAACATGGTTGCATCACAGCTCCCAGTTTTTTGTCTTAGATGTCCCTACAAGTGCTTTCACTATTATGCCACACAGTGACACCTTGTCATCTAACACTGCTGCTATAGTATTGCAGATATTTGTACCGACATGTACTTACCCATTCACACATGGATTACAGACCTAAGTGCTTTGTAAACCCTAACTGTAAGTGAAAACCCATGTTAATATAACTATCCATTTGGGACAAATGGAGCCATATAAAGATTTTCAGGAAGCCATCAAGGCAAACATTTTGTACATTTACGCTGGATAAGCATTATTTTCATATAGGAAGAAATTATATATATAGCAAGAAACAAGCATTTTGGGTTGCTTGTTTTATTGTTGATATTGCCACCCATTTAGATGTACATGTAGCTGTTATGAGATTTTTCAACATTTTTAGGATGTCAAACTGTTGTCAGTTTTATTTAGGACAAATGACATAAAGTGAAAACCCCATGCTGATAAGACCATCCTCCTAAGAGTAATGATAACAAGATTTTAAAGATGGCCACCATGGCCATCATGTTGAAGCTCCGATTAGGACCATTTTAATTTAGGATTAACTAGATGTAATAAGATGTCTTCAAGTGAAAGCAAACCCCATGTCTATCATATTCATCTGTTCACAAAATGTAGGTATAACAAGATTTTCAAGATGGCTACATTTCTATATACATGTTGTACCAATTAAATACAAGTATTTTAAGCATGTAGGTGAAAACCTCATGTTTCTACAACTATCCATCATGGAGAAGTAGAAATAACTCAATTTCAAGATGGCCACCATGGCCATCAAATACAGGTATAAGGTTCCACTCCACAGTTTCATATTCTGCACAGGTCGGAATTTTTAAATAAAAAGCAAATCCTGACATCGGACCTATGGGATAATGTGTTATTTAAGCAGAATCTATGAATGCTTTTGTTGGTTTTAATCGGTTTTATTTAAGCATTCATTACATACATGTACCTGATGATTCAGGTATCGAGCTCCATATAATTAACACAGAGTTCAAATGCAAAACTATGTAATTAGTCCAATAAATCAGTGTTGATGGTTTGGGATCTATAATTAACACAGAGTTCAAATGCAAAACTATGTACTTAGTCCAATAAATCAGTGTTGATGGTTTGGGATCTATCTCAACTATTCATTAAGCATTGCAATTATTGCAAATAGATCTGTCCACAACACATTAATGCACATATAGACTGCTTTTCAACTGTTGTTTCTGCTAACTCTTAAATTACAATTAGTACACTGGGCCTTTTGACAATCTGTACATATTTCTGCATCAAAATGGATGTCTGAAAACTTGTAAATCCACATGGAATAACACAATCATACTGCCTGTTGCCATTTCAAATTACTGGGTTACATCTGACAGATAATTGGCTGTTTAATCAATATCAAGGAACGAATCAGATGTAACTTCACTCGTTCAAAATGATCATTTTGGTCATGTGACTCAAGCATCTCTGGATATGTCACATGACTAGTATGTGATGAATAACTCATAAAGTGACTATTATCATAGTTCAATAATGCATAAAATTACAAAATGGACGGATCAATTTGACATAGCAACCCAAACTGCTCAGAACACTGTCAAATTAGTCCATCCATTTTGTAATTTGAATTTTGATGAATTGTTCGAATGTGATGACAGTCACATGATAACAGTCACATGAGTATATAATAGAGTATATTCTAAGCTTGATCAAAATCAGATGACAAATATGGCCTCCAGAGTAGTAACAAGCTCAGCCAATCATATGCAAGATCACTCCAAATAATATTCATGGATCCAACTCATTATCAAACTCATCTAAGATCTTGAAGATACAAGCCCATTTCCAATCAGATCAGAATTATGTCTTCCAGTGTAGTAACAACCCCAGCCAATTTAATGCAAAATTATTTAATTAGTATACATGGATCTCACTCATTATTGAACTCATCCAAGATCTTGATGATATAAGCATATATTCCAAGTTTGATCAAAAGTATGACCTTTATACAGGGTTTTTCTTTTTTCTTGGTGTTATTTTGGCCTTCCCATGAATCCATCCGCAGTGTAAATGGTTCACACAATCCTTGATTATGGTTAACTAGACTCATACAAGAAGGACAATATGAGATTTTTTTTGCAGGTGGAAAAAGCCATGGTTTGAACCTTTACTTATAGCAACTCTGGTACCAAAACCAGTACCTTTTAAATTAGCCAACAGCAATCGCATCATTGTTCATCAATTGATTGAATTGATTTTACTAAAAGAGAGTAAAGTTTCAAGAGTAAATAAATCTATAATGAGAGTGAAACAGACAGAATAACTGTAATATAATAACGGCAGTGCATGCTGTTTTCTTATGAGAATTTTATTAAAAACTCATGGGATTCTTTATGAGATCTAGTGTTAAAAATGGATTCGTTTTTGGAATACTTTTTAACAAAAGAGGCACGGGAGGGGGTGTAAAATTTTAAAACAAGAGTACCATACATGGCACATTATATGCCCATCCCTTGTTTAATAGTCCTCTATGAAGGCACTAGTACAGTATGGTTGACTCTAGCAATTATGAGCCAAAGGCTCGCAACGACCTCTACTTTTGGTCAAGGTATGCACTCTTGAAATAAACTTTATCTGCAAAAATCATTACTTTCTTATTCAACCTACCATTACCATGACCACTAACCTCTGGACCCCACAATCAATGGATTTCTTTATTACCATAAGTGGAAGCCATCCACAAAGTTTGGTTAAAGAACTAACTCTAGAACAAAAGTTATTTTGCAAACCATTTTTTAAACCACAATCAATATGCCTCATGTTTCAGTCAGTGACCTTGACCTTTGACCTTTTAACTCCAAAATGTATTGGCTTCTTCTTTTCCCCAAGTGCAAACCATCCACACAATTTGGTCCAGGTATGTAATGTAGAACTAATGATATTGTACAAACACTATTATTAATCTTTCAGTCACAGTGACCTTGAAATTTGACCTTTTGACCACAACATAAACAGGCTTCTTCCTTACCCCAAGTGCAAGCCATCCACAAAGTTTGGTCCAGGTATGTGATATAGAACTAATGTTATTATGTGGAAACTATTTTTCTTTCAATCAGTGACTTTTACCTTTGACCTATCAACTATGAAATCGATAGGGTTCTTCATTACCTTAAGTGCAAGCCATCCACAAAGTTTGATAACTGTAGATGGTCAATGTACACCTTGATAGTGCTGTCAGGTGGCACATACCACTGTCACCTATAATGATCAAGATATAGTCAAACCCACTAAACAGTCAGCTTTATATAGCGGACACTTGTTCTCAACAGCTATTCCAATTCCCCCCCTCAGCAAATTTCCAATATAAAAATTGTGAATATAAGTCACCCACATTCCAGAGTCAGCAGATGGGTGTTTCCTTACCAAATAATGGTTTCTCACTGCTTTGAGTGGTCACTGGAGCGTATGAACAGTGACTGCTCAGTGTATGCAAACTAAACTTTTGCATCAAGGCACTGTTTACCTGAAGGCATATCATGTGAATCAATGTGTAAACATTTTTTATCTTGCTTGTACTCAATGCACTCAAGTCACACTTGTCAATGCAACTCAAAGGTGTCAATATGTCTAATTCAAACTGTGAGGAGGTTTTTATCCTTAAGGGAGCAGGTAGAAACAATTTATATGCTGTTTTTGAAAAAAAACAGTTGTGTTGTTGCAGCAGAAATAGGAGTCACCTTTTGTGCCAGTGTATGACATGTATAGTTCATTACTGTAATTTATTTGCCTGTGAATTAAAGCTATCTGTGATGATAAAAGTTAATCTTTGAGGAGAGATACGATTTACAACCCTTTTCATTAGGGTCAGGGGTTATTCATTATTTTAAAAACTTGCTTGTTTATAAAACACAGGCAAGGTTTCAATTCATGTCATACTAATAATAACCGCATAAGACTTCTTTTCATTCCCTGTTCATCACAGGCCTCTCACATAAGTCAACTGTCTTTTGAGTTCTACAAGTTATGCAACTGATTAATCCAAATACTTTTGAATTGTGGACAGCTTTTTCTAAGTCCAATTATACAAGTTGGCCCAACAAATGGTCCTTCCTCTGTTTCATAGTCATATGTAAGCTATCAATTCACAGTGACATTTTTGTTTTGTCAGGGTGCACAAAACAAACTCAGATCAGTGATATTTCTAAGAGTCAGTGATGACTTGATTTATAGGATGGATTAAAGTGAGCAGGATACAGTAATCTTCCGTGGAACATAAGTTTAGGTAAGAACAACATATAAATGTATTTTATGATTTTGCTGAATAGTGCATTAAACTAAATCTACTGATAACGTAATAATAATAATAACAACACATGTAATACTACTACTAATAATAACGATAATGGCATTCAATGACTGGTATCTGTTCAAAACCGAGTTTGATAGGTGAACCGGCATACAGAGATCACCTGTGAAAATGGCCAGTTTGACCTTTTCCCATGGGAGACCGCTATTGACAAGTTTGTATTATCAAGAGAATGTCACCTGTGCTCACTCAAGGTGCAACAATGGATGGTGGAGAACTCAAGGTTACTGTGCAGAAACCATTTACCGGTATCTTCTTTCAATCGCAGTTATTTTGACCTTTGACCCCAAAATTGAGAGGGTTCTTCCATACTTGATGTGCAAGTCATCCACAAAATTTGGCAACTTGATGGTGGACAACTCAAGTTTTTGTGCAGAAAATAGTAACAGACAGCTGGACGGATGAACAGATGGAAAGATGGCAGGAGGCCAGACAACACCATTAGCCTTATGGGGGGAGGGGGGAAGTGTATAAAAAATGAAAACAGGGAAGATTTTATGAGTGTGTACACACACACACACATATATATATATAATATATATATATATATATATATCTATATACACACACACACATGCACACACATTGAGATAGATGGAATACCTGTAATCTGCAATATAGATATCCGTAGTTTATTTCATTTTGTTATTTTAATATTTTAAGCAATACTCATGGGATTGTGTGACACTGAGTGTTTAAAAGAGATTCCTTTTAAAAAGCAGTGGCTTGGGGGGTTGGGGGGGGACACTTGTAAAACAAACAAAACCAAAAAAATATGAAGAAGGGATGGTTTCACAATGATATATATAGATATAACTGACATCAGCTACACTAAATAATACTGGTATTAGTTTCAGCATCAACAAATTGCCATACATACATCCTAGCATACTTCTAGGTGACCATGATCAAGGTCAGTGAAAAAGTCCCCACTGGGGATAGATGGATTTTTAAAAAAAATACTAACTATTTTATAGTTTTCTCCAGGACTCTCTGTGGCTTGTACCTGTATCTATATCGGACTAAAAAAAAAGCATAAAAATGCTAAAATTTGCATGAAAACGATTCAGTTCTTTCAAGTATTTTGAATTTTTAAACAACCTTCAGCATCTCCATGCAAACACTATTCAGGGCTCTCAAAAGAGTTTCAGGATAAGGGGTCCTAGACTCTTCCCTTACGAAACTCAGAAGTTCTCAGCCTATTTCTGAGAATCCCTGGCTTAAACTTGCGAGTCCCTCACTTTCAAAATGATAGAAAAGAAAAGAAAAAAGTAAACAATCATTATTATATTACACATCTGAATTAACTTCTCAGCCTCATAAGATCAAATTAGTGAGAAAATATTTTTAAGTAATTGTCCCAAAAACTTTATATCATACTGCACTCTACCATCTGCAAACTAGTTTTTTTTACATCTATTAGTTTCTTTACTTTTTACTGTTCTTTGACTTAACAAATGTATGTATGGCATTCTGGTTATCGAAGTCTTCAAGTACAGGATGCTCCTCCCTTATTCTATTAATTTATTCACTATTTTATTGTATGGAACTGTGCTGCTTTGCAGTCAGCATTTTTCACACTAATTTTGAGAGTTTTCTCAACAGCATATGGGATTGTCTGTCTTTTTGCATAGCATGGCAATCAGAAATTGCTTTCAATGTACCACCTTATTCCACTTTTTTAAACCTTGTGAACTGCTTCTCCCACTCAAGTCTCTAAGTTCTCATGTTCACAATTCTGCCATGATTTTTATCAGCATCAGTTTTCTTTGTTGTCTTCATTTGTGCTCTCAATTTCATCTATTTTTTTGCATTTATTAGCATTAGGGCAATTTTCACCACAAGTCCGTTTCCCAACAAATGAAAATAGATCTTGCTGACTCATTTTTACAACTCAAAGTACTTTTCTGCACTCTTTTAAAAGGTGTTTACTGATACTATGGTGCCCTAGTCTAAATCACATGTACTGAAGTAGAAGTTATTATTATTATTATTATTATTGCATATTAATGATTGGACAGTATTGTATTGTCCAACTCAAACTCTGAGAAAGCTTTGATTACTTCATTATACACAACATCACAAATTTAAACACTGTTACAACAACAATGGACATCATTTATTTGCTGAACAATCACAGGTGCTTACATGCACATTCAATAGAACAACTAATTCTTTGAAGCCATCACATCAGAGAAGGATTAACTGTTAATTAGTCACCCTGGCTTCATGCCGGTTTACCTAAGTCAACCATCAGCTATTCTGCAGATCTGCCATGGCTGACCACAAATATAAAACGGGGAGCGTCATGGGGGAAAATCAGGCATGTCATGGAGATGCATTACACAGATAAACAGTGTGTCCTCCAAGAATTTCATGTGTATTTAAAGCTTGGGTCCATGAGAGCCCTAATCCATCGTATCCATTCCCATTCCAACTGAATGGTTTGTCTATTTTTATTGTTACTCCTGCACTATGAATTTGGAACCCAAAATAACTCTGTAATCTGGACTAGCTTCATGCAAATGGATGTACAAAATAACTCTGTAATCTGGACTAGCTTCATGCAAATGGATGCACAAAATAACTCTGTAATCTGGACTAGCTTCATGCAAATGGATGCACAAAATAACTCTGTAATCTGGACTAGCTTTATGCAAATGGATGCACAAAATAACTCTGTAATCTGGACTAGCTTCATGCAAATGGATGCACAAAATAACTCTGTAATCTGGAGTAGCTTCATGCTAATGGATGCACAAACTGATTCATTCGCCTTAAAGTAGATGCACATGAGGGTTTCTCTGTAATAAACAAACAGTAATGCTTTTATTTTAGTCATATGTAGATAGGGATACAAGCCCCCAGAGAATCGTGCAGAAAATTGTTTTCTTACTTCATAAAATTTTAATGGCTTGTGGGTCTACACACGATTGAAGCTGCGCTCGCTTCTCCTTTGTTTTGCTTATTTAATGATACAACTACTACTAGTAATTATAATAATACTAATAATTAAAGGTAAAATTGGATGGAGAGAGAGGGCGAGGCTCTCATTCCTTTCACCATAAGGCACAACAATTAAGTGTTCCCTGCGGACACAATTTCATAAATCCATTGCAAATGCAGTTTGATGAGAGAGCTGTTGATATTCAATCTTACAGAATAATAATGATACACATAACGACCGGATGATACGTAGTGCAATAGTTACTTACACTTTGCATTTTCACACAACATTCATCAGTGTGATACATAGCACATTAACATTAGCGCGAATTGACAGCGACCGGAACCGGAATTGATTGACCAATGTTTAATATAATTTTTTTTATCTCAATGGATAGTTTCGTACTGACTACCCCATCCACAACCACCACGAATCGTAAGGTAGAGGGCATGAGCCTAATAAGCATGAACCTTGTGTTTATAAATTCATACAAACTAAATCTGCAATTTAGCTTAAATTTACTTTGAGCTATACTTGAAAATGGATTGAGTTTTTTTGGTGAATACCTTAGACTAGCACAGGAGATCAATGCGTAACTGGGGCTTCAAATCAACGACCAACTTGCTTTACGTGTTTATGTATGTCTGCTACAGATGTAAATATCTCAAAATCGAGAAGGTTGATTGGTAATGAGAAGTATGTCAATTTGTTATAATAACAGTGAACTTCAATTATGCACAGGGCCAATATTGTTTTGTTTCTTTTTTGAGCCACCTTGTCAGAATAAAACTTCAAAATAGCCCTTGACTGTCGGAACTTAAGACTATAAAAGAGGATTTTAGGGGAATGTTTTGTTCAGTGTAAAAAGCTATCGATTTGTACATATGCTAGTATGGTTCCCTGCTTCGTATGCTCCCTGTGTTGCACTCCGCTAAATCGTCTGGTTCCCTGCTTCGTATGATCCGTACATTGCACTCCGCTATACGAAGACTTCGTATATGGGGGCGCTCTACAGATATTACGTACTTCTGATTGGGGACAGGTGTAAGATGAAGTTGTTTACATTTGCAACATGCACATTGGAGAGAATGTTGGCATACCTCTATGCTTCTTTTATGTACTGTGGCTGAAATTTCTTTACATATTGTACTTGTGGAAATTGGACATGATCTAAGCACACAGCAGACAGAAATGGCCTCTCCAAAGTATTCGAAAAATCAGCACCAAGTACTCAAAAGTACACTATTTTCAGCAGTTATTAAAATAGGGAAACGAATTTTGCCAGAGTAGGCAATACCAGCATCTGAAAGTACAATGAATGAATTACAAATTATATAAAAAGTAAACAAAGTTATCCTCTCTTTTTTTTTTTTTTTTTTTTTTTACATTTGAAGTCTAGGAAGTGAAAATGACCAAGCGGAGCTAGCATGTTTATTTAGAGGCGCACATCTTAAGTAAGACCAAGCTGTATACTCTATAACATAAAATTGCACCCATCAATCATACACCAAAATAAAGGGAATTCAAAGTTCTTTTAACAATACCTAAGATATACAAAGTCTTTTTTAAAATACCACGACAACTAGTTAGGAAAAACCGAGTAATTCTTTTGCTTTAAAAATCTAACCCCCTATGCAAAATACGAAACGTAGGAGCGCTACTATATATAGTAGACTGCAACGCAGTGAGCATACGAATCAGGGAACCAGACTACGAAGCGTGGAGGGTCGACGATATATTACCGGTCTATTATTACTATAGTCTGTTTAATAAAAGTAGTTTTTATTGTAGCGTATCTACCTCGGTATTTATATTTTAAAATTATGGCTCCGTTTCAACTTTGTAATACTTAAAGTTTCGCATATTATGTTCCTTTTCCTATTGTGCAAATCTGTTCGTGAACTTTTTTCATTATAACTTTACAATCACATCTTTTTATAGGGATACTTGTTAACTGTTTGGCGGAGTTCTCACGGATCAACGCGAGCAGTCTTGTTGAACGAGACTACACATGCTTTTTGCTTTGGCTTCCTTGGTGCAACGATGAAAGCCGAAGCAGCCGGGTGACCCAGGCTACTGTAAACAATGTGGTGGATATCGTTGATACTTTCCCCAAATTTCCCCTAATCTCTTCATTCAAAGAGTGAAGAATTTGTGGTGAAGTTTGAGAAACATAAAAATGGTTAAGCAAACAATCCAAATATTTGCTCGTGTGAAGCCAACGAAAGGAAAGACCGGTGTAAGTATCCGTAATCGATAGAAGCTCGTCAGTTGAGTGACTTCGTCTTCGGTGTGATGAATGGTGTCAACACAAAATTTCCCCTCCTGATCCCGTATTCACAACACGTTTTGAGCACGAATCTCAGCCTTCACCCCAAAGTCTCAAAACTTTAACGTTCTCCTAGATTCCACACAAAAATTCCAGTTATATACCACAACTGTCAAAAATTCGAATAAGTGCCCATGACCTTAATATGAAATACAGTGCTTATAATTAGGAAGCACTTATCTATGTTTAAACGCATGAGTAAACATTCCTTAGGGCCCTAGTGTGCAGCAGATTGATATATGGTACCCATGTGACTCAAATACTCCTTTTTATATGTCACATGTGATTAGCCAAATTTGCAGCTATGCTTATGTCATAATGGGTCTATGTAGTTTGTTTACTGATTACTCCAGTAGTACAAGTCATACAGGTCATGTAGGCGTTCCATACTGACTATTTTAGTAATGGGTGTCTTTTTTTTTTTTACTTTGATTACACATAGCTTTAAATGGCAATTATTCACTTTATTTGAATCCTCATACATCCATATTCCTTTGGAAGGTCATTATTTACACGTCCCGAGAAATACATATTAAGGCAAAATTCAGTGTTACAGTACGTGGACATTCTTGGACGCAGTCAACCTAAAGGTCCAGTACAAACCGGCTGTGATGTCACAATGAAAGCTGCGCATTTTGAACACGTGTATTACCCTGTTAGTTGTTATGATAGACCCGACATCCTTTTTCTTGACCCAGTTTAGTACCTGGCCAGCATTGTAAAAGTCCATAGCAGTCAATAATTTTTGTCTGCAAGTTTTTTATGACATTTAAGGTGCAGAGCATTCCACAATCAGGATTGAATAGACTTTGATTAAACTATATCTAATAGTAAATTTTAGAGCAAAAATGAATATTTTAATTAGTTTGAGTAAATGCGCCGACATGACCACATCGACATATGCTTTAATAAACTTCATGTACCCATTTCTGTCGGTGCATGATGCAATGGCAGATCTGGGTCTGTGCAGTTTGCAGTTGGACCAAACTTATAAGCAAGTATATATGGTAGCATTACATGTGTATTTTTTTCTCTGAGCAACAAATTTCTTTATTCTGATCTATTCAGGACTCTTCAAGGGTCATGTGTTCTAATAATAAACACTTTTAACATGATGCCCAGCAGACTGTACATCACTAGATTGTGTGATTCAATACTACCAGAAGTGACTCATTATTGCCTAAACAATGACTGTTGTGTAATCATTAATTATACACAACACTAATACATTTTGAAGAATACTTATAACTTAAAAGAGTTCAGGCATTTGTCAATGGAACAACACAAAAACATGAATGGAACACAGTTTGATTTATGATTCTATAGACATTGTCTAAAAATTGTTTCATTATTACATAAAAAGCACTACAGCCAAAACCTACCGTATATACTCGATTATAAGTCGACTCGACTATAAGTCGACCCCCCCTTTTTCATGGCTGCAAAAAGCCAAGTCAGCTATGACCCTCCTATAAGTCGAGGTGTTTTTTGCAAATTAAATCCGTCTGCAAGGGGTGACATGTCATCACTGAGTCAGAGCTGCACTTAGGAAAAATAAATGAGCCAAACTGGATAGATAGATAGGACAAATAAAAACAAAAAGCAATGTAGAATAAATAAAACTGTATTATTGAGCTGAATATGTATAAATTTACAACTTACATTTTGTCCATCTTCGTGTAATGAAATCCATATAGCTTAACATTTTTAATCCATTTATATGATAAATCCATGAATTGGATTATAGGTCACATACATGTATAAAATTGGTATCCTATAAATGTCACTGTCTAATGTCCTCTGGTTCAAAGCCCAAGAATTCATCCTCATCATCAGAGTTACCAAATAAAGTAATACATTCCTCCAATGTCATCCTGTCATCGTAAACATCATCCGACTCCGAATCTATTTATATGATAAATCCACGAATTCAATTATAGGTCACATACCAGTATAAAAATAGAAGTTCAGAATGATCCGATTCACAATATCCCATAATATATTAATTCCACACGTCGTGCAAATAAACAATGAAAGTTGAGTCCACTTTTTTTGTGATTCACGGTATCCTATAAATGTCACTATCCAATGTCATCTGGTACAAAGTCCAAGAATTAATCCTCATTGTCTGATAAAGTTCTGAAATCCTACATCGTCGTCTAGTCATTGTAAATCGTCGTCGTCTAGTCATCGTAAATCTCGTCCGACTCCGATTTTCGGCTTTACTGTCATATGCGGGTGCTTATGCAAAGACTGAGCTTGGGCTCTGTGAGTAACACTTTGATCATAAAGTCAGAAATCTATTAAAGGCTGCAACTGAACACATGTCAATTGTGCGGCAAGATCACAGGGAGTTCAAATAGCCTCCCTCTGTTATTTGGCACTGAACTCGCGGCTTGATCAAAGGCGTTGTCACGTGGGAAAACAAAGAGTGTGATGTGTTTACAAGCAAAGAGATTAAGGTCAAAGTATATGCACAGGAAGTTGTAGAACTCTACTTGGCACTGAACAAGTATAGATTGGCAGCTCGATCAAAAGGATTGTCAACTTGAAAACAAAGTGAGTCCCTTTACAAGCCAAAGGCTTATCGGCCCACGTGCACTGGCAGATAACTTGGGAAATATCACTTGGGAATTAAATCTGACTTGTGGAAAAGGAAAATACAAATTAAATCAAAACTTTTATTGCATCAAGCACAGTCTTTATACAGCAAAACACAAATATTAATACAAATACAGGTTGTTCAGACTTGCACGAAAATGGAGGCAATATACTTACTAGTAAACACCCACGGTAAACATTGATGCACACTTCATTTTGCGGTAGGTAGTATTTAATTTACCGGTAATATTTTCAAATTAATAAAATCCAAATAACTGTAGATACATGTATTGTGTAATGAATACCGTCATGAAACGGATAAACACAGTGCATACCATATATGCATTACTGCATAGGAATAGTGGCATGAAAACGTAAAAATATATGAATTGACAGTATTTTTATGTACTGCAAACATCTAGAGTTTCCAACATTACCCCAAGATTTTTTTATTTTTTTAATGTCGCGCTTATAAGACGACCCCTACTCTGTATGAGTCAAATTCTAAGTAAAAAACGTAGACTTATAAGCGAGTATATACGGTAGGTTAAATGGGCATAGCTTTATGTATATGCTGAAATATAATATTGCATGTGCAGACTGAGTGCTTCTCAAGTGGAAGAATATGTTGGGACAACAGCAATATAGATATTGTATGACATGATGGAAATGTTTGACATAGCCTATCATGTGCATTCGTCGCATGTACGAAGGAAGTCATTCTGCATTGCTTGAGCTCAAAGAAAAGAAATTTCAGACACAGGCCCAGACCTGGTGACTTTAAATAAATCACAAACCCTGACTCAAATTCCACTTGCCCTGACTTTTATTCCATGTTCCCGAAAGGGCCCTAATTTTTAATATGAAAAGAAATAAACAAAATCATATTAAATTGACTTGTGTGTTTATTCAGATCTCAAAAACATTCACGTAAGGCAATGTCTTCCTCCAGGTCCTGATGTGAACCATTGTCCAATTGCTCCATCAATGTCCTCCTTACTCATTGGATCAGCAGTGTTGATATTCATTAGCAAATGAAGCGTGTCTTGCTTTACACAATTTCTCTTTACTTTTGATGTTGTTCATAGGCAGCGCCTAATATGTTTAACCAGTGTTGCATTACTTACGCAAGTGTTTCTAATGAAATCATATTTCGGTAGGTCTTTCCTTTTTATCTCACCTCTGTCAAAGGATGGCCAATTTTTAATAAAAGACTCAAAAGCCATCATGGACCACCTTTGATCCCATTATTACTTATAACACCTCAAAAAACATCCCACATATGGCCTAAGCTCTCCAGATTACAACAATAAGGTAATCAATTAACACTTTGTTCTGTACACATGTTAGCTTTAATCTGATTACTCAGCCATGCACCACTGCACCAGTCGCAATGACTGCTGGAACAATTTTTGTCCTCAGTAGACTGGTTCTGACTGGTTTCTGTAATGTGTGGATAGAACATGTAAGAATAGCTTATTTTTCCTTTTTTTTTATTTTAATTTAAAAAAAATTCAGTTCATTTTCAAAAGCAATAGATTTCAGCTATCAAATGGTATGTGCGATAGATGGCCTAAAAAACAGTATTTTTGTCCAACTGCTGGTAGAGTCACAAGTATGTAAATGTCAAGTGAACAATGATTATAGGTAACCCAGGCAATATGTTCCCCATTCACGGGTCACATGTTCGCTTTGTCCACAAAGTTTACAGCTTTTGATAGATGTGTGGTAGGTAGACGATCTTCATATGGGTAAGGGGCATACATGGGGATAAATGTTAATAATTGACTAGTCCTTCAACAACTTGAAAATAAAAAAAATAATTTTGTCAGCGAGTTCAAAGTTTTCTCAGGCAAATTAGATTTTTTTTTGACAAGCCTGATGGGCACTTCACTTAGAATACAGGAGGGGCCTGATCTGAAATTGGAGGGGCCCCGGGCTTCGAGCTATCAGAATTTTTTAGCATTGATTAGATGAAATATTAATTTCTTTGATGAATATTGAAAATATATTTAAAGTCAAGATGTTGTATACGATAAGGAACATTTATTTTTGTTTGCTTTCTTTATTTTTTTGGTTATTTTTTTTGGACTGAAATTTGTATTGTCTATTAATGTATTCAACTGAGTAAATCATTAAAGAAGCCAGAAATAGAAAACTGGAAATGAAGGTTTCTTTTTTTACTGGACCACTGTGGAGATGATATGTTTACTATAAGAGTTCACTTCGTGCCCATCTTTCGCTGCACTCACTATTAATAGAGAAGGGATATCTTAAAATACCTAGAGAAAAAAGACTTGTACTACTTGCAGGAAAATAGAAGATGACAAACATTTCTTTTATACTGTACAAAAGTTCAGGATCAATGTTGAAAAGATCTCTCAGTTCATTTCAAAACGATACCTACAATGATGTAAGCCATTGACTGCAGAGATCATATATATTTTGACTCCCATGTGACTGTGAAGATGACTGTAATGTCATACTCTGGCTGAGTGCAGAAATGACATTGTATGCTCTGCAAGTGCCCTGTGTACTTCATTGTTGTTCATGATACAACAGCTGCAACACAAAAACCCATCCTGATTTACTGAAGTTTATATGGGGGTTATTTTCTATGGAGATTCAAATACATAACTCAATTAGATTACTTGAGAATGTTCATTAACAAGAGGTTTCTAGGTTCAAATAGATTTGACAATAAAAATATAGATAAAAGAAATTCATCCATGTTGATAAAAAACAAAACCCATTTCCATGTAATTGAGCTGGTGTGAACTTGTCAGCAAAACTGCCACACCATTTATTTACTGTTATATTTTTTTATCAGCAAGCGTATTATGATTTACCAATGAGCCAATGAAAAGCAGATTTTTTTGTGTTTTCACAAAACACAATCATTTTAGACACACAAAAAAATAATGGATTGATTGCTTATCCTGTCTTACATAAAATGATTTATATGCTTCATTTTAATGCCAATATAATAATAATGATTTCATAATTTGCTTCATGTTTCATTTTGCATTTTTTGGGAACTGGTATTTTCTGTTATTTGTATGCCATCAGGATCTAAGCAGGGCCTGAAATTAGTAGTAGTCTGCTAGCCTGAGGCTAGTGAATTTCTTGTCAGACTAGTAATTTTCATAATTTCAGTAGTACCATGTCTACTAAAGTTTCAGTTGTTGCCAGTCAGCATTTGTTTGAAGGACTATTGAAGATTCGGCAGGACTAGTACATTTCTCAATCTACTAGTCCTTCTAGCTACAAAGAAAGTCAGCCATAATTTCTGATCAGCAGCCTTATTCATTACCATCATCATCAGCAACATCTTGCGTGTCATGGTACAGTGTTTCAGTAAGGAATTTCTAACATAGGGGAGGGGAAGAATGGCACTTTTGTTGAAGAATGGGGAACTTTTTGTCATGAAGAGTATTTTTTTGTAATACAGACACTTCATATCAGGAATGAAATTTAAAATTTAATCTTTTTGGAAGTAGAAACAGACAAAAGCACATTCATAAGTTTACCATACATTATATAAACAGAAAAATAAGTAGAATAAACAAAGCAACACAGATATAAGAAGGTGTTTCTGGAGAGAGGCATATGGAGAGGGCTCTTGGAGTTGAAAGGAGGGGACTAAGAGGCACTCAGCGCAGTGGGAGGCACTGAAGTTTGGGGAGGAAGGCATCACTATTTCTGTCTATATGGGTTACTGTGATAATATTACTCATTCAATTTTGGTTTCTCTACCAGCCTGTGAAATTTAAATTATGTAGGTATACTCCAAGTACAGCATCTCATTTTTGGGGTTTTGTGCTTGAGTTTTATGCTCAGAAAGATTCAAGAATACAGGACCAGTTCTATATTTCAAAAATGAAGGGGGGATGGGGGTTGCTATTTATATAGTCTCATAAATACTTGTATTGACAGAAGCAAGTGAAAACTTGCATACTTAGAAGTAAGATACAGCATCAAAATGGTACTATATTTATAGTTATTACATAATTATTACCTCCTTTAACATTTGTCAAAGCATTTAGGTCTGATGCTCCAGTATCTAGCTAAAGGTCAGCTTTACCTGGATATTTCTGTCTATATTCTAAGGTCAGCTTTACCTGGATATTTCTGTCTATATTCTAAGGATTGCCAGTGGATAATGAAATTACCATATATACCCACATTTAAATTGAGTTGAACTGCAAACTGCATAGACCCAGATCTGCCATCGCATAATGCACCAGCAGATCTGAGTCTATGCAGTTTGTTAGGATTAATCAGTAGAACATACAACATAGACCCTGCTCTGCTGGAACATTATGTGATGGTAGATCAGGGTCTGTTGTTTTGCAGTTGGATTCCACTTATAGGCAAGTATATATGGTAACCCATGCATATAACTCCACAACTGTACAAGATTAATGGGATAGACTTCATTCATCCTGCAAAAAAGGCAAGAAAAGAATAAAAAAATGATGGATGTTGTATTTAAAAAAAACTGACATGTAAGCTCATTTATACATTTCATCAGATTTTTGCTAAATGGTTGACCGTTATATTGACTTGTTTGTTTGTAAGAACAGGCTGCCTCAAGCAATATCTGAATCTGTAATAAACCATAATAAAAAAGGACTATTTTATATTAAGAGGTACAATATTATTAGATATGTATGCAGATGTGTCCCCCTCCTCCTCTTTTATTGACTACCAGAGTCCCAATTTGGACTTGAGATTATAGCATATCCAACTCTATCCTAAGTACAAAGATACAACTTGAAATGCTGTATTATTTGTATTAACCATCAAAAAATGATGGATCTTGTATTTAAAAAAACTGACATGTAAGCTTATTTATACATTTCATCAGATTTTTGCTAAATGGTTGACCGTTATATTGACTTGTTTGTTTGTAAGAACAGGCTGCCTCAAGCAATATCTGAATCTGTAATAAACCATAATAAAAAAGGACTTTTATATTAAGAGGTACAATATTATTAGATATGTATGCAGATGTGTCCCCCTCCTCCTCTTTTATTGACTACCAGAGTCCCAATTTGGACTTGAGTTTATAGCATACCCAACTCTATCCTAAGTACAAAGATACAACTTGAAATGCTGTATTATTTGTATTAACCATCAAAATTGATAAAGATCTCAGTTACCATCATTTCAGAAAATGTTTTTAATGTAGCATATATTTGTATCACATTGTTTAATATATGCATTAAATTTAGATATCAAAATTAATATATTGGCAGGCCATGCTATGGATGAATTGGAAAAGTTTTCCTTTATCCAGCACATTGCCGTAATGAAGAATTTCATACTGTATATACTTGCATATAAGTCAGGTCCAACTGCACACTACACAGTCCCAGATTTGCCATCACATGATGCAGTGGCAGATCTGGGTCTATGCTGTTTGTTAGGATTAATCAGTGGAACAAACAGCATAGACCCAGATTTGCCGGTGCATGGTTCAACATCAGATCAGGGACAATGTTTTTTGCAGTTGGACCTGCCTTATGCTTGAGTACATATGGTAATTTATCACTATATGAAGCAGTTGAAGTTTGTGGTGCATGGAATGT
Organism: Margaritifera margaritifera; assembly: GCA_029931535.1. Lineage (NCBI taxonomy): Eukaryota > Metazoa > Mollusca > Bivalvia > Unionida > Margaritiferidae > Margaritifera > Margaritifera margaritifera. The sequence goes on along the minus strand of JAQPZY010001653.1, from coordinate 1,735,412 downwards.
GTTTATATGTGTGAGTTAAATAGTATTTATACCATTCAGTTCACCTAACTTCATTGATAGTAATATGTTCTATTGCTATTATATGGTAGTATCATAATGTTGTAAATCAGAATGTTTTCCTGTAACCAATACTATATATAACTTCCATAATTTCTTTTTTTTCAAGGTATATGAATGTGATACTGATGAGGAAGGACTACCAAGGCTGACTTTCACTGTCCCAAGGGAATTGGCAGATGGCTTTATCAACAACAAAAGAGAACATTACAAATTTCGGTAATAACACTTTTACGAAGTTTTCCCCCTAAACTGGGCTCTCAACAGAGTTTCAGGATGAGGAGTCCTGGACCCTTTACTCATGGAACTCAGGAGTCCTCAGTCTATTTCTGAGAGTCCCTGGCATAAACTTGCGAGTCCCTCACTTTCAAAAAGATAGAAAGGAAAATGAAAAAGTATGTGATTATTATTTTATTACATATCTGGATTAAATTCTCAGCCTTATAAGATCATATTGGAGAGAAACTATTTTTCAGTAATTGTCCCAAAAACTTTATGTCATACTGTACTCTACCATCTGCAAACTAGTTTTTCAAATCAGTTTCCTTTTTACAGTTCTTTGACTTTACAAATATATGTACGGCATTCTGGTTATCGAAGTCTTCAAGTATAGGACAATTCTCCATTATTCTAAATAAGTTATTTACTGTTTCATTATACAGAACTGTGCTGCTTTGCAGCCATAATTTTTCACACCAATTTCAAGAGTTTTTTCAACAGCATGCAGAATTGTCTGTCTTTTTTGCATAGCATGGCAACCCTCAACAACGATTAAAAGATCTGGGTTAAATTTGTGATGGCTAAAGGCCAATAGCTGCAAGTTAGTATTTCCATTTCGAGAGAAAGGATTTTGTTTTCCAGCAGTCTTACACCACTCACAAACTGCTTTTAATGTGCCATCTGATTCCACTATATGTTTCGTTTTTAACATGAGAGAGAGTTAGCTTTAGACCAAGATGCTCCAACATAATTAATGTTAACCCTGATGAATACCAGCTATCCCATTCAGATGAAGTTGAATTGTAGTAGTAATAACACATGGCAATAATACTTGCACCTCACACTGTGTCACTTTATCAGTGGTCAGTTAAAGTACAAACACTGATTGGCTAATTGTTCAGTCTGTATGATAATTGTGGTACATATCATAGTGGGTCACACTAAGGATTATAACTGAAGAAATTTCAATAAAGTAAGCAATGTTTCTCAGATATTTGTCATGAAGGTTTCACTGTCTTTTGACAATCTTAGTTCAGTCTTCCTATTAAGCTGAAACAGTTTAATTTTACTGAGGGGATAATACATGGTAGCTCCGACAACTCTACTTCAGTGATGCAGGTATTTCCTTGTTGGAATCAGCATTTGCATACATAATGTCAAAAGCAACTGTTATATAAGCTGCAAAGATGTTGATTTTATTATATCTACATTGCAGTACAGTCCATTATCGACAGACTCCAGAAATGAAAATACCAGTCAGTCTTGCCCCACCCAACCATAAGTTTTTGGACAGTTTTGTTTGAAATTATTTTCTTTGTCCCTACATTCTTGGAAATCAAAAAAGATCATGTTATTTTGTGTCCTAAAACATATAGGGTAAAGGCAGTAAGCAGGACAGGGATGGAGATCATTAATAAAGAAACACAGGACAAAACTTTGGGTGGGGGGGTTAAAAGAAAAAAAGGAAATAGTTTCCTTCAATGAATTTTATTTCCTTTCCTGACCAACATCTAGAGCATATGCACCCATGTAAAAGTCCTTGAAATGAAACCAAAAAATGAAATTGCAACAAAATCTGCTTTGAAACTAATTTACATAAGAAAACTAACAATGTTAACATTGCTTGTCTTAGCAACATTTCATATAGTTGCACCAGAAAAATTGTCATACCTGTCTTCAGAGACCAGGTTGTTGTGTATATACACACACACAACACACACACACACACACATATATATATATATACAACACCATGTTGTACTTTTTGATGTGTTACCACACAATACCAGAAAACAGAAACTGTGATCAAATGCTGATTAAAAAAAACAGAAATATGTGGTGATAAATCATGTACCATCAATGTGGATCCTTTACCTTCATAGTTCTAATACAACTGCAGTTCCATCCATAAGAGCCAGTACATTTGTTCTCTATATATCATCTGCCTAACAAAAAATGCTGAACAAGTCCTACATACTGCTTGTGCAGTTCAGTCTGTAAAAAATTGATTTACAATGAAACCTGTGTATTAAAGACACTAAAGGGATAAAAAAAATTGTACTTCATGGATAAGTGTCTTTAATACTAGAGATTAAAAACGGTCATAAATGTAAGACGAAGGATCTAGTCATATTGACCTTTACAAGCAGTTGTCCTGTATATGGAGTGACCACTAATGCAGGTTTTACATGTGATAAATAGAATCATACATACACGTATTTGATCATTTGAGATTAAATTTATGAAACTCATGGAACAACTTCATTCCTAAGTCTCACAAAAGGTTGAAATTGTTTATCTTGCTTCATCAATTTCATTTGAAATGAGCACTCGTGTACAATCCTACATTTATGTACAGTCATTCAACTCCTGTTTATCACCCACAGACTTAAGATATATATGGATCTGCTGCTGTAGCTTATTTTATAGCTTGTTATCATTGTCTGTCTTCAGATTCCAGCATATTTTTGACCAGAATTCCCAGCAAGATGATATATTTGAACATGTGGCCAAACCAGTGATTGACAAGTAAGGGATTATGAAAGCATGATGGCATTAAAAGGAATATTGCATTTTAATGTGATACATTTTACAAAAATGTCACTTTTTGCATCAGTTTGCATTAGATTTTTAAGCATATGTGTGCATTTATGCATATAGAATATTCTCACATACATGTGATACTCCACCCCCACCCCCCGATCTTCATGGAGATGCCCTGATTCAAGCTCTAAATTGTGACTGTGCAAAATATGCACTTTTTTCCCCCAACATGTCTTAGAGTTTTAAGTAAGTATTGGTACAATGTGCATGCATGCATACAAGATATTCACACACACGTGATGTTTCCATGATCTTTAGTGAGAGAGACTGCCTAATTTGGACTCAAAGAATTGTGAAAAACTGGAAATCTGCTAGAAGATAATGAAGAAGTTCCTTATTTATTGTATACAGTTTAGAAAAAAAATCTGTGTAAATGAAGTATCACATTTATATGGGTGCTACATTGGTCAAAATTGGTAAATTTTGGTTATTTCTCTTCATTTTTACTTTTAAATTTGTCATTAGCAAAATAAAATACATAGAAAGAACTAATATATTTGACATGAAAATACTGACTTGATACAGACTGAATTTTAAAGAGTAAGTCATCTTCTGTTAAAATATATGCAAACATTTCAGGCTTTAAATTTTAGATGCCATTATTTTGAAAACAAGTGGATCATTTATCATTTATCCAGACATATTACATTCCATGGGTGATAACCTTTTATGTGAAATAACATGTTGAAATTTCATGATTAGAACTTTTTTAAAAAATTATCAGGTTTTAGATACCACCCTTTAAGTTTTTTTTCTTCAGAATTTGTATATCCATCACTGTTGATAACTCAAGCAGTTTGGTCTTAAAGAAGAAAAAAAAATTTAACATTTTGGTTTTTGATATTGATGTTAGTGACAATGATATTACCAGTGGGGCAAATTGCATCAAAATCATTCAAAGAGTTTTAAAGGTCAGTTGTGGAGAAAATCTTCAAAATGTAAACTTTTCATGCTTTTTGTAGAACATTATGTAGAGATTTAAAATGTTTCTCTACTAAAAATATGCTCCAACCAAATTCCTGAAATTTACCCTTAAAATTAATGAAGAGTTAGGTTGTTCAAAATTTACCAACTGCCTTACTCCCTTGGTTAGATGTTACATTTCATATCATTCATGTATGAGCTGACCAGTCACTAGTGTACAAGTCTATTGATTGCAAGGTCATTTCAAGTAAAAATGACAGATTATGTGCAGTATACAGTCACAAATTGTGATAAAAAACAGACAACTGGCTATTGTTTTCCTTTTTCTTAATTTCTAAATGAAGAAGGACAAAGAAAATAGGGATTTTCTGAATAAACTGTGTCAAACCAGAAAATATTATGAAGAGCTTCCTGATTAGGCCCTCCTGCTTATTCTAATTTTTTAGCTCACTTGGACTATATACTTATATCATCAAGATCTCAGTCAGGTTTGATAATGAGTGAGATCCATACATACTAATGAGGTGATCTTGTAGCTGATTGACCGAGTTTTTTTACCACTCTGAAGTCCTTATTTCTGATCTGATTTTGATCAAACTTGGAATATATACTTATATCATACAGATCTCAGACAAATTTGATCATGAGCAAGATAAACACATATTAATGAGGAAATCTTGCATCTGATTGGCTGAGCTTGTTACCATTCAGGAAGTCATATTTCTGATCTTGATAAGGAATATAGGCTTATATGAAGAAGATCTCACGTCAGTTCAGTAATAAGCAAGATCCTGAAATATTGATGAGGTGACCTTGCATCTGATTGGCTGAAGAGACTATCTAATTTTGAGTATATTTGGTAAACAGACCTAAATCTTAAAGTTGTCCAGTGAATTTTATTATGAACAAGATCTGTGCATATTAATAAAATTCAGTGCAGTTAAAATTATAGTCAAATCATATTCAATTTAAGCAATTTTGCTTGCATTTAAAATACATATTCTTGCTCTCTCTAAATTAAAGCAAAGCAAATAAAGTAACCCATAATATTGACTATTGAGAATCATAGGTTTGGGGTTCCAGAGTTCTTCCCCTTGCAAAAATGATGAAAACTAGTAAAAATAAATGTTAGAATACAGGATGTGTAAATTTAAATTGAACAGTTTCTAAATTTAGCAAATTTATATGCCCTAGGAATTAAAATGAATAATTTGTAATTTATGACTGAAGAAGAAGTGTCAAAATAGAAATATTGTTAGAGAAAATGTACAGTTGCAGGCTAGTGTAAACTGTGCAGTGTTGTAATTAAGTATCAGAATTTCGTTACACAATTATAAATATTTGTTTGCAAGTAATTGTTGTTGTTTTTTCTTCCAATATTGATATTTCTCTAGTAAGAACATATTTCTTGTAAAAAAACTATGTCTAAGTTTATAAATTTATTTGCAGAGAATAATTTCTTAAAACTTTGCCATATTTGAAATTTTTAAATCTTTTCACCTATTTTGACAAAACTGATGATTTTGCATTTGAGTCAAGGAAGACACCTATTAATTTTGGACTCAAAAGGTCAAAGGTCAAGCCCACAGGGACTGAAGAAGATAAAAAGATTTCCACAAAACTGCTCAAGTTCTGTACCACATGCCTTGACTAAACTTTGAAGATGGCTTGCATGTGAGATAAGGAAGGTACCTATTGATTTTGGGGTTAAAAGGTCAATGGTTAAGGTCAGAGGGACTCCAAGAAGTAAAACAGTTTCCACAAAATATCCTAATTCCTATGCCACAAATCATGATGAAACTTTTATGATGGCTTTTGCTTTTGAGACAAGAAAGGTGCATATCGATTTTGTAGTCAGTATGTCAAATGTCAAGGTCACCAAGATGGAAAGAAGAAAAATTGTTTCTGCCAAATATTTTGAGTTCAGTGTCATTTATCTTAACCACATTTTGTGGATGGCTTGCATTTGAGACAGGGAAGTCACCATTTGATTAGGTAGAATGTATCATTTAGAATTGCTAGGCAATGTCACTTAGCAACAGTGACAAAGTACAGGTACTATGTCTTTTAGTACCCAAGTATCTGATTAATGAAGGACGTTTGACATAAAAGAAGTATAATAATACTAATTGTGAATGCTTTAGTGGAGAACCAAAAATGTCTTTTAATATGTTTAATATACATACATTATACATATATTTCCATATGGCCTTTGTGGTTCTCCATTAAAGGACCTACTAACAAAAGTTCTGAATGTTCTAAATTTGGCCAAATAGCATTTAAGGCTGCCTTTAACCTTGTAATTGGAAACACCCATTTGTATTTTTTTATAAAGTTGAAACTTTCAACAAAAAAATAATGTCAAATTTACTTATTTGGTATGCATATTGAACAAAAAATAACCTATTACCTGAGCTCTTAGTTTTTTTAAATTTTAATATCTTACAAAGTTCTCAATGGATTTTGATGAAATTTTCATGCTGTTTATATTCAGAAGTTGTTTGTGTTCTATCTTGCATATTTCTTGACTTAGGTTTCACTAAAAAGTTTTAATATTCAATCAATAGGTACACTCTTCAGCTATTCTTCAGAATTTGGTAACTGTAATCTGTATTTTATGTATAACTGACATTAATCAACTACTACACTGAACTTTAGGTAAAGTACAGTGCTTTGTTGCCCATGCAAAGAATATCATGCATTGTTGTGTTTTCCCATCAGAAAAAATATATATATCATAAGTGCTCGCTTATAAGTCTGGTCCAACTACAAACAACATAGACCCAGATCTGCCATCATATAATGATAATATTACAGTCTTGCTTGTTTTGTACTTCAAAACAGAATGGGTAGTCAGTATACCATATACACTCGTGTATAAGTCAGATCCAACTGGACCCTGATCTGCTGTCACATAATGCACAGGCAGATCAGGGTCAATGCTGTTTGTTATACTATTTACTCCTAACAAACTGCAGAGACCCGGGTATATCAGCACATGATGTGACAGCGAATCAGGGTCTATGCAGTTTGCAGTTGGATCCTACTTGTACATGAGTATATAAGGTATACTTACTACCCATTCTGTTTTAAAGTGCAAAACAAAGCAAGATAGCTGTAATATCACCAATGTTATCTTTTTTCAGTGCTGTAACATTTAAATTTGATTTATGTGATTTTGTATGCATTGATACTCTATTTCTTATATTTACCTTATTTTGTATATTCATTTGTAAGGGAAGATTGCAGAACAAATGTTTGTGAATCAAGTTTCATATTGTTTTAAATGACTTGCATAATTCACATGTAAGTAAATGATTCATCTTTTCAGTAATTTGTATGCTTGAATTGAATGGGTAAAAATATTGTTTTCCTGTAGCTCAACTTTCAGTTATGTTAGCCCATGGAGGTTTCATAGAATGATATTTTAGTTTATTTTTCACCCATTGTAGACTGACTTCTCAGTCTCATCAATTAAGTTAGCCCATAGAGGTTTCATAGGATGCTATATTGGTTTATTTCTCACCCACTGCAGTTTGGCTTTTCATTTGGTAATTGATTTTTGTTAAACAAAAGAAAAGTAGGATTCCAATCCTTTCTAACAGAGAACCTGCTAACTGCTCTATCATCACCCATATATAAATATATAAATATGTGTATAATTATAGTTTCAAACACTACTTTTCCAGCATCATGCAAGGATACAATGGGACAATCTTTGCTTATGGACAGGTAAGATGTGATGATGATAAATTAATTGTTTGCATTTACTGAAGATATCCAAAGTATTTCTACATTCAGTGTAACATTTACAAAAAATCAAATAGATACACGTATTTATTCATATAGTATCAGTTGATGAAAGACATTTTTTTAGCGATATGAAGTTTTTAGCATACCTGGCCAAGGTCTAAGTGTGCTTATGGTATTGTCTATTGTGGATTCTTCTTCGTGCATTGTCTGTTGTCTTTCAGTTTGTCACCATTTGTTTATGAACACTATAGAGGCTTAATTTCTTAACAGATTACGATTCATTTGGTATGTTGGCTTAATTCATCACGACCTCAGACGAGTTTGATTATAAGCGACATCAACACATATTAATGAGGTGATCTTGCATCTGATTGGCTGAGTTTGTGAACACTCTAGAGGCCATATTTCTGATCAGATTTTGATTACATTTGGTATGTAAGCTTATCTTGGGTAAGCTCAATTTTTAAGCAACATCCACACATATTAATGAGGTGATCAATGATCTTGCATCTGATTGGCTGAGCTTATGAACACAGTTGGGGCCATATTTCTGATCAGATTTTGATATATAAGTCTATACCATCAAGATCTTAAATGAGTTTGATCATGAGCGACATCCATGCATATTAATGAGGTGATCTTGCATTTGATTGGGTAAGCTTGTAAACATGTTAGATGCTATATTTCTGATCAGATTTAGTGTGTAAGCTTACATCATTGAGAACTGGGATGAATTTGATTATGAGCAACATCAACACATGTTAATGAGATGATCTTGCATCTGATTGGCTAACCTTGTGAACACTCTAGGGTCCATGTTTTGGATCAGATTTTCTTATATCATCAGGATCTTGGATAAGTTTGATTATGAGCAGCATCCATACATAATAACAGGGTAATCTTGCATCTGATTGGTTTAGCTTGTGAACACAGTAGAGGCCATATTTCTGAACAGATTTTGATCAGTCTTGCTATGTAAGCTTGTATCCTCAAGATCTCGGGTCAGTTAGATTATGAGAAAGATCCATGAATAATAATGAAGATCCTTGCTGAACAGATGGTGGGAATTCTGCCCACAACCTTCTGGTCATGAGAGCTACTGCAGCTCCATTGGGTGGGGATCTCAATGGTTTCCAAGTTATGGCTGCAGAGGCAGGGCCGAGGCGGTGGGTTGTGGGGGTAAGGACAGACCCAGGAATCCATGCTGAATGCATGGATGAACTCCTCTTATAATGTCATGTAAGTGTATATACTTTAAGGCTATAAACAGTTTGTATGTTATAAATCAGGGCCTATGTTGCCAGGAACAGGGTGAGATCCAGGGGAGAATGTTGATTGTTTAAATGACTTAATTTTTCTGCTGAGAAAGTGATCTTATATGTATATGAACTAGGAAAAAATATAAATAACACATTTATGGAAAATTTAGCAGCTATGTGCTCCAAGGTTATCTTTCCCCTGTACTGTTTCAATACATGTGTGAATTTGTATTCACAAGCTGACATATGTCAACTGCACAGGTGAGTGAAATCAGGTCTACTGGAGCCTCTTGTTTATATTCATATTAATCCTCCCCACCGTAACTTTTGTCATCCCGATACAAGAATGTGGCATCTATACATAGGCAAAAGTAACACCTGTAAATACCAATAATGTATGGATGCATTATAGTAAAACTGAGGTAAAACCATTTCAATCACAATATTTTAGCATCATCTGTTTGTCACAGATGCAGGTAATTTATTAAATTTACCACATATATTTTGTGTCATTTGCTGAATTCTGAAAACTTTTTTCATTACAATTTGGTGATTGACAGTCAAATTACCATTATGTTAATTATTTTATTGAGGTTTATGCCATGGCCTGTTAAGTGTTAATTTGGTGACTGACAGTCAAATGACCATTATATTCATTATTTATAGAGCTTTATGTAATTGCCTGTTAAGTGTTAATTTGGTGACTGACAGTCAAATGACCATTATATTCATTATTTATAGAGCTTTATGTCATTGCCTGTTAAGTGTTAATTTGGTGATTGACAGTCAAATGACCATTATATTCATTATTTATAGAGCTTTATGTCATTGCCTGTTTAGTGTTAGTTTGGTGATTGACAGTCAAATGACCATTATATTCATTATTTATAGAGCTTTATGTCATTGCCTGTTAAGTGTTAATTTGGTGATTGACAGTCAAATGACCATTATATTCATTATTTATAGAGCTTTATGTCATTGCCTGTTAAGTGTTAATTTGGTGACTGACAGTCAAATGACCATTATATTCATTATTTATAGAGCTTTATGTCATTGCCTGTTAAGTGTTAATTTGGTGATTGACAGTCAAATGACCATTATATTCATTATTTATAGAGCTTTATGTCATTGCCTGTTAAGTGTTAGTTTGGTGATTGACAGTCAAATGACCATTATATTCATTATTTATAGAGCTTTATGTCATTGCCTGTTAAGTGTTAATTCGGTGATTGACAGTCATATGACCATTATATTCATTATTTATAGAGGTTTATGCCATGTCCTATTAAGTTTTGAAATATGGTTGAAAATAAAATGAATTTAATTCCACACTATCCTTGAAGCAGAAACATCATAGCAAGCTATATGTAATTAATCATTAATAATTGAATATTTTCTTTTTCATAATAATAGATGTAACACTGAAATTTAGTTAAATTGTGTTAATTTATGTTGCTGTATACCAGACAGGAAGTGGCAAGACTTTCACTATCACAGGAGGGGCAGAGAGGTACTCTGACAGAGGGATAATACCAAGGACACTCTCTTATATTTTTGAAGAAATTGAACAGGTACCATTACGGAATAATTATATACCCACTGCAAGGTAGTGTGTACAATGTTATGAGATCCATCCATCTGCCCATCTGTTCCATATTTTATTTCCCACACAATCACTCTAGTGCTCCCCCATCTATCATTACCAAACTTTGTAAATAGCTTACATTTGGGGTAAAGAAGAAGCATATTAATTTCAGGGCCAAATAGGTCAAATGTCAAGGTCACTGTAACTGAAAGATGAAAAATGGTTTGTGCACAATAACATTAGTTTTACAGACAGACCTGGACTAAACTTTTTGGATGGCTTGCACTTGGGGTAAGGTACAAGCCTATTGATTTTGGGGTCAAAAGGTCAAAGTTCAAGGTCACTTTGGCTGAAAACTGAAAAATAGTTACTGGACGCAAAATTGCAGTTCTCAACCATGTACCTTCACCAGAGTTTGTCAGTGACTTACACTTTGGGTTAGAAAGAAGCAAATTGATTTTGAAGTCAAAAGGTCAAAGATCAAGATCACTGTGACTGAAAGAAGAATTATTTGTTGCATTATAACTTTAGTTGAAGACCATTTACCTTGACCAAATATTGTAGATGGCTTGCAATTAAAGTAAGGAAGAGGCATATTGATTTTGGGGTCAAAAGGTAAAAGGTCAAGGTAATTGTGATTAAAAGAAAAATTTGTTTTGCACAATAACTTTTATTCTAAAGTTTCTTGACCAAACTTTGCGGATGGCTTGTACTCAGAGTAAGAAAGAAACCTTTAGATTTGAGGGTCTAAAGGACAAATGTCAAGGTCATGATATATTACAGCTTGCATGAAATATAATTTCTCCACCCATGACAGTAAGACAATTAATCCCTTTCAATCTTGCTCCATGTTGAAGCGCTGTGGTGGAGGGGTAAGCACCATGACTCAGCTTGAGTGTTTCGTGCATCTACACTGCAGATAGGATTGGAAGACATTAGTGACTGATATTCAAAGAGCCAGTGCATGAAGATCACCCATATAAAAACTGCAAGGTCATAGTGATTCAGAATCGGGTACCAAAGGAAGAATTGTCTTTATGTCTAGTATATATTTGGCCAATAAAAACATAATTTTAAAAGAGTCTTGTATATATGATTGTTTAGAAACAGTTTGTCAGCTTCAGTGCATGACTTCTGCTTGCCTTTATTGCTGATGTCAAAAATGTATGTGCATTTCAAATACAGTTTAAACAATATCTCCTAGTAATTTTACATCATTTTCAGTAAAAAGCAGATTTCACTGACATTTTAACTGTATTCAAAGAATTTTTAATTACCTTATGCACTGATTTGATGAAAGGCACAGCTTTGGGCTTTTCTTGAGCAGCATAAATTTTGTCCCATTGTAATTAAGGAAAAGTAATCTGATGGGATACACACATTTAAATTCCAAATGACAACCACTGCTTTTTGAAATAAATAGAAAACACAGAATTTACACTGATATGCAAACCACATGTTTGGTTCTTAACCAGTAATGGCAGTACATACTGTCAACAACAGCACATGTTCATGCAGTTATGTAATACACAGCTTTTAGCCAGCTCAACTTCTGATTTAATAAGGCCTACTGCATGTGTGCTGTAACAGGAACCTGACTTCAGTGTCAAGGCTTAGTAGCCATTGTCAACAGTGTTATAAAATATTGACAAGAATTAGCATCACAAGAAGGTGTCAATTTCAGATTCTGGCTTGGGAAAGGTGTCATTTATATTTCAGGAGTTCATCTGACTTGGAACATCATATTTAACTGCCCCAATTAGAGCCCATCCATCAGCAGTAGAAGTTTGATACTTGTCTGTAATTAAACTGAATTAAATTTATTGCTGAAATGAATAATGAAGTGGGAACATTGTCATGATTTGAAGACTAATATATCTCTCTCCATCTTCCTATGTGACAATTATGTTGCAATCTCAGATGCTCAAAGATTATGTTATTTTCCAATAAAAAAGGAGAAACACCTAGCACCATCAGTTATAACATGTTTTCTTGCATTTTTGTGTTTTGGTCTAAAATTATATGATGTTCAGGAATAGAATAGACTTTAATCTAGGCCAGATATCTCCAGTTGGTTCAGCACAAAATAACCTTAAATTCATGTTTGCTGTGCCATAAAACACCACACCAAACCAAACATACCTCAAATCATGTACTTTTTTTATTCTGCAAACAAACTCCAAAGAACATTCCTCTGCGATATCCAGGATTATTTTATGTACCTTTTATCCCAAGTTTTAGTGAAAATAAGCACAGTCATATAGTTGTCTGTCTTTGACCAATCTGCATACAGGTCTTTCTCTCTGTCTCACTGTCTTAGAGGAATCTGAGGATTGTGTGAATTGTATTTTCATTAGACTTTTAGCTGATAATGAAATTCCTAGTTCTTGACATTCTATTTTCATGATGTTCAGATTGTGTTCATCCATTCATTAAGCCCCAGATCTTTAATCCTTCTCTTTTGCTATTCATTCCCTACTTCTCTATGTTATTCTCATGGTTTATTTGACATTATTTTGCACTTGTGGTTAATTTAAAATAATGAAATTCACTTTTAGCTGTAACTCAGTATCATGCAGTGCATTTTTCAGCGACCACTCACAATCTACTCTCGTTCTATCTCTCTCCACATTGTAAATTGTACCGATAGTTTATTTAGAGAAAAAAATATCAGTGTAAATATATTAATATATATGTTGTTAAGAAAATCTTCATTAACAGTGGGACTTTAATGTTGATGCATCTGCTTCAGACAGACATGGTTGTGAAGAGAACCATGTTTTACCAAGACATGCTTATGAAGACAACTATGTGTTACTACCACACATTTTTTTTTAATACCACTGTATGTATTGTAAAAATGTGAGTGTTGTACCTTACCTTTGCTGAACCTACCGTATATACTCGCATATAAGTCAGTACCAACTGCAAACTGCATAGACCCAGATCTGCCATCGCATAATGCGCAGGCAGATCTGGGTCTATGCAGTTTGTAGCGACTAATCAGTAGAACAAACAACATAGACCCTGATCTGCTGGCACAGTTATGCAACATATATATATATGTATACATGGTAAGTCTGTTCTTTTGTGGCAGAAATAGTTGATAACATCTTTTTTTCCTTGTTACAAAATGAATTAAATGCCACATGAGATAAAGAGTAGAAGTAGTAGTGGTAGTAGTAGCAAGTACCCGGTAGTATTATATTACTTTATCTGCTGTTTGTTTATCACCATTTGCTCTGAAGTTTATGTGCAAGCATGAACAATTCCTCGTGGTAATAGATCAGGATATTAGAACAGAGATTTTGTGTCTCTGTATAAAACAAGTAGGAAATAAACTGTGATCATTGGTACAGTTTTTTAGTGGGGTGGCTCCTTCAGGGACAAAGAGAGTTCTTAAATGAATGAAGCAGCCATCAACATGTGATTTTATAACATTTTTTCCAAAAACTTGTAGTCACTTCCCAGACATTACAGTTTCCTTGATGATCAAGTTAGGCAGTCATTAAGATTCTTTCATTTTTATAGAGTTCTGAAAGGTCTTACACTCTTCACATATCTTACCTGGAGATCTACAATGAAAGTGGCTATGATCTACTGGATCCGAAACATGAGGCAGCCAAGCTGGAGGATCTACCGTGAGTAGCTTGAATCTTATTTTTTTTTAATACATATTTAGAGAAACTGCCAGATGAAGGGTTAACATCCAATACAAATAAACTTTTAGTCTAAATTTATGGACAGGAACTAGCAAGGAATTGTTACCTTATGTGGGTGATTTTCTTATCCAACACCAATTAATATATTTGGTTAGTGTCCCAGATTTACAAATAGTGGTCATAAATAAAATAGTAGATCATTGGCACAGATTATAGAGCTATGGAAACAAAATAATTCAGGAATATTTGTGTTTTGTTAGAAACAACATGAAAAGTTTAATTGTGTAAAGAGTCATTAGTTTTCAGTTCAAATTTTTTGTTTTGTTACCAGCAGAATCTGCCCTTTCGATACCAATATAACCATAGAAACATAAATTTGGATTTATCTCTAATATCATCATAACCATAATACTGTTAGATTCACATTCATCATACATGACTCCCTTACATGATGAGGGGTGCCGGTAGGCCAAGTGTTCTAATGCACTCACCTTTACAGATCACTCACCTTTACAGATCACTCACATCTCCTCTATCTACATGGGTTTCAGTCTTGTCTTGACCAACGTCGGTATGTGAGAAAACTTGCTGGTAGCTTCCTGTGAGTAGGTGGTTCTTCCTCCACCAGATATGCTGGTTGCCATGTATAGCCTATCAAGTGCTGAAAAAATGCTGTTAACCCCCACAAAAACAAAAACCCTTACAGGATCAACTTGTTATTTACATATTGACATAAAAATAAGAGAAGCAAAGTGTCTTACTCATTTACACTTGTCTTTTGTTGCATGTTTTCTTATATATATATATATATATAATGTTTAAATTTAAATGTATAAATGACTTTTAAGTTACAGGGACACTTAAGTTAATTTTACATTGATTGTATCAGTTGTTGTAGGTATCAATGTATATTCTTGATGGTGCAGATCAAGACATGAGCTGGCCTTTGAGGATGAAACTTGATAACCTATTATTATAAGTTTTAAAAATAATGCACATAACTTTCTTGAAATAAAAACATGGTTTCTTGATTTCTTTTAATTTCTGACCTTCACCTTAAGTTCTGACTGTCAATACATTTGCAAAAATACATGTATTCCCCACCACCACCACATCAAAGAAAGATAACTCTGTGATTGATATTGTTCTCTACTGTAAACTCCAGATGCCACAATATTAACAGGACCCTTACAATGATATTCTTGTCTCAAATTTCATTTTAACAGAATATGCACTGTACACACAAAGTGTATCGACCATTTCCACTCAAGTTTGTATAGTATCCACATTGAAATACACCCCACTACTCAGTGAAATCTCCAGGATTTACAGGTGGGATCAGGACTGAGCCACTTTGCTGTTGGGTAATAGACTTAATTGATTTACAACCCATTATCTTTCCACATGCAATAAGTCTTTTTTGATGTAGAGGTAATCCACAAACTGGACAGGTAGAATCCACTTTTGAAGTGGAGTTGAGTAAAAGTTATACCAGGTGAGAGAACTACAGCTAGAGACAGGAGATTTCACAAGCATAGTTCACTGAACTGCACTCAGCAGCACCCTCCACCAGCACGAGTGGAAAAGGGTCTGTACACTTTGTGCATACTGTATAGGAGACTAGAAGGGTCTAAAGTATTAAATCATTCAGGTAGAGCAATACATTAAGTTAAATTGTGTTTATTTATTGAGACTGTGTCAATATGAGCAATTTTGCATTATTTAAAAGTTTTAAAAGTGTAATAATTATTGACCTTTGTAGCTAATTTCCAAGTCAATAATATATATTTTGATTTAACACTGGAAACAGCAGTTAATGCACTTGTGGCATGCATGTACTAGGGTTTGTGTGTTTGTTGTTTTCTTACTGAATATCAATGTCAGTAGGGTTTGGTTCCATTTACAGCAAGGTGACTTTGATGGAGGACTCTGATCAGAACATCCATTTGAAGAATCTATCTGTCCACCAGGCCACCAATGAGGAGGAGGCACTCAACCTCCTCTTTCTGGGGGACACCAACAGGATGATAGCAGAGGTAAGGCCTTGTTTTTATGGACAAGTCTTTTAACCTCCCATATGTATAGGTTACCAACAGAGTAATAGCTTAGGTATGTACCTCACAGTCATAATGCAAAGCCTTGAACCTCTATTTACTTTGTTGCAGCAACAGATTTTAGCTGACCTGGCTATGAGGCCAAGTGAGCTTATGGAATGGCCCTGTGTCCATTTTGTGTTGTCCATTATCTGTTCTTCATGCGTCCATGCATCATGCATATGTAATAATTGTTTGCTGGAGTCCATATTTCTGATTCAATTTCAATCTGTCTTGGAATATGGGTTTATATCATCACAATCTCAGAGGAGTTCAATAAAGAGTGAGAGCCATACATATTCATGAAGTGATCTTGCATCTGATTGACTGACCTTGTTATCACACTGGAGACCATATTTCTGATCTGATTTTGATCATATTTGAAATATATGCTTATATCTTTGCCATTTCAGATGAGTTTGATAGTGAATGAGATCCATACATACTAATGAGGTGATCTTGCATCTTATTGGCTGAACTTGTTACCTCTCTGGAGGCCATATTTCTGGTGAAATTTTGATCAAACTTGGAATAAGATCTGAGACGAGTTAAATAATGAGCAAGATCAACACATACGAATGAGGTGATCTTGAATCTGATTGACTGAACTTGCTGCCACTCAAGAGACCATATTTCTGATCCGATTTTGATCAAGCTTAAAATATGGGCTTATATCATCAAGATCTTGGATGGGTTCAATAATGAATGAGATCCACACATATTACTTAGATAATCTTACATCTGATTGGCTGACCTTGTTACCACTCTGGAGGCCATATTTCTGATCCAAATTTTATAAAACTTGGAATATATGCTTATATCATCAAGATCAGTAATGAATAAAATTTATTCCCCTAACCAATGACACATCTCACTAAGTCCTCCTTTTTATGCCTGTAGCCAATGACACAGCTCACTAAGTCCTCCTTTTATGCCCCTATCCAATGACATAGCTCACTAAGTCCTCCCAATATGCCCCTATCCAATGACACAGCTCATTAAATCCTCCTTCTATGCCTGTAGCTACTGACACAGCTAACTAAGTCCTCATTTTATGCCTCTATCCAATGACACTGCTCACTAAGTCCACCTTTTATGCCCTTATCCACTGAGACAGCTCACTAAGTCCTCCTTTTATGAGGGTACCCAATGACACAGCTCACTAAGTCCTCCTTTTATGCCCCTTCCCAGTCGTTAAGCGTTGTCATAAGAAGCCAAATAAAATACTTGGAACTTTTCAACAATAGTTACAGTTTGAGTTGATCATCCCAGGTTGACACTGTAGAATAATCATATTTCCAGAAAAATTATGTTTCAGTAAAATTTAGACAATTGTTGAGTCATAAGTCAAAAGGTCACACTTATTTCATTTTCAGTTAGATTCAGCCTAATATAGAAATCAAAGTTATGTGATGGATTCAGTATCAGTTGGTCATGACCTTGAGGCTCAATGTGCTCATGCTGAATTTGCCTCTGAGCAAGGCAGTTCACCTTGAATGCTTCTGTTGACCCAACTTTTAATAGCTATTAGCATCATCTGGGAGGTTAACCTGCTTTAGAATTGCATCATGAAGAACCTTGTGCTTTTAGTTGCCTTACAAGTTGCAGTTCTTTGAACCAACACAGGAATCAAGGCTTCCACGTTTTAACTTTACAGATGCAATAATTAATATATATTTGATCCCTTGTAGACACCAATGAATCAGGCGTCCACACGATCTCATTGTATCTTCACAATCCATCTGACATCCCGGGAATCTGGATCAGCCACCATCAGAAGGGCAAAGCTCCATTTGGTGGATCTAGCAGGGTATGTAATGGTACTAATTCCAGTTTTAATGTGCAAATCCATACTTTCCAGTGCAAACTGAGAAATCAGATTCGATTATATAAACTTATGTATTGTGTATTATGAAAAACTGAAGCAATGTAAGATCTCCAACATGAGCTTAGTTATGAAAAAATTCAGACTGTTAGACTTGTTGCCATCTTTTGTTCTGATTTTCATTGAAATGAGGTTAAAAAAAACATTATTATCAGAAACTTTCCCAATAATGGTCATTCTCCTTCTCTCTCTCTCTCTCTCTCTCTCTCTCTCTCTCTCTCTCTCTCTCTCTCTCTCTCTCTCTCTCTTTCTCTCTCTCTCTCTCATAGAAGTTTGATGCCAAGCAGTACTTCAGGATGTCATCAGTATGTATTATTTGTGAATGTAGGTTTTGAATGATTTAAATTTGTATGTAGTATATGGATAATGAAAAATGGCAATGGCAAAAAGAAAGAATATACATTAGAAAGCAAAATATATATAATACCATATTTTGTGACTGCAGACAAATAAAATTTAAGGAAAAGCAACCAGTTCTAAACAATATCAAAACTGTAAAACAAGAGACCAAAGTGAGCACTTGGCCAAGAAATCTGTGTTAGCATGAACTTTCTGGCATTGAAAGCTTTTCCTATCATTCATAATGGCAACCCTATTGGATGGCAAATTGGCATCATTTTTGTGCAAACTTGAAAGGTCTTATGATGCTTCTCTTTACTGGGTTTTTAAAAGGTTTTTCAATTTTTAGTAATGGCAGCCATGATAATGGATTAGTATCATTTATACTAATTGAAAGTCCCTTGTGCCAGGATGCTTTCTGTGAAATTTGGTCAAATTCTGTTCAGCAGTTTTTTAGAAGAGTTTTTTTAAAGGTTTTTCTAGTTATAATAATGGCAGCCATATTTGATGGCTGATCAGCTTCATTTGAGAGTACTTGTAAGAATTTCAGGCTAGGATACTTTATGTCAAATTCATTAGAATTCTATTCAGTGGATATTTTATAAGAAGTATTTTGAATGTTTTTCTATTTTTAGTAATAGCAGCCATATCTGCTGGCAGATTAGCATCCTTCGTACAAATTTAAAAGGATCTTATGCCAGAATACTTTCTGTCAAATTTGATCTATTTGTGTTCAGCAGTTTTTGAGTAAAGGTCATTTTAAGTTTTATTTCTTCTAGTTTTAGTAATTGTGGCCATATTTGATGATGGATTGGCATCATGACAGATCCTTATGCCAGGATGTTTTCAATCCAATTTGGTCAAATTCTGTTCAAAGTCAGCACTTTTTGAGAAGAAGTTGTTTAAAGGTTTATCTAATTTTAGTAATGTTGGCCATATTTGATGGATGATTGACATCAATTGTAGACGCTTTAAAGGGTGCTCTCGACACAATTTTGGCTGAAATTTGTCCTGGTATATTTTTTTAGAAAAAGTTGAAAATTCAAATGTTGATGGATATGTGCACAACTGTCACAAGACTGTACCATAAGCTAACTTGGTCTTTTGGAGTAATCTACTTTTAATTAGTTTAATGGGCATACAGGTATTTGCAGGGAGGGTAAACAACCTGTGTGTAATATTTGCATCCAATCTATGTACTTGAGGTGACGACATTCTTTAAGCCCTTTGGTGAACTTTTTCACCAAATCTATTTTATTTCAGGCAATGACATTGATATTTTTACTTACATCTGATTCTTCTTTTATTATTGTAATTTGATACATGTACTAGTGTTTACTTGGAAAGCTTCAGATGTACAAATAGTAGAGATCAAAGGAGAAAATTATCTTGCACAGTAACATTGAAACAATACGTTCTTTATGAAGTTAATCTCTAATATGTTTTAAAAATTTTCTGGCCCAAATAAGTTTTTGGTGCAAATATTTAAAATAGTAATAATATGTACTCTCTTTCAGTACATTTGAAAAAAAAAAACTGCACTAAATTCATTTAAATGAATTCCATTATATTGATAGGGTCATATAATCATATATAAGGACCCTTAATGATAATATTTATAAATGCTATAAATAAAAATAATTTTTTGTTTCGTTTTGGATATGGGAAATTCTCTTTTTCAGACTGTTCATTTTGTTTTCTTTTCATAGATTTGCTGTCAGGGAACATAAAGTTTATTGGGATATTGTTTTAATTATTGCCCCCTCCCCCCCACACTTAAAAATTGCAGGAACCCATCTATATGTTTGTCCATCCATTCATGCAACATGCAACCACTATAGCTCTGCAACCCTTACACATCATTTGGTATTACCTATTACCATATATACTTGCATATAATCTGGGTCCAAATGCTGGTGCATTATGCAAGAACAGATCTGGGTCTATGCAGTTTGCAGTTGGTATCTGCTTATACGCAAGTATATACGGTATCTGTAGAATATGTCTTTTAAAGGTTTTGTCTTTTCAGGTTCAGTTTTGACTTATTGCCCTTTTTTGATCAATTTGAAATCTCCACTGCTGCAACAGATCCTTGTTACTAGCATAACTAAGAAATCATTCAACATATTCTGATGGAATTTGGTGTATACATTGTCTCATAGTCCGAAATGTATCTTGTATGCGTTTTGTCTCATCAACTTCATATTGTCACATGGATTGTTACTTGTAACCACCATAGCTCAAGAACCATTCAACATATTCTAATGCACTTTGGTATGAACATTGTCACATAGACTTCCATGTTCTTTTGATGGGTTTTGTTTTGTCGACTCCAGAGTTATGGCCCTTGTCAAGCAAATTCTAGTCTTCACGTGGAAACTTGAAATGTTGCTTTCAGTCAACATAGCTCAAGAACCATTCAACATATTCTGATGGAATATGGCAAGAACATTTTCTCTTACACCTGGATGTACCTTTTATGGATTTTGTCTCCTATATTCCATTTTGAACAGAGTTATCTTTACATGGTATATTGCTTGTACTCAGTATAGCCAATATTCAGATGCAGCTTGATGAGAACATTGTTTCATAGACCTAGATGTGCCATTTTGGGTTTTTTTCTCTTGTACACCATTCTGGACAGAGTTATGGCACTTGTTCATCAATTTCATATATTGCTTGTATTGATGAGATCTTTAATGAGTTGGATTTAAAGCATTCCATATCATCATCTAGAGGAGTCATAGCCCTTAAATGACAATCTTCTCCTAACTTTGGTTTTTCAACACAAGTTTCTCTGTTTAAGGCTGTAGCAAGCAAATTGAAGTGAGCAGGGTCCTTGCTGATACATCAATTACTAATATCTCTAGTTATTAAATTCTTTGATCTAGGCTATCATTTGATATTGTAAACTTTTGTACTCACATCCAATGCTCTGATTTCTAGGTCAGAAAGAGTATCAAAGAGTGGAGTGAATGGAATTTTGCTGACTGAAGCCAAGTATATAAATTTGTCTCTTCACTATTTGGAGCAGGTAGAGTATTTTTCTGTGAAATAAAGTTTAGATCACCTGGCCTGATATTCTCAAAGCTCCTCAACCTAAATGTGTATTTAAACTCAAATTTTGAACAGTTGGTAAAAAAAAAACCTGATTAACATGCAAAATATTCAGATTTTGCAACATATTCATCCAGACTGCTGTTAAATATGATTTTATCACAAGTTAATACGATAATGATTTTCGGAGAGACACAGGTTGTACACTCAGGTTGAGGAGTTTGGTGAATATGGTACTTGCTCTAAATTTTGTAGCTCTGATAGAGCCACAAGATCAAAGTTCTTCATTAACTATCTACTTTTATATTTCTTCTTCAAGTGCATTACGCAATCATAATACCTTATGAATACTACCACTACCTCACAAACCCACCCCTTCCAGGCTAAACTTTTTAGTTATGAAAGCTAAAAGTTGTCTTCCCACATAGGTGACTGTCAGATGGAGTCATCTCCCCTTCATACCGGGATTGGCGTCAAGTCCAGTGAATACTAAAGTGACTACTTCCACTCATGCTGAGTAGTATGCTTTCTCCTAATGAGAGATCTCACAAACCATCTTCAAGAATTTTGGAAAAGATATTCAACATTGGAGCGAGTTGGAGGGGTTTCTCTTAAGGAAGTATACTCCATTTATATTTCCAACTTTTTCCTGCTCCATTCTTTTACAGACAAAGTCTTTCTATCTATTGTAGAATTACAACTTTGTTGTAAACATAAGCAATCTTCTGTACTTTCCTGCACAGGTCACTGGTGCATCTTCTTGGCTAGGGACATTGGTAATTTGGTTAGTAGCTTCATTTTGTTGTGCAGGTAATGTTTGTGCTGTAGAAAACTCAGGGTTGCAGTGATTTTTTTCATTGACACTGCATGCATGCTGATGTATAATTTCTACTTCAGTCTGATACATACTAGTAAGTTTTCTTTAGATAATTTATAGTTATAGCAGCCACTTGATAGTTATTAAAAGTGACACTTGAATGACTTTACCGGTATAGACAGTCTCTTGGGCCTTTCCTGCAGGTAAGTTTACACCAGATAAATTATATAATACCATCCTATTCGTAGTTAATTAAAGCGACACTTCACTGTCTTTATCTGTATAGGCTGTCACATAAGCCCTTTCTTACAGGTAACTTTCCACAATATAGTGACCTAGCCCACTAGTTCATAAAGAAGGATACATGGCTGGCTACTTCTGTATATATTGTCTGCTCTGCTTTTCCCTTACAGATTTTAGACCATGGGCAGGACTAAGTACAAACAATGTAAACACTGGAATGGTGTGGATGACAACCATAGTACATGTCTAGCATGCATGGGTTGCCACTGTGGAAACACATGTCATATATGCACTGGTTGGACCAAAAGTCAGTGGGCCTTAGTACTGGGAGCACAATCAAAACAAAAAGTGCAGAGGACTAGGATGCCATTAGTATTCATTCTGATGTCACCTCAGTCAATGATTTCCTGTTGGATGAGTATCACAATACACTAGCTCTATCAAGAAGTGATCCAGGATATCCCTTTCAGCAACAGTTACAGCCCCAGTTCCACCCATGCTGCCTCAATTTGTCAAACCATTTTTGGCGGAACTAATAGGCCTGATATCACATGGGTTCGATGTCCGGTCATCCCTACCAGCTACATATGACTGAGATCATGATCAAATCAAGTCAACTCAGATACTCGCTCGCATTATGCAAGTAAGGACTGGTTATGTGGATCAAATATCCCATAACCCGTTCCAGCATAAAGAACTGGACAGTGTCATAGAAGATAAAATGGCACTGTTCTGTCATGATCAGACTCTACCATATGTGTCGGGTCACAACAGGTCAACACCACAGTTGATCTTACCTTTTAAGTCAAAGGAGGGAATGGTCTTTGTCCAGTATGCCTATCCAACACCAGAACACTAGCACCATCATGGATCAGCATACCCATTAATGATATGGAATCTCATTCACATCCCGCCCTAAGGGAAGACTTGCTTAGTGATCATCTGAAAGTTACAATAGCCCAATTGGGATGATCCACTAGTATGGTTGGCCACCACTTTAGACAATCTTCACCAGTTACATCTCAGATTGTACAAAAGGCTTCGGCATCACTACATTCTTTTAGAGACGATGAAGTACACTCACAAGCTCCATCATCTTTGCTAGACCTTACGATGACAAGAGAAGACTCTGTCTTCCAGGCATCAATTGAAGAAGTCTTTCACTTGTTACCACCTGAGTTTTGTCCTCCTCCTCCTTCTCCATCAACAGCCTGGTCCAGAATTCCAGCATAGGCTGATTTACTAATCAAGAAAGACGAACTGTTGTTCAGACTGCTACCAGAGTCTGATCAAGTGGCTGACCTATTGGGTTGCTTACACAGAGAATTGCAGGACTTTAGTGTCAATAGATGTTTCTTTTGCTGTCACACCTTTCATCAAATTTTAGTAGGAGATTCTATAAGACACACATACCAGTGTTTCACATAGATACCCTAGCAGTAAACAGAGACATTGCAGGCCTGGGAATGTAAAAACCCACCTCAGTATGGATGGACTGGAATTCCTTTAATGACACACAATAGTTGGTCTGGAATGTCATGGCAGTAGACTCCATGTTGGACTTTTAGTCTCAATGGCAATCTTAGAATAATCAGAAAATTGTTTATCCTCTTCCACCACAACTCCCACCTATATGCATGGTGTCTGTCTCTTGAATGGCACAAGTACTAAACAGAGCTGCACAGCACACGCTGGCCAATGCCTTAACAGCAGCAACAAATCTACAACCGGTGGAAATAGGTACAGTGCTCTATGCGTCCACTTTTTCAAAAGACCACCACAAAGCCAAGATAAGATCACAGGCATTCTCTTTCAACCTTCTTTTCAAGGGCCAAGTAGAGGAAATACGTAAGCAAGCCACCAAAAAAACAAATCTCCTGCAAATACAGTTTCAGAGAATGAGGAGATATTTTCAGGGAAGTAATCAATAGGATATAAAGAGTACCCCTAGGACACAGCAGACTGGGAAGCAATCCTACCAATCCTATACATGTAAAAGGCCACAGTTCTCAATAACAAATGTGTATAGCAAATGGAGAGAAGGGGATCATTTTTGTCCCAGTTTCTCTTCATGACAGCCTCCTTACAATAAGAAATGATGACATTCTCATGCCACTCTTATCAGATATCCCAGTGGGATGAAGACTCCTATTCTTCGCTAGCAAATGAGAAAGAATTTGCCACGACGGTCAGTGGACCCGGCAAGTGGTTTCCGAGGGCCTCAGTATCACATTCAACACCTCACTTCCATTGTCCAGGGTCCCTTTAGCTGCAGATGTCCCCAAAGACCAGTTTAAGGCAGATGTCCTGCAGCGAGAAATCAACAATCTTCTCCAGAAAAGGGCGGTAGAGATCATTCACAATGTAAAATCACCAGGCTTTTATTCAAGACTGTTTCTGGTCCCAAAGGTCAACAGCACTCTTCAACCAGTCATAGACCTAAGTGCTCTCAGTCTTTTCATATGCACACCATGGTTCAAAATGGAAACACCAAGGTGGGTTTTAAATGCTGTTCAGAGGGAGACTTTACTATCAGTGTAGATCTGTAAGATGCATATCTACATGTCCCAATCTACAAATCTTCCAGGAAATTCCTGCAGTTCGCCTTCAGGGAGACAGTTTGCCAGTTCGGGGCACACCCTTTTGGACTCAACATCAGTCCTTGGGTCTTCATATGTATTATAGACAGAGTAGTGGCTCACTTCAGGACCCTCACCATGCCCATGACATCCAACTACCTGGATGACATTCTTTAAAAAACACTAGGTGAGTTATATTTTGAATCAAGACATGAAATCCCTTGTTACACTCCTATTCAGCATTGGATTCCTTGTCAACAAGGAAAAATCAGATATCATACCAATTCAACATTTAGTCTACTTGGGTATGAAGTTCAAAACACATCTGAACAGAGTATATCTCCCTCAGGAATGCATATTGAAAATCAGTTCAATGTTGGCTTCAATTCTTACAGAAAACAATTTCTCAGCCCGAGAATTCCTTTGCCTACTGGGTTTACTCAATGCAGAAATGAACCTCATTATCCTAGGCTGCCTGTTTATGAGGCCCTTACAAATGATACCGTTGTCCCAATGGAGGCCGAAACTTTGCCCCTTGGAACTAACAATACCAATCTCCATGCATATGAGGTCCCATATCAAAAAACGGGATAATCTCACTTGGCTTACGTCAGGTACAACCTCAGAAGTTGATGGTTTGTATGTATATAATCACAGCAGGCTGATGTGCACATCTCTTTCCATCATTTCAGGAGGCCAGAGGAGAGTGGCCCACTCATGATGGTCTATTGCAGATCAATATCCTTGAGATGAAAGCCATACTGAAAGCATTTCATTGGTGGCAGGAGAAACTACATGGAAAGGGTGTTCTCATTCTATCCAACAACTCCACTGTGGAGAACTATCTCAGAAGGCAAGGTGTAACCAAATCCCCAGACCTCAGCATTCTTGTTTGGAATTTTCTAAGGAGGTGTTATCAGTGACAAATTCACACACAAGTTCATCATATTTTGGGCAGACTAAATGTATTAGTATAATAGCTGTTCCCAAAAAATCAACTAATAACAACAGTATGGTTGCTTCATACCTCATTTTTCAGTCACATGTGTACCAACTGGGATCGACCAATGGTGGATCTGTTTGCAACATGGAATGCAAAACTCCCAACCTTTTCATAGATTGGAATGGCTTCGACACGTACACTCACTCTTCAATGCCTCTGATTCCAAAGGTGCTACAAAAGCAAGAAAATTGGAGTGTCGCCTCATCCTGATTGCACCCTTCAATTCACAAAAATCATGGATAAACGATGTAATAAATTTGTCAGTGAAAACTCTAAGGAAAATAGAGATATTTCCTGATCTGCTCAAGCAACTATGATGGCAGGTTTTTGATCCAAATCCAGAGCTGTTGAACCTGCACATCTGGATCATATTAAACAAGCCCTCAGAAACAAACAGGTCTTACAGCAAGTGGTTGAGAGAATTGCTCGAGCAAGAAGGCCCTCCACTTTGAAAGCATATGAGGGGATGTGGAGAATTTTCATACAGTGGTGTTAGCATGAGCACATTTCTCTGCTAAAGGCATCAATACCTCAAATAACTAATTTCCTACTTTGGCTCTTTCAAGAGACACAATTAGCTCCAATCATGATAAAAGGCTACGATTTCACAATCTCTGACACTCTGCATCATTACGGAAGAGAAGATATAGGACAAAGCAAAGACCTCTCCAATGTTTTCTGAAGTTTGATTTCACACGGCCAAAGACATTAGCTTCATGGCCAAAAGTGGAATCTATCATGGGTTCTAACCTGGTTCAATAAGGCACCATTTGAACCACTCTTGAGAGCTTCATTGGTTTGCCTCTCATATATAAGATCTGCTTCCTGCTCGTATTAGCTACAGTAGGCAGAATCAGTGAAATACATGCTTTGTCAGTTGAACCGAACTACTTACAGGTCTGACTGGATGCTTCAGTGTCACTCATGACAACCTCTCCTTTCATTGCTAAGAACAGGCTCCCGCTAATGGGAAATCAGTCTTTTGTGGTGAAACCTCTTTCTATCCTGGACCCTTCAACTCAAGGTTGTCTACAGGGCCTGGTGAGAGCTATGGAATGGTACCTGAAAAGAACCGAGCTTGTGCAAAGAGGGAGATTCCGTCTATTCTTGCCTCTGAAAGAGGGAAAGGATGATATCTCAGCACAGACTATCATCCTGGATAAGATGGGTTATCCATTCTGCATTCGGAGAATTAACCCAAAATCAAATGAACTTGCTATTCATTTTAGCTCATGGAATTAGGGCAGTCACAATAAGTATTGCATTCGAGTGAAACTGTTTTTTAGCTAACATTATACAAACCATGATATGGAAGTTGGAGACAACTTCCTCTAGCTTCTACCTCAGAAATCTTTCATCCTAGAAGGCTCAGTTAGACCTGGTGGGACCTATGGCTGCTGCGCAACAGGTTACCTTCCCGGGTTGTTTGGCAGCTTCTTAACAATGCAGCATGATGTCTTCTGCTGGATTTGTGGAAGAGAAATGTTTTCCATTTCCCTAAGCCACATCTTGACATACTGAGTCAGTGCTCCAGCCAGATTCTCAATCTAGAAGCTGCCTCACTACCTCAGGAGACCAGAGATGGCCTCTCTGGGATTAGGGGATGTAACTACCTCCACCTCTTACCTATTCTCCTAAGGTATTATGATCAGGTAACATATTTGAAGAAGAAACTAATTTTTGAAGTAAAATATGTTTCTTCAATAATACTTACCTGATCATAATACGGATTCACCCTCCCAGTCTCCCCACAGTTACATCCTACTAAGAGAGCATGCTTTCTGCTACAATACTAACAGAAGTATTCATGGGAATTGGCACCAATCCCTGTATCTAGGAGAGATCACTCTGTCTGATGGTCACCTATGTGGAAAAACAACTTAAAGCTTTCATAGCTAAATATTTTAGCCTGGGAGGGCTGGATTGGTGAGCTAGTAGTACTACTCCTAAGGTATTATGGTTGGGTAAGTATTCTTGAAGAAACATAGTTTACTCCAAAAATTGGTTTCTTAATTCATAAGAAGGAAGAAACCTAAATTGCATGATTTTGTTTTAGCTCACCTGGCTATAATACCAAGTGAGTTTATGGTATGGCCCTGTGTTCATTATTTGCCCATCAACAATGGCTTATTACAATTCAGGAGACCATCTTGTTTTATCTGTTTTTGATCAAACTTGGAATATAGGTTTATATCATCAAGATCTCAGATGAGTTCAAATATGAGTGAGATCTGTTAATGAGGTGATCTTGCATCAGATTGGCTCATCTTTTTACCACTCTGGAAGTCATGTTTCTGGTCCAGTTTTTATCATATTTGGAATGTATGCTTATATCATCAATATCTCAGATGCATATTAATGAAGTGATTTTGCATCTGATTGGCTGAGCTTGTCAACACTTTAGTGACTTTATTTCTGATAATTTTTTTCAAACTAGGTAAATAGGCTTATATAATCAAAATATATAATGTATTTTATTAAGATCTGTATTGTTTGTAATATTTTTTATCAAACTTGGTAAATAGGCTTATATTATCAAGATCTTGATTGAGTATGATTTTGAATGAAATTGATGCAGAGTAATGATAGGATCTTGCATCTGTTTGGCTGAGCTTGTCAACACTACAGCAATTACATTTCTGATCAGATTTTGATCAAACTTTCTAAATAGTCTTATATCAAGATGTTGGATGAGTTTGATTATGAACAATCTACACATATTAATGAGGTAATCTTGTGAATGACTAAGCTTGTTACCACTCTGGAGACTGAATTCCAATCAGATTTCTCTCAAACTTGGTAAATAAGTTTATATTATCATTGTTTTAGACAGGTTCTTTAATGACTTTAGTACAATGGGTAAAATCAAGAAGATATAAAGTTGTGGAGATAAATTAAAAGGTCATGTTTTTACAATACTACATAAGCCTGCCTAGTAAAATGGTTAACTCTTAAATTATGCAAGCCAGGTGAGTGATATCATCCCCACTTAGGTCTCTTATTTAATTTTGCAAAGGATTTTTTTTTGGTTGTAAGCAGATAGTACTGTGAATTCATTTATTTTCATGGGTATCAATTTGTGTGGTTTGATAAAAAAAAAAAAACATTTTATTAAGTACCAAAATTTGTGGTTTGGGGATGGAGTTCTGCCATATATACTAGCTTATAAGTCAAGTCCGACTGCAAACTGCACAGACCCAGATCTGCCATCACATAATGTGCCAGCAGATCTGCGTGTATGCAGTTTGTTATGAGTAATCAGTAGAACAAACAAAATGGACCCTAATCTGATGGCACATTATGCAATGGCAGATCAGGGTCTCTGTTGTTTGCAGATGGACTCAACTTATAAGCGAGTATGTACGAGTATGTTTTTTTTACAAAAAGATCATTGTTCATTGGATTATAAATTTGTTGTTTGAAGCAACCATGAAACCCATGAAAACTGATACCCTATGTTAAAATAGTAGGTTCAAAGTATTTATTCATATTTTTCTCATTCCTCTATTCATGAAAAAAAATGTTCTGTAGTCAGCAACTTCTCTAACACTACTGAATTTTATTTATTCAGTCTTTTATTTCACAAGACCTGCTACTTTCTGTTGTTTTCAGAACTTATAAAGAAGTTCCATTTTTGCCTTGTAATTAATTACGAACAAATTTATTGATTGTTAAATGATGAGACAACATGCTTATATTTGTCTTACCATCAGGTAATCATTGCCTTATCGGAGAAAAATCGTCAGCACATTCCCTATCGTAACTCCATGATGACTTCAGTGTTGCGAGACAGTCTGGGAGGAAACTGTATGACCACAATGATTGCCACCTGTTCTGCGGACAAGCGAAACCTTGATGTAAGTATGATTACAGGGGTACAGATGGTTGGTCGCTTGGTTTCTAACAGCACTTTCAACACATTATTGGCTATATCATGCCAAAGAAATTAAAACTAAGTGCCTTTCACAAGGACATACCACGGCAGCCAACCAGGGTTGCTCTGTTCAGTTATCAAACCTGCGACCCTTGCATTACGAGTTTGATGCTATACCAACTGAGCTACTGCTGTTCCTGTGATAAAGATGTGGGTCCTGCTGGCACCCTCATGATGTCATAACAGCATCTTCACCTGAATCTAATATCGTCAAAAAGATCGCTTAAATCTCATTGAAATATTTATATATCTTTGAAAAGAGACCCCAAGATTAATGTAAAATGGGTTCCTGTCCATGACCTTATAGTGTCTTCCCCAGCATCATGTACCATCCAAAACTAGGCTTAAATCTAGTGCTTTTGTCAGAAAATTAGAGATTTGAGCTAGTTATATTTTAGCAGTTGTAGATCTGTGGAGGTTATAAAGTAAAGGATGATACATTTTGATGGTATTTATTTGTGTAGTCTCACTCTTAGATGACTAAATTGCTAAAAATGTATCCACTACTAAAAATACTTGTCATACAGTATTTAACTATAGTGAAAAACACCTCTTACTGCTTGCTTCTGGATGTGTGCTTGACATTTATTTCAAAACCTTTTCTTGTTTCATATTTTTAGTTAACATGGCTGGAGTGGATGTAGATAACATAATTACCTACAAGGAATGTTCTTATTGCTATGCCAGAAAATAATGATATGAAGATCAAAGTTAACAAGTAAAAAAAGAACAACTGTTGATATGTAATTTTGTGCTTTTCTTCTCTGTAATTGATTTGGTTAAATTTGTAACAATATACAGGTAGGTTACTGTACTGGCTGTGTATACGTGTAAATCTTGGTTTGTCCATTTCAGGAATCCATATCAACCTGCCGTTTTGCACAGCGGGTGGCAATGATCAAGAACGATGTACTTCTGAATGAGGAATTAGACCCAAAGTTGATGATCCTCAAACTCAAGCGAGAGATACAACAGCTGAAGGAGGAGCTTGCCATGGCAACAGGCCAGCAGCGGACAGATGAACTCACAGAGGATGACCTCCAAAGGTGAGAGTATGACACCATTACAGCAGACTTCCAGCTCACAGATCTTGTGTAAGATTTTATCTCATCACTGCAAACAATGTAGTTTATGAGAGATTTGTGAAAAAGAAGTTATTGTTTATTGTCTTCTATATTTACCCATAAGCACTATGCAGAGCACAGATAATGGCAAACAGCATGCATCCGGATATTGCACCAGCAGATCTAGCTCTACAGTGTTCCCTTGGAATCATCAGTATAATAAACTGTGTAGGCCTTGATCTACCAGTCCATTATGCAACAGCAGACTTGGGTCTGAACTGTTAATAGTTGATAAAGTATCATACACGAATAAATATGATAGCATTGATTCTTTCCATTCATTACTGGGTAGTATGCTGTTGCTGTAGCCATCATATATGTTTTACACAGTGGGACCAGCTTAGAAATGAGATAAGGGCTCCATGGAACACTGTGCCTCAACTGCAAAACAGTGCTATGACGAATGTTATATATTTCTTCTTCAAATACATTACCCGATCATAATACATCAGAAGTACATCCACTACCTCTAAAATCCAGCCATCCCAAGCTAAAAACATGTTCACCATGTTTTAGCAACAAAGGAGCTAAAAAAAATCATCTGCATAACAAGACAGAAGTCAGACAAGAGTTGTCTTCCCTTGAATAGATGGATTGGCACCAAATCCCATCATTCTGCTCATACTTGGTCACCATGCTCTTAGACAAAACCTTGTAAATACCATCCACTTTGTACCTTTTCATCAGTTTGAGTGATGCTCAGGAGTATTCTCACCTTGGGAAGTATATTCCACCTGTTTCTCTGTCTGATCTTGCTCTGTCCTAATTGTAGATGAATATTTTGCATTTCATTTGTCTAACTTTGTCATACATATGATAAGCTAATTGGTATTATCTTAATTGCAGTATGGTTAAGACTAAACTTGACACCCTTGTGTACTCCTCGCTCATTGCATTTAAATGTGGCATGCACTAATACTTTACAGCAAAGTAAACATTTGTGTACTAGATAGTTCACAGAAAAGTAAACATTTTTGTACTAGATAGTTCACAGCAAAGTAAACATTTGTGTACTAGAGAGTTCTTCTTGAAGTGCTTTATATTTTGCTACGTAGATTAACCTCTGAATCATAATGAAGCATATGTTTCTTTGTAGTCACAAACTGGTAATGGATCAATCCTAAAATTACAATAGAGACTATTTTTTTATTTATTTATTTATTATTACATAATATTATATAATTTTTGCATTAAATATTTGAACATAACATAATATTATTATGAAAGATAATAACAAGAAAGGGCTAATTATTTGTAAACATTACAAAATATGGCTATATTATTTGATTTTGTTTTATATTTTATGCTTTTAAATTAAATAAATAAATAATAAATATATAAATGTAAAATAACCAAATTAATAAATGTATATGCAGTCTATGTTTTATACTGGATAAAATAGGTTGTGTGATACTTCAAAATCTTTGGTTCTTTAACATTGCTACTCAAGATTTTTAAAAATTGAAATGCACAGTATTGTTAGGCCACACTATCTAAGTGAAGTTCAAGATAGTGCAAAAAGATGTTTGAAAATAGAAAATAAAAGAATAATATTTAAGAATATAAAATTATCAGAATTCAACTTTAGATTCACAGTAGATGTTATAAAGTGGTGGAGATACTCTGACTCATGCTCCCCCTACAACTCCCCCCCCCCAGCTGGTCAGAAGAAGTAAAATTTGTTCTGAGCTCCCTTCTTTCCTTAAGCTTCACACCCTGATACAATATCAGATACCTCTTTCAAGACCCCAGTATGTCAAAGCTGTGATTGATAATTACATAATGAGTACCTGTACTGACTCACTCCAGTATGTCAATGCTGTAATTGATAATTACATAATGAGTACTTGTAATGACTCACTCCAATATGTAAATGCTCTAATTGATAATTACATAATGAGTACTTGTACTGACTCACTCCAATATGTCAATGCTCTGATTGATAATTACATAATGAGTACTTGTATTGACTCACTTCAATATGTCAATGCTATGATTGATAATTACATGAGTACTTGTAATGACTCACTCCAATATGTGAATGCTCTAATTGATAATTACATAATGAGTACTTGTACTGACTCACTTCAATATGTGAATGCTCTGATTGATAATTACATAATGAGTACTTGTACTGACTCACTTCAATATGTCAATGCTGTGATTGATAATTATATAATGAGTACTTGTATTGACTCACTCCAATATGTGATTGCTCTGATTGATAATTACATAATGAGTACCTGTACTGACTCGCTCCAATATGTTGATGCTGTGATTGATAATTACATAATGAGTACCTGTACTGACTCACTTCAATATGTCAATGCTGTGATTGGTAAAATTACATAATGAGTACCTATACTGACTCCAATATGTCAATGCTGTGATTGAAAATTTCATAATGAGTACCTGTACTGACTCACTCCACTATGTCAATGCTGTCTTTGATAATTGCAAAATGAGTACCTGTACTGACTCACTCCAATATGTTAATGCTATGATTGATAATACATGAGTACCTGTACTGACTCACTCTAATATGTCAATGCTATCATTGATAATTACATGAGTATCTGTACTGACTCACTTTATCCCTCAAGATTGGTGTGACAGGCCTTATTGTTACTCTCTTGTTTATGAGTTACTGAGACCTATGAAAGACCAATTAATGAAGCCACAGCTCTTACAACAAATATGTCTTCTTTAAATACATTAGGAATACATCCATAAAATCCAGCCCTCCCAAGCTGAAAAGACTTTAGGCACTTCTTTTGGCTTGTTTTAGCAACAGAAGTGCTGAACAGTCATCTGCTTGCCAAGTTGGAAGTCAGATGAGCGTGGTCTCCCTTGGATGCAGGATTATCACCCAAATCCCCTCAATTGCCAGTTATTCTGCTTATGCTTTCTCTCTCTTTCTCTTTGTCTTGCAAATACCGAATTTACTTGTGCTGTTTCATCAGTTTAGTGATTCTTTATAGTTTATTCTTTTGAGTTTTCTCACATCGGGGAAGTATACTCCAGCTATTTTTCTATGTATTTCTTGCTCTATCTTGCAGACGAATGTTTGCACTTCATTTGTCTAACTTCATCATGCCATAAGTTTGTCAGTGCCATCTTAATTACCTGCTTATGGTTTATGTTACTTTCAGTTCAACACCGTACTCGACCTTGTTTATGAATTCAGTGACATAATTGCTCTGTTATTATATGCATGTAATTTCCCTGGGCATTTATTCATAATATCTCCATCATGGTAAGTGCATGAAGCTCTAGCTTACAGAAATAGATGCATTCCTATCCACATCCACACTGCAAAAAGACCATAACAAGACCATCCTCAGATTGCGCCCTCTTTCTTCACCCTTCATCATGGAATGGAGATGCAATGCCCTGATGACCCATTACTCTCACTAGAATATAAACTCTACTCATGAGAAAAAGCAGTTGAGTTCCCTCACAGAACAACCCCACCAGGATCTTACTCCAGACCTTTTCATGATCATAGCTGTCTCAACCAGCTCCTTTAGGCTTGTGAGTTCAGCATGGATACCCTGAGATTGGTTCACATTGCCATTCAGTAGGGAGACCTTACACATCAAAAGTACAGGCTGAGTATCCCTTTGTAGCAAGATATGAAGTCCTTTATTTTGCTCTTTCTTTGTCTTGGATTCCTTGTCAAAAATTACAAATTACATGTCATTCAGTCCCAGCTCTTAATTAATCTGGACATGAAGTCCAAAATCCCCATTGGTTTGGAGTTTGTGTCCCTGTGGAATATCCTTTGTTATATCAGAGTTTGGGAATCTCTTGCGTCTTGGAAGTTCTCAGTGCAGCCACAAACCCTCCTGCCCTATGCTGCTGGTTCATGTGACTCCTGCAGACACCCTCACATCCTCAGCAGCAGCAAAAACTTTGCCTATCAGACCCAAAGATCAAAGTTTTGTATTGTAGGAGGTACCATTTCAGAAAATGAGACAGCCTTCCTCTGTTCACTTCTGGTTTCCCACTGGAAGATAAACTTCTGAACCTCATGATCTGCATGGATGTCAGAATGACTGTCTTGAAATTGAGAAATATTTCCTGGGAGAAATATATGAATAAAGATGTGAAACCTCATGAAACATGATCCCTCACCCCTTTTTTCCTATATATGGATCTATAGAAAAAGGCAATTTTCAGTGTGCATACTACACTTTATCACCTTAGAAACATGAGTAATGGTAATAGATAGGAATTTGAAAAACTCTCACCAACTATTCCTCATTTGTCTAAGATTCATATAGCAATGTAACCATTGGAAACTAATCTCAAGGTTACCAGTGTCAAATGTCTTAAAGTGCAAAAGTATGCTATTTTGTTTGTTCAAATAAGAAACTTTGGATCCAATGGTATACATTGATGGTCTTTATTGTTGAGTTTTGCATTTTTTTTTCTCACTTATTTTCATGGTGATATGCAGCTGAGGTTTCCCAGATGTTGGTAGTAGAAATATAATGAAATACTCTCCTAAATGGTACTTTTGATGGGTCCTAAAGTAGCTTATTTTTGTGTGCAGTAAGGAAAAATGGTAACATAATTTGGCCTATTATCATACAGTAGGGATGGGAAGGATTTAATCAACTTTTGAACTTTTCTTAAGGTAGCACTAAATAGTTTCATATAATTGGCCATGGGATAAATTTGTGATTAAAGAGACATCCATGCATTTTCTCCATGTTTCTCCCTCATAATATACATTTGTGTCATGAATACATAATTCATGTTGTATGCACAAGGAGATGGTGTGTGCTAGGCAGGTTCAAGATTAAGGTTTGGCCTACAATGTGCATGGGCAGCTGCCCTTATTCTCCTGGCTCTGTTTTTATGTGTTTACTGAAATTGTCATAGTGAGTGATTTTGTGTGAAATTGGCATCTTCATAGTCCACTTTCCTCTTCGTTAAATAATATCTGGGATGCAATTGTCATTGCCTTATATATGAAATATCTCTGATTGTCTTCAGTATAGGTTTGTCATGGGGTTGAAAGGTATCCCTACACTAATTAAGTTCCTCATATATTTCCTCCATTTGTCCCCATTTTTGATGAAATCCAGTGCATTAGTTATAAGTTCAGATGTACCAAGACTATTTTATGTTAAACACTAACTTTGACACAACAAATCCAAAAATTAGAATAGGTTATGTTACATTATCTGAAATAGTTACATTTGAAAGATAAAAATCAAAAAGAATATTAATGATTTTCTTAGGAACTACCATAGTATGCAGTGACAGCTGATTGGTTCATTTAGTGTATTGATACCTGAAAATCACAAGATTTTGGGATATTTTAAACTGGAGTCTGGATCTTTTTACCCTTTTTTTTAAAATGCCAAATTTTCCACATTAATACAATCTTAATAAAAGTGGCTTTACCTTGAAATTTGTTTGATTCAGATTTGGTTGGTATTTAAGATATCAGTGATGTGACTAATGTGTTGAAAATAAGTAATGAGGCATTATTATTATTATTATAGAAGAAAGGAAGAACAATGAACATATGCATCTGGAATTTAATAATAATATAAATATTTAAAGAAAAATCATTGAAAAAAAAAATAGAAATAATATTCTAAAATTTTGTCAGATATATTTTCATCATAATTTTTTAATAAAGAAATGTAATCAGATTTTGAAATTGACAATTTAAGTCATCTGACCAGTAATAATAATTGCAGATTTTTTTTTATAAATTATTTTTTGTTTTATTGCAATGATAATAATTGTCTTATTTTCTAAGTATTAGTCAAAATACCGTACTTATCTGAATCAAAAAGATTTCTTTTGTAAAGCCAGTTTTATGAAAGCTACATTATTGTGGAAAGTTTGCCATGAAAAAAGGGAAAAAACATCTAGACTCCACCAACAGTACATTTTTATGTCACAATAGTTTTGACTCCATCTTGTTTTAATTGTAGTCATTACTGTGATGGAGATCTTGCAAGTTGTATACAGTATATATGCACTGATGACGTTTTTATTCCACCTGTGTGTGAGTTTGTATCAAACTACTGCACCTCATTGAATGTATTAGGTTGCTGCATCTCTTCAAAATAGCATGGATTTAGCATTGGACATGCTATTCACATTGACTATTTTCCAAATTGCAAAAGTTTGTGTGGATGGAGGAAGGAATGGTTCAAAATTTGTAATGTTTTGAAAGGATTAAATCATTCTGCACTCAATTTTAATTGTGGTATGTAATTATTTTCCAAGATTGAAGGTGGGGTATGATTCAGAATGGGTCAGATTTATTATAAAATCAATACAATTATTATCATTGAGATTTCCTAGTTTTACATCATTTTATTGCTAGATGTACATAAAGTAGATGCTTTATTGGTAATAAAATCACATCAGTGGCAGATTACTCTTAAGAAAGCAGATTAATATATTCACCATCCTAAACCAGTCCATTTTTTGTGCAACAGCTCGTTGATTTTGGCATGTTTCTTATACCCATACTCATTGTTAGCCCCATGAGAGTTCTAAACAATAAATTACCATATATGCTCTCAAACAATATATACCCATATCTGCCAGTGCATTATGCAATGGCAGATCTGAGTCTATGTTAATTGTGAATATTTATGGTACATTTTCATCATTAGGATGCTTGAAAAATGAAACCCTTTATAAATGTACATCATCTCATGAATTATAATAATTGAAGTACAGTGACTTAAAGTATGTATGAAAAGAACAGAGGCCACAATAATAATGTGATCCTGACTTGGAAATTAATCTCTTTAATTTCTAAGAGATTCTTAGTGATTAGTCCCTCGAAAGTTTCACCGATGTTTTGCTCACTATCATGCATATGGTATGTACTCGCTTATAAGCTGAGTCCAACTGCAGAAAACATCAACCCAGATCTGCCGTTGCATAATTCACTGACAGATCAAAGTCTATGTTTTTTTCTTCTAATTACTTCTAACAAGCTGCATAGACCTAGATCTCCTCTCACATTATGCGATGGCAGACCTGGGTCTGTACAGTTTGCAGTTGACTAAGACTTATAAGTGAGTACTAATAATTTATTAGATTTGTACAGGAAAGGATTTCTTAGAATTCTTGCACCAGATAATGTGTAGAAAAAATGACCTTAAGAATGTATATATTTTTGTATAGATGCCAAGATGCTGTGGCTGCTTACCTAGAAGAGAATGATTCAGATGCAGTCATCAATGTTGGGGCTGACATGCGCAAGATCCATGCCTGCTTCTTCATTATGAAGGTCAGACACATGATTCATTACATTTTATGATCTCACTGTATTAACCCGTACATAACATGTACTCAACTGTGTACAGCAAATAACCAAGATCTGCTGTTATATAATGCAGGTTCTACACTGTTTACTTGATGTCATTAGTACTGTGTGGCAACAAATCTGATTTGTGCTGTTTCCTGTCGGGCACATGTTACACACTAGCAAATATGTCAACATATTTATTGCAGATGATTTTATTATCTGCACTTTCATGTAAATATTTCATACTCAACTTTGTAACTTCCTTTCCTGTGTATAAATTACGACTTACCTTGGGTCTTTACTTACGTATTAAGTACATGTGTATCAAATATTTAACCAATACAAGTCCTTGTGAAAAAAACAAGGAGTATGAAAATGGAAGATTGTTAGATACAGTTTAAATTTTGATATCTGGTCATAAATTGACAAATTTTAACAGAGTAGTGGAAGAAAGGTTGATTATTGTCTAACCCATTTTTGTGAGCAGCGAGACAAAGTAGTCACTTTTCTGGCACCAGCAGCATCAACCGTTTGTTATGGTTTTGGCTCAAGTTTTTATTTGTATATATTTCCTAAAGCCCTTGATAGATTCTCATCACACTTGGAGCGAATCATTATGAAGCTAAGAAAATTCATTCTTTGACATGCTTGTTTGTCCCTTTTACCTTGAAGCCAAGGTAACAGTCAGAGAAATTTTACATTAAGTTTTTGGTTAAAGTTTTTTCATTTGCTCATATCTGCTAAACCCTTTGATAGATTCTTATCATGCTTGTCATGAATCATTATGAAGTTAAGACATTTCATTCTACAACATGCTCATTCATTTGCCCCTATTACCTTGAAGTCTAAAGTCACAGGAATAGAAAATTTGCATAAAGATTTTGGTTACAGTTTTTTCATTTGCATATATTTCCTACACCTCTTGTTGGATTTACTTCATACTTGCGATGAATCATTATGAAGCTAAGACAATTTATTTTGTGACATGTGTTCTTGCCCCTTTTACCTTGGGATGTCAAGGTCACAGGCTTAGAAAAATAGCTTTATGGTTTTGGTTAAATGTCTCCATACTTGGGATGAAGCATTTTCAATTCATTTTGTGATACGCTTGCTAAATCAATCATGGGTTCAACATGCAGGCACTGGTCTTCTTGCTAGAAATGGGAATCTTGGAATAAATACAGTGTGCATAATAGGTCTAGAATTGGGAATCTTGGAATAAATGCAGTGTGCATAATAGGTCTAGAATTGAGAATCTTGGAATAAATAAAGTGTGCATAATAGGTCTAGAATTGAGAATCTTGGAATAAATGCAGTGTGCATAATAGGTCTAGAATTGAGAATCTTGGAATAAATAAAGTGTGCATAATAGGTCTAGAATTGGGAATCTTGGAATAAATAAAGTGTGCATAATAGGTCTAGAATCGAGAATCTTGGAATAAGTACAGCGTGCATAATAGGTCTAGAATTGGGAATCTTGGAATAAATAAAGTGTGCATAATAGGTCTAGAATTGAGAATCTTGGAAAAAATGCAGTGTGCATAATAGGTCTAGAATTGAGAATCTTGGAATAAATACAGCGTGCATAATAGGTCTAGAATTGAGAATCTTGGAATAAGTACAGCATGCATAATAGGTCTAGAATTGGGAATCTTGGAATAAATAAAGTGTGCATAATAGGTCTAGAATTGAGAATCTTGGAATAAATGCAGTGTGCATAATAGGTCTAGAATTGAGAATCTTGGAATAAATACATTGTGCATAATTGGTCTAGAATTGAGAATCTTGGAATAAATACAGCGTGCATAATAGGTCTAGAATTGGGAATCTTGGAATAAATACAGTGTGCATAATTGGTCTAGAATTGGGGATTTGTATTTTTAATTGAAAAGATAAACAGCTTAATGCTGATTAAAAGTATATGTAATTTTTATCTAGCATTTTATATTAACCAGTATGTGTATGTATGTTTGAGTATATATATATATATATATATATATATATATATATATATATATATATATATATATATATATATATATATATATATATATATAGAGAGAGAGAGAGAGAGAGAGAGAGAGAGAGAGAGAGAGAGAGAGAGAGAGATAATTACAGATATACACCAAGCAGAGTGGAAAGTGCTATCCCTGGAGAATGCTTGATTACATTAACAGAATTATTTTTAAATACGAATAAATAATATTATCATACAGGTCAGAGAATTTTTCTAATTTGTACTGTACGGAGATTCGAACCTAGATCCAGATGGACTGTGTACTTAGATGAGAGTTAATTAGGTCAACATGAACGTATGTCTGCATCGCACGAATGCCTATACCACCAACTTTGTAGCATCATTTTTTGGTGATGTGTGCATGGTCAAGATTGTATAGTGTTTGGTGCTTAATATCCAGCAGACAAAATTACTCCAATCATACAATATATTCTATTATAAAATGTATACAAGAAGATGCCTGTCAAATAATTAATCAAATAATTTTCAAATTTGGTCATTCTTTGTTGGGTCCATTGGTATTTAAGAGAATATTACAGCTATTCAGGAGACACATAGTAGATGATCTGAAAGGTATTATGATTTGATTGGCATAGACTTTGTATCAGCTCATCTGGCCTCTCTTTGTGGTTATTTCTGGACAGAGACTTTGTATCTGCTCATCTAGCCTCTAGGTCGTTATTCCTGGACAGAGACTTTGTATCTGCTCATCTGGCCTCTCTTTGTGGTTATTTCTGGACAGAGACTTTGTACCAGATCATCTGACCACTAGGTGTGGTTATTCCTGGAGAGAGTCTTTGTATAAACTCATCTGGCCTATCTTTGTGGTTATTCTTAGACAGAGACTTTGTATCAGCTCATCTGGCCTCTAGGTGGTTATTCCTGGACAGAGACTTTGTATGATCTCATCTGTCCTCTATGTGTGGTTACTCCTGGACAGAGACTTTGTATCAGCTCATCTGGCCTCTCTTTGTGGTTATTCCTGGACAGAGACTTTGTATCAGCTCATCTGGCCTCTCTTTGTGGTTACTCCTGGACAGAGACT
The DNA here is from genome assembly GCA_029931535.1 of Margaritifera margaritifera. Classification (NCBI taxonomy): domain Eukaryota; kingdom Metazoa; phylum Mollusca; class Bivalvia; order Unionida; family Margaritiferidae; genus Margaritifera; species Margaritifera margaritifera. The sequence continues at coordinate 1,693,916 of JAQPZY010001653.1, read as the reverse complement.
TTGTATCAGCTCATCAGGCCCCTCTTTGTGGTTATTCCTGGACAGAGACTTTGTATCAGATCACCTGACTTCTCTTTGTGGTTATTCCTGGACAGAGACTTTATATCAGATCATCTGTCCTCTCTTTGTGGTTATTCCTGATAGAGACTTTGTATCAAATCATCTGACTTCTCTTTGTGGTTATTCCTGGACAGAGACTTTGTATCAGATCATCTGACTTCTCTTTGTGGTTATTCCTGGACAGAGACTTTGTATCAGCTCATCTGACCTCTCTTTGTCGTTATTCCTGGACAGAGACTTATATCAGCTCATCTGTCCTCTAGGTGTGGTTATTCCTGGACAGAGATTTTGATCAAATTCAGTATATAAGCTTATGTTTACAAGTCTTAAATGTTACAAGATAGTTTACATGGGGATATATGCTTAGAAAACTTAAAAGATGCATCTAACTATGCTGTCAAATACAGTAACATGGGGTTGGTAAGTAATATCAAGCCAACCTGGACCTTTGCTTTTTTTGCATTATGATATTTTTCAATATAGCTGAATTTATTTAAAAAGTAAAACTGTGTGATGGCTATCATGAAAAAGATTGTGTAGTAGTGTATTTTCTTGCAGAAACAAGTGTTGGATAAACTATCAGCGCCCTCAACAGCCATTGCCAAGGCCCCTGAGTCTGTCCCCAATCCAGACATTAGCCCTTATGCCAATGCTGAGACACAGAAACTGAAAGACCTTGTCTTGCAAAGAGATAATGAAATAAGTATCCTACAAAAGAAGTCAGCTTGTGAATTCTTCTTTATGATGGAGTTAAAAGTTATTTGTTTTGTTAGCATGACTTGCTACCAGAATTTATTATTTTGAGCGCATTACAATTTATAAAATCAGTGTCATATGCACTTATTTAATTAATTACAGTGATGCTTATCGAGCTAAATTTAGAAGATTCCAGATATATTTCATTTTGTGTTTCTGTTATACCACACATAGCACAGATTTAAAGCATATGTAAGTAATCATTGATTGCTTAAACTTTATTTTATGTCCCCACCATATCAGTGCAGAGCGGATATAGTATTATCCACATCCAGCCATCCTGCCATGTCCCTTTATGTAATAACCCTATATCAAGTTTGATTGTCACCATTTTCCAGCACAATTATATGAAGATTTCATCTCTGTTTGACTTAGAAACTTTATACTTCCATTTCCACTAATGCCTTTTGAAGGGCAGAAACTCTGTACTTCCATTTCCAGTAATGCCTTTTGAAGGGTAGAAACTCTGTACTTCCATTTCCAGTAATGCCTTTTGAAGGGTAGAAACTCTGTACTTCCATTTCCAGTATTGCCTTTTGAAGGGTAGAAACTCTGTACTTCCATTTCCAGTAATGCCTTTTGAAGGGTAGAAACTCTGTACTTCCATTTCCACTAATGCCTTTTGAAGGGTAGAAACTCTGTACTTCCATTTCCAGTAATGCCTTTTGAAGGGTAGAAACTCTGTACTTCCATTTCCAGTAATGCCTTTTGAAGGGTAGAAACTCTGTACTTCCATTTCCACTAATGCCTTTTGAAGGGTAGAAACTCTGTACTTCCATTTCCAGTAATGCCTTTTGAAGGGTAGAAACTCTGTACTTCCATTTCCAGTAATGCCTTTTGAAGGGTAGAAACTCTGTACTTCCATTTCCAGTAATGCCTTTTGAAGGGTAGAAACTCTGTACTTCCATTTCCACTAATGCCTTTTGAAGGGTAGAAACTCTGTACTTCCATTTCCAGTAATGCCTTTTGAAGGGTAGAAACTCTGTACTTCCATTTCCAGTAATGCCTTTTGAAGGGTAGAAACTCTGTACTTCCATTTCCAGTAATGCCTTTTGAAGGGTAGAAACTCTGTACTTCCATTTCCACTAATGCCTTTTGAAGGGTAGAAACTCTGTACTTCCATTTCCACTAATGCCTTTTGAAGGGTAGAAACTCTGTACTTCCATTTCCAGTAATGCCTTTTGAAGGGGTTAATAGATTAAAAACAGACTTGTTATGAAGCTTTACACTGGGAAGACCTGGGTTCAGTTCAAGTTTCATCAGTTTGGGGCATGATTTTACAGAGTTATAGCCCCTGTTTGACTTCATATCTTGAAATCAAATTTGACATGTTTGATTTTTACCATTATCTGGCAGAATTTTATGGAGTTATGGCTCCTGTTTGACTGAGAAGTTTGCTGTTCAGTTGCATCATTTTTTGGCAGGGCATCCATTTTGAATGGACACATTTCAAGTCTTTTGATCTCTTTGGGTGGAAATGACATTCTTGTATGCTCTGTTGCAAGAGATGCTACTATAAATAAGAAAACATCCGTTGCATTCATAAGCACTAATTTGGAAGTGTGTATTGACTTCAACCCAATGAGACAGAAGTTTTTAATGTGAACTCAGTTAAGGAGCTTTATGATGATGTACCACCTGAGAAAATCTTGGACTTTTTGCTGGAGTGCTGTTTATATAACAGATTCTGATGCTATATTTTTAAGGATTTTATATTTTTTACTTTTATATTTGATTTTATATAGATTTAACAGAATTTTAACATCATTACCTTTATCTGTTTTTATTGTAGTCCTTTATGTTTATTTATTTGAAAGGGTTTATCTTCGTAATGTTTCTTGGTTTTCATTTTTACATTTTTAGAATTTTACTTTTAATTAGCACCATATAGCTAACACTGTGCTGAGGTGCCATTAAATGCAAACACATTCTTAATTTCGAAATGATATAATTGAAAGCTTCTGGTGCAGGGTTTAGTCATCTCTCCTTTACATCATAATTAGGAGTTCTGCACATTATTTCCATTCTTTTTAACAGTATAATTCTGAGTACAAAACCAAGGCAAGTAACTCTACTATATTGGGATCAATGCTGCTTGATTTTATTTTCTAAGTGAAGTTTTCTCATGGAAAAACATTCCTTGCATGAAAAATAGCCAAAAATTGGTGGAAACCAAACTGGGAATAACATTGGAAAGGAAAGCTTTCTTAACAGATCAAGTTCAATTAAAATGTATATCTTTAGATTAAATACAAGAAATGTGAAAAAATCATTTACACTATAGCTTCATAAAGAAAATAATTATATGCAAGTCATATGAAGAATAAAGTGGAATGTTTAGATTATTTATTCCTCTTTTCTCAAACTTTACCTCTTGGCACTCAAATTCCTTGATCCCTATCCTTGAAAACAAACAGAATTAAGACACTTTGAAGACAAGTTTCCTTGACCAAATAACACGAGATATACTGGTAAACATGCTGAAGAAAGAAAAGAAACGTGCTGCCGATGCGTTTTCCCAGCTAGAGAGGTTTGGTCACCGACCGCCCTCAGCTAGGAATGGCTCAGATCAGCAGGTCAATGGGCATGAGCGGTCCTCCCACAGCCGTTCAGAAAGTTGGACCTCTGACGTCTCCAGTAGAACACCTACCCTTGGAGGATGGAGTAAAGAAAAACATAGATTACAGAAGGAAAAAGAAGAAAAGACAAAGGCCAAGATTTGTAAGTGGATTGAAGATAGTCAGACTTATGATTTACTACATTACTTCTTCATTATTTTTGCTATTCCTTAGAAAACCCCTTGCATTAAAGGTGCCTGTTTTGTAAATAAAAATTATATTAGCAACATAAGTTTCTGGAAAAATTTACATAACTAATACTTCAGTGTTCTGATAGAATCTTTTTTTTGTATATAATGCTGGTCATTGAGTTTAAGGCATCAATACACATTATTTAGATGATTATGCCAGTCAGAAATGACATGTATGCTTGATTCTTTTTATCAAGAATTGCCAATTTATTTAATAATTTTGTTGACATGTATGAAGACTTTAAATTCACAATATTTTTTTTCTCTTTGGCCATTATTTGCCAGTATGAGTGTCATCTTTGTTTTGTTTGTAATGCTTTTGAAATATAACTTTATGTCTCAGAAGAAACATAATACATAGTTTGCACTGGTCTTAAAAAACCTTTGAATTTGATGTCTGGTCTTGAAAAACCCATGAAAATTAGAAAAAAAGTGAGAAAAGCTTTTGAAAATTTCTTAAATTTGCATTGGCAACCCTTTAAAAGTCCTTGAATTTTGCTGACATTTGACTTATTACTAATTAGTGTTTAATTTTGACCTATTTAATTATTTTTGGGGAAATCTCAGCATTAACAATGGTTCTGATCTTTCATTTTATCACACATTATGTTTATTGGATACCTTCGATATTATTCTTGTCATATGACCCAATTGTGATAAATTTTTACTCAAACTTCTTAAAACATAGTTTCGGTGTCATGATCACTAAACCAGTAAGTGCAAATGGATGAAGCAAATTGAATGTTGACTATGTCATCTGCTTTAACCACGGAAAAATGTGTGTTTAATCATGAATGGATCACAAATACCAAATACTTATGGATTAGAGAGTTCAAAGTGGATAAGTCCATGGCAATGTGTGTTTTGTATAATAAGTTAATAGATTTGGGGAAAATGGGTGAATATTCCCTTTCCTCACATATGAGAAGTAAAAATCACCAGTCATTAGCGAGCACTTTGGAATCCCCTGAACAGTCATCGAGGACTTAATTTCTGAAGATAGATTCTGAGAAAAATTATATCAGTCAGCTAAAAATCTCCTCTCCCCCTTCTGATGCTACTGGTGGATTAAAACCCATATTTGGGCCAGGTGTTCCTCCCTAAAAATCAGTTAAAGCATTCAGCCTGAGGGGGAAGGTAAAAACCACTGGGCATCTAACATTTATCTTTCTGTCAAACTGGCTTAGGAAAAGATCTCAAGAAAAGGCCCAAGAATTAATAATCTGGAGGAAAAAAATTAATGATATGGTTGAATCCGTGGAGTAGTAAAATGAAGAAATCAGACATAACTTCAAAAATAGAATACAATGATTTGACAAAGTACACATGCAACTGGAAAATTAGTAATGATAGTAACTTTTGTTGATAGTGCCATTATTGTATTTATCTTGATGTTTATATATCAAGACTTTTCACATTTTATTTTATAATTTGGAATATGGACTCATCATAAATACAGTAAAAGAGGTTTTAGAAATTGACTTTAAAAGTGGACAGGTTAATTAGGCATGCCCTGGAAAAAATTACAACAGGCCCTTGAAAAACCGTTATGTTTGGTCATGAGATTTTTTTTATGAACCATGTAATAAATAAGTTCATGTTACCATGTTGTATGACATACTGCTTTTATGTCTATGAATTCTTTCTTCTCTTTTTTGATCTCTAATGGTCACAGACCAGAAGGGCATATGGGATGGCCTATTGTCCATCATCCATTAGTTAACACAAGTTTCTTATCACTACTCCTCCTAAACTACTTGGAGGATTGCTACGAAACTTTACACACATATTCCTTCCCATGTCTAGTCAGTCCTGAATGAAAATTGTGCCGCTCTTACATCCAATATGGCCACTACAGTGACCATCTTGAAAACCTTGTTATTGCTACTCTTCCTTAATGGATGGTCATATCAACATGGGTATTTCACCAAAAGATTTCTTATGATGCCTACTTGGTCCTAAATAAAAATTGTGCCAATCTGACATCCAGTATAGTCACCATGGCAGCCATCTTGAAAATCTTGTTATCGCTACTCCATTTGAACAGAAAGTCATATTAAAATGAGGTTTTCACAAGATCTCCCATGATATCTAGTTGGTCCTAAATGAGATGATGCTGATCAGACCTCCAATATGGCTACCATGGTGGCCATCTTGAAGATTGTGTTATTGCTACTCTTCCTGGATGGATGGTCATATCGACATGGGGTTATCACTAAAAGGAAAATGGTGCCAATCTTACATCCAACATGTCCACCATGGTGGCCATCTTGAAAAATCTTGTTGACTCTCTCTGGATGGATGGTTATATTGATATGAGGTTTTCACTACAAGACTTCTTATGATGTCAAGCTGGTGCTAAATGAAAATGGTACTGATCTGACATCTGGTATGTCCGTTATGGCAGCCATCATGAAAATCTTGTTATAGATACTTCTCCTTAATGGATAGTCATATCAGCATGGGGTTTTCAGTAAAACCATGGTGACCATCTTGAAAATCTTGCTGTCACTACTCCTCCTGAAGGGATGGTCTTATTGACATGGGGTTTTCACTAAAATATGTCTCACTATATGTAATTGGTCCTAAATGAAAATGGTGCCAATTTTAACTCAAAAATTTGAAGCTGCTTCTCCTAAACAGATGGTCATACCAACATTAAAATAATACCTTCTTTCTTGCAATTTGTATAGTTATTCCTGTATTACAATTATGCTGATCTAACCTCCAAAATGGCTGCCTTTGACAGCCATCCAGAAAACCTGCATATGGTTACTTCACCTGAACTTATGGTCTTGTTGATATGGGGTTTTCACTATAAAAATATTTTGCAACATGTAGCTGGCTCTGAATGAAATGGTGTTAATTTGACCTCCAATATGGCACCATATTGTCCATTTTGAAAATCTTGTTATCACTACTCAGTTTGCATGAATGATGGCATTGACATGAGGTATTCACTGAAACACTTCTTGCAATATTTAATTGGTTGTGAGTGAAAATGGTGTAGATCTGACCACTAACATATCTGCACCATTATTAAGGAGTTTTGAAAACCAGACCTAATGACCTTAAGGTAATTTTGTACTTCATTGAGCTTTTGATTTGGGGGTGGGGGTAATGACACTTTTAACACATTATAGGCTATATCATGTTGAGGAAATAGGAATTAAGTGCTTTTCCCAAGGACACAATGAGGCAGCTGACACAGGCTGGCCTAGGTGGATATTGAACCCGCAACTCGTGGATTACAAGTCCGATGCTATATCAACTGAGCTATTGTGGCTCCGTCTGAGCTTATGAAAACAGTGAGTTATACATATGCAAGTGAATTTTGACCAGACTTTGTTTTGAGTTACATTTCAATGAACAAGATAGTTAGCACTCTGACAATGATTTTAAGGTCAAAGGTCTTGAATTAGATTTTTAGCTGTACTGGCTTGTGAGCTTGATAACACAAACAAGTATGAACGGATTTTTGTATCCAACCCAGTTTGTGGATATATCTGATGAATACCTTGAATGCTGCCATTTGATTAACTGTGGGGTTTTTTCTTAAAAAAAGTATTTATTATAGATTTAACCAAACTTAGCCGATGGGTATATCTTGACATTGTCTGAGACAAGTTGAATGATTTTCTATTCATGACATCAGGTTCAAGGTCAATGTACATGATAAAGAATTTTGTCCAGCATGTACAGGTATCTTGTGTACATGTTAACTCAGAAATCTAAGAAAATATGTTTTGTTACAAAATTTGGTATGTTGGAGTTTTTCAAGAATATTAGAGATGGTTTCAATACTCAGCTGTTAAAAAGAAGAAATTGTCTTATCTTGGATTCCTGGAAATTCTTTTCAGCCAGTAGAGCATCAGTCCCTTCAAGGGACTCTTGGTAACATTCCCATCATAGACTAACAGTGGGTTCAATTGTCAACTCATTGTAGACACAGAAAATATAGGTAATATAAGTTAAATAGAGTTGTAAAGCACAAAGGAGATTGTTGAACTTAATACATGTTTTCTGTGGTGGTTTATGAGAATGTGTAATGATTCTTTTTTAAGTTATTTTTTTCAAGCACTTTATATACAGGTTTATAATTATTGACTTCTTTCATGCAATCAGACTGAGGAATATCATCCAAATGGAAGTTATCCAGAAAACCTACAATCAAAACTACATTTTCTGACATCACATTTTTTTATTTGCTTTCAGTGGGTGATATGTCTGTTGGTAGACAGGAAGCTTTTGAAATTTTTCGGAGGGATTATGAACAAAATGATGCCATTGAGGAAAACAAACAGGCTCTGAAGGAAAGATATGCAAGTGCCAAGGCCCTAGGGGAGTTTGTCAATAAGTCCAGAACACAAATAAGTGAGATTTAATACTTATTAAATTCAGCTGTGCATTACATTAGGTAAAAATTACAGTGATAAAAGAAGAAAAATAGCTTATAAACAACATTTTTCAGGCATGGCCTAGTAGTACAACAATACAGTTGGGTTAGAACATACAAATAGAAGAAAGGACAGATTAACCACTGCCATCAGGGGGAACATAGCTACCATATGGCATATAAGTTTGGCATATAAGTTGAGTCCAATTGCAAACTGCACAGACCCAGATCTGCCTTCGCATAATGCATCAGTGATCTGGGTCTATGCAGTTTGTTAGGAGTAATCAGTAAAACAAGCAATATAGACCCTGATCTGCTGGCACAGAATATGCCTTATATGCGAGTAAATACAGTAGTTATATTGCTCTAATGGCAGTGGTTAATCTGTCCTTGTTTGCAGTTGTACTCGACTTATAAGCAAGTATATATGATAATTCTGATGCCAAAATGTAAAGAAATTAAGAATGTCAAGCCAAAACATCTGGCTGTTTTGTGTGTTTTCTGTTATTCATGACTTTTGTGCTTATTCTTGACTTGTATATTTTCACATTTCTTAGCTTGTTTAAGATTCTCTTATCATATATTTTTAGATCATATAAAAGGGCAGATAGAGCAACACAGAATGCAGATGGCCATGCAAGGTAAATTTTCCTCTTTTGAGTTAACCACAAGTGTAAACACCATATCTTCTAATAAGAAGACATATGCCTTGTACCCTTTTGACCATATTGTCACCAACCCATCTGTTCATTTATTACAAGGGGTATTTGAAAAGCTCTGAATATCTTCTTATAACTTTTTTGTTTCTTTGAACCTGTCAATAAATTTAATGCAATCAATAGACAAAATAACATTATATAAAATGATCTGCAGCTGCACATGCAGCACCGTGGACACCTGTAGATATATGCATTTGATGTAACATAGGTAAATGACAGTGATGTAAAAATGTTGGAGAAGGAGCACACTTTTGCTACTGTGCAAAGAGCATACTGTAAAATCTGGTCACTCTTAGGGTATTTTCTGACTGATATCAAGCCAAATGGGATAAAGTTTGCAAATGCAATTCTCTGCGATATCCTACATTTTTGAGGTGGCTTCATCGTTTTAAAGATGGTCTCAAATCCATGGAAGATGACCCACATTCTAGAAGACCATTGTCTGTGATTGTTGAGCTGGAAGTGGTTGCTGAAGGGAGCACTTGATGCTTGATGAAGATGCTTGATACACAGTGGAAGATATTTCTATTATCATTGGCAGTAATTTGTCAGCTGCTTTTAATATATTGAACAATCATTTGAAGCTCAAAAATGTTTGTGCAAGATGGGTCCTTCATTTGTTGATGGATGATCAAAAACAGACTCAGGTTGAAATTGCCAAACAGCTACTCGCCAGTATGAAAAGAGTGACCAGAGATATTTGAATGAGATTGTCACAGGTGATGAAACATTACTTTCCTGAACCCGACTCAAGAGAAAATAATAAAGTTTGGACCTGCAAAAATGAGCAGAGACCACAAATCAAAATCAACATAGTCAGACTGTCAAGAGAGCTTTATATACATTATTTTTTGATGCAAATGGCCCAGCTGTCCATGTACCTGTGCCTGACTTGCTAGTGTCACTGGACATTTTTTTTCCCGCCAAAGTGTTGCCAAATGTTGTAGAACACAACCGAACCATTAATTCATCACCTGTTGTGGAACATAACTAAACCATTACTTCATCACCAGTACCCAAGGTATCTATCTACTCCATGACAATGCACTGATATATAGATCTGCCATTATGAGAGACTTCCCGAAGGAACACAACATCCAAACTTTGCTGCACCCTCCATACAGCCCTGATTTTGCTCTAAGCGATTTTTGGCTGAATTCCATTATCAAAAATTTGCTAATGGGCAGACGAATTGAAATCCGCTATGTGGTGGTTGGAGGTGCAATTTTCCAGTGTATGAACAACACACTAAAAAGTGAACATAAAGTGTCATTTAATAATTAGATTATCAGACTGGGAAAGTGTGTAGAGATGCAATGGGACTACTTTAAGAGGATGCATTTACATACTGTTCACTAATAAAGAACTTTGTTGTACAGTCCACTAATATTTAGAACTTTTTAAATACCCCTCATATATCAAACAGACCTAGACATTTTAATTTAACCAAAGAGGTGGTAATTTAATAAGTTAAGTGAATTTATTTTTTGTATACACTCTCCAAAAAGTGGAGCATATATTGTTATGACATCTGTTCCTCCATCGATCCATCCATCTGTTACCTTTTTCTGCACAATAACTTCAGCTTTACACCATATACTTTTATCAAACATTGTGGATGGCTTGTACTTGGAGTAAGGAAGAAACCTGTTGATTTTGGGGTATCAAAGGTCAGGATCACTGTGCCTGAAAGAAGAAACATGGTTTCCACACAATAAAATTAGTTTTACTTCACTGACTTGGACAAGACTTTATGGATGGCTTGCACTTGAAGTAAGGAAGAAGACTATTGATTTGGGGATGAAAAGGTCAACAGTCAATGTCACTGTGACTGAAAAATAAGAATTGGCTTCTGCAGAAAAAATTAAGTTCTTGACCCTGTACCGTCACCAAAGTTTGCAGATGGCTTATTCTCTAGGTAAGAAAGAATCCTATTGACTTTAGGAGCAAAAGGTCAAAGATCAAGCTCACTGACTGAGAGAAGAAAAATGGTTTTTGCGTAATAACTTTAGTTCTAGGCTGTGTACCTTGACAAACATTTGTTTAGGGCTTGCACTTAAGATAAGAAAGATGCTATATATTTTGAGGTCAGAAGATCAAAGCTCAAGGTCATTGTAACTCAAAAATGGGTTTTGCACAATAACTTTTGTTCTAGATTTAGTTCTTTGACCAAACTTTGTAGATTGCTTGCACTTAGGGTAAGAAAGAAACCTATAGATTTAGGTGTCTCAAGATCAAAGGTCAAGGTAAGTCTAAGATCAAGGTCATTGAGACCTCTTAGTCTGTAATCTCCAGAGTCAACCATGGCCTACCAGCATGGTAGTTAAAGCAGCTGGGTAAATATTTTTGTGCATGACTGTTGATATGCATTACACTGTTGATTTTTCACATAAAAAATATGTATCCCCAATTCTAGACCTATTATGCACACAGTATTTATTCCAAGATTCCCCTTTATAACAAGAAGTCCAGGGCCTGCATGTCAAGTCCATGATCAAAGCATTGTCATAAAATGTGTGGCTTTGACCCCAAGGTCATAAAGGTCAGCAAGCATATTGCAGAATGAATTGTCTTAGCTTAATAATGTTTCATGACCTACTTACGCCTACACAGAAGACTATTAAATATGGGACATGTATATAATGTACTATTCATGTTATTCTTGTTTATTGTTGTTTTTCATTGTGAAAAATATACTAGCATGAAGTATGCGTGTGCTTCATAAAGCTTATCTAAATTTATATTCCCATTATTTACATACTTTGAAATGCTGCTGAATAATCAGATTAAGTTCATTACAAGTTTGCACTTTTCACTATCAATTAGAATGTCAGGGAGGATCATTTTGGTAAAATATTTTTAAAAGTTCATTTCCTTAAAATGGACCATTTTCAACCTTCAGGACTTGTGGACAACAACAACCCTGAACCTGATGAGGTGGAACAACAATTAAGAGAGGAGATGGAAGTGGAGAAATCCAGGTGCTCATTTTCAACATTACATGAGTGTTTTTGACTCATGGTGTCTGTGAGAGGACTCTTTTCTCATATGACATCATGCAGAATATAATCAAGTAGTTTGTCTCTAAATCTAAGAAAAATACATTATACATTTTTCTGCTAAAAGTTTATGAAAGAATTATTGGATAAATTATAATTTATATCAAGATCAAGCATTTCTAGTTTTCATCCAACTGATTTGAACATAAAGACATTAGGCTAAGCAGTCTGCTTAAGGGAATACAAGACATCTTTCAAGAGCACTTTTTGAATCACATGGAAACATTATATGTTTATGTATACTGTGAACAGGTCAGTGATAAATCTACACTGATGTACAGTACAAGACAGTTAATATGAAGATGGATGCAATGACTTTAATGAATTTATGCTTCAGTCAGGTCATTGATAAATCTACACTGAAATACAGTACAAGACAGTTAATACAAAGATGGATGCAATGACTTTAATGAATTTATGCTTCATGCAAAGTGAATTTGCATACCCAGTAAGACATTGAATATACATTCTGTATGAGAAGATAACCAATTACAAATACAAACCCAGTAAGGCATTGAATATACATTCTGTATGAGAAGATAACCAATTACAAATACAAACCCAGTAAGGCACTGAATATACATTCTGTATGAGAAGATAACCAATTACAAATACAAACCCAGTAAGGCATTGAATATACATTCTGTATGAGAAGATAACCAATTACAAATACAAACCCAATAAGGCATTGAATATACATTCTGTATGAGAAAATAACCAATTACAAATACAAACCCAATAAGGCATTGAATATACATTCTGTATGAGAACCAATTACAAATACAAACCCAGTAAGGCATTGAATATACATTCTGTATGAGAAGATATCCAATTACAAATACAAACCCAATGAGGCTTTTTGTATATGCGTTCTTTGTCAGAATATAACCAGTTATGACTATAAGTAATTTCCTGTCTCAAAGAGGGTTATCTTTTGCAGTATATACCATTTAGTGTATTGCTATGTTTTTTCTTGTGATATATAGCCTTGGAATAAATATAAGGAGAGAACTGAGACTGAGGAAGTATAGATACCTGAACAAAATTCATTCTGCTAAATTTATTTGAGCATATACTCATTACCATACTGATGGCATAAAATGGCATATAATGTTATTAACATTACCATACTGATGGCATAAAATGGCATATAATGTTATTAACATTACCATACTGATGGCATAAAATGGCATATAATGTCATTAACATTACCATACTGATGGCATAAAATGGCATATAATGTTATTAACATTACCATACTGATGGCATAAAATGGCATATAATGTCATTAACATTACCATACTGATGGCATAAAATGGCATATAATGTTATTAACATTACCATACTGATGGCACAAAATGGCATGTAATGTCATTAACATTTGTGATGTGATGATGAATTTTTACAAATTACATGTCTACCTGACCCAGTTTTAGATATGGATAAATGTTCATATATTAAACTTGAAGAGCTGAAAGAGAAATTTCAGGTAAACAAACTTTATCTTACACTTTATCAGTTGATAAAACACTCTCAAGCAGGCAGATAGTCTGTGCAAGATGTACCATGTTGGTAAGCCAGCTACAGCAACTGATCAGTATAATGCTGAGAAAGTTGAGGAACTCAGAGATGGAAATAGGCAGATAATATATAATGAGATTACTTGTGAAATAGGAATAAGAGGGAGTTTGATATATAAGATTTTGAAACAATATTCAGCAACGAGAAAGGTTGATGCAAGATGGGTGCCTCACTGCTTGTCTAAAGGTCAGATAGAAAAAAGGCAAGAGAAGGGACCTTTATCACTAAAAAGGTATGGAACAGAGTGAAATTGTTTCGTTTCTCAGATATTGGCTATTGAGAAAACCTGATTGGGGTCATATTTACATAATCAAAGTGATAATTAAGCAAATATCCTACTCCAGCATCTCTATGGGTAGCAAAGTTCATAAGGAAACAAAGAAGTTTGAAGATGTTAATGATATTTGCCTTCAATTCCAATTGCATTTGACTTGCACATCTCATGCCACATGGATATCTTTTAATGGTAATTAGTTTTAACATTTCTATCGAAATTTCAGTGACAAGTTAATAGGAAAAAGTATCAAAAGCTTTTATAAAGACTTCCAATCATACTTCATGATAGTACCATATGACATAAATCTGAGGCAGGATGGAATTTTTTCGTGACATTTTTATGCCTTCGAGGTGGGTGTGTATAATAATTCTTATGTCCATCTGTCTGTCCATCCATCCATCCATCTGTCGTTTCATTTAGCACTCACTAACCCAACTATCCCCACAGTTTTTTGATAGATTGATATGAAACTTTGGTAAATATTATAGTCATCACCTGAAGATGCATATGTCGACAAATTGCTTTGCTCCTGCAATTTTTGGTTAGAGTTATTGCCTTTTTTGTCTTGTAGCATAATGCAGTGTATAATACAGTCTTGTTAGTGCAATTAGTCCCTCAGTTTGTCTTGCAGTTTTTATGGATTGCTATAAAACTTGGTACATATTATGGTCAGCATCTTAAGATGAAATTATTGACAAATCTTTGTACTTCCTTCCTTTATGTTAGAGTTATTGCCCTTTTGACTTACAGCTGGATGCCATGTATGACAGAATTTTGTGAATGCAACTACTCTTGTAGTTTTAAATGGATGGCTGTGAAATTTAATACATATTATGGTTATCATCAGAAAGATATGCATGTTGACAAATCATTTTACTCATTCTATTTTCAGAAGTGTTATGTGCCTTGTTTTACTATAGATTGATCTCCATCAAGGGTCAAGGGATTGGCATGGGATGCAGGAGAGGTGGGGGTATATTTACATGAGCAAATTGCTCACCATTCATCTAGTTGTCAGTGCTTAAATATGTAGATTGGGGAAGGGGTCCTATTATCTCCACAGAAAGATCATTGTTTGTTGTTTCCTTAAATTTGTGGTTTGTACCAAGCATGAAATCCACAAAGTTGGCACCACACCAAAAAATAATGAATTCACAGTAATTATAAATCTTTACCTATGGACTAAGGGGCCTGTGTTTATGACAAAACCATATCATTTAGAGATCCAATATATTTATATTTTATTTAGATGTGTTTAGAAATGGGTAGTAATCTCAATAATTGCTCAGTAAAACTATATTAAATTTTGTAAAAGTGGGGGATTGGTTCATAATTGGAAAATTTTGGTGTAACCTAGGTGCAAATTTCCCACCGCAGTTTTTACATGACCTAAAAAGTCAATAAGGGTTGTGTATGTTTCTTTTCACATACAGTGTATATATTTAAGGTTTTGCATGACCAGGACAATATTCACACACATACATGGCATAAACCATGATAAATCTTTAAAGCCTTACACAACATGCCAAGTCACCAGATCACATGCAGTTTGAAGCAGAGATATCCATGAGACAACACCTGTAAACCATGGAAAATTCTACCTAACAACCATAAAGAAAAGTTTCCCAACTTGTTGAAGCTGGCTTAGATAGCTATGCTTATGCTCGATCAGACAGCTGACTGTGAAAGGGGGTTCTTAGTACAGGACAATATTCATACAAAGATAAGAAACAGATTAAGCTCAGAAATAGTCAGCAGATTAATGCTTATACAACTAGAGGGACATTTTATGAGGATTTTGATTTGAACAGAGCCCTAACAGAGTGGAGCAGGAAGAAAGAGGAACAGATATTTAAGTGTTAGGTAAATATTGAACTATAGCAATTTCCTCCCTCCCTCCCTCCCCCCTTATTTATTTCTACTCCCCCATGTTTTTGGTGACAAGGGGGGAGATCCCCCCTTTAGAAAAAATACTAGTAGCATCTCTGCATATTTGGGTAAGGGATGCATCAATCTGCTACAGTATCTTCCATAGGACTTATCATTGTTTTCATAATATCAATGTCCAGGTGATAAATGTCTACATTGTGTCTGTTGTTGACCTGAGGAATGGCATAGGGAAACATTCTCTTCATTGGCCCCATTGCCTGTGTGTTACCATCAGTCAGTTTTCTGTATAAACACCCAACCCCAACTCCCTGTTGGTTGCAATACACCAGATCCAAAGACCAAAACAGAAACTTAAACACTGTGAATTGATATCAAGAACACACTATATGGTGAGATACTATACACTTTTGCACACTTTTATGGACAAATATATGGTCAGGTAATGTCACATAAACCTCACATTTTCTTATAAAAACAGCCAGGGAATATACTTTTTCCTCAGTTTTCAACATTTATCAGAAGTTTACAGCTACAAATGCAGAAATGATTTTCAGATGAAATGTTTACAAGTAATTATAGGATGTTCAAACTTATCTGTGTGTTCTATTTCCCAGGTATAAAGAAAGTTTTAATAAGTTGAGAAATTTGAAGACTGAAATTGAGCACTTGCAGCACTTATTGGAGAAGTCCAGAGTAAAGTTGCTAAAAGATTTTGAGCTATGGTGGACTGAACAAGCTTGTCAGTTACAGGTAAATACAATTTACAGATTACACATTCATTGTAAGCTTTACAGGTAAATGCAAACCATGTCCCTGTCATTAAATGGAAGTATGTGAAGAAAACCGATAAAATTTCTTTATAGTGAAAGTTTTCTTTCACACAAAGTGAAAGTCTCTAGTGGCTTACAGTTAAAATCAAACACTTTCTTGGAAATTATGCAAATTATCACCAAGAATAACAAATTTTCTAGTATTCAGTGAAAATTAAACTGTATTAAACTGCATTTGTCTTCAACCACTTTGTAAATTAAGTATTTAAAGGATGAGCTGCCAGGAACAAAATTGTCAGGAGATTCAGGAATTAAGGACCTCTTTTTTAAAATTAAATCCAATGGATGGACAAATGTTGAAGCATGTCATAGCCATCTAAAGACTCTCCATCAAACTGAATCCTTAGAGTGAAGTGGTAAAATCGAAGACTTTAAAAACAAGAATATAATTTCTTTTTGTATCATTGAAATTGTATCAAATTTATCAGGCAATTCAGAAGAAAAGATTGTATCCAATCCTTTTATAAAGTTACTAATAAATATTTAGAGATGTTGATTTTAGCCCATTTTGTCAATTTTTTAAATTACATGCACTTTGGAAAGCATTCTTATTCACAAAGTGGTCAAAAATAATTTTTTCTTGCATTTCAGTGCATTCTAAACTGGTTCATTATAGCCTTATCAGTGTTAAGTTTTTACAATATTTGCTTTCATATCATTTCATTTAAATGCCCACATTTTTTCTTCAAATATGTTACCCGATCATAATACCTTAGGAAAACTACTACTACCTCACAAATCCATTCCTCCCAAGCTAAAAACTTTTTAGCTAAAAGCTAAAAGTTATCTGTCCACCTTCCGGACATCCGAAGGACCCCCTAGCAACCCCTTAGGATGCAAGCCATTGGGAAGCAGTCCTACCGACCATACCCCTGACTGCGGCCACGGTCCTCCCGAACAAAAGGGAACAAGAGGCAGAGAGAAGGTGACCATTTTCACCCCCTGCATTTCTCTCTACGACAGCCTCCCTACAACTGAAAATGATGTCGTACTCATGCCACCCTTTCCACACATCCCTGTAGGTGGAAGGCTCCAATTCTTCGCTGCCGAATGGGACAATATTTGCCACAATGACCTATGAACCCGGCAAGTGGTTTCGGAGGGACTCCAGATTGCCTTCAGCACACCTCCCCCTCTCTCCAGGGTCCTTCAGCTACAAACATCCCCAACAACCTATTCAAAGCCACCTCTCTGCAGCAAGAAATAACTACCTTCTCCGAAAAAGGGCAGTAGAAATCATTCACAATGCACATTCTCTGGGATTTTATTCTAGGTTGTTCCTGGTCCCAAAGGCCAATGGTACGCCTTGTCCCGTCATCAACCTATCTGCACTCAATCAGTTCATTTTCGCCCCTTGGTTCACAATGGAAACACTATGTAGGGTTCTCAATGTCATCCAGGAGGGAGACTATGCAATCAGCATGGACTTAAACGATGCATATCTTCATGTCTCTATTCACACAGCTTCCAGAAAGTTCATGAGATTCGGCTACAAAGACACCGTTTACCAGTTCCAAGTACTCCCGTTTGGACTCAACATCAGCCCCTGGGTTTTCACACAAGTGATGGATCGGGTAATGGCCCATATCGAGATCACCTCCACCTATCAAACTACCTGGATGACATCCTACAAAAACATCAGGTAAGTCATAAATTGGAGCAAGACAGGAGATTCCTGGTAACTCTCCTTCTCAACCTCAGCTTCCTCGTCAACGAGGACAAATTTGACCTAACACCGTCTCAACACTTTGTCCATCAAGGGATGGAGTTCTACACTCAGGTAAACAGAGTATGCATACCCCATGAATGAGCATTGAAAATTAGTACCATGGTGGCTTCCTGGCTGATTTACAAGACAAACTCTCCACCCAAGAATTCCTCTGCCTGCTGGGCTTGCTCAATGTGGCGGACCTCATCATCCTAGGTTGCCTTTTTATGCACCCATTGCAAAAGATTCTGTTGCCCAAATGGAGGCAGAGACATTGCCCATTGGACCAACTTCTCACTATATCTCCGGAGAGGAAGTCCCATCTTAGACATTGGGGCGACCTCAACTGGCTCACATTGGGCATACCCCTGCAGGTACAACCTCCGGAAATCACCATCTGTACCGATGCAAGTACAGAGGGCTGGGGTGCACACCTTCTTCCATCATTCCAGGAAGCGAATGAAGTGTGCCCCTGTAAGATCGCAAATTACATATCAATCTTCTAGAAATGAAAGCCATCTCGAAAGCCTTTGATTGGTGGCAGGAGGCTCTATATGGAAAGAGTTCTCATTCTGTCTGACAATTCAACTGTGGTGACTTGTATCAAATGGCAGGGGAACCAAGTCTCCAGATCTTTGTGTTCTCATATAGGACTTTCTCAGGTGGTGTCATCAATGACAAATCCACATTCAAATTCATCATATTCCAGGCTGGAAATTCCCAGGAAAATCGGAACATTTCCGCATCTACTAAAACAACCATGACGGCAGGCATTTCATCCCAATCCAGAGTTGCTGAATTTGCACACCTGGCTCATATTGAACAAGCCCTCAAGAACAAATAGTTCTCCCAACCAGTGGCAGAGATAATTGCTATAGTGAGATGGCCCTCCACTCTAATAGTCTTTGAAGGCAAATGGAAAGTTTTCATCCGCTGGTGTGCCCAAGAAACTATTACGCCCCTGCAGATGTCAATACCTCAGATAACTAACTTTCTACTATGGCTCTTTGACGAGAAACAGTTAGCACCAATCACCATCAAAGGCTATCATTCCACAATCTCCAACATGCTGCGTCATCATGGAAGAGAGGATGTGGGACAAAACAAAGATCTATCCTATCTCTTGGCTAACTTTGATTTCACACGGCCAAAACCTTTGGCACTATGCCCTAAGTGGAATCTCTCATGGGTATTCACATGACTGAACAAGACACCGTTTGAAAAGATCTTGTGAGCCTCATTGGTTCTTCTCTCATACAAGACCTGCTTCCTCATCGCATTGGCAATGGCAGGCCATATCAGCGAAATACATGCGCTATCAGTCAATCCCAACTACTTAGAGTTCAGACAAGATGGGTCAGTATCACTCATGGTGGCTCCTGCTTTCATTTCCAAGAATAGACTACCATTGATGGGCAACCAAACCTTTGTAATGAAATCTCTGGCTCCTGTAGACACTTCCATCTCAAGGTCATCAACAGGACCCAGTACATGCTCTAAAAAAAGGACTGAGCTGGTCCATCGAGGGAGATCACACCTCTTTTTACCCCACAGAGAGGGAAAGGACAACATATCAGCACAGGCAATTTCATCCTGGATTAAAGGGGTTATTCATTCTGCATATTGGGAAATAACTCCAACTCATATGAGTCTATTACGTATTTTGGCCCAATTAGTTAGGGCAGTTGTCACAAGCATTGCATTTCAGCAAAACTGTTCCCTGACTGATATCATTCATGCCGAGCTTTTATCTCTGAGATGTTTCCTCCCAAAAGACTCAGCTCTACCTGGTAGGACCTTTAGCCATGGCACCGCAGGTTACCTTCCCGGGTTGGTCGACAGCTTCATAGGAAGGGGCTTCACAACTTCCACTGGATTTGTGGGGGGAAAAATAATTTCCCTTAGAATCTGCTCCCCAACATATGGAGTCTGTTCTCCAATTGGGTCATCTAGAAGCTGTCTCACATACCTTAGGGGAACCAGAGATGGCCTCTCCAGGGTAAGGAGATGTAACTCCCTCCATCTCTTACCTATTCTCCTAATGTATTATGATCAGGTAATGTATTTGAAGAAGAAACCAATTTTTCTAAGTAAAATATGTTTCTTCAATAATACTTACCCGATCATAATACACACATACACCTTCCCAGCCTCCCCACAGTTACATCCTAATCAGAGAGTGTGCTTCCCACCCTGGTAGTAACTGAAGTATGCATGGGATTTAGTGCCAATCCCTGTAACAAGGGGAGATCATTCTAACTAACTGCCAGCTAGGTGGGCAGATAACTTTTAGCTTTTAGCTATAAAGTTTTTAGCTTAGGAGGGCTGGATTTGCGAGGTAGTAGTAGTTCTCCTAAGGTATTATGATCAGGTAAGTATTATCGAAGAAACATATTTTACTTAGAAAAATTGCTTTTTGCTTTTTGTTTTTTTCTACAAGAGTTCATATTATAGCAGAAATATGCAAGAGTTCATTTTGTTTTTAAAGGAGAACCCTCTTCCTGTAGATGGTCTGAAATCAGCATGGCAGACACCCCCTATAACCCCAGTGAAAGACTTCCAAAAGGGTGAGCTGTTCCATATGTCATCCTCTTCCTCCTCAAAACTTGGACAGCTGAGGGGCAGTGTGGCAGGGAACATTGCCACCAGCCAGAGGTCTGTAAAAAGCTCAGATGGCCTGGGAGCACCACCTAGAGGACCTGCCTCTGATAAACCAAGGTGAGAAAAAAAAACTATGCTGCAACTATCGCATGTCATGAAAACTAAAGTGAATTTTTCTTCAGTTTGTACACATTGATAACATCAAATTTGTGTGACTTATTGATTTTAATATTAAAGTCTGCGTACTTGTAGTCACTCTCATACGGAATGCTCAACAAAGTCAGCAGAGCCCGATAGTTATCACATCCATCTGTCCATCCAACTGTCAATCATTGATAGTTGGTTTCTGCAAGAAACTGCAATTTGTATTGATAAAGCTGCTCTGGGATACATGCTGCATGAGCCATTTTTAAGCATTTTTAGAAAACAAATGTATTGTCCGCATAGGTAGTAACACAATTAGTGGTCTCGGACTTAATGACCTTCATTGATAGATCTACTTTAGGCAAGTCAGTTTGTGTTCCTTTCAGCAATTAGAAGACCTGGGTTTTTTTATGGATGTATATCAGTGCAGTGTATTAATTGCAGTTCAAAATAAAAATTTAATAAATGGCCATATGTATTAATTTTGTATTGACTGACTTGGAGTTGGTAGCATGGTAGGGTGCCATAATTTTTAAGTTGTTATAAGGAATCAAATTTCATGAAGGGAGACAATTCATGAGGAAATGCTTGATTAAATTATCACTTTGTTACGAGGATGTCATTAAACAAGTCAACAATGTTTCACAAACAGAAATTATTTAATCACATCAATCATCTCAAACAAAAGTCAGAAACACTGTTCTCACAATCTTGGAGAATGCATATAACCCATGCTGTTATCTCAATATTGTGGCAAGTGAGTAGATGTCTTTGTGCAGTCTCAGGCATAAAATAAAGTGCAACCAGAGAGTGCCAGCAATTTCCTGTACTGCTTGGGGGGGGGGGGAGTAAATTATCAGAAGGGAATTTTCATGACTCTTCTAAATATTTGCCCTAGATGTACAAGACATGTCTCAGGTTGCAGAAAAAATATTAACGAATGGGCACATATGCAGCACTTACTGATCTCTGGGAAAAAATATGGGCTTATCTGGCATAAATTATAGTAACATTACTAAAAATGTTTGGATTTTTCCCCTTTTTTCTTTTGGCATGCAGCTTTAAATCAGGGTATCATATTAATAATTAATCTTTTCCAATAAATATTATTTATCATACTGAAGGGTGGTACTTATCTTGATAGTTACATTTCTATGTTGTATTCAAGGTCTAGTCACAGCAGTTCTGGGATACCCTTAACAGGAGATCCAAAAGCAGATGCAGATATTATGGCCTTTGTCAGAGCAAGACAAAATATCCTACAGAAAAGTAAGTGTCAGAGAGAAATCTGGTTTTCTATTCTTTAGAAGTCATCCTGTTATTTACAAACATACACAGGTCAATTAGCTACACATTTGACATGTGCTTTATCCATAAGAAGGATGGCTAATTACAGACTACACATTTGATGTGTGCTTCATAGGTATAAGAAGGATGGCTAATTACAGACTACACATTTGATGTGTGCTTCATAGGTATAAGAAGGATGGCTAATTCCAGACTACACATTTGATATGTGCTTTATAGGTATAAGAAGGATGGCTAATTGCAGACTACACATTTGATATGTGCTTTATAGGTATAAGAAGGATGGCTAATTACAGACTACACATTTGATATGTGCTTTATAGGTATAAGAAGGATGGCTAATTGCAGACTACACATTTGATATGTGCTTTATAGGTATAAGAAGGATGGCTAATTGCAGACTACACATTTGATATGTGCTTAGTAGGTAAGAATTTGTGCTTAATAGGTAAGAAGGATGGCTAATTGCAGAACTTGTAAGTATGTATCATTATTTTCAATTTTCTCTTTATCTATGGGAGATAGACATATAAAAGTATACATGTTTATGTAGGTATTGTAAAGGACAATGCATCTCAGTTGAGAAAGTGAGTATTAACTACTTTAAAGAGACCTTTATTTTAATGCTAATTAAAATTTATTGAAAACAAAATTTTAAAAACTTTTGAACATTCATATCTAAGATACTGTTAAACATATTTTCTTCAAAATTTGTGTAATAATAGATCTATATAGGAATTAATGAATCATGTCAGTGATACTTTCATAAAAAGTTGGGGTTCAAAATTACAATTACTTGAAATTTAACGCCTGGCCTGATACTTATGGCAGAAAAATCTTTGTTTGAAAATATTTTTCAAACTTAAAAATGCTTGAAATTCAGATTTCATTTATTTCTTTACTTTTGAGGAAGTTTTACTGAATTATGATTCATTATGCTTGCCATTTTATAATCTTTACAAAATGTATACTTTTATATACTTTTCACATGAAACAGATAAGTATTAAGGCTTAAAAAACAAAAATGCCTCAAACCTTCAATCGCCACCCTTCTTACCTTAACATATGTTTGACATGAGTGTTTCATAGACATAAACAAAGTCGTATAACAATATCCCTGACATGTTTAAAATATGTGAACGTGTGTAATTTATATACACGTGCAAAACACGTAATTAATATGTGCCAGCTGTTGTCAGCCACCTTAAAGGGAGCTACAGTAGCTCACTTAGTAGAGTGTCAGACTCATAATCCAAGGGTCGCTGGTTTGTTACCTGCCCAGTCAGCCTATATCAGCTGTTTCATTGTGTCTTTAAGAAAGGCACTTAGCTCCCATCTCCTTGGCATGATATAGCCAATAATATATTGAAAATGCCGTTAAAAACAAACCTACTAACATACTAAATTTTTACATAGTTTTAATGTTTATCACATACTATTAACAGATGTGAGTGCTTCTATATGTAAAACAAGTTGTCACATATGTTTTTATATATAAATTCAAAAATGTGGCAATGCAGAAATTAATTTTAGTCTCTCACTTCATTTCAGAATCTAGCAATCTCATAGAACATGTGTGAATTCCATATTTTACAAACAACATATTACTTGTTAAATCTTTCAGTTAAAAAAAAGTTGATTCATATGTACATCATTCATCTGACATCTTTCTGATGAATCATGCCACCCTTTACTTTCTATCCTCCTGATGAATCATAACTATAACCAATTAATTGTGTTAATTCTTTGTATTATGTAGCCAGTGGACCAAGGTGACAGAAATCCTAGTTCCTAAACAAGAGGTCATGATACAGGCATGCTGAATGGCAGGAGTTAGCCATTAGCTTTGAAGCACTGGTCCAGGAAGGCAGCAGCAAAGAAACCTTTACC
The DNA here is from genome assembly GCA_029931535.1 of Margaritifera margaritifera. Classification (NCBI taxonomy): domain Eukaryota; kingdom Metazoa; phylum Mollusca; class Bivalvia; order Unionida; family Margaritiferidae; genus Margaritifera; species Margaritifera margaritifera. The sequence continues at coordinate 1,669,888 of JAQPZY010001653.1, read as the reverse complement.
AAAAGATTAGCATCCTCTGGACTTGATTAGCAATAGGAGCCCAATTAAACACATAGAACTAAAATTCAACTAAGTAATTTTGATAGCTAGTGACTAGGTATCATTACACTAATTAGGTTCCTTATATATTTCCTTCATTTGTCCACTTTCTAAATCCAGTACATTAGTTATAAGTTTAGATGCACCAAGACCATCTTACTTATTTTGGGCACTAACTTGGACAACAACATATCCAAAAATTAGCAACACTAACTTGGACAACAACATATCCAAAAATTAGCAACACTTACTTGGACAACAACATATTCAAAAATTTCCATAGCTTATGCTGCATTTTCTTTAAATAGATGCATTTGAAAGACGTAACTGGATCTTTAGTGCAAGTGACCTTGCCAAAACCTGCTGAATCACACCTGTTTGCTTTGTCATCCTACACAAAAGCCCAGAGGCTGAGGTTAATAAACATTTCATTTTATGTTTAGACTTTAATGCTGCTTTCTGTTAGATGCAAGTAACATTCTTCACTGCTTAGCAAATCTCCAGGAAAAATTAGAGAAGAAAAAAAAATATTAATGATTTTCTTAGGAACTACAATAGGATCCAATAACAGCTGATTAACTCAATTAGTGTAGTGATACCTAACCTGGATATTATCTGTTGCACCCTTTTGGAGATAGTGATTGAAAAGTCATCATTATGAAATAAAAGTCTGAACTGCCATAAATCCTATTTAAAAACATGTACCCTTCACTTATTTATCATCCCTTAATCCATCCGCTTTCTTATGGATATCATCTTCACCAGAATTTTCAATAACTGTTAATAGTGTTGACATCATCAATATAGTGATGTCATCTAAGATGTCTCTGAAGTACCATTTGTTCACATATGACAACCATCATCTAATCATAAGACAGTAGTTTATATAGGTGATATATGCCTGATGACAAAGTATTTGAGGCAAAAGCAAGAGAGTGAGGAATTAATAGTCATTACAAATGATGTTGGAATTACAATATAATTCAGATTGGTCTACTGTTAGATACATGATGGATAATAGAGGCAGTACTTTAAATAAGAATGAGTGGTCTAGCATTAAATTGTTTGACTGAGCACAATTAGTACAACTTGTTTGAAGGTGTATATAAACTGAGAGAGAAAAAGAGACAGCACAATTCAATATTGTATATTTTGTATGCATTGTAAAACGCTTCTTCACATCAGCTATTCAATTATAAGAAGATATCTTGATTCATTTAATATACATTGAATCATAAATTGTTTACCAAATTTTTCTGGGCCTAGTGATTCTAATTCTTCTGCAGATATCTTCATTTATGTTAGGAATAGTGCAACCAGCAAGCAAAGCCCTGGAGACCTTGGTGCATTTTATGTTGAAACTCAGTTATCATGAATTCTGGTTTCTCTACAAGAATTTAAAAATCTCATAAAAAAAAGAAAACTTACATGCTAACATGTTTCCTGGTTTTAAAGATTGTTTGACATCCAGATAGATTGTCTTTAGACAATTCCATACCAAATTAGATGGAGACATTCTTGGATCTAGTTTATTATTTGGTTAATAGGATGATGGGCAGAGTTCTGGGTACATTGATAAGATGATGGGCAGAGTTCTGGGTACATTGATAAGATGCTGGGCAGAGTTCTGGGTACATTGATAAGATGCTGGGAAGAAGTTTTAGGTACTTTGATGGGATGCTGGGCAGAATTCTGGGTACATTGATAAGATGCTGGGAAGAAGTTCTAGGTACTTTGATGGGATGCTGGGCAGAATTCTGGGTACATTGATAAGATGCTGTGCAGAGTTCTTGGTACATTGATAATGCTACAGGAGGACTTCCTACACTACATAAACATGCATGTTACAGTTCCCCTTGTAATAAACAGATTTACAATAAATTTCACATGAATATGCTTGATGCTACTTTATATTAGCATTCTCTAGATGTTACGGAAGTCTGCAGTGTTTTTACAAATTTGATAAAAAAAAGACACATTTCGCTGGTGTTTTAACATGTTTAGGATAGACTTTCCATGATATTGGAGTTACACATCTTGTGTATATGTGCATCCATCCAGATTCTTAAACCTAAACATAGCATCCTCCCCACAGTCCATACTCTTTCAAAATATATCCCTGCTGTATGTTTTGACTCCTATGTCATCTAAGCCCTAGTTCATTTTCACCATGTATTAGTACACAAGAACCTTGACTGATTCCTACTGTTATTCCCTATATGCATTGAAATTCCATTAATAATGAGGGTAAAGGAACCAGACTAAATGTGGTAGTTCAAATGCATTCCGTTTTGATGTTATTTGTACATCAAGATGTCTGCTCACATGCTACCTTAGAACATCATTGTCCTTGTGTCCCATCACTGAAAGTAAAAATGTTTTTTCTCAGAGTATGTTACACAAAATCTTCAGGTTCTACACCAAAGACACATAAGACAAAGATCCAAGTAAATACAATGTAAATTAAGTTTCATACGTTATCAAAGGGTATGGTTTTCTTCAGGTTGCATTTTACCACCAAAATTTACAGCATTTTGGCAGTGGCATGATCCTACCAAGGAGAGGTAAAAACATAGCTCATCAGCACTTTTAGGCAGTTAGATGCTGGGTGATATGTAAACTACTTAAGGGGTGCCTTTTGTCATGGTTGCTATAATTTTGTCAGAGTTATGGCCCTTCACAGCATCATTTATGACCAGCATTGCTCTGACACCAGCTGTAAGTAATATTTGCTGTCAGCTAAAATGGTAAACTTGTCTGCAGTTGTAAATATGCTTTATGGGTACTCCTTGATTGCTTCTCTTCTTAATAGAGTTATGGCCCTTTGTGAGCAGTGTGCACACTTTTCTCATAACAGCCCAGCTAACAGACTATGTGTCATTTTGTATGTGAACTCTGTGATAGATGTTAAAATGGTTTTTGGGTGTTTTGTCTGCATTGGGTCCCTCGTATTTATTATGTCTTTTGATAGCTAGCTCAAGGAGTGTTTTGTCTGCTTTGGGTCCCCCAAATCTATTATGTCTTTCAATAGCATAACAAATATCGGATATGGTATGTACTTTGTAGGTTTTTCTTAGGAATGATTTCCCCTATGACAACATCCTAGCCCCAGAAACTGTATGTTGATACTGAACACGTTAGGACTGTTACAATAAGTTTTTATATGCTTGTCTCAGTTGGGCAGATTTGTTATAACATTGTCCATTTGTCCATCAATTAACATTTGTCTGTCTGGCCCATAACTTTGCAACAGTTAATGGGATTATCATGAAACTATGCCCAAGCATATATCCTGACTAGATAGTGTGTCATGTACCATATCCAATCCCGCTGCCACAAGGTCATGACCAGGGCAAGAGAAAATGTAATTCTTTGGACTTGTATCCTTATCCAGAGTATAACTTTTGAACCATTGAAGATATTTTAATGAAATTTTTCCCAAGTTTATTTCATGACTAGACAGTGTATCATGTATTGTAGTCACACCCATGTCTCAAGTTCATGGCAAGGGAAAATGTAATTCTTTTGATTTGTGTCCTTGTCTGGAGTATAACTTTTGCACCACTGAAGATATTTTAATGAAACTCTAGCTAATTATATATCATGTGTAGACAGTGTGTTGCATACCACAGCCATGCCCTCTGCCTCAAGGTCAAAGTCATTGAATGGGAAAATGGAATTCTGTGACTTGAATCTTTGTCCAGAATATAACATTTGAACCACTGAAGATATTTTTAATGACACTTTGACCAAATAGATATCATAACTAGGCAGTATGTTGCATACCACTACTTTAAGGGCAAGGTCATTGCAAAGGGAAAATATAAATCGGTGAACTTTATCCATGTATGAGTATAACTTTTGAACCAATAAAGATATTTAATGAACTTTAGCCTGTTGTATATCTTGACTTGATAGTGTCTCATGTCTTACATATTCAGGCATACCCCATGCCTCAAGGTCAAGGTCACAGCTAGAGATAATGTAAGTCAGTGGCCTGTCTCATTACCCAGGGTGTCATTTTTTAAACTCTGCAGATAGTTTGATGAAACTTTATTCGGGTCCACACCTTAACATACAGTAACATGCAGTACTCTTGTTTCTGCATGTAGTTGTATCCATTCTATAGGAATGATACAAATCATACTTCATATCTGGTTCTGATATTATGCATTCCTAATTACATTATTTTGTTACATTCATGTTGTTGTTGCTGCTTGTAGGTTGTTACACATATACACATTTATTTTATGAAATATTCAGTATGAATAAATACTGGTAGTTACTGGTATAGCATACTGATGCATATAATATATCAACATTAAAAGAAAATTACAACAAAAACTTGTTTTTCTGATTGAGCTTAAGATATTTTATCATTATTGCCGATTCTCTCTCTCTCACACACACACACACACACACACACACACATAGACACACACACACACACATACAGATGTGTTATAATGATACATAACAATTCATGAATAAGCATTCCGCATTCAGTATTCAAGCAGACTCTGGTCAAGTAGATTGACTCTTAGCAAACCAGAGATGGACGGATAGCAAGGGTACTGACTCTACTTTTGTTAAGATGATGTCTGTATTTTCATCATGCTGCCCATCCAGCCTTCCATCCATTCCACTTTATTTCCACACAATAAATTTAACTGTTATTTAATTTCAACCAAGTTTAGTGTGTAACCTTATATTGAAAAGATCTCAAATGAATTGGATTGTTACTCAGCATTCTGTTTTTCATTTGGCACAGTAGTAGCCCCTTGCCATTAAATGCACCCATTTTTGCTTTGGCAGAATAAACTTTACATTGACAGTCTTAAGTCAGTTTAATCATCAGTATTCTACATTATCAATGGATGGAGTTATGGTTCCTGATTGTCAGCTTTATCCACCTTTTGCACAAAGATTTTATTAATTATTATTGTTGAATTCTCAACCCAAGGAATGCAAAATTTTGTATTAGCAAAATCTCAATTGAGTTCACTCAACCAAATCAATGCCCAGCTTTATATTAGCATCTCCACTGAGTTCACTCAACCGAATCAATGCACAGCTTTGTATTAGCAAGATCTCGATTTAGTTCACTCAACTGAATCAATGCACAGCTTTGTATTAGCAAGATCTCCATTGAGTTCACTCAACCGAATCAATGCACAGCTTTTTATTAGCAAGATCTCGCTTTGGTTCACTCAACCGAATCAATGCACAGCTTTGTATTAGCAAGATCTCCATTGAGTTCACTCAACTGAATCAATGGACAGCTTTGTATTAGCAAGATCTCAATTTAGTTCACTCAACCGAATCAATGCACAGCTTTGTATTAGCAAGATCTCCATTGAGTTCACTCAACCGAGTCAATGCACAGCTTTGTATAAACTGATCTCCAATTGTGCAACACTTTAAGTTTCATTTACATAAAGTAGCCATGCTTGTAAATTTAATCCAAATGTAATAATCTGCTTTGTAATGTAAAGATTTCCAATTAGCTTGATGACCAATTTTCTACAAAAACATTGATTAAGTTATGGCCCCTGATTTTTTAAAAGCTTCACCTTTTTTCCACAATAAATTTAATTCAAACTGAATCTCAACCTAATTTGGCTTGCTGCTTTATATTGATGAGGCTGATCATCAGCATTCAACATCATCATTTTATTGATTTAGGTTCCACAATATCTGATTGACCTTCTGTTGTTTCCAGATATTAAATCTGTTGTTTTTTGTTTTGTTTTTATTTTTGTCTCTACTGGACAAGGACCAGAAGAGCTTTGCAAATATTGTTATTGCTGCTCCATCTGAATGGACGGTAATATCGATATGGGGTTTTCACTATAAGACTTCTTATGACTTATAAATGGTTCTAAATGAAAATTTTACAAATCTAATGTCCTACATGGCTGCCATAGTGGCTGTCTTAAAAATGGGTTAGACTAAGAATTTCCTGTCTATATGACCTCGGAACGACAACCTCAGGTGGTCTCCATTTTCTTATAAGGACTCCATTTTTCACAAAATAACAATGTTGGACTTGTGTGGCTTCAGTTTCACTAATAGCCCTCTGAAACAAACAGGAGATCTCAGGATCTTGATCCTGTTCGACAAAGAGTGGTTGTCTTTTGTCACCCTGATTAGAATAGAGAGAATGAGTAGTAAAAAGATCGCTGTGATCAATACCTATTGGTTGATCAATATCAGGAGAAAAAGTGACCTCATCAAAAGACTGACCAATAAATGTGCCCTTTAAAGGAATAATTTCCTGATCAACATAATTCTCAAGAGCTCTTTTTGCCATAGCTCTGGTAACTGCACAAGCTGGATAGAAATCAGGTGTTTCAATCTCAATAGGATCAACTCTTTGATCCAAACAAGGCTTGTCAATTACAAATGGATTAACCACGATGTTATCTCCAAGCAGGTCATTGCCTAGTAACAAATGGATACCTTTTAAAGGTAAAGAAGTCACTGCCCCAAAAGTCACATGTCTGGAAACTAAGTCTGATGCCAAATTGACACAATGGAGAGGAACATTTACAGAGCCGCACTCTACTCCCTGAATAAGTACACTTTCACTAGAAGAAGACTTCTCAGACAAAGTCAAATTACCTGAGAACAAAAGACTCTGAGAAGCTCCTGTGTCCCTTAATATTTGAATAGGGATAGGTTTGGCATAATCACCAATAAGTGATTTAGAACCTTCTGACATGAATGGTTCATAAGTCTTCAAAACAGATTCAGACTGGGGTTTGTTTGACCCAACAAATACAAGACCATGACCTCTTTGAAATAAGAGCATTTGGAATAGCTCTGTCTTTATTCTGTTGCATATTTTTCAACCTGTAGCAATCAGAAATGATGTGCCCTTTCTTTTTACAAAAAGTGCATGTAGGAAGAAATAAGTATTTCTGATCAGTATTATCAGATGCTTGATTTCAAAACATTGTGCCATATTGAAATTTGGAAGTACTTGTTTGAAACTGAAATGTCTTTTTTACCAAAGCCATGCTGAGCGGTAGACTTACTGACAAATGAAATTTTGTGAGTTAGGAATAATCATCAACCATGCGAGCAGCATTTTCCAAAGTTTCCACTTTCTGGTCATCAAGATAGGTCTTGACATCGCTATTGATGCACTTCTTGAACTCTTCAATTAATACAAGTTGTCTGAGGTTATCATAGTCTTAATCAATCTTCTTGGCTGAGCACCAGTTCTTTTTCCCTTGCAAATTTGACATGTGTTTGTCCAGTTTCTTTTCTACGATTCCTAAACCCCTGAACATATGCCTCAGGTACCAACTCATAGCCTTTCAAGATATACTCCATAACTACATCATAATCAACACTTTACTGTACCGACAGTAAAGTGTAGACTTCATGAGCTTTATCAATAAGTACACTTTGTAATAACCAAGTCCAATGCTGTCTGGGCCATTTCAAGTTTTCAGCAATTTTCTCAAAGTGAAGAAAGTATTTATCTACTTCTTTTTCCTGAAAAGGGGGTAGAAACTTAATATATCTGGTAACATAAAAACTAGAACTTGCATGTAAAGTGCTCTGCTTGTTAGTTTTCTAATTCTTTTAATATATATTGCATTTTCCTTTCTTCTCTCTCTCTCTCTCTCTCTCTCTCTCTCTCTCTCTCTCTCTCTCTCTCTCTCTCTCTCTCTCTCTCTGCATCTGCCTCTCCTTCATTTCTCACTCTCTCTCTTTCAGCATCAGCATTGGCTCTTTATCTCTCTCTCTATCTGCTTCTCCTCTATATCTCTCCATCTGCCTCTGTATTTCCCACTCCTCTTTTTGCATTTCCTTCATTTCTTTCTGAAGCTGAAGCTTTCTTAATTCTAATTTCATCTGGTGTTTTAGCTGTAATTCCCTTAATTTACAATTAAAACCAGATATGTACTTATCGATTAAACCCAATGCACTATTATCAAAACTTTCCTTTCCCACCAAATATGGAATTAAAATATTCTGTATCTCTTGCTTTTTCAAGATGCTTTCACTTCAGAAAGATCATAATGTCTGGCAAGCTCAATCAACTCATCCTTTTACATAGACTCTAACCCTACCTGGATAGGACTTGAAACAAAATTCTCAACCTTAGATGACATTGTGAATGCTTGCTGGTTTCACTAAAGATTTCTCATATGAGTGAAATAAAAATCTTTACCTGGGACAATGAAAATTCTGAATTAAAGTAAATATAAATTGTAATTTTAAAAAAGTCACATCCCGGACGAGCTCCCAATTTCTGTTACAACTCTAGGTCTTAAAAATAAGTAACAGAAAGAAAGTGAAACAAACAATTTAAGTAAAGTCAACAAGCAATTTATTTCCCTACAATACAAAGTAACAGTTCAAAAGACACTTACAGTTTGTGAATTAAATTCCAAATAATCCTAAACATCCTATCATAAACCAAAAATATAGAATGTTCCAAATGAATTCCAATAGTCTTGAATGTCCTGATATACCACGATGATACAATCCAGAATGTCTTTGAATAAGTTCACAAAAGTCCAAAGTAATACATTAATCCAAAAGTCAATGAGCACTTAGAAATTCCAGTGAATGTTTAAATAAATAATACCTCTCGGATGATATCCAACTTCAATGGCACAGTGTAAAATCTTATTAGAAATGGATTCCCACAGACTGATCTAAAACAGGAATGAAGTTAATGCGTATCAAGTCTCTATTATATACATATTTTCTAATGACCTACATGATAACAGGACATGAGTCATTCTATGGAAAACACAGCCTAATAACAAATAAGACCAGCCTTGAACTCAAATGGTGGTAAACATCCTGTTTACAAGTAACTGTATTTTAAAATACAAACAAGTACAACCTTACTATAATGGACAAAGTTAAGCACGCATTATAGATTCAATATACATCATGTATGTTTGTATCTATACAGTTTGATGGCACATCACCACAATCCTGGCTATTTAGTGCAAAAGTCCTCAAAAAGACAAACCCCTCCAACCAAAAGCAAACATGCAACATGAGGGAAAAGACAAAAGGTAAAGATTCTTCAAAAACTCTCTAAAGGCGAAACAAAATGAAGACCAAGGTAAAATTCCACAATAAAATGTCAAAGCTTTCCCATACAAACTGCACTTTTTAAAAATAATCCAAAATCTTGGTTGGATCATAATTACATGATGCATCTTCTGGGAAATAGGCTGTCTCATTAGTCATTTAATGGATTTTCTATTTGTAGTATTGGTAGAAATATTTAATGGTGAATCGGTATCATTTATAAAAAAATTATATTAATTTTGGTGATGACATATCATCTTTGTAGAAATTTGATAGGCCTTTAGGGCCATGATACTGACAGTCAAATTTGGTCAAATTCTGTTGAGCAGTTTCTGTTGCCTAAAGTTCTTTTTTATTGTTTATTTTTATTAATGGCAGCCATATTTGATTGCAGATCAGCATCATTTGTACACGTTTAATAGATCTCTGTGCCAGGATGGTTTATGTCAAATTTTATCAAGGTCTGTTGAATGTTTTTTTAAAAGTATGATAGTCATTGAAAGTTTTTTACAAAAAATTTTTAGTAACAACGGCCACATTGTTTATTTTTTTATTTTTTTTGTATCATAATTAGCAATTGTTTGTTGTCACCTTACAGGAACTACCTCATTTGAATGACTCTTTCTTTTTCTGCCAGCCACACCCTAATTTTGAAATAAAAATCAAGTAACTACATGTATATTTAAATGATCTACATAAATGAGTTGCATTATTTAAAACGAAAGCCTTCAATAATACCTTAAGAACATTATTTAAATACATAATATGTCCAGTGTTACAAAATAACATCCTAAATCTGATTATTTCACTAGGGATAAAGACTGAGTTTTCACCTAGATCTAATGACAGATCACTTCAAAATACCCAGATTTCAAAACTGTCCTATTGAACAAATTCAAAAGGCCTTGATGCCAGAATGAATCCTTTCATAGCATGTGCAAATTGGTCATGCAGTTTTTGAGAAGACGTTTTTAACAGCAATTGTGAGTGGACAACATACAATGTATGATGGATAAAGGACCAGTAACTGCTCAATCTTCCTAAACTCCATTGGTTTAAAGATTCATTATTCCAATATTTATTGATCTTAAGACCATTTTGTCTGAACATGTTAGTCCAAATTTTCATTAGTTCAAAGAAGTCAAAAACTTGAAGATTCATTGATCCAAAGGTTCATTAGTGCGATGATATTTGTCATAGGGTTCATTTGTCTGAAGGTTCATATTTCAACGAACTTAAAGAAATATCAATCAAGAAATGAATTAATAACCATATTTTTACTAAGCATGCAGTACTGGTACTAAATTCAAAAAACATATTGCAGAATAATCGAAATGATGGTACATAATTAGATGGATAAATATACAGAATGAGACAGGTCAGTAAAAAAAAGATAGAAAGAGGCAAATTGATAGATTGGTAGATGGATGATAGATAGACTGATTGACCGAATGAGACAGATAGTTGGGTAGGTAGGTTGGTGGATAGATAGAGTGATAGAGATTGGCAGGTAGGTTGGTAGATAGACATAGATGAGTAGGTAGATTGGTAGATAAATGAGACTGTAGATAGAGATCAGTGAGTTGGTAGATACTAAGGTTGTACGATACGTAGATAGAATGAGACAGATCGATCAATAAATGGTTTGATAGATGGATATGGCTTGCTTGGAACATAAGAAAGTAAAATGTTCAAAAAGTTTGGTGACCACCTTTTTCATATTTATTTCTCTATTACAAAATTCTGTTAAGGTTTTCACAACACATAGAACACCCTCCAGCATAGTAATTTCTGAAATCGAAGTTTTTTGAAACGTTTAGAGGGAAACATTCTCAATTTTATCTCTTGATAAGAAAGGTCTTTTTACGGGAAGATTCTGTATGTCATGCACCACCCCAACCTTGTAACATGTAATGTCCTGGTCCATTCTGGTGCACTGCCGCTTGAGACATCTCAACAATTCCTCTAAATGCCTCCACTTCTTTCTCCTAGTTGGAGGGGAGATTTAATGCAGTGCTCTTCTCTTCATCCTTTATATTTTCAGGTGAACGGCTTGAGCACTCTGCATCACTGATGCTAAGTATATCATCTCTGCTATCTTGCGATCTACTCTATAATTTTGTATAATATCCCTATGCTGTCCAGTTCAGTGGACACCATATATATGTTAAGAGACCAAGAAAATAGTTTCATGGACTTAACCCCTTTACATTGTTTGTTGTCATGACTTCTTAAATCATGCTGATATACGTTTCCATTGTTACTTGAAGTAAGTAAAATTCTTCATACAAATGTGTGGACATGTTTTTTTTAAAAACAAAAATAAAATTGACCATTTGCATTGGATCACTTCCATTGCCAAATTCTTCAGTTTCAGAGATAAGTTATAAAACGTTCTTGCAAGTAATCTGCAGTCCCATATTGCCTAAATGGAAGTGAGTGGGTTTGAAAAACATTGGAACTTTTAAAGTTTGCTGCCACAGATTAGGATGTGTTTGTCTGACAGACTTTCTCCACTTGTGAAAACCTTGTGTTGTTGTTTGTTCTTGTAAAACTATACCTAGAGAAAACGTTCCATGTGGAGGCAGGAAATTGCATGTCAAAAAAATCATCAACATGTAGCTGAGGAAATCCTGAAGAGCAGGGTACTTATGTGTATGGTGGACGGTGAAATGCAAATTTGCTAGGAGTTTACAAATTTGAGGGACAAGAGCCACAGGAAGGTACCCAAAGGTCATCACCTTCCTAATACAATTGCACAGCTTCTGACTGTGGACATAGGGGCATGCAAGCCCTAGTTCCTGCACTTCGTGCAATATATTCTGACAACAGTGGATATGGTATCTGTAGAGACACTATGGGATAACTCAAAGTTGCAAACAACTCTGTTTGGAGGAAAGTGGTGTCCAGTAATTTATCAGACTTTGGCTTTCACTTGTTGAAGGGTATATCTATGATGTCTGATTGTTTTGCCACTGACAGGACACATAACAAATGATAATACTGTGCTATATCATACAAGCCATTAATGGTAATAATTTTTAAAAATGGGACAAATGTCAAGGACACAGGTTTTGAAAGTACCATCAATGTATATTGTCCAGCACAGTTTAAGTTTTTAAAAATTGTTTCAGGTTGTCAAAGACATAATGCAATGGTGTCTCACTCACGTTTTTCACATTATTTTTTTTCATACAATTATTTTCTTGATTTACATTTATTTACAGTAATTATAAATGAAGGAATCCATGTCATCTGCCATTAACTTAATTATTGATATTACTTTAATTAAACACAAAGGGCTCACTTGCATACTGAAATCTGCAACACCACTCAGTGTCTCCCCTCACCCCACCCTTTCTCTGTGTACATAATGGTTTTCAATTAAAATTTTAAGATACTATAAATAAATATATTGATGGCATGGATGGAAAAATTTGAATACATTGCATCAATCTGCTTTTCAAGTGCATGCTATCAGATAATTCAGTTGGCATAAAATTTTCAAATCACATGAATATGTTCATTATCTTTCAAGTTGCTCATAGGTGCAAAGTTGCAATGTTCAAATTCTGTAATAAATAATTTTCCTTTGATATTCCAGGAGAAAATGACTGTAAGAGTTTTTTTTATTCCAATGGAGCTGATGCATAAAAAAAATATTTAGGCATGGAAAAGAAGAACAACAGTAGAGAGTTCAATGAAAACAGGTCAAAGAGAGGGGATTACTTGAATGACAGTTTTAGGGAACAAGGTTTGGTGACTCATTGTTTAAACAACCTTGATGATGCTTTTCGTCTATATGCTTCTACTTACAAAGAAAATAGTATAGAACTTGAAAAACCAAGACAATGTAAACTTAATGATTTTTATCAACCTTCTAATGATAAAGTACAATACAAATACATATTCACTGCATTTGTGATAGATGTTATTGTGCATGTTGCTCTTGATGGAGGATATTTTTGTTGCTTGTAAATAACAATTGGCAATATATGGTAAATACATAACTTCTCACAAGCAGGAGAAGATGCCACAAAGAGATAAACATACTTGCCAACCTTATAGACAGTGTCGGCAGGTTTTTGAGATTCAAAAGTGTCTATTGTGGTTCTAAGGTGGGGGAAAAGTGTGTGTGTGGGGGGGGGCAATGTATGTGACTACAATAAGTGATGTTATACAATTGAGAATAAGTTATCTACTCATATATGTCTTGAAATAATGACTGGAAATTCAACAAATAAACTGTTTCTCTGAGCATTTAATACACTTTGTTACCTTCAATATGGTTAAATACCTCATTCAAACACATCAATGTATTACATACAGCATTAAACTGGAACAAACTTTACATATAGCAATTTCATAGCTAAGCCCAAATATATTGATTGTGCTGGGTAGTTTCTTTGTGTCATTTTTATATGAAGGTAAATGCAGACACCAACAATGTGGTGGTAAACAATTTAGGTATAATGCTTGTAAAAGCATCATAATATCCTACAGAAGTTATATTTTTTAAAGTTGAATGACTACAACATCTTAATGACATACAAAGATTTGTGTTTGCCTGTTTTGATTATGATAAATAGGATTCAACAAAGGCATTATGAATAATAAATTGAGAAAGTTATGATCAGGGACAAGTAATGTGCAAAATAATGTTGCTAAAGCTATACAGTTCATGGTGTATAGAAAGAAGTTTGGAAACAATTAGACTTTCAGATTCAAAACAGACCATTGCTCATTGTATCTTTACGCTCTTCTTCAGAATTTTATATTTACCATAACACTTTCAAAACTCTCTGAAGAGAAAGAAGATGGTAATCAGGACTATGAACTGGAAAAAAGTTGCCTCCAATATGAAACAATTACTTTGGAATTAATTGTGCAATTGGTAAATGACAGGTACAAAAATGACATTGCTTTCTTTTATGATGAAATCACTAGGGAGAAAATCACTGACATACCAGCCAATACAACTTTAATTAATGTCAAACTTGATTTTTACAGATTGAATTTAAAAGGCATTTTGATACTGTGCAAAACGAGTGGAGAAAGTGATCCTGAAAAGATTTATAACTCAGCAGTAGAACAAATCTTAGTGACCGCTGAAGGATGGCCAAGTATAGTTTATTCCCAGAGTTTCTGAATTTTGCAATAGATTGAAGAAGTCACAAAATATTTTATTGATAAACAGCAAAAGCCAAAAGAACTCAGTAATATAAGTGTTGACAATTTTTACACTGATAAGCATTGCATCTGGCTTGTTTTGAGAAGTTCACATGATAATAGATTGCATGTTAGTGGTCTTCAGTTAGCTAACATTCAACAGTGTATTCACTTTAAAATCAAAAGAAAAGAAAATGTAGATGCTCACAAAATGTATTATTTCATGTGTGATGCTTAGGTAAACATTCAAAACAATTAACTGAAATCAATTATGTTTTAAGGACATATAAATGACACCCACTTCATGCAAAGCAGCTCTTCAATCGTGAAGTGGTGTGGAGCTGTATTTGAAAGAACCTCATAACATGATAATCTGTGGAATGACTAATTGTGGTACACTTGATAATAAATATCATGGTAGTTAAAATGGCTAACGTTCTACAAGGTATTAACTTTTAAATCAAAAGAAAAGAAAATGCAAATGCTTACAAAATGTATATTTTATGTATGTTGCTCAGATACACATCCAACTTTGCAACCGTGAAGTGTTGCGGAACTGTATTTGAAAGAATCCCATAACATGTTAATCTGTGGAGTGACTAATTGTGGAAAGACTATATTTTAACTAAATCTGACAGGAAATGAATCCAGAGATTTGTTTGATTACATGGTTAGTATCTGCCCAACGTTTCTGTTCAACAAAACTTATGATAGAAAGTGGTTATTTAGAAATTAAAAGGTGATAAAAGCTCTTGAGGATACATTGAATAAGTGGTCAGCGCTACAAGTTGATATGTACCAAGATACAAATACTTTGTTTATGACTGATGATTGTGATAATCTTCACGATGTAGACA
This sequence comes from Margaritifera margaritifera, assembly GCA_029931535.1. NCBI lineage: Eukaryota > Metazoa > Mollusca > Bivalvia > Unionida > Margaritiferidae > Margaritifera > Margaritifera margaritifera. The sequence continues at coordinate 1,654,754 of JAQPZY010001653.1, read as the reverse complement.
AGAAAGAAACTAACCTAACCAGTCTAGCATTTAGTGGTAGACATTATGAGATATTAGTATGGGTGATCATGCAAAAGTGCAACTCTGTAATCAAAGATTTCAGAAAGTAAACGCGTTTTTTTGTTGTTTTCGACAGCCTGGACAAAAAAAATGGAAACTGAGTTTGAAGAAAACCATGTCATTCAGGACAAAATGAAAGGAGAAACTGTAAATACTTTAACACAAAACTTGTTTACGTTGTCAACAAAAAATCTCTTGTCGACAAACATAGACAGTGGTACTTTTTCATTTTGATGCTATACATCGAGTGATTGTATGATCTGACTAAATTCATCTCTTGATAATTTTCACTATGATTGAATAAATAATTTCGGTACATAATGAATTTTACATTTTCTTTTATCACACATTTTTTAATTACTTGAAAAACGTTATTTTCGTCTGTGTCCATCTAGAAGAAATACAGCTTTGATTTTAAATCACAAATCTCTTTACTTACAACACCGTTCAACTCGTCCTTAAAAAGTCCAGGATTTTTGTTAATTTGTGGGGTACCAAAATGTTATTCTGTATGTGAGTCACTAGTGTCATATAACATGATGTTATCATGCCTTGTCATTGTTTAAGTTTTCTGTTTCAGCATAAACACACAATGAATCAGTATCATTCATTAACAGCTCCATTCTATCACAGTATTTGTTTGTCAACTTGTTGTAGTAAATTTCATACAAAAACCATCTGGATGACTCTAACACTGTACAGCCACCTTAAATTGGTTTGATTAATTGATTTTCTTGTTGTTCAGACTTACTAACACTAAGACATCATCAGTAATTGCACTTCTTGCAAAAGATGGATCGTTCTGACATTTAAACAATTTATTTGCATCTGTATATATTTTTACTGTTGTTCTTTTATTATGATTTTTCATTTTTACCGAATACACTATTATTACCGAATACACTATTATTACCGAATACACTATTTCAAGCAGTTCTTCTCTTATTTGTTAGAAACGTTTTGTCTCAAACTCATATTAATCACGATGTTTGATTTCATTCACGGTTTTGATCAAACAAGAAAACTCTTTGTATCTGTTTCAGTGTTCAGCTCAACTTCACGTAAATATCCAGATCTCTGTTATTAAAAAAAAAACATGTTTTTTTTTTTTTTTGTTTTTCAATATAGACAACATTTTTGCTTCTTTTGGTTTTGTACCCTTGTAATCATTTGTCAACTTCTCCTGGAACTCTGATAAATCATTTATTCATCTGGAATTAATTTGTCTGGAGCTAACGTGTAGTCCTTGAAATAGTCGTATAAATCTGTAAGTATTTTTAAATCTACTTCTAAAATGCTACTGGTATTGTTGCCATCTGATATTTAGAACAAATATTTTTTTAACCCAGTGCATAATAAAAAAAATATGTAAAATAGAATAAAAGTATCCTTCATGACATAATAGTCATGTAGCTATCAAAGTCTTTTCAGGTTAAAATGTTCCATGCTATCTTTAATGTATTGGTGATCGTTATTCGATATGTCTAAATTGTTAAGTGATGAGTAAAACATTTCTATCGTGATGAACAGATGGCTGTCAAATCCGATTAATCAACACCCAAACCTGTATTGATAAAACTGTGCAAATATTGCGGACACATCTGTCTGCAATACACAATACACGAGTACACATATCCATCGCTTTTAGACACTTGCCGGTATTTCTCGCGACTCTTGAGCTACGGTCGGTTGTTTTGGTCATGTAACTCGAGCGTCGATGGCATTGTCATATTACTCTCACGTGATGAATATGTGACTTATAATGTTTTAACATCGCGTTAAATTACAAATGGATGGATTAATTAACTGTTCTGAGCAGATTTGGTTACAATGTAAAATTCATCCGTCCATTATGTAATCTGACGCATCTTTGAACCATTATAATAGTCAGATGAGATATTCAGCACGTGTCAGTCATATGACACAGCCACAGATGCTCGGGTTACATCATGACCATAACAACCATTTTGATTGAGCGAAGTCGCATCTGATTGGTTCCTCGCAGCGGTGGTGCCTGGGATTCGACGGACCCTTCCCCCCCCCCCCCCATTAAAATGAGTTCGGAAGAACTGGAACGTTTCCTATAACAAGTTTTCTTTACAATTAGATGAGAACAATTATGCCCTGGAAAGGCTTAAAATACAGTAGCTTCCAGAGGCTTCGCCCCCCTGGGCTCCCACCTGTTATTCCGTCCCACAGACCCCTCGTCTACTTGTTTACGCTCCCCTAAACGATATTTCTGGATCTGCCCCTGCCTCAATATTTATCGAACAGTTCATTATGTTTCAAAGACATAGTCCGTGCATTCGAAATGGCGACAGGAAGTAGGGTTGTGTTATTCCATATGGGTTTACAAGTTGGCAAACATCGAATTTGATAAGGACATGTGCTGTATAGATCGCAGAATGGACCCCTCTACCAACCGTAACTCAACAGCCTTGAGAAATACCTGTAAGTGTCTGAAAACAATCGATATGTGCGGAAAGATCTGTATGCAGTTTTTGCAGAGTTTTAAGAGTAGATGGAATCAGACCTCAAACCACAAAACATGCCAGGACAGGTTTGGGGGATGATTTATCGGACTAATGGCTGTCGTAACCGGACTAGTTATGAATGAACCATGGTATGAAGTTTGTATATTTTAAATTAAAATTGTATTCGCTATGTGTTGGACTTATATATTTACCTGTGAAGTCATCGTGGTCCCCAATTATTTTTTCCTCAGTTAATGCTCTCTCATAAATTAACATGTTTGTTGAGTTAAAATGTTGGTCATCTTCGTCTGTAAACACCATAGATTTAGCAATTTTCGGTTTTAATTCTCTACACACTAATTGTGCAATCTTACCCAACTCATTCTAAAATCCTTTATTACAATGTATACCTATGTACATAATCGGTTTATATCTCTTGTGGGTTGATTTGAGGTACAAACAAAACACTGAGAGAATGTGTTCAGCTGCATTTATTATCAAGGATTGTACCACACACTCTGTTTGTTCTCCGCACATGTGGCACGGTGCTATTTTCGAAATCAGAATAAATAATATAAATAATATACAGAACTTTTTTTTATTGATACAGGTAACTTTTGTGTTTCTTACATTTTACAACTAAGTTTTTTCTTTAGGTATTATAGCTATCGAGTTGTCCACATTGTAACATGATCTATTGTGTTTAAATAATGTTTATGGTGTATTAAAAAGTAAGCAGTTTTTACACAAGTATTTTCTATTTTCATGTATGTTTATCATTGATGACACCACTATTGACACATATTTTATTTTATGCTAATGGTACCCTCTGTCTTTATATTTGTTAGGACCACCACATTGAAATATAATTAAAATGTCCAGATGTATTTGCCTGTCTATGTTAACTATTTAAACAGGAGCAATGCAGTTTCTCCACGTGAAGGTTTCGCCACTTCGCAACGTGTACGTCCGTACCGTTGTTTTCCTCCATCCAATATTTCATACATATTTTATGATCTATTCAATTCATTTTTAATTTTTATAATATTCTCAATTTTTCCTGGACATTGTTTAAACCAATAACTGTATCCATCTATTTGTATTGTGATGGTCTATATACATGATCACTTGGTGTATTTAATATATATTTCAGAGCATACAAGAAACACATGTCATCTTTTTCACATTGATACAAGCCTTTTCCTTTCAACTCATACAGACTCATCTATATACGAGATTCCTCTGAGCGCTTGATACTTAGTACAATATTAAATATTCAGTCCTATCGAACATATTTCTTGTACTTTTGCTTATTTTCTGTCCAAATTTGGTATGTAAAATATAAAATAAATGTTCAATGGCATTATCCATTTTGCCTCTGTTTAATATATTTTGAGCCTTTGTTCTGTAGTAAAAGTTTCTAGACTCAACTTGCTTTCGCTTCTGGGTGTGTCTCTTCATGAGTCTAATCGTTCAATCTAATTGAACTTTCCTTGAACAAAATCGTCTATTTTTTTAATGATGATCTTCAATATGGTTCGATGTCATTAAAAGAGTCATACATTTTTTTAAAATCTGTATTCGTTTAAATTGCGATTAAATGAATATCAACTTCTTTCTTTATGATTGTGTTTAATTTGTGCTTATTCATACGTCGTAATTCTTTTCTAAATGTAACACGTATTAAAGGTCGCTGTAATTTTTAGCTCTACTATTCATAGATCAGAAGAGCTTATGGGATGGCCTCTTGTCCGTCGTCTGTTGTCTGTCGACCAAAGTCCATCCACCCATTAGCACAAGTTTTTTATCCCTACTCCTCCTAAACTACATGGAGGATTGCCATACAACTTTAAACACGTATTCATCCCAAAGTCTAGTTGGTCCTAAATGCAAATAATGCTTCTCAGACTTCCAATGTCGCCGCCAATGCAGCCAGCTTCAAAATCTTGATATTGCTACTCCTTCTGAATCGATGATCATATCAACATGGGGTTTTCACCAAAAGACTTCTTATCATGTCTAGTTGGTCCCAAATGAAAATGATTCGATTTCCCTGCCAATATGACCGCCACGCCAGCCATCTCGACAATCTTGTTCTCGCTACTCCTCCTGAACAGAAAGTTATATTGGTATGGGGTTTTCACCAGAAGACTTCTTATGATGTCTAGTTGGTCCTAAATGAAAATGGTGCCGCTCGAACATCTAAGATGGAAACAACAG